>JBAMCL010000444.1:4205000-4805000 GCA_037075165.1 Hirtodrosophila histrioides
GCTCGAATGTCAAACAAATTTCTGGCCAAGTTTTGTGCAAATCATTTGAAATTGAACATTTTGCAGCACTTGTTAGTCACTGAGCTGGCTGCCTGGCTGCCTGGCTGCTGTAAGTAGCAGTTGTATACGTATACGTAATATAATTTTCAACAAACTGTCACTGGCATATAAAAGCAATTCAAACATCAAGCGCAAAATCCAAGAAATGTACGCGTATTTGTAAGCAAGTATCCAAGCATCCCGAACATGAACCATACAAAACAAAAAATACAAAAAAAAGAGAGAAGGAGAAGAGGAAAAACCCCTAGTTGCCACAATCCACACTATGCGCTCCAAGGGTCACTAACGAGCCGGACGACGACGCAGAGGCATGCCAATAAATCTCTGTTGCAGCAACAGCAACGGCAATAGAAATTGAAAAAATTGCAAACTGAAATTCTTAAATCAAATACTTGCGCACAATCCAAACACAAACTCAAACTCAGACTCAAACACAGGCAACACCCAAACCGACAGGGGGGAGGGCGGTGCAGGAGCTCTGTGGCGGTCAGGACAGCCAGTCAGCCAGCAAATCGAAGCTGAGGGGCCAAAGTTAGGGCGCAAAGTGAAATATTTTACACAACAAACTGTTTAATAGCAACAGAGAACTACAAAATACATCCTTCACTCAGCTAACTAGAAAACTATTCGCCCCACGTTGGGCGCCATATATCCTTTTGCCATGTCAGCTGCAGTTTGTCGCTAAACTTGGCCTTTTATTTTGTGTGTAGATAATTTTAATTGACTCAATTTTAGCCCAAATATAGCATTTATGTCCCAGCATAGCCACAACAATAGATTACTTGTACTATTTCACCAACAAATTCATAATTCTCATAACTTCACCAACTTCATCAATGTTATGCGATTTCCCTATTTGGAATGTCATTTAATATTCCTTTGAATTTTATCGAATTACCAACAATTTGTGAATTTCTTTTTTTTTATTCTCGAAATGCATATCAAAAACAGATGGACTTCAATTGCTCAAATAGATTTCAATGAAGCAAATTAATATTTATGCGCAAAACATTTATTGGCAAAAGGGAAATTTTATCAGAATATTGCTAAATTGAGCTTACGCCCGGAAATATTTATGGTTGAACTTTTAATTCAATTGCAGTGATTCAAATTTATATATTTATTTCAAAGCCTCGAATACAATATTTTCACTCGATAACTGTTTTTTTCGAAAGGATGTCTCGAGGGGCACTGAATATAATTTTTACTGGAATTTTGGTTGTACTTTAGAAGGGTGAAAAGCAGGTTCAACAGGAAGCGTAAGGTTAAGAGTCCTTTCATGGGCATTTTCAGTTTCAGGAGAAGAAAATGTCGAATAAATGGTCGATTTAGGCGTTCTCTAATCCAAGCAAATGAAGTTCTCAATTAACTTGTTTTCAAATAGGAGTATAACAAAATATTAATAAGGAAATATTCAATATTCTTCGGGAGGCTACTTTTATAAAGATGACTACTTTTGGATGCAGCTAGGCATTCTCTAATTGATGCAAATGAAGTTCTCAATTCACCTGTTTTTAAATACCATTATAATGAAATTTTAATAAGGAAATACTCAATATTTTTCGGGGGGCTACTTTTATAAAGATGACTACTTTTGGATGCAGCTAAGCCGAGATACATTTAACGTCTGAAGTGTTAAGAAATACAGAAGAGAAATGTTATTTGGTTTTGTGGGAAATGTAACTGAAGTTTAACTCATTTCCGGAGCGGAAATTGTGCAGATCGTTTTGCGGGCAGAACCAAAGGCTAAAGCGGAATACGAGAAATAGAATAATGGTAGAAAAAAAAAAAAATGTTGCTGTTGCTGCATTTTTGGTGAGCTGACTTTCAGCATGTGTGCAGTGCAAATATTTACAGTTTATTTATAAATCAGTGTAATAACAAGCCATCTGTCTATATATCTGAGCTGTCTGTTGCCTGTCAAACAGCACACACACACACACACACACACACACACACACACACACACATACACACACATAGATAGTATAGTCCTTGGTAGGAGCAAAAGTCTTTGAGCCAAAGTCCTGATGTCCGGCCTTGGGTATGGCCAAAGCCAAACGGGAAGTTGTGTTAAAACATTTTCTATTTCCAATTTTATTGGCAGTGCAAGTCACCACTTGCCCCCCCCACACCCCATATATATATTCGGCAGATTCCCCCCTTTTTCCACCGATTATTTAGCCATGTGTGTGCTACGTATTAAATAAATAAAAGTTGCTGCTCCTGCCGAATTTTCTTTAGCAGGACTCACAGTTTGCCCAAAGGCAAACAAGTTGCATGTTGTTGTTGCTGTTGCTAATGCATGTTGCATGTTGTTGGTGTTGCTGCTGTTGCTGTTGCTGCATTGTCGTTGCGTGTGAGATTTTGTTGTTCAAACACTTTTCGCTGACGTCTGACGTGGCACAGTAGCAAGAACAACATATACAAATAGACACACACACATAAAAAAGATGAACTAGTTTACGATTTCATTATTAGTTTGAACAACGACAGCGACAACGACAACGACAACGGCGCAAGGACAGCAAAGGACATGAAAGCAAAGATGCCGCACTATCAAAACAGGACTCGCAACTTATTGAAAAAGTTGCTGCACCAAAAATAAAAGAGAAACACATAAAGTAAAGTAAAATAAAAAATAAAAAATCAGCAACTGCAGCAAGTTATTAAAAATCAGGCCGGTTCCGAGCTGCAATTGGGTTTTTTGTGCGGCATATCCAGACTTCCCGTCATGTTGGGCCCATGGGCTTAAAGCCGTACAGCAGCCGGGAGAATAATCAGCTATCCTTTTTGCGCTTTAATGCCATTTTTGGACAGTTTACACAGCCTGGCTTTAAAGCTCTGATGAAGACTAACACAGGTACCAGCTCAATTCTGTTCGTAGGTAATGCTCTCGGGAGCACAAGAGAATACAAATTAAATTTCAAACAGCTGATGTGCGTTCACTCCGACTTAAACTGAGTGCTGTCTCTGGCTTATGCTCTCGAGAGCGCAAGAGAGTGCAGTTGAAAACTTGTATCAAACAGCTGATGAAAGTTCCCAAGCTCAGTGCTCTCTGCAGCTCGAGCTTTCGAGAGCGCAAAACAGTAAAGTGGAAGGTTTGTATCAAACAGCTGATGAAGATTGATGTAACCTTAAACTGAGTGCTCTCTCTCCAACTCATGAACTTCCGAAAGCAAGAGAGTATAGTTGTAGCTAATAGCTAATAGCTGATGAAGGTTCACACAGTGACAAGCTGAGTGCTCTGTGCAGCTGAAGCTCTCGAAAGCGCAAGAGAGTAAAAGATAAAGCTCATATCCAACAGCTGCTGTAGACTCACGCAGAATTAAACTAGGTGCACTCTCTAGCTTATACTCCCGTGAGTGCGAGAGAGTATAGTTGAAAGCTCATATCAAACAGCTGCCGAAGATTCACGCAGAATTCAACAGAGTATTGCCTGTAGGATATGCTCTCAAGAGCGACAAAAAACAAGTAAGAATACTTAAGTCGAGTATACCCGACTATACAACTCCCTGTACCCAGAAAAAAGTACCGATCACATCTTCGTACACTTACACATACACACACACATACACATAGACGAACATACACACAAGTGACAGCATAAGCGAGGTATTTTAAGTGGTGGCAGTGCTGCTTCGAAATCTCTTTTCAATACTGAATCAAGAATATATATACTTTATAGGGTTGGAGATGTCTCCTTCTGCCTGTAACATACATTTGCACAGATTAAGTACCCGCTTTTTTACCCATTTTATGGGAACAGAAGTAAAAAACGGCGTCTCTATTGATGGGTTTTAGATAGGTTATCCCAATCTTTCGCTATTTAATCTAACTTCCTTCCACTTTCAAAGCAAGTAAGCCGTTTGCTCGAACTATTGCAAAGGTATCAAAAGTTAAACGCACTAAAAATATTTAGTGCATGAAAATTAAACGAGCCAATAATTTGTGGGCACAATACAGTTTAAATGAGTCATCGGAGAGTTGACTTAATCTAGTCTTAAAACATCCACTGGCACCGCAATGTGTTTTTCGGACAGGAAATGTTTTATTTAAATACATATTTATGATATATGCTCCCATTGGAGTATGTGAGTGTGATAGCCCTCAAATGCCACATTACAAGTGAGAATCGCTTAAGTCCTTCCACTCTGTGAACTGGCCACTTGGCACAACTGTACATTTCATGATTAATTAAGAGGGAGATTTGCCATGTTTTGTTGCTAATGCGATTTAATGCCTTTAATAAATGGCTGTATAATGTTGGACATTGATCGGGCCAGCTCCTATCTTAATGGAGCTACTACATGCCACAGAGACAGAGACAGAGAGAGAGAGTGAGAGAGGGAAGGAGGGAGAGTGTAACTGCGAGTGGCATGCAACGTGGTCCAGTGTGCAACTTGAAGCACTCTGGCAACATCGGAAGCTGCTGCTGCAACGGAAGTTTGTTTGCAACATATGCATTTATTAAAAGCATAAATATTGAAATATTTAGCTGTGTGTGGCACAAACAACCGTCCCCTCTGTGTGTGTGTGTGTGTGTGTGTGTGGTATGTGTGGTGTGTGTAACTAGTGTGGCAGCACCTAAAGCTGCAAGTTGAGCCCTCAAGTCGGAATACTCGTAATATTTGGCTGCTGTCGCAAAGTCCTACAATTTGCACTTCGTTCCTCTGCTCCACTTGCCGCTTATTTGCTTAGCTAAATGCAACTTGTGAGTTGTCAACACACGATGACAGCACTACACACACACACACACACACACACACATATATATATATATATATATATATATATATACATACATTTTGATAGAGAGGGAATGGTGGGGCAAGCACATTGTTGTTGTGCCTTGTTGGGGCAGAGCTGTTCAGATTGGTTTTGTCAACTGGCCGGGCAGTACTTGGTCTTGAATCGAAATTTTAGTAGCTTTGCATATTTACCAACACTGCAAATTATTGGGCTCATTTCAATAAACTTGTTTAAATAGGAGACCCTTCTAAAATCAGTTTAGGAAACGAAAGCAAACTTATCTTTCCATTGCAGTCATTGCCATTTTATTAGTTAAAACGTTTTAGTTCGAATTCAAGCAGCCTTTGGGGCATTTACCAACACTTTAAAAACAAGACTGGTTATGCGTAAAACGCATCCTTACCAAAACCCTTTGACTGCTTAACAATGCTCTACCAGCACGAAACTGCTTTAAGTTCTACCGAAAACTATCTATGTATATATCTATCTATTAGTCTTTGGAGTATTTGATGGCATTGTGAATTCCTAGGCACTGCACAACACTGGACACACGGATCTTTCTACGGAGTGACGTCAATTTCTTAGGGGGTCGCAGACATTTATTGATTTTTTCGTTTTCTTCACTCGTTTGAAAATCAAACTATTTCTCTTTAATGTGTGCATCAGATTTATAAAAACATTTGCTTAAGTTTTAAGCTCTTGCTTGTAAAATAATACAATTGAATACACTAATACACTTGAGTGTGGACAACCCTTGAGGTGTCAGCTGGTATGTTCAGCTCTTCATTGTTGATTCAAAATCAGGAGCTCGAGGATGAAATCTCTTGTTTTGCAAGCCGAGCGAAGTTTAAGTCCCTAGAGATTTTCGTGACAAACTTGATTGTCTCAAACACACACACACACTGACACAGAGTACTCACGCATTGCTTTGACCTAGGCACAAAGTGCAAATAACCAACAATAGACACTAGGAAGACTGCATTTGAACAACATACTCGAATGCTCGCAGTGCAACATATCTGAGAAGGATGGTGGCATATTCTGCTTTCAACTACTCTGGCGTTCCATATCAGAGGCACAAATTGTTGCGTAGCAAAATATTTGATGTCCTTTCAAATGCAACATCGCTCAATGGACGACGACGTTTACTTTTTGTTCCAAGTAGGAGTTCGGAGACGGTTGTGTAGGAGGGGCTCAGGCCTAGCAGATAGCTACTGGGTCTTTCGAGTTCCTGGCCCTGTAAATTCCTCATATGTGGCATGAGAGCTCTGTTTGAGCATCAGACGTGTGTGCAGAGTGCTGAGAAGGTCCTGTAGAGAACTAAGGTTTGCCTCCTGGCTCAAATAGTTGGGCGATGGTTGGACTCGTTGCCGTGTGCACTTTAAATTGCTTAGAAAAATCAATCTCGTAAAAGTTTCTGAGCTGCAGCGACGCCATCGCCACTTATGTGGACTTTTCTAAAGCTTCACCAGCAAAGTTAACGAGCCAGCAAAGTGTGTGTGTGTGTGTGTGTGTTTGTGTGTGTGGTTACTTGTTGTGCCTGCCTCTGATGCCTTTTGGTTAAATCGTTGTTTGGACTCTCATTCATTTTGTTTTTCTTTAATGCTCTTGAAAATACTGCACAACTCCAAGCAATTTTAATGCAATAGTTCTTAGCTTCAGCACACACAACTGTACTTGACAATTGTGCGCGACTAAAAGCTAACAGCTGTGTTTACTCAAGGCTCACCTGCTTCTGGCAGCATTCAATTTTTATGAAAATATAATATGCAAATATTTCTATATAGAATATTCAATCAAGTTTTGCTCTTGTCTTGTCCTTTCAAAAACTGAAAACATTTTCTGTGCGTATGTCAAGAAACTTAATAGATATTTTAAAGGAGATTTGTTAAGAAAAAAAGGTCTGTCTGTCGTTGACGGGTTAGGTTATTATTGCTTTTCATATGCATGTCCTGCTGTCTTTCCATCCAGCCCAAACAGCTTAGTTGAACATCATTTGATTGTCAGCCAGTGGCAATAGGTTAGAGCTAAGGAAGTCAATCGATTGTCATTAGATGGAGTTTACAACCACTTAAATAAATATGAAAATTAAAAAAAAAGGTTTTCATTACTTTGTGGTGAAAGTCATGTTAAAAAGTTCGATAATCGATGTTTAAAATCTTTATAAGAATGAATATAGTGTGTATCTTGTATAGTCGAAAGAAACATTTCAATTTGCTTTCAAATCTCATCTCTTCAGCGGTGAAAAACATCAGTAGACAACGGTGTTACAATGTATCGATGTTTGTTATCGATTAATCGCTATACATAACGCTGTTTAGATCCAGAATTACATGACCAATGTACAGCTTCGAAGTGAATGATTGTCATTAGATGAAGTTTACAACTTAAATAAATATGCAAATTTAAAAAAAAGGTTTTCATTACTTTGTGGGGAAAGTAATGATAAAAAGTTCGATAATCAATGTTTAAAATCTTTATAAAAATGTAAAAAAAAGAATAGAATGTGTATCTTGTATAGACGAAAGAAACATTTCAATTTGCTCGTAAATCTCATCTCATCAGCGATGAAAAACATCAGTAAACATCGGTGCAACAATGTATCGATGTTTGTTATCGATTAATCGCTATACATAACGCTGTTTAACTCCAGAATTAAATGACTTCAAAGTGAAAGAGCGCTAGTTATAACTATGCCAAGACTTTAACCACTAACTCACCAGCGAGTGGCACTGGGGGACCAGGCCCGAGGTATGCCGGCAAATGGGTGCTGTGAGAAGGGCAGAGAAGGGTAGTTCTAGTAAAGTAACTTACCATAAGTTTTAATTGTAACGCTCGTCTGGAGTATTTCGGTATTTGCATATGATGCCGTGCAATAATATTTGCCACCCATTTCGCTCGACAGCGAGTTAATCATCAGGGCCAAACTTTCGCCGGGCAGTGTCTCGGTGTACATCGGAGGCTGGTTGCGTCCCGTGCTGCAGATAGAGAGACAGAGAGAGAGAAAGCGAAAGAAAGAGAGAGGGAGAGAGAGAGTGGAAGGGAGTAGGGAATAGGAAAAGGTTGAAGAGATGAAAGAGATGGTTTTATATATTAGTACAGTATAATATGCAATTGCTGTTGTATATAAAGTATAATGTTTATGCTTATGATTATAATAATTGTTATGAGAGCATTGTCGTTGTTAGTAGATTGCTGCTTGTTGTTGTTGTTGTTGTTCTTGCTGCTGCTGCTTACTTTCTTCTTACTTCTAATATTTTTTTTCGCTTCTTTTCTCATTTGCATGCCACGCATTTCATTTGCCAGCTTTTGTGCTTTTTTTTTTAAATTTATTTTTTTTGTTCTTATTCCCTTTTTTTTGTAATGGTATGCCAGGGAAATTTGCCATAACAATTACAGAAAATTAAAAGAAAATTGCGTTTTGGGGCGTGGTGTAAATGCGCTTCGGTACAGCTTTTGGGCAAGTAAAACATTTAGGGGGTAGCGGCGAGGGGTGCTCAATTTGCTCCCAAGCAAACAGAAAGCATTTTGGACAGTCTTGTTATTCCAGCATGTTTTACAAATGGCAGCTACTATAGCTGGGGCCGCCATTTTGTTTTTTACTTAGCTGTTATTATTTGCGTACTTTACAGATTAATAAAATACTGAGAAAGCCAAATATATAGATTCTATAGGGTTGGGATTCGAATAGACATACAAGTTCGCTAGTGCCGAAAAGAAGTCTTCTATAACGATTCCGATCCCGTCCATTCCGAGTCTTTATTTCAATCTATTTTATGGGTTCCGGAATCCTATCTGAACTCCCTGAACATTTTTAATATTCTTTTGTATTTGTTTGTAAATTTGTCAAGATTTTGTATTTTAACTTCTATTCCTTGACACTTTCTTTTAAAGTTTCATAAAATTTATACGGTATTTAAATGATAAGATTCAAGAGATCCAGCTGAAGGCCCTGGCAGCCATGGCTAAGAATTTAATGTTAACTCATAGTTTTAACTAGAAATTATCATATATGAATAAATAAGATTCGAGAGAAATTTTGCGATAGTCTATCCAAATGATAAGAGTCGAGAGAAACTTCGGAACCTGCGGGATGTTCAGGCTAGCCAAGTTATACCGCGTCACTCCGAGCATCCTCCGCAATTTTCGACCCGATGCCAGGAAAAACAGCAGGTATGCTCCTTAGACAACTTTCTATATAAGTATACTATTCCATATCATTCTTTGCGCTGTCCAACTCCAGCAATTAGCCACACAAATTACTTTCATGCCAACTATAGTATTTCACTGCCATACTCAAGTATTTCGTATGAAATAATTGCACAAATTTTGTAATTAGCGTTGCCTGCCAGATGCCTGGCAACGCTGCCCAAATATATATATGATATATATGTATATAGCGAGATATATTTTAATGTGTGCGTGACAAAATTTTCCATATTTTCCATGCATACGCGCAGGCGTTGCGCATTATAAACTTTTCGCCGGCTCGTGCGCCATTTGCTTTGTTTGCCAATTGGCATTTGGCATGGAATCCTAAGCCCCTCCCCTCCCCTCCCAAAGAAAAACTATGCAGACAGCAGCTCCCGACTGTTATATACTCTGTAGCCAGTGCACCCTCATCTGGCAAAAATGAATGAACTGAGCGTTATTTTGACTATTTTCGGATCTAGTTGCAGTTTTTCCTTTCAATACAATATAAAATATAAATATACTTGATACTTGGCACACGTGTGGTATATGATGTGTTCTAACTGTACTGAAAACTTCATGATGATCGTAAGTTAAGAACAGAACATATTCTAAAATGAATTTGCTGAAGGGAATATCAAAGGGAAATAAGGAAAACACTGTAAAAGCTGCTTTTCTTGAATTGTGAACAAAAATTGGATATTGTCAAAGATTCTCTTGATGTTTCTAGAATATAAATAACTCAGTATTGGTAAAAAAAAACTTGATACATTAAATTCGAAAAAGAAAAAATAAAATTGATGACTTAACGACGTGTACAAAGTCACATTGTTTGGAAATGCTACCAAAATTTTTTAGACGACTGTAAAAAGGAAAATTCTTTCATAAAATATGCTTTACAGGTAAGGTTTCAACTTAGTAAATTGATTAGAAACCCAACTGAATTGTGAGAATTGAACTTTTTAAATCCTAATAGAATAAACAGAGATCAGAGACCATAAAAAGATTTGAAACAAAAGTTATCTCCGTTGAAGTAATAAGCATTTGAAAACCATCTAAAATTTCCACATAATGTACAATGTAACATTGTGAATTTCTGTTATCGTTAACAGCTGTTAACAGCTAACATTTCTGGTATGTAACATTATAGTTAAATGTATTCCCAATACTTTAACGAATGAAATTCTTTAGAAAAGTATACTTATTTTCTGATTTTGATACAAAACGCGGGTGAAAAGTGTCGCAACAAACAAACCGAGCATACTCTGTTGCCCCTTTGAGAACAGAGTATGGATATTCAGAAATTCACAGAAGCGAACTAGAGAAATACTCGTACATAACTATTGCCTACTACGAGGGCATGCATGGCGAGGAAGGGGCAAATGGCGGGGAAGGGGGTGCAAAGGCGCACGTACTAATTAATTAAAAAACTTTTGTTGCGCAAAACTAAATATGCATAGCGGTTATTATTATGGCTTCACTTTGTAAGCCGGAACCACTTTGGCCCCCCTCCCAAAAATAAAAACCGAAAAAAAAATAAAAACGTTAAACTTTCGAGTCAAACGTAAATGAACAATTTTTGGCTATGGCAAAGTTTCGAACGGAACCATTTTCAGGCCAACGGCAACGGTAACGGTAACGAGAGGTGAGAGGCGAGCGACGAGGGATGTGTAACGAGTAAGCGGCCATTAACGGTAAACGCATAGCGAGTAACGAGTAGCGTATAACGAGTAACGCATAACGAGTAACGTGTAACGCGTTACGAGTAGCGTATAACGAGTAACAAGCAACGCATAACGAGTAGCGTATAACGAGTAACGAGTAACACATAACGAGTAACGAGTAACGTGTAACGAGTTACGTGTAACGAGCAACGTGTAACAAGTTACCGTTAAGCCAACTCGCACGCCTTGATAAATATTTTCATCCTTGTTATCCTTGTTGATTATCGTTTTCACTTTCAATCTCCATCCTGCTCCAATTCTTCTACTTTTTACGCACTTGCTAAGGCAAGGATTCCCCAACTTTGTTGCACTTGGGGAACTATTTAGTATCAGACCAGTTCCGTATTCCATAGAAATGTGAATAACATCATTTTAGAAATATCTAAATGTTAGTGCCTAAAATATTAAGCATTTGATCACTATCCTGCTCCAAAATGCATTCCCTCTAGAACTAATTTGAGGGTTTTTTTTTTCCATTTAATCTTTCATTTATTTTACCAGCAACTTCAATAAATCTAAACTATAATTACAAGAAATTTGAAAGTAGAATTCGAAACAGGACTGTGTATATATAACTTTCCATTACAAATGAGCATAAATTTGTCTAAGACTACAACTCAGAAATTTTGATATAACTTGATCGGCATAGTTAATGGAAACAGACCTTATGTTAGTACTAACCACAGAACAGATTACCTCAACAATTTTTTACCAAGATTCCCCAAAAAAATGCAAGTTTCATATAGTATATCGAATAGAACATTCGTTAAATATTTATAAAAAAGGATATATGCCAAGATAAAGGTTGATACGTTTTAACTTATAAGGATGGGTTTTCAGTTTCAGAATAAGATATCGTGCTTAGCGCTTAGATAAACTTGGACTGACTCGAAATGAGTCAGATCCTTTGTCATTATTCTAAAAAGAAGTGCATGTATCCTTTTTAGTCATAGTACGATGACAAAACTTTCAGTTGCATTAAGAACTGTGAGGGTATTTCAGTGCTGGTATGCACTTTGAAGTACTTCTGGTTTCAACTTTTGTTTTTACGACTGTAATTGGTTTTATATATTGTCAGAGTTGTGTGCGTGTGTGTGTGTGTGTGTGTGTGTGTGTGTGTGTGTGTGTGTGTGCTCTCGAGCCGAGCTCAACCTGCGTTCGATTTGCGATTCGCAATTGTTGCCAAAATGCAAAGCCGGCTCACAAATTGTTTGCCCTGTACACACACACACACACACACACACACACACACACACACGCACGCAAATAAAACTCATTGCTGCGCCCAAAATTATGCTAACAAATGCCGTTGACGACGAAAGGAAAATAAAGGCCAAGAATAAAAAAAAAAAGACGGAATGTATATAAACAGAAAAAAAAGAAAAAAAAATGAAAAACTGTGGAAAAGAAAATCGCAACCGCATCGCAGAGCGGAAGACATTGTGGAAAAATTTTGCTGCATATTTGCGTTGGATTTTTAATATTGCGCCAAACGGCGCATGAGGCTAGGGGGTGGGGCGGTTAGGGGCTCGATAGTCTCCCCGCTGGCGGGAAAGGCAAACAAACAAGAGCGAAAAACAGTTACGCATACGTAAAAATCAAATTTTTGATTGTCTCTGGAGGGGAGTGGAGTGGAGTGGCGCGGGGTAGCGGGGTATGGGCGGTTGGTTGCGGCGGCAGAATGGCGGGAAGATGCCATTTTGGCGCCTGGGGATATGCCAGGACAATTTTTTTATTGCATTTCTTGGGCTGAAATGCGAATAAAGATGTCGTTGTTCTACTTGTTGTTTTTGTTTTGTTGTTATTGAATGCGCCATCAGCCAAGCAGCGGGTGGGGTAATGGAGCAAACGGGGGGAGGGTGTGTGTGTGTGTGTGTGTGTATATAGGGGTATGGGGTAGGGGTATTGACTGGGCTTAGTGGTTTTCTGCCAAGTTGTTGCGCTGCATTTAAGGCGCTTAAAGTCAAGTTGAAGTCAAGTCAAGTTGTGTAAAAGAACTTCAAAGGATTTCAAGGAGCCATTGGCTCAGCGCTTAAGCACCCACATAGAAAGAGAAAAGGATAAAGATTGAGATAAGTGATTGTTTAGAGACTAATTAGCACAATTAAGGCGCACAAAGGACTTGATTTACTGAGCAACTGTCGGGAATTCAATGGGCACTATACTGAACTTCTAAGGATTTCATTAGCTTAAGCTAAAGGCAATACGTCTACAATCAAAAACAGATGAAATCTCCTTAAAAGAACTGAAATTTTATCTATAAGCACTACAATACCATACTATACATATAGAAAACCAGACTTGAAGATTTCTTCATGTCTCTGCGCACTTTCGATTCGTATTGAAATCGGAATTGTTAGCTGTTCTGAATTCCGAAAGCTGCTTATATAATTGATTTGTAAAGTTTTTTATTGAGTTGGTAATTGGATAGAACTATATAATCATAAATATTAGCTCTGTTGCCAAAAATATAACTTCAAAAAGCAAAAACGATTGTAATTTCATTTGAAAACATAAACGGATTTTCGGAATGAAAAGTAATCGGTGAAATTGCAACAGACCTGATCAACTTTACTTCAGTTTTCATTACTTGATTTCTTCACCAGATGCTAAATTTAGTATTTTATTTATTACTTTGTGTCCTGGAACTCATTTTCCAACAAATTAATGTCACATTTTCAGATGCCAAACTTTTTAAAGGCACTTTTTTTAATGCGAGTTTAATACCAAAAACTTTCGTTGGCATGCATTTTGGGCCAATAATTATGGCTTTGATGAAAATATTGATTTACAGAGCCACAAAAAGGTTGGGAAAAAGATTATCAACTCACATACACGACTCCAGCAGGGACAATCAAAGAGCAATTTGGAGTGATGGAAGAGGAGAACTCAGAGATATCCTATTTAAAGTAAGCTACAATTATTATACAGTCAGTTGAGCTTGATATTAGTTAGTTCAGGACTAAAGTATACAGTTTTCTTAGCAAATTCTGCCTGATATTACTATTTGCCAGGATTATAATTTCTTAAATATAGTCTAGTGCATATGTCTGAGACCAAAAAGACATTCTGAGGGAATTCTAGCCAATTAAGATGACAATATATTCTTATGTTATTTGTTAAGGACTAAAATGTTCAGTCGTTAGACTGAAAATGTATTCTAAGCGCATTGTGCCCAATAATTATTCGTTTAGATCTTATTTTCTGATAAAGGCTTCCTTCAGCCAGATACTTCCATAGTTTTGTATTGGATACAGGGTATAAAAGGCGGGTATATAAGCTGCAGTCTGCATATGCTCCATACGCAAATGGAAGCTGACCAAGTTGCAAGTAGTCGTTGGCAGCCACAGAGCTATTGCCAACTTAATCGCTTTAATTAACTCGAGCCGGGCCAACAGCCAACAGCCAACGGCCAACGGCCAGGGCTACTGGCAGCTGGTAAAACTGACAATTCGGGCTCGGACTATGGATTGGACCTGGCCTGTTGTGGGGGGGCAGTAGGCTGGAAATTGGTTCTGGTTGTGGGCTGGGGTCTGGCTCTGGCTCTGGGTCTGTTGTTGTGTTTTTTTTGGTATTGTGCCCGGTTTGGCAGCTTAATTACATTTCGCGCCTGCAAGTATGCAATGCGCGGCCTGCCTGTCGAAAACTTCATTTCAGTTGTTGTATTTCGAAGCGGCCTGCATTGCGTACTGTGTGGGCGTGGCGCACTGCCCCGAAAAAAAGCCAACACAAAACAATCGACGCAGGGGCAGGACAGTGCGGCCTCGAATTGGTTCTGGGTTCGGTTCGTTTTGTTACAGATTTTGGCCAGCCAAATTAAATATTGCTGCTTCTATCAGTAGTAGTTGTTGGCCAGGGTTTTGTGCGTGCGCCTAAAATCCGGCAATGCCGGCCACTTTTCACAAAATTGAAAAGTTGCCAAGCCACATAACAGTTTTCCCAGCGTTTGTGTGTGTTTAGTTTCTGGTCAGCCCGAGGCCTCGGGGTCAGGATTGATCTCAGTGTGAATTTCACAACAGAGCGCTGTAGAACAAAAGCATCGGGCCACGTTCCGCATCTCCCTTTCAAATTAAGACCACTAAAACATGTATAGCATATTTGCTGGATTTCCATAGGCATTAAGTGGACATAGACACCTGCATTTAAACAATACAGAGGCTTCTAATTCGCTCCTCTCTACACTGCGCGTAAAACCAGGTAAGTTGAGTTGCTGTAAATGTTGAATATTTTATATAAACACAAATAGATTTTATATAAGAAAATATTGAGTATCAGTATTTCACTAAAAAATGCCAAAAACACAATGTCAATAGAAATAATTTGCACATTATTTAAAATATTTAGAATATAATTTTGAGTATGTTTTCTAATAATGTAAAAATTATTTCTTGAATTTTATATTTCGACAAAATAAATAATTAATAATGTATTTTTGGTATTTTTACTCCCTGTACTCATAAAATGGGTAAGAAGTGGGTACTAAATGTATGTAACAGGCAGAAGGAGACATAAAATATATATATTCTTGATCAGTATCAAAAGAGATTTCGATTTGAACATGTCCGTCTGTCTGTCCGTCTGTCCGTTTGTATGAACGCGTCGATCTCAGCAATTATAAGAGCTAGAGACACCAAATGCGGAATGTAATACCATACGCAGATCAAGTTTGTTTCCGATCTCAGATATCTCCCCCCGTTCCCACGCAATTCGATTAAAACGTTTTACAGCCACACTTTTAAAGATATAGCTTTGGGATTTGCAACTTTAGTCACTTTTAATCTACTGTCTAAATTTCAAGTCGATCGGATAATAAACACGAAAGTTATTGACGTAAGAAGACTTAAAATGCCTCGCTTTCGTTGTCGCTTGTGTGTGTGCGGCTTTGTGTATGTCTAAGTGTACGAAGATATGTTAGGAAGTTGTAGACCTGGGTATAGGGAGTTTCGTAGTCGGGTATACTCGACTAGAGCATTCTTACTTGTTTTTAATGAAATACTGATACTCAATATTTTCTAAGTAAGCTTCATTTTTACAGAAACAAATAAATCTCAACTATAATTTGTATTTTTTAAGAAATCTTGCTAAGCTAGTAATTTATAAGATATTGCTTGTAGCTGTTATTTCTCTAATTATGTATGAGGCTTATAAAAATAAGCAGGTCTCGTTTGCGTCAATTCCAGATCATCAGATATCAGAAAACATCAGAAAGATATACTAAACACATTTCGTTGGAACTGATTCGTAAGTGGAGTTTGGAACTGGTCTGTTTAAAGCACATTTTTAGTAATCCAAGCTCAGAGTCGGAGTTTAATCAATATCCTATTCATTAGCTTGTTTTGTAGCGGTGTAGCAGGCACAATTCAATTCCCCTGCAGCTGTTGTAAATAGAACTGTGTCGGGCAACCCTCGCGGCCTGACTGAAAATTAAATATAAATTGAATAATTCACTGATGTAATTTTGTAAGCCGAATGCTTTTCACTAACGCACTGCGTAACTCCCAACGCTGGCTATATACATAATTAAATGTGACAGAAGAAAAGAGGGCCAGAAATTCAGGTTAATTGGCACGAAGGTGTAGGAAAGACGGCAGAGTCAAGCGGGCTGGGAGGAAAAGATTTGAGGAGACGATACACTGACAGCCGACAAGTGAGTTGAAAAATGGTTTTTAGAAGCATTCCCAACAAATCCCAAGGCAAATTAATTAACACGAATTCATTGCACACAGGCCTGAGTCCTGGCAACAGGCCGCAAAATTGTGTGATTTTGATTTGAGCAATTGTGGAAATCCTTTTGCATTTGAGTGAATCCTTTATGTGCACACTGCACTTTTTCAATCTCTCCCTTCATTCATTTACCCATAATTTTTCCACTGATTGCAATGCTCTCCTACCATTCCTATTCCCATGAAGAAAACATTGAAAATGTTGAAATGAAAACGTTTCCTAACTTGCTCGGTTGCAACGGCTGAAGGCATAAATTCAAGCAAGTGATTTACATTTCTGCTGTGCCACTTTAACGATCTGGCAGCACTAAATACTTTGATGAGCGCATTAAGTTGGCTGCGCTTGCATATTTAATGAGCGCGTTAAGTTGGCTGCACTTGAGAATTTTATTATATGATTTCTAGTCGAATTCCTAATGAAATGACGCGCTTCTATTCTGCATAACTTAATTTACTGTAGTATTATTATCGCAGGATGATATTTAGACGATTTTCATGCTTACAACTAACATTCAATTAATGGCTGAGCATCAAAATTACGAGTACAAGTGTGGAATATAACCACAACTCGTACATACATATATGTATTTATGGTGTATGTGGAGCTAACTGTCTATTGAGTTTGTTAGTAGACAAAACTAATTATTTAGTGATTTGATACGATTGATACGATACGATTATGTGGCATGACAGCGTCTGTTGAATTAGTTCAAATTGCATGATTTCGTATGGAAGTTTTTTATTTTTGTTGTTTTTATTTGCAGTTTTATTGCGTGTGTGGAGGGGATTTGCTGTAGAGCTGGAAAACTATCGATATACTATCGATGCTATCGAATCTATCGACAGCGAACGATTAAGTTACACAAAATATGTTTTAAATGATAAATTTGATTGATTGATTGCCGCTGCGTTGATATCGATAGATGGTTCGAAGACATATCGATACTATCGATAGTTTCCAGCTCTACTAAGCTAAGTTAGGGCCTTGGCATGAGGAGGCGTTCACGGATCAATAAACATAAAGAAACAAAACAGTTAACCACAAATAAACAAACAAACAATATTGAAACATGCCGGCAAACAAAACAACGGAGCTGGGGGGCGGTTTGGGGGAGGCGGACGTGCTCATAACCGATTGTTACGAATACGAATAGGAATACGAATAGGAATACGAATAGTTGTTGCTGTTATTCGATATCAAGTTTCTACGCAAACGTAACGGATTTTAGTTGTTGCTTTTGTTGTTGTTGTCGGCACTTACACATTTTTTACATTCCCCTTGGAATCATACACGGGATAATAATTGCTCCTACAGAAAGGATAACGGTTGTGTTGTTGTTGTTGTTGTTGTGTATACAAAATAATATTAAGAAACAAATACAGAAAACAAATTTAATACTCGTGTACACACAGATGTGATAAATGTAGCGACCTTTTGCCCTTTGGGGCATGCCACATAATAGGGTTGTACAGCTGCTGCTAACTGTATGCGCACACTTACGGCTTGGGCAAAATGGTGTTGTTCTGGTTGTCCTTCCACTGCAGATCGGTGACCAGGGCCTGATCCGGCACGGTTGGCTTGCATGTCAATATCAAGGGTTTGCCCACGGGCTTACGCTGCTCCACCTGCACCGGATATATCTCCAGCCTGGGCGGCAGCTGTGCACTGCTTAGCTCTGAAATGAAGGGAAAAGAGTAGGTTAGATATATCCCAAAACTGAATTTCAAGTACATCCACAAGGTATAATGGACACCCTTAAAGGTAAAGTGTATATACATATATACAATATTCTGTATCAGTATTTGTATGTTATGAGCTCGGTTATTCCAAAAACTGGCAGCGATTAGCCTGGTACATTCCTACATATACATACAAGTGCTGTAAATCTATCGATTGTCGCTTCATACAGTAGTTTCGATAACCATCAGTTGGCATTATCGATAGTTTGAAAAATTACAATAATGTTATTTATTATTAACTATTGGTAATGCAAAAAAGGAATTGAAGGTTTGGAACGATACTACGGATAGTTTGTTTCAAGTTTTTTACAGTTCTTTTCCCCTTAAAACCATTATTTATTGAAAATGTCTTCAACTTTATTGTAAGAAGCATTTTTCCTTGTATGGATATCCTGACTAAACTCACCAAATCTAAGTTTTTCTATGTCTTTTACAGGCCGATCAAATTTGGATCAAATCGAACCATTATATCTTAGGAATATTCGGATGAAAACTGCATATTTATATGAAAAACTTTCCCGCTTATACCACAATTGCATTTGTTTCATTTAAACTTTATATGAGTTGTCAAATCGGATGACTATATCCTAAAGCTGTCTTGGGAACAATCGGTTGGAAGTTCAATTTTCCCAGGGTATATAGTACGCCGGTTTATCTTACTATTTCAACTCTTGGTTACAGAGTATCAGTGGACTAGTTTAACTTTTGTCTCATCTCATTGCTGTGCCTTTGTGTGTGGGTGAGTAATTTAAATTTAAATTAATTTTAATTGCCACTTGCGTTCGAGGGGACGGGGGTGGACCGCGGCATATGCGTGCGGGTGGGCGGGGCAGACGGACGGACGAACGGACATTGGCTTATTATGCAGAGCATGGTGTGTGTGCGTGTGTAAATTAATAATCAAAGCGAGCATTTCTAGCGTAAAACGCAATTTTACGAAAAACATATTTATAATCTATATTCTATTAATAATAATCAGAAATATCCTCAAAATGCCTACATATATATGGGTTAAGAATGGTAATCCTTAGATCGATCAAGAATATATATATATATATATATATATATATATATATATATATATATATATATATATATATATATATATACATAGTACTGTGTGGTTAAAAAAAATTGTTTGATACTCATAGCTTCTAAAAAGTTTGGTTTTCTTGACATTAAACCGATATAATTCCAAGGCAGCGTTCGCAGTAAAACGTTTACGAATGCGACACAAAGCGGAATTGCTAATTGTTGCGCAACAGACTTGATTAGCTAATTAGAAATAAGAGAATCTCTATTGTGGAATTCAGTTTACAGGATAATGCAATTAATACATCGTGCGTGACAATTTTCGACTTTTTGCATGCAACTGCAATCTGTGGCAAGTTGCGGCTAGAAGTTCTTTACAGTTCCCTACAGTGTCTGGTGGAAAAAAGCTGCTCATTGTTCTTGAGCTTGGGCTAATTGCGGTCAATTAAACGCTCATGGAACCCTTTGTTCGGGGTCAGACAATAAACGCCATAGAGCTGAAGTTGAGAGCTTTAAAACTCGCTGGAAAGTTTTTAGCTATAGCTAAGCTATGTTTGTTGTTGTTCTTGTTGTTGTTGTTGTTGTCGTGTCATTTTCATTTTCATTTTCATGAGCATTACAATTAAATGGCTTGGCTATTTGTTTGACACTTTATTGGAGCAGTTTAGTTGGGCGGACCTTCGCCTTAGTCCCTGCAGTCATCTCATTAAGCGCCAGCCAAGAAGTTGCCTTTGTTGTCAGGGGACGGAGACGGGGACGGGAACGGGGACGGGGACAGGGGCATGGGGACGCGGACAGGGTCTGGTACAGCCTGCGGTTAATGTGCGGCACTTAAGAGTGAAATTTATATACAAACGGTCAGTGGAAAGGGCTGGCCCCCATCTGGTTCTGGTTCTGGTTGTGGCTCTGGCTGCTGAATGCTGG
Source organism: Hirtodrosophila histrioides (assembly GCA_037075165.1). Lineage (NCBI taxonomy): Eukaryota > Metazoa > Arthropoda > Insecta > Diptera > Drosophilidae > Hirtodrosophila > Hirtodrosophila histrioides. The sequence continues at coordinate 4,225,147 of JBAMCL010000444.1, forward strand.
CTAACAGCGGTTAATGTGGGGCACGGTCATGTGGCACGGTTGCTCGTATCTGGCTAGTTTATGGATAATGCCGCTCGCCCACTCACACTTTGCCACGACAGCGATTGCATCATTTGTGCCGCATATTTTCCATCAAAATGCGCTTTAAGTTGCAAAATGCTACCAAAACATGGAACAGATTCTCGCTGCACACTCGAGTGCAATTATTAATTTAATGTAAATGAATGCACAACACTCAAACGCACACACACACACACACACCTCCACACACATACATACACGCACTTGCGAGTGCCACTTTGATACGCATTATTCTTATTCTCTGTTTTAATGACCTTTGCAGCGGGTCTCATAATGTACTCGCCAAATATGAAATGCTTTGAAAACGAGACATTTTCCACAACATAAAGTAACCCTTTACGGGTATATATAGTAAAGTTATATTGCTGATCAGAAGTACTTGCTTAAAAGGAGCCTCTGTTCTTACACTCAGAAAAATAAATGCCCTTAAATGTAGAAAATCGCCATACTTCAGTTGGCAAAGGCAGTTAACCATACTTTTGTCTAAACTTAAGAAATATATTTCTCAAATTTAGAAATTATTTCTATTAAACAGACATTTTTTCTGGCTTTTAGGGTGAATTTTATTATATGGCGATTTTCTGAATACAATGGCATTTATTTTTCTGGGTGTATGCAAGCTTCTCTCGTCTCTCAGTCTTAAAGATACATATAGATGAGTTCTGTTAGAGCTAGTAGATCAGTTCGATTGCTATTTTGTCAGCTGTTCTGTTTTCCGACAACGAATTGAGTTTTCCCAATTGAAGAGTTCGAAAACTATTCGTTAAAGTATTTGCACAGAAAATTTATATGATATGGCACTCAATTTGACATTATTTTTTCATATCATTTGTTTGCCGATAAGATTTAAGATGAGATTTAAGATTAATATGATGAGATTTAAGATTAATATGACAAGATTTAAGATTAATGCGATAAGTTCGAGCCGTTGTCTAGTTTTCTGCTTCAAATTTCATCGAAGGGCTGTCATTGTTGTTTAAGAATTATTTATTGTTGTAACAAATACGTATTTCTTATAATAATAGTCTCATATAAAACTTTTTTTTTTGGAAACAAGCTTTTTGTATGGAAACATCGATGTTTTGTATGGAAACATCGATGTTTTGTATGATAACATCGATGATTTGTATGGAAACATCGATGTTTTGTATGACAACATCGATGTTTTGTATGGAAACATCGATGCTTTGTATGGAAACATCGATGTTTTGTATGGAAACATCGATGATTTGTATGGAAACATCGATGTTTTGTATGTTTTGTATGGAAAACATCGATGTTCTTCGATTGTTTTATGATGGAAACATCGATGTTTTGTATGGAAACATCGATGTTTTGTATGGAAACATCGATGTTTTGTATGGAAACATCGATGTTTTGTATGGAAACATCGATGATTTGTATGGAAACATCGATGTTTTGTATGACAACATCGATGTTTTGTATGGAAACATCGATGCTTTGTATGGAAACATCGATGTTTTGTATGGAAACATCGATGATTTGTATGGAAACATCGATGTTTTGTATGTTTTGTATGGAAAACATCGATGTTCTTCGATTGTTTTATGATGGAAACATCGATGTTTTGTATGGAAACATCGATGTTTTGTATGGAAACATCGATGTTTTGTATGGAAACATCGATGTTTTGTATGGAAACATCGATGTTTTGTATGGAAACATCGATGTTTTGAATGGAAACATCGATGTTTTGTATGACAACATCGATATTTTGTATAGAATTTCGAAACTTTTACATTTTAAGGTGAAAATAATTGAATTGAAATTTGGAAAATGTCAAATTAACCAGCACATATCAAAATTATATTGAACTTTTCTTGTCTCAGTGGAAATGGGCACAGACCAGAATACTTTGAAACTTGCTCACTTTATTGAATTGTTTTTAAATAATATATACAACTAAGCTGCTTAAGAAGGCAGCAGTACACAAGTTTAATATGTATATATATTAATATTATTTTTCTTTTTCGCAAGGGTATTCAATCTTCGGCATCTGTCAAAGTGAGCTGCATTTTCTTGGTTTTATTTATATGTCACTTTTTTCGTTATTTGTTTTGTTGGGCAGCATGAATAAATTGTGGTCTATGGGCATTAAACTGAGCGCAGTGCCAAAAAGCAGCGTCAAGTGGCTCGCAAAATTAAATATGAGAAATTTATATGCAACGTTGCCTCTTTTGCATGCAATTAATGCATGCTGCAAAGTGGCGCCACCAGCCACAGCAACAACAATAAGACAACGAGCGGCGTATCCTTTCAATGGCATAACGAATCCTGTTTGCTCTATAGCTCGACGGGTGAAGAACAGAAAGGGTTTTGCTTTCATTGTAAATTCAAAGTCTTTTTAGATGAAATTAATCCGGAAATTTAAGATCTGTTTGACTGAAACTTATTGTTATGCTTGTAAAAAACATAAGCTTGAATCATTTGATTTGTAATTTAAGAATAGAAACTGTTATCCTTTGATTTGAAATTTAAGATCTGTTTAGCTGAAACTATTTCTTAGTCTGTCTTAAAACAGAAACTGAGACTTAAGATCTGTTTGACTGAAACTTGTTCTTGGTCTTGTGAGGAATATAAGCTTGAATCCTTTGATTTGAAATTTAAGATCCGTATAACTGAAAGATCCGAAGAACAGAAACTGTTATTCTTTGATTTGAAATTTAAGATCTGTTTAGCTAAAACTATTTCTTAGTCTGTCTAAAAACAGAAACTGAGATTTAAGATCTGTTTGACTGAAACTTATGTTTAATCTGTTTAAAGAGCAGTAAACTGTTAGCCTTTAAGTTGAAATTTAAGATCTGTTAAGCTGAAACTTATTCTTTGACTTGCTGAAGAACAGACTCGCGTTTTCTTTGATTCCAAATGATACTTCTATCCAAGTTAAAGAACAGAAAAAGTGCTCCTTTGAGTTCAAATCTGTAATCTATTAAGGGGAAGCTAATTCTTAGTCTAGCTAAGGAACGAAAACTGTTATGCTTTGATTTTAAAAGTTAAGAACATAATGGAATATATACTTTGATTTTAAATTAAAGATGCGTGTAACTGAAACTTCGATTTGCTAAAGGACAAAAACGGATTTTCTTTTCAATCTTAAATGATATTTCTGTTGAAGTGTGACGTATCCTAAGTCTCGTTAACGAACACGAAAAGTTATCCTTTGTATGAACTGTTTAGCTAAAGCAAATCCTAAGTCTAATCAATGAACAGAAAAGGTTACTCTTTGATTTCAAGTTAAAGATCTGTTTAGTCTGGCAACATAGCACATACTTAATGAAGCAGTTCTCATCTATATACTAAACCATATAGTGTATATATATTAGCTATATAGAGCTGCAGTGTGTTAGTAACATTGTTGCCACAAAGCTAATATGCTCTGCTTCCGGAAGTTGAACTTTGTGGGCTTCAAACTCGACGACGGCTGTTGCACCGGGCGTATGCTTAATTTATATTTATTTTATTTTAAATGCATGCTGCATAAATAAAGGCACACACCACACACACGCACACCACACAGATCACACAAGCACACACATGCACACTTTATCTTCAGCTCGCTCCATGTGTGTGTGTGTGTGTGTGTGTGTGTGAGGGTGTGTGTGTGCGGCTTTTCCGGCGCCGCATAAATAAACAAGCGGTTAAGAATTATCGCGAGTAGACGCAGGCGATATGGCAACGCTGTCCATGCCATGCAGGAGCGCTCAAGAGAGTGTGAGTGAGCATGTGAGGAAGACAAAAGAGAGGAAGAGGCGTGCACTGAGAGGCTGCTCACATTTGGCCATATGGCGTTTCCTTAACGCTGCACAGTGGGGCAAACACAACAAATGCGTTGGCAAACGGCTTGGATATAAAAACAAAGATTCAAAACATCGAACAGATTATAGCTTTGTCTCCAAATCTGTAATGGACACAAGAAGAAGTTTCCAAACCAACAAAGTATATATATTCGGAATCAGCATCAATAGCCGAATCGATACTAGTCTCTCAATTTAAAAGCTATCGTTATGAAACTTGACACAGACCCTTCTTTTTGCTGCAGGCAGTACATATGTCGGAACCGGCCGGATCGGACTACTATAACATATAGCTGCCATAGGAATGATCGGCCGACAGCTATGTTCTTGTATGAAAAACTTTTTTGTTTATGAATGTATCCTTACCAACCTAACCTAAACAGAGTCTCTAAAAAATGTATATAATCTGACCAAATTTGTTCAAAATCCGACAACTATAACACAAAGCTGCCATAGGATCGGGTGAAAAATGAGTTTTTGTATGAAATAATTTTTGTATTACACACAAAGTTAGTGAGAGTTTTATTTGTACTTTAAATAATTTCCTTTAATTTCATCAAAATCGGACCAGGAGCAATCAGACAAAATTAAGTTTTGTAAAAATTTTTGTAATTTAATTCCTGCTAGGGTATATAGCCTCGGCACTCCGAAGATAACCGTCCTTTCTTGTTCTTATTTTACTTGAATTTTTAATTTTTCCAACTATGTTTTTGGTAATAAAAAAGCCAACAGGTCCCACTGTGCGTCATTCACGCTGAATTCATTGCGTGGCCTAGAGAGAAAATATTGTTAAAAAACAATTAACAATTGCACATTAAAACAAGAAATAAGGCCAATGAGCAATATTAACACACAAACACACACACCCACACACACACTCACACACACATACATACATACAATATTTTGGCTTTAAGCTTTAAGTGCTGCAAATTGAATGCAGTTTTTTTTTCTTAAGTTTTATTTTTGTTTTTGTTTTTTTCATTTTTTATAGCTTGGGGAAGTTAAAATTAATATTTGTTTGCGCCAAAAAGTTTTGCGCAAAGCGCACCACCAAAAATGTTGATTTATGTAATTCCCTTGCCCAACTCTTCATGCCCCCCAACCCCCCCCCCCCCCCCCCTCTCCCTACCCCGTCCGTACCCCACACCCTTTGAGCAAGTGCAGCAACTGCGTGTGGCCGGCAAAAGTTTAGTTTTGAATTATGGCACAAAAATGCGTAAAAACGTCAGGCGAATATTATGAGGCAATATTGAGTGTATTGCCAGCCGCCTTCCCTGCCTTCCCTGCCACCCCGGACCGTATCCTGCCGCTCCCCACCCCACCCCCCACAATGGGGGCATGCCATGCCTATAATTTCATGGCAAGACGTGCCCAAGTGCCAAGCCACGCCACGCCCATTAAAGAGGGGAGGGCGCGCTAAAAATATGAATGTCTGAGGCAGCTTTTAAATTTAGGCCCCGCCAGGAGGCCACACGCCACTTGAGTTAGGTGGCAGATCAAACGGCTGCCGGCGTTGCCAGATTGTCACATAAGTGTCGATCGAGTGGGGCACAAATTTCAGTTTCAGCTGTTGTTGGCTCAAGGGCAGCCAGGAGGGCGGGGCAGTAGGTGGGCTTTAGCATATGCGAAATAAACATTAGAGGCGCCGTGAAGTATGCAGCAAAAAACATGTTTGGCATATTTGATGGCATACTTTTAGGCATGCATGCGTGCCACAAAACTGTTGCCCGGGGAAGGGTGTGTGTGTGTGTGGGAAGGGTGTGTGGTAAGGGGGGCTGTCTGCTTTGCTTGCCAGTCACATTGTGCATATCCTCAAATTTCCAGTTTTATTTGCACTCGTTAGGCATTTTTTTGTTTTGTATTCAAACATGTTGCATACATTTTTGCGCCACGGCGACAGGAAACTGGAGCAGCGCCGCCTCAAGTGGTCGCCCACGTCGCGCTTGTCGCCATTTGTCTGCCCCCCGTCCGTCCATCTGTCTGTCGCATGCCCTTTGAATTCTCAAATATGCCACACACACACACTCACACACACACACCGCAAGCGTCGCGTCTCGCCTGCGGCATTTGTCATTGACAGCTTGTATACCCTGCAACCCTAAAGTGAGCTAAAAGGGTATTTGATATCCCTTACTGTGCCTTAACATTAGAGCTGACAAAACAGCTAAAATGGCCTCGACTTGATAGTTTCGATAGTTTTTTTTTATCCATACCATCCATAGCAGCATTTAGATTTAAGTTAGCCTTGGGAATTTGGAATGAATTTCAATTATTTAATACAAATGTGGGTGTCTAGTAGATTTTGGAGTAAATTAAGCCCTCGCAACAGTGAGAAAACAATCGATAGTGATGGCAATTGAGTACCATTGTTACTATCGATAGTGGCTATCGATATTATCGATTGCCAAAACAGCTTTAAGCCATAAAAGCTTAAACATATTAGAGCTGAAAAACCAAGGAAAGCTACGATAGTGATACGTAATACTATCGATAAGCCGAAAGGCATAGTTAGGTTAGGTTAGGTTAAGACGGCAGAAAGATCTATTAAAATATGATATAAATCCATCAACAGAGGTTTTCTGTTGCCTTCATATAAATATAATAAATTTGATTTAGAATTATGAGTTTGTATCAAAGTTGGCACAGGGTATGCCCTAGTTGGGCAGCCTCAATAAGAACACGTTTGTTTTTTATGCGATTTGACTTAAAATTTTCATGCACGCTGCCACTTCTGGGCCAAGTATCATCTCCTGCCTGAAAAACAGGGTAATGAAGGATGTTATTGGGGGAAAAGTTGCTCGTAATTGCTATCATTTAGGCGCCAGACATTGGCAGGTAACAGATGTTACTATTCCCAGCCAGTAATAGTTGAAGGCCTTTCAAATCTGTGTTTAGAGACTGACAATATTAGATTGGGTCTGTTAGTATGCATTGTATGTTTGTATGTTTGTATGTTTGGGTTGTCTACATCAAAGGCAGCTGAGTAGCTATAGTTAACGAATGTCTTTAACTACAGGGTATTGTTATATCGATCGATTGTTTCAGATTAACCACCTACGATATTTTGAGCGTCTGACAGGCCATTTTGCTGCTTTAAGCAGGCTGTCAATCAAATGGCAGGACATTTACAGAGGAAGGCGAATTTGCGCCCAAAAGGCTGCTGCACAATTTGTTAAAGAGCGACCTTCGATGTTCGATGTGCGCCCGGAAGGTCAATTTATAATATGTCCAATGACTAATTGACACAAAATGTCTGCACTTGAAACTGCGCACACACACACACACACACAAAGCTATTGTCTCGGTGTTTGTGTGTGTGTGTGTGTAATTGGGCGACTGTTTGGCGACCCAGAAACATAGAAAGCCACAAATGCCAACGTCAAGTGCTTCAGTTCAGAGCCGATGCTAATACAAATGAGGTCATTATGAGCGAGCAAATGGAAGGGAGAAGCGTGGAGAGAGGTAAAGAGAGGCGACGGGGAGGGGAGGGGGAGACAGAAGACGCGTAATGGCAGCCAAGTGGCGACAAAGTAGTTCAAGTTTTTATCTCTTTGTGCGACTTCAGTTTTCGGCTAATGAAAACTTGATGAGCATTGAGCAAGTGACAACAACGGGCGCAAAGCGGAAACAAGAGAAAGAGCAACTGGTGAAGTAACCACCAAGGAGAGAAAGAGAATATGTGATAGAGACAGCGGGAAGGACCAAAACTGCAAGTAGTTGATAGTTTAAATTAACTGCAAAGTGGTTCGATAAGCGAAGCAACCACCAGATAATGAGGAACCCTGTGAAACCTGATTATGCCAAAAAACATAGGAATATAAATTTGTGATCTTTCTTTTGCAGTTAATCTCTACATTCTTCTTTGTGGAGCATTCTTAAACGTTTGTTACTACTATTTGCCTTTTTTTTTCAATAAGAAACCCTGCGAAACCTGATTATACCTAAAAAACATAAAATTGTAACTTTGTGATCTCTCTCTCTCTCTCTCTCTTTAGCAGTTAATCTCTACATTCTTCTTTGTGGAGGATTCTTAAACGTTTGTGAAATGAGGAACCCTGCGAAACCTGATTATGCCTAAAAATATAAGTTTGCGATCTCTCTCTCTCTCTCTCTCTCTTTAGCAGTTAATCTCTACATTCTTCTTTGTGGAGGATTCTTAAACGTTTGTCAAATGAGGAACCCTGCGAAACCTGATTATGCCTAAAAATATAAGTTTGCGATCTCTCTCTCACTCTCTCCCTTTTGCAGTTAATCTCTACATTCTTCCTTGTGGAGGATTCTTAAACGTTTGTTACTATAAGGAATAATATAAGGAACCCTGCGAAACCTGATTATACCTAATAACATTGGAATTTAAGTTTGTGATCTCTCTCTCTCTCTTTTTTGCAGTTAATCTCAACATTCTTCTTTGTGAGGCATTCTTAAACGTTTGATAGTTTAAAGAACTATACTTATATACTTATACTTATGAATAGTAATATTTGCTTATAAGTGATAGTCTCAACGAGCTACTTTCAATCATCGAAATCTTTGAGCGAAAGTTGACTTTTAAAACATAAAAAAGGAATTTTTAGTTTTTTAAAATATACAAAGGTTAGAGTTGTTTATTTGGGCATGGGAAACCTTCGTCCCTTCATGGGCCCTTTCAGCTCACAGGGGCGAACGGACCTCGCACATAATAATTTAAAGTAATTCGGCAAAATATTAGCTGTCTGCTCAAATTTTGCCTTTGGGTCTCATTTTGGCAACAATTCAATGATAAAAATTTGAAAATAAGCTGTTCAAATATTAGATAAGCGCCTCAACAAACAATAACGAGGACAGTTTCAGAGGCAATGCCAGGACACAAGCTGCCCGGTGTTGCCAGACAAAGGCAAACAAACAAATTGGATAAAAATATGTATAAAATAAGGAGAAAGAAAAACGTTGAGAAGTAAAAACTAAACGAACTTCCACAGTTCAAAGATCAAAAGATGGCCAAACAAAATGGCGCGAAAATGTTACAGCCACAAAAGTTTTTCAATCACATTTTTGTCCACACGCGCGCAAGCGAGATGGCGAGTGCAGGCGTGCGAGCGAGACAGATAGCGGCCAAGGTAAGTTGGCCGGCCATTTTGTTAGTCTTGCCAGGACATTGCTGGATTATTAAAAAGTAGTTTGGCAACAGCCAGAGAAAAAAAAAAGAAGCAAGTTTAAGAAAAACCGAAAATATTCCGCGCTTGAAACTGAAAGTTCGCGTCGCAAAATACCAAAAAAATACCAAAAAAAAAACAACAAGGATGAGGCACAAAAAAAATACCAAAACTTGAGCTTATTATGCGCGCATAACTTTTTTCTTATGCTTCATACCGCACCCGCCCCCGCCCCCGCCACCGCCCACCGTGTGACTGTTCGCTTTTTAAGTTACTTTGCGTATTAAGTAAACTTGACTGATAAAGTTCTCGCTCTCTTCCTTAACCCCCGCCCCCGCCCCCGCCCCACGCCGCTCTCCTGCAAAGCGCGGCCAACGCCAAGTGCGTTGTCTACAAAATGGCGTGTGAAAGCTCAATGGCCTTCTGCCTGCTGGGCTGGCATACAGGGGGGCTGAGTCGGGGGGGTTAGGTAACGGCTGACGAGCGGATTGCGCCGCGCTTATGGAAGAAGAGGACAAAAAAAAATGTTGTAGGAACTTGTAACAGCTAAAATACCATCGCCCGACCGCCACCCCCCTTGGCCATCCTACTGATACTGACTGTTTTATTTTGCTTTTAAGTGCTTGAATATGTCTTGTTAAGTAAGCAGTTAGTTTTTTGGTGCATGTTTTGTACGGCTGCTGTTCCTGTTTCTCCACCCACACCCGCACCCGCACTCGCCCCACTCACGGAGGAGGGGGCTATGACCACCAGGCCAACTCCCTGCACCCCCTCCTACTCAAGCTACATCCCTTTAGTTGCTTGGCAAGTTTCGCTGCCAGGCAAAAGTTACAACGAGCGCAGCTTTCTTCTATATATATATATATACACATATATATATATATACTATATATATTTTTGTATTTTTATTTTATTTTTTCTCAGTTTTTCTTGGTGTATGCTAAAAGTTTTGTGTTGGCTTTTATTTATTTTGCTTTCTGCACTGCCTTTTTGGTCGGGAACTTTAAGCAAAACCTAAAAGTCGGCAGCCCCCCCCCCCCCCCCCCGTGCCCTGCTTAGCCCTTTATTCGCATTCTCCTCACAGTCCAAGTCCAAAGTTGTTTTTAAAGCTTCTCTTGCGGCATGTGTGACATAAGTAAGCCGAAGGAGCCTGACTGCCTGCCTCAGTATCCTGCCATACTGGTCCTGGGCAGAGCTTACATCTCCATTTTATCCACTCGCACATTATAAACTGGCAACTTTTTAAGCCCTGGGCGACAAGTTTTGTTTTTCAAATACAAAAATCTATGGTTGGTTCGGAATAAGCCTTGAAATTGATAACAGTCTTTAAACATAAGCTACCTAAAATATAGAGCATATGTGGGAATGTTAAAAGTCTATTTGAAATTCCAGCTACGCATCAAATCCACAAACATATGCTAATTATACTCTTAGAATCGTCTTAGGATCGTCTTAGGATCATCTCAGGAATAAGAACTAAGGTTCTTCATTTTGTCACGCGCCAAAAAGTATGCTAAGTACTTTTTCGCGGAATCTACACGTACATGAAATTGGGAACAGGTCCGTTAATACCTAATTAACAAAGTTATACATAAAATAACTATTTAAATCTGTAAAAATGTAATCTGTAATCTACCGAAAAACAAGTTTGTAGCAAGGAAGAATTATGGGACTATTAATTAATATAATAATATATTTGAATATTACAGATATTCCCATTGCCAATTCTGATGAAATCATTCGGAATCGAAATTATAAGTTTAAATTTTTATTATAAATTATAAGCTGCTCTGCAACTTCGGAAACTTCCAAAGCTCTCTTTGAATGTAAATATGGATATATTGATAATATGTTAAAAAATATTTGAAGACTGTTAATTGGAGAATCATATTGTAAGAAAACTGCTACATGAATGAGGACTACACCTCGACTATCCTTGCTGCAAACACAATCCATTGCTGCAATAGTTTTTATTATATTAAAACTCAAAAAAATTAAAAAATAATTATATAATACTCACAAATTAATAGCTATTTTTCATCTTATTAGTAAAAAAAATACCAATAAATTCCTAAAATTCCCAGAATCAGTATTTTTTTTCAGATGTCGAGAAATACCAATTTTTTCCAGTTAGTTAACAATTCGAACATAACAACAAAAGCCAAAAACCATAGCTACTTTAATCGATTCGGAATGAAAAGCGCTCGGAAATGGGAACAGGCTTGATTGTAAAAAAGTCATGAATAGTGGGATGGCTATTTCATTCGTCAACCCGAACAGGGTGGCAACGCTTTGCACTTGGCTTGCTATATTCAATTGAACTTGAGAATCATTTGCAAAAATGAGCAATGACCAAAAGTGACCCCCATTTCCCCAACCACCCAGGTTGATCCGCCACAAGAGTTCAATTGCATAGATTAACCAAAGCATTGCGCACACAAATTCCACATTGGACATTCTGGTAACGCCGTTGGCCCCGCAGCCCGTGCGGCCGGCGTTGCCAGCTCGCCATTATTGATGCATGCAATGACAATTCGCGCAGGGAACGAAAGAGAATGGGAGAATGGGACGAATGTGATGGGAATATGAGAAACGATTGTCAGTTCGCCAATGAACTCATTAAAATGCCATTTAATTAATCATCCCAGCGGCGACGATGGCCGAATGGAGCCGACCGAAGCCGACCAAATGCTATAATTCAATGCGATGCCCCTACCCCCCGTCCACCGTCCACCCCTCTCTAATTGCCAACGGGGGCATGGGCGTCTGTCTCTCTGATAGGGGGGCGTTTAAGCTATAAATGGTAATATGCTGTGGTCGATTGATTCATTTGGGAGTAACTCATTAAACAGCGTCAAGAGTGCATCATCGTCATTATGCTCACAAACATTGCTATTTTTCCAGATGATTCGTTCAATCATTCGCTTAAAAACCCCAAACTAGGGAGAGGAGGCAACTAGAGTTGCAATTTGTGGTTCAAATGAAGGAATGATTCAGTTCAGTTCAGGCTTAAGACGTTCGTTTGCTTTGTTTTTTCAATTACAAAACACATTTATGTTCTTTCAATTTCAATTGATATATAAACTAATCTATATCGGACTCAGGAATGAACAAAACAATAGAAACACGAACTAGTTGATAGACAGTTCGTTCATTCAGCTAGCACGAGATCTAACTCATTGTGAACGCTTCAATACAACCCTAAAATTCAGCCATTGGCGAGCTTCAATTTGCTGAGCTCGATTGAATCTTAAAACCGAGTCACATTGAGCGCAGTCAGTCAACAGTTGAGTGCCATGCGGCAGCATCAATCAGGCCATCAATCAAAATTTACAACCCTCTATAGTCGCTGATCGATTTATGCTAGACAATTTGCTAGCTAGGCTGTGCTACCTGCCTGTTTTGTGCGCCAGGATTTCTGACGGCCAGCCAGGACACACCCACAATATTCGCATCCCTTGCAACAGCCTTGCAAATTATGCAGCAGCCCATCGATCAAAATTTCCATAGAACAGCGGCCACAGACGGTACAGAGTACAGAGCCTATCTGGGGCTCATTGTTTTTGCAGTCATCAATTTGGTCTTTGATTTGCCTTCGTTCAGCTCCCTTTTTCCCATTTTTTTTGCCAGTTTTTAATTCTTGGCCTTTGCTTGCAGCGTTTGCATTTAGGATTTAGCGATTTAGCGACTTTCGGCCCGGCTCGTGACTCAATTGAGCTGTCAGTGCTGCCAAAGGGCCATGATAGATGGGCAGGGCAATTCCCCGACCAAATATCAAATACTGTGCTATGCGACAACTATACAGAGTTTATATATAATTTGGCCATATGCTCAGCTCTGGCTGAGGCTGGCTGAGGCTGGACAGCTGGCTAATATGATAGATGAGGCTAGAGGGATCTGGAGCCGGAGCCGGAGCCAAGTGTCTGAGATTTCGAGGGACAATTTGCGCGAGGCATTCTCAATTGGCAATTGAATTGACTTTGCACTTAACTGTGCTGTTCCTATTTAAATGAGACTGTTAAATATTAATTTCATTACATAAACAGCGCATTCAGTTGGCCTACACTAAAAGCCAATTACACTTCAATTTCAATTTGAGCGAGTCTCAAGCTTGCAATTCAATTAAACAATATTTTAGCTTGAAAGTGGATGTTTAACAGTATAATGATTTTGATTGCTTAAAGTGACACTTTAATTGCAATATAGAATGACAATTACGCTTCGATTCAATTTAAGTGAATATAATATTCAATCGAATCACTCAGTGTATCTTTCAATCAGATCATCTCCTTTCTCCAGCTCCTTTCGAATTGAATCATTTACATCAACGATTTCCGCTTCGATCTCTGGCTGTCTATAAAATCTGTGGCCATAAAATATGCGCAGAGAAAGGCCTTAGCTTTGAGATACTTTGCACACACACACACACACACACATAGATACACACTCAGTGAGTTTGTAGTAGTTAACTGCCCCAGGAAGGTTAAGTGACTCTGTCATGGCATAGTTGACAAACAAGAGAGTGTAATAAAAACAATTTGTTATGGCTTGTGGCTATTTGAATTGTTTGAAATATGTATACAAGAATTGTGCAACTGCACTCGGCAACTTGCCGTCTTCCTCACGCGCCCAGTTGTTGCACACAAAGAGAGAGATGGCAAATTGGCAGGCTAAATTAACACCATCACACAAAGTAATTGACTTCAATTAAAAAATAATTCCATACAAATAGCTGAGCGGTTACAATGTGGTTGTTGAATGGCCAGCAAGTGCTCTACTCGAATTTTCAATTTCAATTCAATGTTTATCCACCCAACTATGGACACCCTATATGGCAAAGGCGTTCAACCTATAGAAGCTAATCTTCTATGAAGACTTCAACCCACTAGTGAGATCCTGTGCTATAGATGAAGACTTAGACCAACGATTTACAAATACACCCTGATTGATTAGTACAGGAAAAGTATTCAATCTTATGGAAACCTTATGAAGACTTGGAGCTATGATTCAGAACAAATCAAATCAAGCCAAGTATTCGCACAGAATTCGAATGCTGAAGGATGTGTCCAAGGATTTGCTACAGTTGTGGCTTAAATAGGGTATTTTCTAGTCGTAACAATGCTTCTTTTTGCTATTCTCCCACTTCTCTATCTCTGGATAGGCTAATGAAAATGTGCTTATGTAAATGAAACGCCCGTGTGGCATATAGGGTGCTCTTTGGTTAGTTGCAAAAATAAAATAGAACAATGCAAAAATAAAACAATTGGCGCAATGGCGACCAATTTTTGTCTATAAAGCCATTCTTTATTCATATAAAATTCATTTCATTTGTACAAAAAAAAATATATATAACAATGCCATCTAAAATGTGCTCGTTAAATGTTTTCAAATTGGGAAACGTGTGAACGGTTTTAGGGTCGCTGCGAACATGTTTATGCATGCAAATTAGCGCATTTTTGTCCATTCGCCATCTCACTCTAGCTGTCATCTGTCATCTGCCATCTCTGTCTGTTGTGTTTATATGTGTGCAAGTTTATTTCAATTGCCATTATAATTAACAATTTCATGTGGTATGGTTTTTGTTGCAAAGCAAAGTGTTAAGGGGAAAGGGAAGAATTGGTCCTTCAGAAATTGGCAACAGTAGCGAAAATGTAAAATAATATAACTGAAATTGCAATAGCAAGGACATGTTGGCCAACTTTTGATATGCAGAACTCAAGTGGAAATGTGATTGTGGTGAAAGGTAAAGGGCACTCCAATTCATTTTAAAAAACTTAATTGAAATGCGGGTTCAGTTTCTTAATTGTTTGACACTGATTAAACAGAAGCGAGTTCAACGCAAATTACATTGAAAAACTTAGTTGAAATGTGTCTAGTTACATTGATTGAAGCTAATTGAAAGGTATTCCAATTCAGTGAAAGCTGCATAAATGAATATAATATACAAAACAAAGTGAATATCAATTAGTTAAAGCATATTTAGTTGAGGCTGAATAATTAGAATTTAAAGGAGAATACTAGGTTTCATGTAGTCAGTTGATTGAAGCTGATTGAATAGCAACTGTTTTCATTTGAAGCTAAAGGAATGTATAGATATCAGTATATTGAAGCTACTTGATGATTTCAGTTGAAAACTGAATATATTGGCTTCAACTAGTCAGTTGATTGAAGCTGATTGAATAGCAACTGTTTTCATTTGAAGCTAAAGGAATGTAGAGATCTCAGTATATTGAAGCTACTTGATGATTTCAGTTAAAAACTGAATATATTGACTTCAACTGGTCAGTTGATTGAAGCTGATTGATGCTGATTGATGCTGATTGAGTAGCAAATAGTATCAGTTGAAACTAAAAGAATTGAGGGCAGTCAGTTTCAGCTGAAACTGAATAAAGTTTCAACTTGTCAATTGATTGAAGCTGATTGATGCTGATTGAATTTTAAATCTTTACAGTTGAATTGAAGGCAGACGAATTCAATTGAAACTGAATAATTAAAGTTTCAACTTGTCAATTGAATGAAATTGATTGAACCAGCTTGAAGCTGATTGAATAGCAAATAATATTAGCTGAAACTGAAGGAATTGAATTGAAGACAGTTGAAACTGAATATAAATAACTTAAGGCATTCAATTGAGTGAAGCTTATGGGGAAATACATAAGTTAAAGTTGCTTTAAAACTATTTAATGGGCTAGAATTAAAGTTGCGTTCGCACAATAAATGAATAGGTGTTGGCGGGCACACACAAGTGGGGTGGGGTGGGCGTGGTCAAGGCAGGACCGTTAAATATTTAATTAAATTTTATACAAAAACCGCATTTGAAGTGGCAGCAAAGCAACAAAGTAGCAGCTGCCCAAGCCAAGAAAGTAGCAACAGAATGAAATGCTTTTTGCGGTTGGCATTGAAATGAGCAAAGTGCAGGAGAAGGCAAAGCCAGAGCCAGAGGCAGAGTCCGAGGCAGAGTCAGAGGCAGAGTCAGAGTCAGAATCGGAGGCAGAGTTAGAGCCGGAGTCAGACTCAAAGAGCCAGGGAGCCATTGGCAATACTTACTGGCTGGGCAACACTTGAAAATGCCACTGACAACCAAAGAAAATTTATAGCAAAAATTTATGTACTCATTGTTGTTGCGATCGGGCAGACAGTTGGACAGTCTACGCAAAAATATTTTCCATGCTGTTTATACTTATATTGCAAAATATCTGTTTGTCTCGCTGGGGGCTAAAGATGCAACCAGCAGCCAGGCAGTCAGCCCCAACAGACATGTGTCAGCCCAGACATGCCACTGGGCGAGAGAACGAGAGAGAGAGAGCGAGGGGGGGCTTTGGGGCTATAAGGAGCAAGGAGTCGCCTGAGGGGTATACCATTCATATACGTAAAATATTTTCATGTTTAAATGCTGCCGCGCGGCTCATAAATCACTTGGCAAAATGTGTGCGACGACGAGCAATGGATCTAGAAAGCGACTGAAGCGGGGGGTGTGACTGAGAAGGGTAGGCAAGGCAAGGCAAGGGAAGGGAAGAGTGTAGTGGTTAAGGGAAGTAGCAGTTTCAAGACTGCAACTGCAACTACAACTGCAACTGCAATTGGAAGCTGGGAAGTGAAATCCTGGCTGACTGACTGCCTGGCTTCTACGAGCACAGTGCGTCAAGCGTGAAAAAGGCAGCTACTCGTTGCTAATTTTGCAGGCACTGTTGGCGCTGAAGCGTGTCGACAACACACACACAACGCACACACACGTCACGCCTACAGACGGCTTGCCTCATTTAAATGCGGCAACTGCCACTTGCCACACTGCCAGCTTGTTCAAAAACTTTAATTGTAATAAATTTGCCACATACTTAAGCAATGCACAGTTTAGGCTTTAACTTAAAGCCGGCCCATTAGACTGGCCAACAACTTGTTGACTGACAGCAAACACTGTCGAATGACAACACACTTTTCTTACAACGCCTATTGAAAATCAAATGAAACGGAAGAAAAGCTGAGTTATAGATTGAAAGCGCTGCCTGCTCGAATGATTGAAAGCGCCATTTTAAGAGATTGCAGATTGAAGATTTTAGTGGAATCAAAGCTGGCTAATTGATGTGTTTTATGTATCGAAGAGAAAGGTCAAATAATTGAAACAGTGGTAGTATAATAATAATATATATTATCAATATAATTTACATTGAAGCTAGTAGTTCAACGAGTTTGCTATGTTAGCTGATTGAAAGCTGTATATGTGACACGCATCAAATAGAAAATGATTGAATCTTAAGTGCTGAAACTATAGATTCAATGAACGATGTGCTGAGAAATCAAGTTAAGACGCAAGTTAAAATTAATTTATAATTTAATAAGGACTGAACGAGCTGATTGATGCTTGATTGCTTGATTGAATCAAAGTTGAAATGAAAGTTAGAACGATTGAAAGGATGTCTGAGGACATACGTAGGAAAAACAATGTAAGTTTAGGCATAACATTGAAAATCTAATTGAATGTGTGTAAATATTTGTAAGTGTTGCTTGTTTTATTGAAACAATATTGAAACGTAAGTTGAACGATTGAAAGGATGATCTTTTATAGTAAATCCTAAGGTGATTAAAAATGATGTAATAATAAGATTGCTATGTTTTCGTGACTAGAGCAGAAACGTTAAAGTTATATATTTGTAGTTTTAGGATATGACAATAAATAAATAGAAAAAAAGTTATTAGGTGTGAAAAACAAAGAAAGGCTTGATCGATTGAATCAAAATTGAAATGAATGTTAGAACAATTGAAAGGATGTCAAAAGTTATTATGTTTGAATAATAAGGATAGTTTTCAGGCATATTAAAATATATTAAAAGGGTAATTAAATGAGTAACTATGCTTAAATGTTGCTTGCTTGATTGAAACAAAATTGTAATAAAAGTTGGAACGATTGAAAGGATGTTGGAAAAACATTGAAACGATATTGAAATGCGAATAATTATGCGTAAGTGTTGATCTAATTGTTACAGGTGTTTAACCCACATTTTGAACGGGTAAGGTGCAAGTGAGTTGCTTCCTTTGATACAACTATGTGCTGAGCTGATGGCAATTGAAAGCAAAATTGTAGCCGCAATTGCAGTTGCAGGAAAAGCCATTGAGACCAGATGTGTGCTATCTATCTGACACCTTATCGTCTGCAAATCTTAAGCTGGAAAGCCCATTAATTGGACCACACACATACATGAACACACACAGATGTTGTGTAGGGGTTAGTTGGATCGCTTTGAGGATTGAGAAAATGAAACGGGGCGGCTAGTGAGGGATAGAAGAAGCGCTTATACAAAAGCTTCCATTTGAATGCAGGCGATGCATGCCTCTAATAGCATAAGCAGCCAAACGGAGTGCTACTTAAGACGCTGCAGCAAAGGTGAGACAACAAGGGGTCTGCGGAGGGGCATGTGGCATATAGAACTGAATCTGAAGCAATAGAGATACATAGATAACACGCTGGCAAGCAATGCCATTGAATGAAAAGGATTTTGGCGTGCCAGGCGATGCGCGCTTAAGACGATGATGAAGGAGCTGACAAAGACGAGGACGCGGACGCGGGGATGAGGATGAGGATGTCGACTGAGTTCGACGTTGCGTCCAAGTGTCGGAGCGACGTGCAACTCTGCTGCACAGCACATGGCGCATGAAAAGTGAAGTGTGGAAACAAAGTGCAAGCTGAGGAGCCTGTGGGGGAGTCATCCGCATCCCCATCTCCATCCCCATCCCCTTGCATGCATCCTTTCAGCGTTCAGCGTTCCACGTTGCACTATACGGTGCACTTCCTTCCCTGCTCCTTCAGCTACTTCTCGTGCTACAGTTTCATCCGCTCCAGCGCTTTGCATGTGTGTATTGTGCAGCCCCTGTCCCCTCACTCCTTGCCCTGCCCCGTTTTTTCATCCTTTCTTTCATTTTTTATATATTTTTTTTTGTATTTCATCAACAGTGCCTGCATAATTTTGCAGCCCCATGCAGCGTGTGGCGCCATTAACACTTTTGTCATTATCGGGGCCAGGGCGTAAGAGCAGCGGGATCGGGTGGGGGAGGAGCAGGAGCTCGCTGCGCTTAAACGCTGCCATTGCCGTTACGCAGGTGAGTGCCCAGCGGGTAGGGTGGCGGTATGGCACGGAAAGCGGAAGTTGAGACTTCCGTTTGACGTTGTCACTGTACCGCTCCCGTTCCTGATGAAGCTATTCGATTTTAATGCAGGCAGTCCCCGAAGGAAGCCAACGGAGAAGGGGGACAGGGTAAGGCGGGACACAGCATCGCCCCCATTTTGCATTCATGTGCAACGAGTACCGCTTCTGGACGTGGCATGCGTATTCAAGTGTAAGTGAGTTGAAGTGTCCTTGCTAAAATTTGGAGCGCACGTTGACGGGGTGGCTGAGGGGGGTTTAGACTGAGCGGTGATAGGAGACAAAGTCTGAAGCTGGCACTCTGTTCAGGCAATGTCCGCTGATTAGGGTCGCACAATGGCCAAAAGGACACGACGTGTACAAGTGGCATTTTTGTAAGGCTTCGAGGAATTCAATGGGAAATTTAGGTTACATTGAGGATTGACACTAATATATGTATAACCGTAATATGGGATTGATGTCAGCCTGTTGAGGAGTCATCGATAGAGGTTATTGCTTATCTGAAGACCTAAAGAGTGATGATCTATCACTGGGAGTAGGAATAATATCAAGAGGCTATAGGTAGCTATAATAGATTCAAGAATAATGCCAGCTACTTTCAAGCTAAAGCATTTCCAGAGCAAAAGTTATCGAAATATAAGAGTGTATATAGCAAAAAGACCATGTAAGGTTGCAACAAGCGATAGACTTTGCTTAACCTATCGATAGTACTGATAAAGAGTGTTGGAAATCGTGGAAATCTTGAAATTTCATAAACATCTGATATGTTTATTTATCAATCAATATAATTTATTCATTGTTTTGAACCAGACTGTTTGACTTATGCAAGGCGATTGAATAGTACAAAACATCGATACTATGGAGAGGGTCGTCGATTGTTTCCAGCTGTAAAACATATGTGCATTTGTTAACAGTCGAACAATTGCTGGTCATTTGCGTAAGCTTGTAAACTTAAGCCTTGTTATCGATAATGCATTCAAAGCATACCAAACAGCCAAGGCATACGTAAGCACAAATATTTAAATTTGCTTTACAAGCTATACAGATACTGATACTGATACAGATACAGATACATATCGATATCGATATACATGAGCCCATACAAATGAGCACTTCCGCATGCGGAACATTTTGCATTTGCATCGGATAAGAAAGGTGAGTTCTGAAAATGAATAATTTATGAATGTTATTCGGGATGCCACTTAATTTCGTATGTAATCCCATTCTGGGCACGGCTGTTGACTTGGCCCCTTTGCCCCAGCCACCGCCCCCGCCCTCAATTGAGATAAGTTCACGCACAATCGATAATTCATATGTATGGCATTTGACTGGGAGGGTACCCCGGAGACTGAGGGACTCAGGCGACTCAGCATATTGTGTGTGTAATTCGTTTTTGACGTTAAATTTTTTTTTACGTGCGAATTATGGTTTCCGAACCCCGACATAAGATTTATGCCGGCAGGAGGTATGTGCGGTGTGTCAATTTTCTCAAACAACATTCAACCAGCTTCCCCACCTTCAAGAGCAATCCCTACATTCACTTATGCAAAGTGGATGCGCAGGAGAAAAGTGCAGAGATTGTTGTCATCGTCATCGTAATCGTAATCGTTGTTGTTGTTGTTGCTGTTGCTGTTGTTGAACCACGTTGCCAATGAAGTGGAAAATGTGAATTTATATGAACGAGTACGCGGCATAAGTAATAAAAAGTAGCAAACGCAGTCGATGACGCTCCATCCTATCCTGTCCTGCCTTGTCCTGGCCTGCTCTATCCTGTTCTATCTTGTGTGCTGCCAATGTTGCCAATGATGCCCATTAAGATAATTTTAACGATGTCGATAAACTTCAATTTCATTGCCTGCTGACTGACTGCGGCCCGATCTGCTTGCCAGGCTCTGGCCAAGGAATAGGGCCAGCAGCAGCAGCAGACTCTCTGACCGAGTCCAGTGTCCAGGCAGCTGCTGGCATCCTGCCAGTTATGAGCAACTCTGCTTGAATAGCGTTTAACTGTGCAATATTGGTTAATGTTCACGATGACAGCGATTGAGGCTCTGCATGGCGCCTATTTATCGATAATTCTTGATTACATTCGTTCGGCGACGTGATTGACCTGCCAATAAGTGGATAGTTTCTTGAATGTACTTGTGCCATACAGATATCAACAATATATCGACCTGCCACCCACAACTTGTGTCTGTTATAGACAAGCTGATTCTCACTCACATAAAAAAGTAAGTACGTGTTTATATCTCTTCTCTACTCTCGCGAGCATTTGATTTTCAATTCTGCTTTGTGTGGTATTCTTAAACGTTTTATAAGCTGCGCTTGCAATACACAAACGAGCTCTTAAATGATATAAAGCAATTGAATACTGTGAAGTCAATCCAGAGATTAGAAGAGCTCTAATTGTATAAATTGTAAAAAGATATTGAATCCATCTCTCTACTATCATTTTAAAATTCATATAACCATTAGCGGCTTATCGGTCCCGCAAATTCGGGAGACATTGGCAATTAAGTGCGGGCCGTGAACCTATCAAAAATCGTAACACCCGCAAATGCATTCAGTTTGCAATCCAATCAAATCAAATTCCACTTTGGCTGGACCCGGAGGCCATTCCGGTAAGTGCTGGTACCAAACCAAAACCAAAAACGAAAAAGAACCGGGAAACATCCTCCACTCTCCAGTTGTTTAATGTGCGCGCATTCAATTCATAACCACGCTCACATCTGGGTCTCCACCTGGCCCATGTCTAGTCCCGTCGCCCGATCTACCCCACTGATGGTATGTACGATGTGATATGATGTGATGCCATATCGGAGCGGTCAATGCAAAGCAGTAGTAAGGCCGTAGGCTATTTTGGCTTTTTTATGCCCATCTCGTTGTGGTTAAATGATTTTTATTTTGCTTCCTTTTTCAGTCTGTGCTGCCCAATCCCCAATCATCGCTACCCAATCGTCCAGTCTGCCCGATGATGCTGACAATATTTTTTCAATAGCTTTTGCAGGTTTTCACAACGATTCATTTCATTTTGATTTTATTATTTGGACTTTCGCATCAGCTTTGGCCTTTTTTTTTTTGCCATTTCACCAGGACTTTTATTTCAGTTTTGCCGCTGTTGCTCTTGCACATTTTTCATGTCACTAAAAAGGCTTCCACATGCCACCACCAACCGCCGATATATGCACTATGTATAGGAAAACATCCCATGAGCACTTATGCGGGAACTGGCGGGGGCATGGCAAAGCAAGCTTCATTCATTTTTTACGGTAAGCATATTGCATGCCTGCAAACTTATCAGTCAAGCTCGGTTTTAACATTTGCGCATTGCGCTACTTTTAAAAGCTCTGCAAGCGTGCGCTTTGCATAAGTATTAGTGAGCTTTTGCTTGACTAGCAAACGACAGCTGCCACGATCGCCGAAATTGCTGCTGTGTGTCTACCATACATGTGAAAGCTCTGCGGAGCAGTTGTAGCTGTAGCGCAACAAACGCTGCTCACTGGCCGAACATTATGTGTGCCCTTGTTGCAGTTACAGCATATAAATATTGCATGTAAACAAAAAATGAAAAAAATATTGAGACACAGCCATCTGCGGTGTATTGAAGCTATATACCCTTTCCATACAGAAACTCAGTTATAGACATAAACATCCGATTTGATTTAAATTTAAGCAATCTATATCATGTGTAATAAGTAAGATATGACATTGCTGACTTTGATTGACAAACTTATTTCTTATTCAATTGCTGATATGGTAACTATACGATATAGTTGATTGATTTCAATTAGAACACATTAAGCTCAGTTTGGATGCAGATAAAGCATATGCGAGGCCTGTTTTGTCTGATATCTACCTTTTGACGTCGGATGCGTCTCCTTGATGTCACACGCTGTGTGACAAAGTTATAATACCCTAGCAAGGGTATACAGAGTAGACACATAGATACCAACTGGCCTCCCCCAAAAGGCTGGAGTGCTAGTATCGCAGTGGCTCGATGGCGGCTGCCATTTAATAGCATGTGTCAAGTGCATTGAAAAAGTCTATTTACGTAGCAATTGCAACACTGGCAGCCCCCAAGGAGGTAAGGGGCCTGGGGGTTGTGAGTTGGCGCCTAGCAAACTGCGATTTTCAGTTGATGATTGTGTATTTTTAGGATTTGTGAGCGAGAGAGGGTTGAGCGGGTAGGCGCAGCACTAACTGAACCAAAATAGCAAAAACAACAATTGTACAACGAGCATAGTGGAAAAAATATTGTTTTGAGGTTTGGAATTTTATTTCATTTGATTTAAGCGCTTGACAGCGAATTTTTTCCAAATGTGTTTTGCAATAAAGGAGCGCGAGTGTAAAAAAAAAACAAAAAGCATTTATGTGGAAAATGTGGTCAATATGCAATTTATATATATATGTATATGTATATTAATATTTCATATGTGCTTTCAATATATCACTGGCAATTGAGTCAGTCGTTGGGGGCAAAAGCAGTCGATTTGTTGTTGAACTTGCCACAAAGATACGCCATCTATATAACTCCGCCCGCGCCCTTCTTAACCAAACAATCTCATACTTCCCTCCAAAAAATATCCACACACATGGCACAACTTAAGGCTGTCGACGGCAGCGAAATATTTCGCAGTCCATTTAATGATGCGTAAAGTGCTGGACTTCCCCTTTGGTACTACCCAGTCTACCGCCTCTCAGCCCTCCCGCAAGCCCTCACTCATAAGTAGATATGGAGCCTGCACTGGCAGCTGGAAACAATTTTGCACTCAAGTGAATTGCCCCTCTCAGTGTGTGTGTGTGTGGTGTGTGTGTGTGTGTTACACTCATATATGGTATAAAAATTGAAAATCAATTAATTATGGTAGCTGAAGGGAGAAACGTGAGGCGAGTAAGTCAAATGTTTTGCCACTTAGCTTAGGACCAGCTTATTCAAACGTTCGGTAGCAGCAACTTGAACACGTACCTGCAAGTAGACCAAAAGAGTAGAGTGTTAAAAGTCTGTGATTAATTGGCGCATAAATGCTACTTAAAGACACTTCAGACAAAGTACAGTTGCCTCAGCTGCTTATTGAGCGCTTTGCACTTATCGATAGATCGCAACAGTGTTGCAAAACGACAAATGATGCTGAACAAGTAAATTAATTAATTACACTCAACTCTAAACTTAAAATTCTCAAGTGGCATAGATAAAACAATCAAAATATTAAATGAATGTACGATTAAGTAGGTTAACTTAACTTATCGATAGATCACAACAGTGTTGCAAAACGACAAATGATGTTGAACAAGTAAATTAATTAATTACACTCAACTCTAAACTTAAAATTCTCAAGTGGCATAGATAAAACAATCAAAATATTAAATGAATGTACGATAACTTAACTTATCGATAAATTACAACAGTGTTGCTGATTGTATAATAAACTTAATACTATATCAATTCTCTATACAAATTTATATATCTGTTTAGTACGCTTCTCAAGCTTAGACTGGAAATAGAAGTCAGCGTTGTTTCTTATTTTTAATCGATAAATGACAACATTGTTATCAAAATGTCACTTACTCGTTTTCTATTAACTTTCTTGTATTTACATTTATATATAATTAATTTGGGACTTCTTAAATTGAATAAAAATCGCCAAAATAAACTCTGTCAGAGTTGCCTCCTGCACTTATCGATAGATGGGGCTGCGATAGCTCTGGAGGAGGCTGAAAGATTTCTCTTATTTATTTATGTAACATTCATTCATTGCTTTGCTTAAAAGCATGGTGATGTCATCCACTAAGTCAACAATAACGATAAACTTTCGCTTTTGCTTTTTCTCACTCACACACACACACACAGACACACACACACATAGACAAGGCGCCTTAATGTATGCACAGCTTTTTGTTGTGTGTTGCTTTCGGAGAGAAGCTGGGCGGAGGAAAAGTAATTGACATTTGTGATCCAGATGCAGTGGCAAGATAAAAACTTGCGCATCCACTAAAAGACAATCAAGACATAAAGCACACAGATATACCCGCATACCCCGCATCCATCAGTGCGGCACCTCCTTATTGCCCCTGCACCGCCGCCCGCCTTGGCCACTCAACCACCGTCCTTGGTTATGAAAATTGAAAATCTATGTGGATAAAGCTCTTGCTTATTTCTTTCTTTTTTTCGAATTTTTATTATATTTGGCATACTCAACTCCCACACCACACCACACCACACCGCCCCGCACTCTACGTTGTATTTCTGCTGGCTTTGGCCTGTCTTGTTGTGCTGTAGCAAGAAAATTAAATTCTATTAAGTGAAACTTTTGCAGTTTTTATTCATGTTTATTGCCAGCTTAATGCCCTGCTCATGGCTTAATGATAAGCACACAGCAAAAGGCACAGGACGCGCCCAAGGAGCAACTTGCCAACGGCATCGCCAACGCATGAGATATGCCACAGTCCTTTGCACAGTTCATACAACTTGCAACTTGTTGTTGCCACTTAAAACTTAAAACTTTAAACTTTCCCCGGCACAGTTGTATATTTCATTTTCGTATCGCTAGACAAGATTCGACTAACCGAAATCGAATCAATTTTATGGGAGTGGAAACACATGCACAGGATTCACGCATCTCTCATCGCTTCTCGCTTGGCTTCTACTTTATTCACTCGCTTTTCTACTCGTTTTGTTGCCTGTTCAGCTTCCTCTTTTTACTCACTTTGCTGTTCATTTTGTTACCTGCTTAGTTTTTCATTTTTGTACTCGCTTTGCTACTCTTTAATCGCTTCATTTGCTTCCCGCTTAACTTCTCGCTACTCTCTAGTTTTAATCCTCACCTTTCTAGTCGTTTGGTTACTTATTGATTTACTCGCTAGGTTTCAAGCTTTTCTTCTCATTTTGCTACTCGCTTAGCTTCTCTTTTTGCGCTCCATTTGCTTCTCAACAAGTTTCTAGTCCTATAAGTCACCTGGGTACTCGTTGGGTACTCGCTACTCGTTGCTCGCTACTCGTTGCATGTTACTCGCTGCTCGCTGCTTGCGACTCGTTGCTGGCTTCTCGCTGCTTGCTACTCGTTGCTGGCTACTCGCTTCTCGCTGCTCTCTACTCGATACTCGTTGCTGGCTACTCGCTTCTCGCTGCTCTCTACTCGCTACTCGTTGCTCGCTGCTTGCTACTCGCTACTCGTTGCTGGCTACTCGCTGCTCGCTACTCGTTGCATGCTACTCGTTGCTGGCTACTCGCTGCTCGCTACTCGTTGCTGGCTACTCGCTGCTCGCTGCTCGCTGCTCTCTACTCGCCACTCGCTGCTCACTACTCGCTTAGCAAGCAGTTGTCGGAGGTGTCAAGGAAGCTGTTTCAATCATATTCTGACCGATTTCTTACAAAAATTCAAAACTTAGCTCTCAGGTTGTTCTCTTGCGTTCTTATGAAGATTTTATTTACATTTACTTTACTTGATTGTCATACATTTTTCCAGTTTGTAAATTTTAGAGGTTATCACTTTAATTTGAGCTCACAGCTGAACGACTTCTTATGCTCTATTCCCAAGCAGAAAAAGAGTAGTTTGGGCTGTCAGTCCAATGTAGTTCGACACCCTTGAAGCTAGAGCAGACTTGGTACACGTGTTGGTATACATCCTCAGTTTATAAAGGGTTGATATCTCCCTACAACTCCCTACAACGGGTAAATATCTTCCACAGTTTTATAACTAGAGTCACCAAACTTAACATAGTGACTGGCGTTGACCTCCTTGACAGATCAGCATTAAACAAATGCACATGAACAAAATGCATATCCCCCAACCCTGTACAGGACACACAGACTATTATATTCCAGCAAAAGTAACTGACTGGGAACAGAGTATAGTGCAGCCGGACTCACAACGTTATAACTTGATTTGATGTGCCAAATTGACACTCAATGCAAGATTTTTATGTGAAAAATCTGTGCGAATTTCAAATATTTGCTGGCGGAATGCAGCAGCGTTCTGTTAGACAGACGGAGATCGTTTGCTGTTGCCACTTCATTTAGCTGTGTACCTTGGGCAAATAAAAGAAAATGTTCTCATTACATTTGCTGGCAAAATGAGGCAGAAGCATTCCCTGCTGTGCCCCCCAGCTGATGCCAGGCGTTGCACTCGTTGACATCGATGTCATCGCCATTTCCCCAGTGCCCATTACCATTCCGCACTTGGCTACTTATTGCTCTACTGTACCTCTGTCCCTATGTCCCTCTGTCTCTCTGTCCCTCTGTTTGTCTCTCTGTCTGTCCTTTAGAGCAACGTGCTCTCTGTGGCAGTTCAGCTGCATCGATTTCGCGCCATCGATTCAGAAATCATGTGAAATTGCCTGAGCATTGAACTGAACTGGTTCGGCTACACTGAGCAAAACGATCGAGTTGAATTCACAAAAGTTACCTACATGCGACTTCATTTAATGAAAGTTATATTTTTGTTCATATTTAACTTTCATATAATAATAATTAATATATTGTAGTATTATGTATGTCAATATTTTTACTTTCAACTTTTTGCAAGCGTTTCAAACGTTTTTAGGCAATGTTCTTAAGATAAAAGATGATATGAAGGAAGCTAGTTGGTCCTTTTTCTTTGAGTGTATTTTTTGTATCTGTATGCCGCTTGGCGCCAGGTTGGCGCCCTAAATGGGTCAACTTGTCTACTTTGGCAACACAAATAGGCAATTGTCACTGGCTGTTCTGGCACTGGAGTAACTTCAGCTTCGCCGCTTGGCTTCTGTCTTAGGGGTTCACTTCCTTTCACTTGAGGCTAACAACTTCTTTCTAAGTACTGGCTGAGTTTGCGTATGGCCAGCAACTTGAGTTTGGTAGTTAACAGGCAATCAACTGACAGACAGGTGCATACAAGTCATAGGAAGCTGTCATTATATCCGCATCATGTCCGTGCTAGCCGGCAATGGTTTAAGCCAACTGTCGCCCAACTGTAACCAGAGACAGCGTTGCCATCATAATGTCTTTTGAATTGGGTTAGATGAACTTTTAATTATGCGCTCTTCGATGAGGTTTATAAACAGACTAAGCGTGTTCCGGTCTGTGGACCTCACACTGAGCACAAAAGGTGTGTGTGCTCTGTCAAAGAATACACTGCACGACATGGAAAACGTTTGTTTTAATCCAAAGTCAGTTCATATTAAGAGTTTAAAGATTAGCGATGAAAAGTGCGCTTAAATCGCTTGGGAATTATAAGCGATTACCATATATTTTGTAGGTTAAATCTAAACATATTTCTTAAAGGGTGGCTAGAGTGTTGAAGCAACTGCTTGATTTGTTTGCCTAATGAGTTATTTTGACCCCACATTCCCCCCTGATTCCACATACTAGAAGCTGTCAACACTGCTGATTAAAAAAAAGCAAACTACAAAATGAAAACTGTCAAACGGAATTGAAATTGACGAAGTGCAACAGAAGTTGTTGACTTGAAAAGAGCTGCAGCACCAGAAATTGAAGTCAATTGATGATTGAGAACTGCGACACAATGTGAATGGTAATAATAAACACACACAAACACACACTTACACACCATATAGTGTGAGTGTGTGTCAATGAGTTGCATTTCTTGTGGGAGTATCGAAGTAAATTCCTTTCAAAATGCCGCTGACTTTGAAGGAGACTGTTGCTAAGGCTACAGTTTAATTATGGAGTGCAGAAAGATGAAAGAATTGCGCGAGGCCACACAAAAGTTCAGTGTTGGTAAACGTTAAGTGCATGACCTTTTCTAGATGATTCACTGGGCTGCGTTGTCAATAATTTACTATATTAAATGAAGTCAAGTCACGTTGGTAAATGGTAAAATATATATTTGAAGATAAAGAGTTTCAAATTCAATGTGGCTTCAGCTGGAACGGGCAATCTTCTTTATTCTCGAGTCCATCTTTCAGTGTTACTCCTGGTTAGAGGCAGCAACGGAAACTTAAACTGGAACTGGAACTATAAAAGACATGTCTGTTCCTGTCGAAGGACCAAAGCATCGGAACCCAAGAAATATATTATTTGTTTCTTAATATGCAGTCTGGAAAAGTATGTTGTTACAAGATTATATTCAAATGCATCAAAAGTATTTCTTTCACAAAATACTTACAAATTGAGAAGTGCAGGTTGTTTTCTTGAACAGCCTCTGACGTCCTTAGACGTTCATTAGGCATTCTACCCACGAACAAGATTGAATTATATAAAAAAGAGTATCCTGCAGTCTGAAGTGGAAGGCCACAGGCACCCAAAGTAGAGTGCAGCTGGGTATAACAGACCCTGTGATCGAATCATTCGAAATTGGAGTTATAAGTGACGGACTGGCAACAGTTCCTGAAGCTAAAAGGATTACATTATCGAGGAGCAGATTTTTATGTTTGAGGGAGATACTTACAAGCACATATGCTTAAGTTGAGAATGCTGTCGACGTCGATAGTTTGCCGATAAATTCAGATATTTGAATATTTAAAAAAAAAAATACTTCTACAAGCAATTCCAGCATACATCCCAAGAAAATTATTCTTCACTTCTTATGTTATGCTTGAAATATACAATCTGGAAAAGTATTGAAGATTGAATTTGAATTTCACAAATGTCTGAGAGATTCAGATGAGCTATATATCTGCAAGTAATACTTACAAATCAAGAATTGCAGGATGTTTTCTTGAACAGCTTCATGTTACATTGTATATGTTCCCACAATGAGAAAAACAGACAAAATTGACATTGGGGAAACAGAATATATAAAAAATAGAAGATTATCCGGAATACAAAGAAAAAGAATATTGGCTTTTCCTAGTTCTTGTTTGAAATATACAGCCTAGAAGATTATATGTATGTTGGTGTCGCTTTAATCAGATATCTGCAAATAATACTTACAAATAAAGTACTGCAAAATTGACATTGAGGACTCAGAATATCTCAGCTTGACCAAGAATGAATTATATAAAAAAAAAAGGATTATTCGGAATACAAAAAAAAAAAAAAAAAAAAGAGAAGAAATTCTTCATCTTCTTCCCAAGAGTACATGTTGATATTCCTGTAATCAGATTGAATTTAAATTTCCCGTATATCTGGGATAACCAGATGAGCTATATCTGCATATAATACTTACAAATCAAGAACATCACACATTGAGAAACTTTTCAAGCTCTCCGCCGGAATGCAAAAAAAAAAAAAAAAAAAAAATCACTTGCGTTTTACTTTGTTTACACTGCCGAAGTTGTAAAAAAAAAAGAACACTGAAGTATTTTATAATATATTTTTGTAATTTAGATGAATACTTAGAAAATAAATGTGTTTGCTAGCAACGGCTAGAGACGACTGAAGGAAACGTTTGAGGCTGGCTCTATTTATACTCCCAGCAGCCAAAAATCTCGCCTACTTTGTTGATAATTTTATACCGATTAATAAATAAAGTATCTCTGATATGCCAAATGTCAGAGTTGAGTCTTTCACTATCGATAAGTTCAAGGGAATGCTACATAAATTGCAAAATCTATCGATATGTTTTAGTTTCAAAAGGACAAATATAGAAGTTTTTGATCATTTTGGGAAATAGGGCAGAGAAATGGCTTTAGAATTGCAAAATGTAAGCCAGTTTTCAGTTGCCGTATTGGGCCAAAAGTCAACTAATTTGATGGCGCTCTGAAAGCGCAATTAGTGTTGTCCTGGCCAAGGCTGTAATGTTGTCCAAAACAGTCGTCAAGTGTGACAAAAACAGCGCATAACTGTAAACAGCGGGACGAAAACAATGGTGCATCAGAGTGGGGATCAAATGTGTAGTGGGGTGATACGTATGAGTGTGACCTCAACAACAATAATGGCAACAATGGACAACAATGTTGCAGCAGTCATCGGCTCAGCATCATCAGCATCAGCATCAACAGTGTTGCCAACCTCATTCGTGAATAGTCAGGAAGCATGCACCCCGAACCCGGCCCCGCCTACGCCCTTGCCCCTGTTTGTTGCTGTGGCTTCTATTTTTTTTGCGAGCTCATTTTCTTAATTTCCCCTTGCAGCGTAAATGTTTATTGCTATTACGGTTGTTGCTGCCATTGTTGCTGCTGTCAACCGCATTTGGCAACACTGGCAAACAGGGTTGGGCAGGTCTCAACGTTTTTATGGCCACACTGAGAGTGGAACACAACTCTGCATTTTAAAGCTGTCATAAATAATTTAATCACTGACTTTGTAAGCGGGGCCATAAACAACATTAAAAACTTTTTGGGTGCCATTATCAATGGGTTGCCACCCTGGTATGGGTATGGGTATGATTCTGGCTTTGGCTACTCCTTTCAACCGTTTTAGTTGCCACACACACACACAGACGGAGTGAGAGAGACACAGACAGAACGGGAAACGGTAAGCGGCTGGCAACTCTGGCAGTATCCGGTTTCCGCTTTTGCTCAACTGACTGCTGACTGCTTGACAGCGACAGTTTTTGAACGCCAGCGAACTTTGTGGCACACTCCCTCTCTGCTCCTCTCTCTCTCTCTGTCCCTCTGCTGCTTTAATTTGCCCTCACATATCAAATATGTAAAACACTTTGCTGAACCGATACCCTTTGTGATTTCGCTGGACATGGGGCTCGGCGCCTCAGTTGTCCTTTATTCAAAATGATATGTTTAGGTTGGAGTTGCATTCAACAACTTTCCACAGCCACTGAAATGTGAGTGATGTTAGCTGAAATGTACTGAGAAATGAACGAAGCTTGACTGCCTGTCCGACATTTCCGGGTTCCTGTACAAATTCAAATATCACGCTTATTAAGCAAATCTGTTGCATAGTTTTATCCTGATGCGGCTGTCACTTTGCCAGCTCAAAAATGAAATTATATTGTTAAGAGCCCGGTTTACACACACGTCATATATTCGACAAGTATTGCTGGCAGTTGAGTGAAGTCCTTTGTTAGTCCCTTGCCAAGTATATTTGAGCATTTTCAATGCAAATTATATGCCAACCTTTTAGCCATTTGCATGTTCACTGATAGAGTTATCTCAACTTATTATCAATCAAGAAAGAAAGGCTTTTTTCGGCTTGTGAGCTATAAACACTTGCAGCAATGATTTTTATACAAAAACTCAATTCTCAATCGATTGTGCCCATGGCAGCTTTATAATAATGTTCTCTGATTTTAATAAAATGAAGGCAAAGTAAAAAAAAACTATAATAATCTAGCAATTGTTGAGTTTGGCTGAAAAATATGTATAAGCAACAAAGTTTCTCATACAAAAACTCATTTTTCATTCACAAACATAATGAAACTTCGTTTTGTTGAGTTTGGTCAAAATATCTTCTTAGGCAAGGAAGGTTTTCACACAACTTCATTTTCGATCGATCGTTCCTACGACATATATTTATCCTATTTGATATATCTTAAAGAAATACAATTATATCCTAGGTATATATATATTTTTAATTTCATAGTGCTGTGCAGCTCAACACCAGTAAAAACCTGTGAGAAGAAAGCGACAGTTTTCTGTGGAGTATCCCAAAAAAATAAATGGGCTTGAGTACAAATTCTTGACTTCTAATGCCATTTATTATTAACTATTTTAAATGTCTAAAAATATGACTTTTTCTTAGTGCTCATTATGAAAAATGTTTAAGCAACGCTGTTAAAGTGAAGCTGTTAAAGTGACGCTGTTAATGTAACGCTGTTAATGTAACGCTGTTAAAGTGACGCTGTTAAAGTGACGCTGTTAATGTGACGCTGTTAAAGTGACGCTGTTAAAGTGACGTTGTTAAAGTGACGCTGTTAAAGTGACGCTGTTAATGTGACGCTGTTAATGTAACGCTGTTATTATAACGCTGTTAACGTAACGCTGTTAAAGTGACGCTGTTAATGTGACGCTGTTAATGTAACGCTGTTAATGTAACTCTGTTAAGGTGAAGCTGTTTATTTTACGCTGTTAATGTGATGCTGTTAATGTGCCGTCGTTAATGTAACGCTGTTAATGTGACGCTGTTAATGTAACGCTGTTAAAGTGACGCTGTTAATGTAACGCTGTTTATTTTACGCTGTTAATGTGCCGTCGTTAATGTAACGCTGTTAATGTGACGCTGTTAACGTAACGCTGTTAATGTGACGCTGTTAATGTAACGCTGTTAATGTTACGCTGTTAAGGTGAAGCTGTTTATTTTACGCTGTTAATGTGACGCTGTTAATGTGCCGTCGTTAATGTAACGCTGTTAATGTGACGCTGTTAATGTAACGCTGTTTATTTTACGCTGTTAAAGTGACGTTGTTAATGTGACGCTGTTAATGTAACGCTGTTAAAGTGGCGCTGTTAAAGTGACGCTGTTAATGTGACGCTGTTAATGTAACGCTGTTAAGGTGAAGCTGTTTATTTTACGCTGTTAATGTGACGCTGTTAATGTGACGCTGCTAATGCTAATGTTAATGTTATTTACGCTAGTGTAAGGCTGACATTGACAATATATCTGTAGGACTATAGCATCTATATGTGATGTATACGTTTATATTATAATAGTGCTGCGTTCATGAAACGCAGTTACTGTTAAAGCAATGCTAACTCCTGCTCAGCATGCCCTGTTAGTGTTAGTAAAAGCGCGCCAGAGCTTAACAGCTTAACAGCTTTACTATACCGAATATTTGTGGCAAATTCAATTCAGTCGCATTCAGTATTATTGTTTGTTTGGCTTTAATCAGTTTGCAACGCATGCAAAGATGCTAAATAAACAAATTTGGATTATCCACAGAATGTTTGTTGATATTTTTTCAATTCACACAATCGCTGAATTTGCTGAATTTACTGAATTTGCCTTTTGATTTTGGTGGGTCGGCGGGAATAAAGCTAAAAGTGACGGGGGGCAAGCACTTAGCTGGATTAGCAGGGCACAAATGCAAATAGCAAAAATGCCACAACAACGGGCAATATTAATAATTAGAAGGAATACTTTTTGCTGTTGCTGTTGTTGTTTTTCTGGTTTTCTGCTCTTAGTTTATTTAATGTGCGTGACTTGAACAATGTCCGTGGGTTGAACGGCACAGAGAGGGGCAGCAAACACGCCCAGCAATTTGGGCGTACTTTTGGTGGGCGACTACAAGATACTCCTTAACTGGCAACTATAATCAAGCATGCAGGCATATGATTATTGACAAAAGAACGCCCTGGGGTACGGATTCGGGAGAATACCAGTACTTATTACGCTCCGCTACGTTCCACCTGATATTACCTGCCTTTCAACAAATCAAAAATCAAGAGAATATGTTGGGGTTACGCTCTTTAAAATGGTTCTAAACTTGTCATATACTCATAAAATATGTTTCTTAAAAACCTTAGTTTATCAAATTTTATGAGAGCGATTTAAATAAAGATATGTACCCAGTTGAGATCTGCAGATCCAGATCAGTCTGGTTAAAAAGTAAGTAGTTCCAAAGTGGTTCAGTAAGCAAGTAGTTGGTTTGTAAACCTGAAGCTCCGATTCCCTCCAGGACTTCTGCAGGAAGTCTATTAAACCTTAGCTAATAACTGTACCAACTAGTAAAGGTGTTGGAATATCCCTATTCAACTTAATAAAAATAGCATTTACAACACTATGTTTTGGTATTACTTTATTTGTGATAGACTGGTCACTCTTTATGATCTCTCTCTTCTTTCTTGACTGCTTGTGAAGTGTAAATGTGGTGTTGGTGTTGCGAATAAGAAAAAAATTAAAATATAAAATATAAAAGCATAACTGAACTGAATTAAACAAAGTGTTTATTATTTGAATTATAGATTCTCAATTTCTAACAAAAGGTTTATACTTATACTCACTATACTGTCTACTGTTAGTTTCTGTCTTCCCCTGCTCCGTAACATTACATTAACAGTATAAGAGTGGTTTAAGTACCACGTAACATAATAAGTATATATAAGTTTATCACAAAATAAAGCTGAAACTTAATACACAATATTCTCAGTTAAAATCACACTTCCAAAACAGATTGATAGCAAAATTCCTATAAATCTTAAGTCTTATAAATCTTATAGGTCTTATAGGTCTTATTAATCTTAAATCTTACAAATCTTATAGGTCTTATAGGTCTTATAAGTCTTATAAATCTTAAATCTTACAAATCTTATAGGTATTATAAGTCTTATAAGTCTTACAAATCTTATAAATCCTATAAACCTAATAAATTCTTTAAAGCAACTTCAAAGTGCATAAATATATGTATTTAATGTGCTAAATTTTTGATTCAGCCTTATGAATTTGTACAAATATTTTAGATATAGTCATGAAATTTGGTATGTGTATGCTCTATGGGTTATTACAATATATTTAAGACTTAAAAGCGCTCTCAAGTTGGTTTCAAGTTCTGAGGAAGCTATATATGGAAACAATGTATTCGCAACTGTTTGTCAGCTTCTTTTCTATGCTAGCTGAAAAGTCAATGTTGATTTTGGTATTTGATGAATTCTATAGACAAATAATATACCCCATTAATTATTTATATGAGGCGCACAACAATGACAGGCAATTGACGCTGCTTTTTGTGGTTCTATTTTTTGTTGCTGACCATTTTAAAAAAATACAAATAAAAAACAATTTTGTTTGTGTACAATTATTAAGCGCCACCACAAATTGACCTCGTGCCAGTTCTCCGATTCTCTGAGCGCGCTCAACTCAGCACAAAATGCAACTGCAACTGTGGCAGGGGCAAAGCTGCAGCTGCGAAGACACTGCATTGTCATCAACAAACTTCAATTTGTGGAACGTTGTGACATTTGCGCAGACCTCAGACTTCAGACTCCAGACTGAAGACTAAAGACCAAAGACCACAGACTGTAGACAAGTGACAAGAAAGAAGAGAGAAGAGACAGGGGACAGGGGACAAGCGACGGAGGATGACTTCCTTTGTGGCAGCGATGAGAATCTACATGGGGCAGGCCCAAAGGAAGATGTCACCATGGCTTTGTCTTTGCCATTCTGACTCCAAACTTGCTCAGCTGCATAATTTTCGTTTCTTTTTTTCTATTTTGACTATTTTTTCTATCTTTTTATTTGCTGCACGCTTGACATTTTGCACGCGCTTCGGCCAAGTCTGAAACTGAGACTTTGACGGAGGCAAAAGGAGCGGCCAAAGGGCAAAAATTGCATGAAAAAGGCGCTGTCAGCTTCAACTTCAACTACAACTGGAACTGCAACTGCAACTTCAACTCAAACTGCAACTTCAGCTACACAACTTCAATTGTAGATGCAAATGCGGCACATAGTTTGGCGGCAAGGGGCACAAAAGTTGCCTTGTCCATTCCTGTGACTTGTAAAGTTCAAGTTGCCATTCGCTGATGAGCTGCCTGCCAGCCTGCCTGCCACTCTGCCACTGCATAAAGTGTATCTACAACTCAGAAATGCAATCTAATTAGCCGAAGCGACATCAAACTAAGAACTGTTCAAAACAAAAGAACTTTAACGAAGGTAAGGCATTCTATAGATCCAAATATTATCTATATTCTTCAACAGTTAAGGAATACCTATAGGTATAAGTATAAATGTATTGATATAGATCTCAGCAGGCTCCCCTAGAATCTAAAGAGGGTAAAAGCATTGCTCAAAGCCAAATATAATCTATGTCCTTCAACAAAGCTATGCTTGGTTAAGGAATACCTATAGGTATAAGTATAAATGTATTGTATTAGTTCTTAGAAGGCTTCCTTAGAAGCTTAAGGGATTGAGAGAGAAAGTTAGATACAAGAGTGCTTTAAGGAGGGTAAAGGCATTCCCTAGGGCCAAATGTCCTTCTTGGTTAAGGAATACCTATAGGTATAAGTATAAATATATTGATATAGATCTTAGAAGGCTTCCCTAGAATCTAAAGAGATAGAGAGGCGCAAAAGTTAGATACAAAAGTGATTTAAGGAAGGTAAAGGCATTGCTCAAAGCCAAAATATAATCTATGTCCTTCAACAAAGCTATGCTTGGTTAAGGAATACCTATAGGTATAAGTATAAATGTATTGTATAAGTTCTTAGAAGGCTTCCTTAGAAGCTTAAGGGATTGAGAGAGAAAGTTAGATACAAGAGTGCTTTAAGGAGGGTAAAGGCATTCCCTAGGGCCAAATATGATCTATGTCCTTCTTAGTTAAGGAATACCTATAAGTATAAGTATAAATGTATTGATATAGATCTTAGAAGGCTCCCCTAGAATCTAAAAAGGGTAAAAGCATTGCTCAAAGCCAAATATAATCTATGTCCTTCAACAAAGCTATGCTTGGTTAAGGAATACCTAGAGGTGTAAATGTATTGCATTAGTTCTTAGAAGGCTTCCTTAGAAGCTTAAGAGATAGAGAGATAAAGTTAGATACAAGAGTGCTTTAAGGAGGGAAAGGCATTCCCTAGGGCCAAATATGATCTATGTCCTGCTTGGTTAAGGAATACCTATAAGTATCTCAAGATATAGACCAGTTCAAAAGTGTTTCAAATAAGGTTAAGAGATTGTAAAGATGATCACAATTTTATATGATTTTATTTATATTTTAAGATTGTGATGAGGTTTGAAAGGCGCCAACTTTAAAATCTTAAACATGCCTTTAAAGATCACTAAACACAATCTGGCAACCTTAAAGAGTCAATGACAATCTGGCAACTTAACAAAAAATGAATAAATATTAAAACTGATATAAGAAAGTTGTTAGGAGTCTTTGATGTCAGGCGTTAATCAATTTTGATAATTCATAGAAAAGTGCTTTAATTTCATTTAACGTTCGCCTAAGGACAAAATCAAGTGCAATCAGGAGACAAAATTAGGAAACCAAGCGATATGAATACATGGACAGGAAATTGTAATTGCATATAGACCAAAAGATACACACGTAACTAAAAGATACATGCAAGAGGCTCGCTTATGGGTTTTCCTGGCTTTAATGCCTCACAATGCAATTAAAATGCAATTAGAGTGAAAGTCGAAATAGTAAATACCCAAAAGAAAACCAAGGCAGAGGTAGAGTCAGAAGCAAAGGAAAGTAAAGGAAGCAACAATAGCAGCAACAGGGCGTGTCACCCTGACCGAAATAGGGCGTTTTCCACGTGTATCTGTGAGATACAACACCGGCAGGCTAGCTGCTGGCTGGCTGGCTGGATTTTAATGGCTAACCGGTAAACCATAACAAAATGTTGTCTTGTGGGGCCGACAGAGTTTAATAACTCAATTGCAACACCTGCAGATGTACGGTTTAATGCATTTTCCACAAATTGCAGCTCAGATCTGATCGAATACCCTTTGCTTTCCAAAAATAGAGTCATTAAGTGCAGCGACCTCTAATGCGGAGACCTTTCTATCTGTGCCACAAATACTCGCATTGTTTTCCCATGAAATTCAACCATGCTCGGATGTTACATATGCCCCGCCCCGCACCGCCCAGCCCCGCCCCGCCACAGCTCTGCGGCAATGAGTTATGTGGAGGCATGTGACCATTTCTCGATGTTGCTGGCTGCCCATATCTGTCTAACTGTCGCCTTATGAAATATTAAACGATGCTGACATGTTGGCACATATCTCACTCCTCTGATGCGATACACCTCCCCACCTCCCCACCTCACCACCCTCCATCCTCCACCAAACACTCTGCTTGTCGAGTGCAGTGTGCTCAATTTGGACAAATTGATTTCACACACATTTTTACTCAAGCTTTATTGCAGAGCAGCTCATCAGCAGCAGCCTCAGCATGTCCCGCCAGAGCGGCCAGTACACTCGGAAAAATTTATGCTATCCACTTGTTTTAAGTCGTTACAATTCGTTGAACAAAAGTTGATCCTTTTTTGGCAAATACTTATATATTGGTTTAAGTAAGTTTTTCAATAACAAATACTATATCTTCAGTGGCACGAACTCGAACCCTCAAACTTGTTATTTACTTCCATATTTCAACTACTGATTTTGGCACATGAAATAGAAGCTACTGGGAATGTGGTTGAGCAATTGCTCAAATTTGTTCAAACCTTTCAACGACAGTACTTATTTCGTTAACGAGTTTGACTACTTGAACAAAGGTGTTCGAACCTCAAATGTTTTTAACCTTACAACAGATTTGCTTAGCTTACTAGAGGAAAGGAAGATATTTCCTATGTTAGGGAAGAAATTTCCTAAGTAATAGAAGAAATTTGCGTTGCCCAATGATATATTTAAAGTAATATTCCTATTGTTGGGTTTGAATACTTTCATCAAACATATTTTATCAATGGTGTTCGAACTTGAAAGGTTTTTAATCTTACAACAGATTTGCTTAGCTTACTAGAGGAAAGGAAGATATTTCCTATGTTTGGGATGAAATTTCCTAAGTAATAGAAGAAATTTGCGTTGGGTTTGACTACTTTCATCAAACATATTTTATCAATGGTGTTCGAACTTGAAAGGTTTTAAATCTTACAACAGATTTGCTTAGCTTACTAGAGGAAAGGAAGATATTTCCAATGTTTGGGATGAAATTTCCTAAGTAATAGAAGAAATTTGCGTTGGGTTTGACTACTTTCATCAAACGTATTTTATCAATGGTGTTCGAACTTGAAAGGTTTTAAACCTTACAACAGATTTGCTTAGCTTACTAGAGGAAAGGAAGATATTTCCTATGTAAGGAAATAATTTCCTATACTAGGGAAGAAATTTCCCAAGTAATAGAAGAAATTTGCGTTGGCTTTGACTACTTTCATCAAACATATTTTATCAATGGTGTTCGAACTTGAAAGGTTTTAAATCTTACAACAGATTTGCTTAGCTTACTAGAGAAAAGGAAGATATTTCCTATGTTTCGGATGAAATTTCCTAAGTAATAGAAGAAATTTCCTGTTTTTATTCTGAGTGTACCAGAACAATTGTATTGCTGATGTGCATGTTGCTGTTGTGCATGTTGTTGCCGTTGTGTATTGCTGCTGGCGTTGCGTCTTTTATACCATTTAATATGCATAAACAAAAACCAGCACAGGGATGGGGGTCGCAGGGAAAGTGGGGTAGACAGAGCATCATTATGAAATATACCAAGTCATGGTTTGTCATAATTTGTGTCGTCTGTCTTTCTAACTGTCTCTCTGTCAGTTGTTCACTCTCTTTGAGAAAATTATATAAATGCTCTGCCTGATGAAATATTATTGCATATAAATATTGTTTACATGCGGCGGCTTTTGGGGGGGGGGGGGGAAAGTCAGCTAAGCGGGGGGAAAGTGTGATCGATGTGGCAAGTGTTTCATTAGAGTCGCGTCTGCCAAGTCCACACTCAAAGCCCAAGTGCTAATGTCAAGTCTTGACATTGGGATATGCCTCCAAGCACTTGAATTTGTGAGTTATTTAGGATGAAGTTCTAATACACTTGAATAAATTGCTCATTTTGCTGACAAAGTTCGGGGCAGTTGTTGTTGTTTTCAAAACAACTTTAGCATAAGCCCATAAATAATATTTTGTTGTTGACTTTAACCAAAGAATATAAAGTCATCCATCCCACTGCACTACTGCCTTGAAAAACTCTCGCTGGCTAACGACATATACGAGTATTTAAGTAAGTGCTCACCAAGCAAAATATGGGTACGTTGAAATGGGTCCCCTCATAGAATTTTTTTCGTTGTATGAGATGCGCCTTCTGTATGACTTTATATTCTTTGCTTTAACTGAAAACGAACTCATCATAAGTTGGCAGGACTGTTCGCAAAAGTGGGCAGTCTTATCAATTCACCATGCAACGACAAATGTTTTTTTTTTTTTTTATTTTTGAATACGCACATGAGTTTAACTGCAAGTTTAAGTGAAAGGCGCTTTAACATGTACATGATAAACACACACTTTTATGCAAGACTGAATACTCCATTATATGAGGCACTCATTAGAGTGAACAGAATTTCTATCAATCAAAGCTGTCCTTGATAGAAGAACATTCTCTCGAGCACATGTTATATGAAGTACTAGCTGGTAAGATCCCAGCGTGGCCCAACGAAATATTTAGGATAAAATGCCTATTGACTACTTTCGTTAATCCTAACAAATCCACACAAATAGGGTGCCATAATTTTCACGCTCGCAGGGTTAAGCATTCCTAAATAGTTGAGTTAGTTAATAATGTCTTTGAAGCTGAACCAACTAAAGTAAACAAATTAACAGCCCCCCATCACGTGGCGTGGATGGATTTTCCAAAATCGGTTCGCACTCATTTAAGCTATTTTTGTTATAGTATTGAAAATGAGTTTGAAGCCAATTGCAATAATAATATCAATTAGAGTAAACAAATAATAACCCCCAATCAGCGCCCGTTGCGTGGATGGATTTTCCAAAATCGGTTAGCACTCATTTAAAATATTGTTGAAATAGTTTTGAAAGTGAGTTTGCAATAATAATATCAAAGTCTTCAGCTATTTTGTCGGTGCTTAGCTTTGTAAATTAGTATGCAGTCATTCAAAGGAGCACATGAGAAAATAAAGCCAGTCATAAAATTAAGATTATCTAAGTGAATTGGGAGCTTTGCAGCTTTGTTATTGTTGTATCAATTGTAGACAAAATTCTTGTATTTTTAGTAATAAGTTGCTGGCCAAGTTCTTGGCAGGATTATCACAATCAAAAGCTGTCAATGTGGCCACAAAGTTGGTCAACAGTGTGTAACTTGGTTAACAAACTTGAGAAGGTTCGCATTGGCAACTGGCAACTTTGTCGCAAATTTGTTTATAAGAATGGCTTTTATTTGTATCCCAAGGCACACTCACACACACACACACACACGCGCACAGTGGGACAAACAAACAAATTGTTGCATACAATTCGTGTGGCATAAACAATGCAATTTATGTGTCAATTTTAGACAAGTTTCCGTTATGGCCCACTAGCGCACAGCAGAGTGCATGTGAAATGGAAAATAACCAAACAATAATGTGCAGCTCCCTCTTCACCATAAGCCCCCCCTCAAAACACACACACACACACACCCCCCTATTGGCAGTGCAATCAACGTCATGACCATTTCCATCGACAGTTTTAATAACTTTTTCACTTGCCGAGACGTTTGTTTGGATAGCCAGAACGAGGGGTGTGGGCCAGGGTACAGATCTCTACTATGCTGGACCAAGTTTGCAAATTTTTTTGTAGTTTTTTTGTTTATGAGCTCTCGATACGTTCTGTATATAGAATGTGTTTCAATCCTTTTGCAACTCATGTTGATCTGGCTTGTTTTGTTTTGTTTTGTTTTGTTTCGCATTGTTTTCATTTGTTTCGACTCGCTTTAATTCGATTTGTTTTCTTTTGTTGCAGGCCGCTTTCGCATAATCAAATTTTGTGTGTGTTTCTGTTTACGAATCAATTTGACTAATGTGGCTGATTGGGTTTTACTTTGTTGTAGTTAGTCAAGCACCCCTCACACTTGCCCCACACAGGCTGGCAAATAAGCTATGCATTTGTTGAAAGTATCGATTTCAATCGACTATCGTGAGTTTTTCTATATTGTGCTGCTTACTATCTTGCATCTTTGATCATTCAACCAAATCAAGATATATAAACCTATCTATTTTAATTGTTTCGAATGTATACTTCTTGTTGTCGATAGTCAATGCTAGCTTGTGCTATCGATACTATCGATAGTCTTTCTCTACCTACTAGCTGCCCCTCGTTTAGCGTCCATTCAACAGTTTCCACATCGCTTAAAACAACAAACGTTTGCAGTTTGCCACATCCCGGCCAAACTGAAATCTGTTGTTGTTCTTTTTATGGTTTACGGATTTCTAACCACCGCCCTGCCCTTCCCCTGGCCAAAGCCACCCCTCATCTTCTTTTCATCTCCAAATTGTTTTCCATGCTATTTCTTCTATGCCCTTTGCCTGTGTGGTCTATATCAATTATTTAGTATTGAACAACATTAATACTTCTCAGAAAGTGGCAAGATCTGAATTGATAGTAGTTTGGTTTTATATCCTTGCGGAGGATACATTTTAGAAGAGATACATATGCGATCCCATAAAGTATATATACTAATATAGTATATATATATAAGTATAGTATACTCGACGCTTTTACTCTATATAGTTAGTCTATATATGTCAGTCCGTCTCTTGATCTGTCGTTCGACTCTTATGCACATAATTCTAACAATTCTTAGGCTTATTCCTAAGAAAATGAATACTGAATAATGTCCGATTGTCCGATAACCGATTGGATCCTATAACCATATTATATGGCTATTATAAGCTACTAAAAAGGTTGATCAGAATCGGAACACTTTATTTTCTCTATCATTTCTTAGGAAAATCTGCAAATTTGGTTAAATTTGTTCAATATCATAAGACTATATCATATGACTGCATAGGAATGATCGCTCGAGAATAGATTTATTCAACGTTTTGTATAGTATCTGTGCAGAGCATCAAATTTTCGTCCTCCTAAAGACTATTGCTTTTCTTCTCTTTCATTTTCCCCCGGTTGTTATCACGTTTTTTTCTAGCAATTATACAAACTTACACAACAAACACACACACACACACACACACACTGAAAGTGTAAGCTTTTGAAGCGTGTAGCTTGCAACGCACTAAAACTACTCCCACTCCCACTCCCACGCCCCTTTGCCCCGACCAAGCTCGCTGTACCGCATCGTCACATAGTTTGTTGTGCAAATTTTTTGGAAAAATCCGTTGAATGCAACGAAGCTCAATCGTTGCCTCGACATCCCCTCCCTGGCCCATCGATGTATTTAGATATTTTGGCCAGCAAAAATCGCAACGCAGTTCGCTTCAATTTTTACTATATTTTTTTAGGGGGGGGAAGGGTTTTTTCTGTTTGCATGCTGCATTTTCACATGAATTGGCGATTATTTGCCTGCTGGCTTACAAAAAAATACGGTATCAAGAATAATGTTTCAGTTTAAATGGAGTTGGCAGCCCGTTTGTGGCAAAGTTGCCTCCTGGCTGCACAGATATCTCCCGGCTGCTGTGGCATTTAGGGGCGAAAATGAATTATAGCCTCTGCTCGTACTCGCACTCGTTTTTGTGTGTGTGTGTGTCGGTGTGTTTTTTGTCGATTGTTGCTGCCTGCCACTTGTGGCAGTACAGTCGCCTTTTTGTATCGATGTATCGATAACAACATGCGGGGCTTGATCAACACAAAAAATGAACTTGCACTTGCCGCAATGTTTTTTATACCTTCGACTGTTCCTATGGCAGCTCTATAATAATGTGGTCCAATTTTGTTAGTATATTAGGAAACTATATAAAGTATAACAAGACTTCCAATTGCTGAGCTTGAATGTAATATTTGTACTATCAGTATTCGTCAGCCTTTTTCTTAAACCCAAAACTGAAAAGACCCAGAAAAGGATGAAGGTTTGACATGATTGAAACGATAACAGTCAATCGCCAAACACACCAAAACACATCTAATCTTTATATCTGTCAAAAATAAACTACAAAAAATGCAACTCCAACAAAAGACGATGATTTAAACTCGCGAGTTTTTTGCATTCTTCTTCTTGAAAGCTACTGAAAAAAATCACTTGCATTTAGACGGTGAGTTTTAAACATATCGATTTGAAACTTTGTTATCGATAAGCAAATCATCTGAAATGAGAACAGGCACGTTTTCTTCGTTTGATTTCGCTTCCGTTTTTGATAATGACATTTATAGGCTATTCACACTGAGCACATCATCGGGGAACGCATGGGAAGATGGTGGATGGTGGAACACCGATTCACACTGCCACCATCTACCATCAATTCAACCTTTGGCGTCAGCAG
Organism: Hirtodrosophila histrioides; assembly: GCA_037075165.1. Taxonomy (NCBI): domain Eukaryota; kingdom Metazoa; phylum Arthropoda; class Insecta; order Diptera; family Drosophilidae; genus Hirtodrosophila; species Hirtodrosophila histrioides. Next base: position 4,270,000 of record JBAMCL010000444.1, read on the forward strand.
ACAGGAAAATTTTTAAAATATTAATTAAAATGAATTTCATTAAGAAATTGGCTGTTGTTGTTGCTATATCGTAGCATAACAAGGATTTAATTAATAAACTAATGACGGAACTCGACAAAACAGACGAAAAATAGTTTTTAGAGCAGCAGGCAGACGACGACGATTCTTGAAGTCCTCATTACGGTCATTTTGTAATTCTTGGAGCGATATATATATATGTTCTACTTAGACTTCAATCTACCATAACTTTGTCATAAATGCAGTTTTGGTCATATCCCCTAGATGGACTTGCCATTTCATAATTATTATTTTCTTGAAGTCCACATTACGACCATTTATATATATAAACGATTCGGTCATTTCTCATTCGTTTTTTACTCTTGCTCTTCTTGTTGTAGCCATTCATTTTTGTTGACATTGTTTACATCTTCGTAGTTAATATCAAATATTCAGTGTTGCATACGAAAACAATCGGCATAAAATTAAAAAGGTACGTGTGGGATAGGAACATCCAAATGAGATGGTGGAACTGATGGCACGAGTAAAACTATCATGCCAGATGATGGTGGATGGTAGATGGTGGCCCAGTGTGAATAGCCTATAACAGTTAGTTTTTAAATTAATTAATAAATATGTCAATTGACTTTAATGAAATGAATGAATGAGTTAATTCGTTTCTAAAACTGATAAAAAAGTATTGGAAAATTGTATTTACGAACATTTCATTTGATTTTCCTATGTTATCTGGCAATTACTTGCAATTCCAAAGACTTAATTGCTACTCGTTTTGGCTCGTTTTTCACGAAAAGTAATTCCACTAAACAAGTAACGATGTATTCAAAGCTCAACAGCTGAGTTTTGCGCACTTATCGAACTCTGTGAGAAAAAGAGTGTTCACAACAATTAGGTGGGAATTCGTTCATCATTTAAGCAGCGACCGTGAACACCCCTACTCAGTATCGACTCTGAAGCGGTGCTTTTCGTGGGAATGGACAAACAAGGAAACCAGGCGATGAACATAAAAACAACAAAGGCAACAAGCAACAAGCAACATTTGCCCGGCCTGATCAAGAACATTAGATGACCCAGAAATCTGTGCAGCTGCTCTCCCAGCATCTTCCAACTCTGGCATCCCAGAAGAAGGCCTCTATAGATACATAAGTATGTTAAAAATACACATTGAGATGCGTAGATATATATATATCGTATATACACATGCTAAGATACTTAGATACTTAAAGTCTGGGACGATATTTTTCTTTTATTTTGGCGACACATTTCGTCATACAGCAAAATATGTTTTGCCTGGTTATTTTTAGAGTTTCGTTTTGCCGATCAAAATTTAATAAAAGAAAATACAAATCAATTCCAGCATACAATCCCCTCCCTCCTTACCCCAACCCCCAACTCTAGTGTTCCCCCCTTGCCTTTAACAGATACCATTCATGTTTGGTTTGAAATCTGCTTTTGTTGTAGGCGCATAAACAAAGCTATAAAATGTTGTTCTTGTTGTTTGTGCTGTTGTTGTTGCAGCAGGCGCCACAAAATGTTGTAGGAGCTACCCATACCCGCTCCACCGCTCTCCCCCTCATCCCGTCAAAATGCCTGTGGCTGTGCGTTAGACCCATTTTATTTATAGTGCCTGACAGTGGCTGCCAGGGAGGTCGTCCAATATAGCCCAGTTTCAGTTTCATTCTCAGTTGTAGTTTTAGTTGTAGTTGTAGCTGTAGTTTTAGTTTTAGTTTTAGGCTAATTGAATTTCTGTCATGTCAATAAACAACATTCAGTCAAGAAGTGGGCTTCCATCATAACTGGGCAGTTCTATAAATATTAATGCAATAATAAATGGGAAATGGTAAATGGGAATGCTATTCATAAGTCTGCGCTAAATTCTGAATGGCTTTTAGCAGTTACGACATATATCAAATCAATGAATACACCAACTTCTTCTGCGAAGTTCTTAGTAGGAAATAACCATAGCTTCATCTTCATTTGCGAAGTTCTTAGTAGGAAATAACCACAAGGATGTGGTACATGGAGTCTGAAACACTCCTAACCAATATCCTTTATATATATTACCTAATTCCAATGAATACACCAACTTCTTCTGCGAAGTTCTTAGAAGGAAATAACCATAGCTTCATCTTCTTCCGCGGAGTTCTTAGTAGGAAATAACCACAAGGATGTGGTACATGAAGTCTGAAACACTTCTAGCCAATATCCTTCATATATTTTACCTAATCCTTAGTGATTATTTGGGAAACATTATAATGTTGTAGACAGATTTGTTGAAGACATTCCTGAGCTCACAAAGCATATACATATATTCTAGATAGGGATGAGTTAGGGATATAGGGACGTTCGTCTATCTGTCAGTTATTTTCTCAGCCTTGGAGCTAGCTTAATGAAATTTGGCACAAATGGTTCTCTTTGCTGCAGGGAACATATCTATATGTCAAAATCAGCTGAACTAGATCACTATATCATAAGACTGTCATAGGAACAATCGGTAGAGAATTGAATGTTTGTTTTTTAAAACATGACAAACATACTCAGCGGAACTAAGTATTGTTAGTTGCTCTTTAGCTTTTTGATCAAGTTTGCTATATATCAAATTATCATATAGACTTATAGCTATACTAGAAAGAATCGGTTGATATAATGAGTTGCTGTAGGAAAAACTTGTATAGAGCCGAGCTTAGCAATTGTTTGCTTAAATTTAATGCAAGTCGGATGACTATATCGTATGGTTTTTATTGGAATAAGCCCTCGCAAGCTGAATTATTGTATTACAAATGTTGCTATAAGGATAAAGGATATTCAGTTGGCTGTAGAAATGTCTGATTTATTTGTAAGACTTGTATACACATAAGATTAGATTGTTTTGGTTTCTGCCTGCTTTGAAGTTGCATCCATTCAAATGATTTTTTGTGTGTGCCTAAGTCAAATGACCCTTGAGCCAACAGATACATAAGTATCTGAGTGTGTGTTGTGTGTGTAAGTACTCAAATAAATTCAATGTCAATGCAGCTGTTTTGTTTGACAAAAACAAGCCATGAACAACAGCAACAATGGCAACTGTTGCGTCGCCTGCCGCAACAACAAAAATAGCTACAAATGCTCCAGGGCGGGCACACATCAATGCACACACACACACACACACACACACACACACACACACACACACACACACACACACACACACACATAACACACGTGTCAAAATTAGTTGCTGCATTTGGTTGTTCACACCTAAAAACAACAACAACAGCAACATCAAAAGTTGAGCGCACTTTTTGAACAAATCATTTGACAACTTTATGCCAAAATAGCAGCATTTTCTTCAAACGTTTTTCCACGCCCCCGCTGCCCGCCCCCCCTCCAAAGCGAAGTAACCGTGCCACGGCATGCATGTAGATACATAGATACATATATGGAAATTTATGCGTGTCGCTTTGGTTTTTGCCTGTTGTCGAAGTGTTTTCAAGTGCCTGTCGCTGTCTGCCTTACAATTTATGACATGCAATTAGTGTGTGTGTGTGTGTAGGTGTGTGTGTGTAGTTGTGGGTGTGTCACATTGCATTGTCACCTCTAATGACTTGCCGGCATATGACAGAGCATAAACAGGCCATTAAAGTGCGCGACTACCAAAAACAAAACATTTCACGTGTCGATTACAATTTATGATTTGCCCATAGAAATTGCTTCCTTCTGTATGTGCTGAGTGATGTGTTTTGATGTCTGACACTCGAAAATGCCGATGAATGGGCTGCTCAGCACGCGACACTTACCTAGAAAGAGAAACAATCAATATAAAGAAGAGTTAGCTATCATATATTTAGTATAGTTTTTGCTAAAACTAATTGGGAATTATAGCACAAGCTGCTTGTTTTTAAAGCAACACTCTAGCATATATAACTATTTGTCAGATTAAGCAGTTTAAATAGGCACAAGAGTAAGTTTTTAATTAAGTTTAATATACTTTTTGCTAAAACTCTTTGCGAATTGTAATGCAAAATGCATGGAGCATAAATCCAGTGTTTAGCTGAGCTCAAATCCGTACAGTTTTGGTAGCAATCTAGCAATTACAAATGTATCTTCAGATACAGGATATGCATTCACAACATAGTTGAGCTCTTAAGCCATCTTAAGACCAAACAAAAACCCAAGAAATTGAATTGTAAACAACAATTAGGGAACTTCAAAACACACTAATGACAAAGTGTACAACAAATGCGATTAATATCATCACGAGCGCATTAGTCTTAGGATTTTCTCCGCAACCACCAACCAACCACCAAAAACCACCGAGCACACACAACCCTCAAAAATGGTTTTCTGTTATGGCTAGCTTAAGATTAATGCTAATTGAAATGCATGGGCTCTGGGATACTTTTATTTTCGTATTTTCGGAGTTGAGAGTCAGACGAGAGTTGAGTTGTCGCATTTTTGGAAATACTGAAGCTCAAATGAAGTGTTAAGAGGCAGCCAGAAATGCTAGAAAGGCATAAATCACATTTGCAATTTGGCAAAGTGCATGCGGAAGATACAATGACAACATTGTCAGCAATTCGCGTTAAGATACACGCTACTAGATACAGCCAGAGACAAAGTCGTAGATAAAATAAATGACAGGGCAACCCTCTGGGCAAGTTTTCTAGAGTTGTCAAGCGGCTCTGATTTATGCCGCTGCAAAAATCATATTATTATTGTAGTTATTCTTGTTGCATACCCTGCATTCCTTAGAATGGCTTCAAGGGGTATTACAGACCCTGTGTCTGTCTGGGTCTTCCTCAGGCAATACAAGAGCTAGACTTAGCAAACTTGGTATGTGTGTCTTCTACTAACATAGGCACAAGTTGTTCACTTGAAGTTTTAGATATAGTAATCCACATTTTCGAAAACAGACCCTGCGGTATAAACGAGTCTACATCAGACAATACTAGAGGTAGACTTAGCAAAGTTGGTATGTGTGTTTTCTACTAACATAGGCACAAGTTTAGGATATAATCACCCACATTTTTGTATCCCAGAACCTGGATTATAAACGAGTCTACATCAGACAATACTAGAGGTAGACTTAGCAAACTTGGTATGTATGTTTTCTACTAACATAGGCACAAGATGTTTACTTTAAAGTTTAGTTATAGCAAACCCATTTAATTGTAAAACGAAACAAGCATATGAACTAAATGTTTATAGTTTTTTATGGAGTTGAAATATTCATCTAAGATGATCATTTTTTCTTATATAACAGATCCTTTACTGGGTATTTTGTAGTCTAGTTCTGCAGCATTTTCACTTGTTGTTTTTGGCTTTTATTTTTTTGTCTCACCCTCAATGGGCAAAACAATTTTCAGTTGTATTTCGCTCCGCCTCCTCCTCCACCCCAACCCCCCGGATAATGTTGTTCGGGCTGCTTAGGCGTAGCGCCATTAAAACTATGCCAAGACCCCCGGAAGGAATCCGAGCCAGACACAGCGGGTGATTCTTTCAATGCTTTTTGGCTATAAATTTACTTTATGCTTTTGCATTTGGCTTTTTTTTTTGCTTAGCACAAATTGAGTTGACATTGTTCAGCACCCCCTCGCGACCACCCGCTTCATTTGGTTTAATTGACATATTATGTAAACAGGATAGTTAACATTTTTGTTATACTTCGCTTCGTGCCAAGGTCCTGATGGCGTCCCGGGAAAACTCACAGCTGTGTTTATACAGCCGTTCACAGCCAAAGTGCTTTATTTTCAGTTAGGATTCGGCTCTGATCTGACAGTTCTAATTGGAAAAATATGTTCATCACATACATACATATTTATTACATAGAAATTTCCCCTTTTGATTGTTGTTGCTATTGGTAAAAATGCATGCAACAAAATTCCAGAATAGCCCTGTCCAATTAAGTTTTTCGACAATTTTTCTATGAATTCTTGGGTTGTCCGATCAAAAGCTGCTGATAAAATGCAGCTGGCTTCTGTTTTTGAATGTGAATACTGGGCCTTAGGGGGGCTGAGCTGTAGTCATGTGTAGCATTGATAAATTGCATTTAGATATGGAATGAGCATGCTTAATTAAACACAACAACGACAGATACGAGAAATATTCACAATTTCAACATTTTCCTAAATTCATGACAGTCAATTTGGTTTGGAGACAAACCATATTGTAATCTTTTACATTTTCCTCTTGGCCTCGAGCTGACAACAAGCTGCAAAAGACAGCAGCGTATTTCTTAGATACAAATATGTCCTGTCCCTTTTCCTGTTCCTTTTAATTGTAAAATATTGAGGCCTGCTTTTTATCAAATCAATTGGTTACAGACTTATTACCTGCTCTGATGAGTTTGTATATTTGGCTTAAATTTATTCACTTTTGAACTGCGAAATGACTTTAACAACAAAGAAACTAAATGATATACTGATCAGACTTTGATCAAACTTAAGCAGCTCATATAAAGTGCTATTAAAATTCCAAATTACAGAGCCGAAGGCCAGTGCTATTTATTCCTCAGAAAGCTAACTAACTAAACCTTAAACTTTAGCTAACTTACCAATAAATAATAAACACATGCAATACATGCAAAACTTTCAAAATAACTTCCCTTATTAATAGCATTACTAAGAACCATCCAAAAACTATTAAAAACTTTATAAAACTTGTTGAATCCTTAAATTGATTATAATTAAGTATGTTTAGCTAGATCTAAAATAACCAGAAAGTCCATTGACATTAGTTCAATATAATTAATATAAACTATTAAGACTAACAATATAAAACACATATAAAACAAGCATGAATGCTATTGTTGGGCATACGAAACTCCCTGTACCCAGGTCAAAAATTTCCGATCGCATCTTCGTACACTTATACACACACACACACATACACAAAGGCACATACATACACAGCAAAAGCGACAGCGCAAGCGAAGTATTTTAGGTGGCTGTGCTTTTCTTTGTTGAATAACTTCCGTGTTTATTATCCGATCAACTTGAAATTTGAACAGTATATTAAAAGTGACTAAAGTATTATACATGCCAAATTCCAAAGCTATATCTTGAAAATTGTTACAGTAAAAAGTTTTTATTGAATAGCGGGGGAATGGGGGGGAATATCTCGGAATACTCGAACCTACATTCCAAATTTAGTGTCTCTAGCTCTTATAGTTGCTCAGATCGACGCGTTCATCCGGACAGACGGACAGACAGGCGGGCATGCCAAAATCCAAATCTCTTTTGATACTGATCAGGAATATATATACTTTATAGGGTCGGAGATGTCTCCTTCTGCCTGTTACATACATTTGCACAGATTTAGTACCCCTTTTTAGCCATTTTATGGGTACAGGGAGTAAAAACAGATAATTTTTATTCAAATCAAACCACCTCTCGTAATTACAAGTGCTGAAAATTACTAATTACTATACAGTAGCGGACAAAAAAGTCCGTACAGCCATATAAGCCAACTTCAAGGCGCTTGGATGCTAAAAACAAATGTATATATCGACTATAAAACATTTTTAGATTATAGATTGATTCATTTGCTTTAAATTAACGACGCCTTTTCCTATGAAAAATGTACTAAAAAACATCAATTTTTTTACTGTTCGGTTTTCATTGTCCTCTAGTCTATATACAGAGCAATAGTAATTTGAATCACTTGCAATTACGAGAGGTGGTTTGATTTAATTAGAGATTATGTCTTTTTGTATATGAAATGTGTGCATGTTTTGGTTTCAAATTAAAGCTAATTAAATAACCTTTCCAAATAAAAACAAACCTGTATATTCAATTATCAAGCACACCTAATTAGAAGCCATTGAAATTTGAACTTTAAAAAAAAAAAAACAAAAAAACTTTCCCTGTCAATTAATTGTGGACAGGACTCGTATATATCAAACAGCCTGCAGGACTTTGTTGCTCTGGCTAAAGGTTGTAAGCTGGAATTCATTTTAATATGAATATAAATAATAATCATTTAAAATTGCAGAGTTTGGTTAAGAGTTTTTCAACAAAAACTGATTTTTCAGCTGACTGTTGCTATAAGATATAGTAAAAACTTTTTTATTATAAGTATTATCTTTTGTTAAATCAGCATCTAAAAGATACAGCACAACTCAGAAGTGCTGATAAACTTAAAAGTTATTTATACAAAGCGTTTTCGCTGATGGTTTAATAAAACAAATGCCAGATATAAGAAAAATTTCATAACTTCAGCTAAAGATTTGAGCAACCAAGTAAAGAGTTCTCGGTTTCTAATTCCGGCTAAAAACTGCAACTCTGAGGCAGCTGGAACGCTCCAAAGCAAGTCCCTAGAGAGACATTCAATATATAGACAGCAGATCTTATGAAGACAGGCAACGAAAATAGACACCAGATAATGCTGGAGATGATGACACCTTGACTATTTAGTGACCATGGCAATGGTGAGCTGCTTTGGCTGCTGTTTGGTATCCCTAAGATACATATGCATCCGTAAGATACATATGTATGTAATATGTATGTATGTATGTGAGGGTGCCGCGTGGATGCCTTATTACGCGCATTTGTTGAATGCGCTTTGTCTACTAAATGCCGTCTGGGGAGCAGAGCGCTATTTGTATTTTTATATGTCTATATGGGAATTATATACTACTATATATTGCCCCGAAGGCAGCCAGCAACCCCATAATGCAGCCCCAGCTTGACTTAAGTGGTTGGCTCTGAGTTGGATCTTGGCATCCCAAAGATGCGTGCAACAAAGCAGTTGCGACAATATATCAAAAGCGGCGACTATGGGGAGTGCGGTATGCGGTGTGCGGGGTGCGGGGTGCACTGAACTGCGAGTGTGGGAAATAATTTTAATTAGTTAAACACAAGATGCGAATACGTATCTGAATGCGTATGTATCTACGTCTGGTTAAAGATTCCCAGCCAGTTTCACCAAAAACTTAATAAACTAATAAACATTTTCAAATTAACAGCACTAATTATATTTAGCATGGCATAGAATTCGAAGCCAAAACATTCAAGTTATTGTTTTATTCACAAAATAAATATAAATAAATGAAAAAGTACGGCTATCTTCGGAGTGCCGAAGCTATAAACCCTAACAGGAATTACATTTTATACAAAACTTTTAGTATGATTGCTCTGCTCCTATAGGAGCCATATAGGAAACTATTTGAAGTATAATAAGACTCTCACTTAGTTTGGATGAAATATTTGTATAAACATAAAGTTTGATATAGTGTTCAGATCGGTCAGATTGTATAAACTCTCTTGGGAATCGGTTAGGGAAAGTTTGGTAAGGATACATTAATAAACAAAAAACCTTTTCATACAAAAACTTAATTGTCGACCGATCATTCCTATGGCAGCTATATGTTATAGTGGTCCGATTCGGCCGGTTCCTACATATGTACTGCCTGCAGTAAAAAAAAGGATCTGTGGCAAGTTTCATAAAGATAGCTTTAAAACTGAGAGACTAGTTTGCATAGAAACAGACGGACATCGCTATATCGAGTGGGCTATTGATGCTGTTTCAGAATATATATACTTTGTTGGGTCGGAAACTTCTCCTTCTGACCATTGCTAGGGTATAATAAGTTTACAAAAGAATACATCAAATGTAATCTAAGCTGTTGACTTTGTTAATCAAGCTAAGCTTCCTGTGTGTTAACTTTATACTTGATTAACCTTTGGCTTACTAATCTACAAAATGCACAATTACTTTTATAAAATATATATATAATATTGTTGATATTACGAACTGAATAAATGAAACTAAATGATTATTAATACATGAAAAAAATGTTTAATATGATATTTAAGTTGATGGAAATGTTCACCAACTTTAACTTCCTGTGTGTAACTTCATACTTGATCAAACTTTGTTTTTTCAACCTACAAAAAATAACGCTTAATACCCTACAGAATGCAGTTAAATGGGGTATGCAAATTCAACATTAAGTTGACACTGGCTTAGCCAAGTTAATAGCTCACTATAAAAGTATTTTTAGAAAAGAAACTGATAATTGAGTCTACACTCAACAAAATAAATGCCCAAAGATGCAGAAAAGGTATTTATTTTTGTGCTAAATTTAAGAAATATATGTATTTCGTAAATTTAAAAATGATTTCTACTAAATATAAATTATTTCTGGCTTCGTGGGTGAACTTCATTATAGGGAGATTTTCTGAATTCTATGTCATTAAATTTGCTGAGTGTAGAGTACGATTTCTTGCAAATATTAGCTAACTTCACAAGATCTCAGCTATTTATGTTCTCTTGAAGCTATAACAGTTTGTTGCCCACAACTGTGTCCAGGGTAACTCACAGTCGTGTCTCGGAGCCTAATCCCTCAGTTTGCAATGGGTCAGGCTTCCCTTATTGGCGGCCAAACACATTTTCATTTTCACGCATCGCCGGACAACAGAATAGGAACAAAGAGGGGCAAACACCTGTTGTTGTGGAGGGGTTCGCGGAGGAGTCGCATTATGTGCCGCTTCGTTAGCTGCATTAAGCGGCAAAATTGAATTAAAAAACCAACAAAAAAAGCACAAGCAATTAAGGAATTCTCGACTAGAATATACCCTGTTTATAGTTTTAAAATAAATCTAAAATAAAAGTAAAACTAAAGTATCGCTATAATCTTAAACAAAGAGATCTGTCAGTTGAGATCTGATGAACCAGATTGGTTCGATAATAATAATAATAATATCGATGATTATTTTGTTCGCCTTTATCGGCACTATTATTTTCGATTGTTTTGTTATTCCTTAAAAAAATACCCAAATCTGTCTGAGAATGAATGTTTGAACAATTTATTTATCTTACTTTCAAAATTACTAGAGATGTTATAAGCAGAAACTATAAAAATATATCGATATTTTTGCAGGTACTTTAAAACAAGGCTAAAACTAGATAAAGGATTCATAAATAACTTCAGAGTTTATTAAGCGATTGCTATGAAATTTTGAGAATATATTGATGACATACAATGATATATGTATACCAAATTTCAGTACATGATCTATAAGGATGTGACTGTAAATTGCTAGCAGGGATTTGCTTAGTAAAAAATCAATATTAATATATGCCATCTGCTGTACATGAGAGTTGTTGTTGCTTTTGCTGACCACTGGATGTTTACAGGGCACAAACTGGCCATCAGCAAAAACAACAAGATCAACAACGAACACACTTATGATTCATTGTGTGCAAAATGTTGTGCGCAGTCGTACGACTTCCGCAGGAGGGGGGGACCCAAGCAAAATAATCGAAGTGCCCGTCAATTTTTTCATCTTTCTTCCTATTTGTTGTTGTTCTTTTTGTTGTGTGTGTGTGTGTGTGCTCATTTTTCCCGGTGCAAGATTGCGAGCATGTTTGGAGAGTTTGTGTTGACAAATTGCCAGCTGGCTGAAATGATGGAAAAAACTGAAAAGCCAAAGGAAGTCGTTTCAACATCATTAGGCAGCACCATCGATGAGCAGGCAGAGAATCGAGATAGGAAGCTGCAACAGAAAGTGGTTGGAGAAACTTACAGTAGCTAAACTGTATCTCGGGTGCAAACAGCTTGAAGTTTGGGATCTGTAGACAAAAACTAAGACACTTGCCCGAGGGCTAAATAAGACAGCTGCCTTAGAAAGTGGTTTCAGAATGAAAGAAAACTGGAATTAGCATTAGGTAGATCAAATCTGCCTGCCTTCAGACACTTTGTGGCAACTAAAGCTGAAGGAAAGTGCAGGAATAGGAAACAATCTTCTTTAGAAAGTGGGGAAGGGTCGGAAGGGTTCCTCAAGGGAGTAGCCGCGAAGCTATCTATGTCATAGAGAAAAGAAGACTGAAAGTGGCATTAGGAAGATCAAATCTGCCTGCCTTCAGACACTTTGTGGCAACTAAAGCTGTAGAAACGTGCAGGAATTGGAAAGAATCTTCTTTAGAAAGTGGGGAAGGGTCGGAAGGGTTCCTCAAGGGAGTAGCCGTCTTGCGAAGCTCTCTGTCATAGAGAAAAGAAGACTGAAAGTGGCATTAGGAAGATCAAATCTGCCTGCCTTCAGACACTTTGTGGCAACTAAAGCTGAAGGAAAGTGCAGGAATAGGAAAGAATCTTCTTTAGAAAGTGGGGAAGGGTCGGAAGGGTTCCTCAAGGGAGTAGCCGCCTAGCGAAGCTATCTATGTCATAGAGAAAAGATGACTGGAAGTAGCATTTAGAAGATCCAATCTGCCTGCTTTCAAATACTTTGTGGTAACTAAAGCTGTAGGAAAGTGCAGGAATAGGAAAGAATCTTCTTAAGAAAGTGGGGAAGGGTCGGAAGGGTTCCTCAAGGGAGTAGCCGCCTGCCGAAGGTCTCTATGTCATAGAAAACCTAGTTAGCTAGAACAATCCAACAGGATTGTTGCTCTGTTCAATGTCATTTGAGTTCAGGCCAAGAGCTAATGGCAAAATTCACTCAATAATTGCCAGCTACAGCTGAAGGAGTTGGAGGAAGGGGAAGGCTGTTGTGGGGGTAGGCACACGTAACGCACGCTCCTGCATAGTTTCACAAATGAATAATTAATAAATCAAAAAATTAATGAGGCCGCAACACGCGCAACGCGGGGTGGCTTAAGGACAGGCGGGAGGGGAGGGGTAAGAGAATAGGACTGTTGGGCAACTGTTGCAAGACGCATTTAGCTGCCAAAGGCAAACGACGACGTCATCAAATTTTCCGCCTATTTGTTTGCAACAAACAAAATTAAAACAATCATAAAAATAAAAATAACCAGAGACAGCCAGCCACATGGCACTCCTTGCCGCGGATCGGGTCGGCCCAAATGCCTAATGTCTGATGCCAAAACAGTCCCAACCTCCCCCTTGCTGCCACCACCCCCGTGCATCTGCGCTGGCCTGGCCAGAGTGTTTGACACAAAACCGTAGGCCGTTAAAGCGGCACGCGTCACAAATCAAATGTCAACCAATACAGAGACAGGACGGACGGACGGACGGAGAGTTCAATGGTTAGAGAGATGGTCGGAGGGTGGGCACTGTGCCATCCCTAGGCCCCTTTTAAGCGCACACACTTTGGCAATTTATGAAACGATCTATTCCCTTCGCCTCCCTTCGATACACTCTAATTGCCCCTGCACAACTGTTTCAACAGTTTCGCCCTATTTTATTGGCCCAACCAAATGTGGGTGGTAGAGCTGTCGATGAGGCTATCGATACTATAATGGATAGTACTTTCCAATTTCATGGGATCTAACAGAAAATATCATAGATTAAAGATTCAACATTTGATAGGGTGTAGAGCTGAATCGATGAGTTTAACTATACTATTTATAGGCTCTATAGTACTTATTGATTTCAAATACCCATACATCATCACGAAAACCCTAAACGAACGGACAGCACTTTCCAATTTCATTGGTTCTAACAGAAATAAGCAGAGATTAAAGTTTCACCATTTGGTTAATTGCGATGTTAGGGGGTAGAGTTGCCAGTAGGTTAAATATTGATGAGGCTATCGATACTTTAGGTTTTAAATACTCAATCATAATCGATAGTAGAAACTAACCAAGGGTTGAATGCTTAACGTCTGTGTAAAGTCGTTGTGTTAAGTGGTCGATAGTTCTACTAGTAGGTGGGACATAGAACGACTATCGATTCTATCGATAGTTTCACACCTTAAGTTAAGAATTCAACTAAAATGATCGATAGTAGAAACTAACCAAGGGTTGAATGCTTAACGTCTGTGTAAAGTTGTTGTATTTTTGTCATAAAAACAACGATAGTTTTGTCTCTCTACCTCTAGACAGGTCTCTTCCTCTCCCTCTCCCCATCTCTCTCTCCTTCTTGCACCTTTTGTCAGTCCATTTGATAGCTGAGAAGGCCTTAACTTGAGCTATAATTTAAGGCACTTTAATGGGCTCATCATTTGGAGCTTGGGTTAGATGCCCAACTGGTCATTGTCTTGACTAATTGGCCAAGTTGTGAACTGACTTTGACTGCAAAGCCACCAAAGAGCCTTAACAATTTGTCTAGTTAAAAGGCACACACAGAAGCCATCCATAATTCGAATTCAAGTTGTGACACACACAAAAAGGTGGAACTACTACGGCCAAATTGCTTTCAGTCAAAAGGGCAGCCAAAAAAGCTACAGCAAATCCGCAAAATGGCAAGACTGAATCAGCAAAATTTAATCATCGGCCCCATTGTCGGTGTTGAGAGTGAGTATCTGTGGCTATATTAGTGTGTGTGTATCTGTGTATCTGTGTGTGTGTTTTATGCGTTTTACTCGGAATTGCTGCAGAGCTTAAAAAACATAAAGCCCCAAACAACAAAGACCAGACGATGAGATGAGATGAGTTGAGTTCAGTTGAGCAGAGATGAGATGAGTTGCGATGAGATGAGGAAGACAATGTCCGTCCGCAAGTTTCGCTGGAAGCCCGGAAAGGCATCATCAAACAAATCGCATTCCCTCTCTCTTTCGCTCACGGTTTATAAAGTTTCAGCTACCAGAAGAAAAAAACACCAAAAATACCAAACCTGAACCCGAGATAAACCCATAAGTTACATATAACATAAAGCTGTCTGTCCGACTGACCCGTTACACTGTCCATTGGAATCTGGGCACACAATGTGAATGAACTTTTACTTTTAGCAGACACGGGCAGCAGAGAGTTGCATTACACTAAGCTGCAAGGTACGACGTGATAGCAGCATCATTAATCTTATGCCCCAATGCCGCTAACTTTGATCCTAGTCGAGTCCCTAACCTTATACCCAAACCTAACCTCAATACCAACCTTAACCCTCTCCGTGTATCTCTGCATCTGTCTGCTGACGCAGCTGACTCAGCTGACTCAGCTGTGGCTGCTGCTTGCCTGGTTATTAATGGGTTAAGCTAATTATTGACAGTGATGTCTGTCCGGGGCTCCTCTGACTAATGTTACACGCACCCCCCGCCCCCAGCTCCCTTTGCACTCCAGCATAAATACCAACAACGAGCATGAGCAACAATAACAATCAATTTAAAATTCTTTCCAATACATTTGGCGCTCAAATTATGCATGACAAATGTTTAAAAGTTCATGACTAAAATGCAAACAAAGAGCATTGAACGAGGGCCCAAGGGCAGGGGCAGGGGCATGACTGGAGCAGGGGAGTGGGTAGGGTTGGGGACTTTCAAAGGAGCTCTTACAGGATTGTCAGACAAGCTGTTGATGCCAGCGTTGGCGCATTGCGAATGTGCCATGTGAAAAATGGCCATAAAATTATGAAAATGTACGCTAAACTATGCCCCCAACGCAAGCTTGCCAGACCAAAGGGGGCAGGAGGTAGGGGGAATAGGGAAGTAGGGAAGCAGGGAAGCGAGTGGCAGCCTTTCCAGCAGTCAATTTGATGTAGCCAAGTTGGTAACTGGCTAAAAGTTCTCAAAGTTTTGCGTACGTTTTTGGGCCCGGGCGATGATGAAAGACGGCCCAAAAAGTAGGGACGCTGGTACAGTGGCGTAGGCTAAAAGGGCTTGCAGGGGGGGCTGAGCAGAGCTTAAGGATGTGGCATGCCAGGCACATAGTTGGACTTCAAACAAGCAAACCAAAACCCATTCAATATCATAATATGAGTGCGCATTAAACTAGTTCTTAAAAGAATTAAAGCCATGGTTAATTTGATTCTCGTCTCTTAATATAGTCCGTGGCTTGCCAAGGTCTACGACCATGGTCCATGGCTGGTTCAAAACCGAGAAACTGCATTGTGAGCAAATGTGGCAAATTTAGTCAAGGTAACTCTCAACGCTCAGGAAACAGCAAACAGCGGGGGGAAAAAAAAGCGACAATGCAACAAAATTGAGCCAAAGTGCAGCTAAAGCGAGGGCAGGCAGCTAACTGGCGGGGTAGAGAGTGGGGTATACGTTGGTAATGATGCCGACGCTGACGTTCTGAGAGCTGAGGAACGTCATGTGAATGCAGATGCGGCCGGGGGAGGGGGGGGTTGGGGCATGTGCAACGAGGAACGAGGCAGGCAAAAGGTTTATTTGGTTAAATGCTGAAAATTGGCAAAACGCAGAGGAATGAAAACGGGACTAAGGGGGAGAGGGTAGCGGGTGGCGGGTAGCGGGGGGCACAGTCAATCTGTGGATGCACCTTTTTGGTTGGCCTCTTGTCAGACTTGATGAGCTGCAGCTGATAGTTTGGGGCTTAATGGTGGGAAAAACAAAATACGAAATCAAAAAAAAAACCCCGAGAAGAAAAGCAGGTACGAGGGGCGTGAACGGGTGTGGGAGTGGGAGTGGGAGCTAAGCAATTGGAGTGTGGGAAATTTAATGAGTGGGAACAGTATCAGATACTAAATGCAAAGCAAGTGGCAAGTGAAAGCGAGACAGAGAGAGATATATAGAGAGAGACAACAAAAGGATTAGGGTTATGCAAAGTTGAGTTGAATAAAACCGTATACGGTTGACAGGAGTGCAATTTGAGGCAGAGATTGAGGGGCAGACAGTGTAGTGAGCTCTATATCCAAAACTGAAATCCAATGAAAACATTTGAACGCCTGGCCAGGCACTCAGTGCATGTCCTGCAGCAACAATTGTCCTGTCCAGGACGAATGCATCACAAAAAAAATTTCAAATCGAAATGAATTGATTAAACGACTTGCAGCCCAAAAGGAATACACAAACAAAAAAACTGATAGAAAAACGCAAGAGTTCGAAGTGCAGACAGGACACATGCCCCGACAATTGACCTGTGCTCCATGCACTTTGCATTACCAATTACAAGAACCGACCCAGGCACAGGCCAAGTCCTCCCGAAGCCCCAAGCTCCTAACCCCTTCTAGCCGGAAGCAGGGAGTTAGGGAGGGAAACCGGACAGTGCTAAAGTAAATACTAAGAACGTTGGCAACAAATGCAGAACGTCAACGACCACGACAATTGAGGCCGCAATCAGGAAACGTGAAAATAAGGGGGGGAAAATGACTGCAAATGGGGGGATAAAGGGGCAAAAAAAACGGAACTTGAAATCGAAATCGAACTTGGGTGCTTTTCTCATTGTTATGCAATGGCAAGTCAATTAAAAACCCTAGCTGAGCGGGGCAGGGAGGTGTATTCTATAGTCTCCCCCCCTGAATTAGGGCCAAAGGCTGTTCGTAGTGGCGAGGCGAGTGCTCGTATCATTGACCTTTTGGCACACGTCATTGCCAGTAGCTCTAAACGTTCCCCATACCCACTCCCTCGCTCTCTTGCCCTGCCTATGCAAGTAAGACATAATCCAATTAGCAATTAGTTGTGTGTGCCAGGCGTCGTCAGGTTACCTGAGCGAGTGAGGAGACCCTCCTTAGATGGTTCAATAGATAGCCGGCCACCGTTTGGGTAGGCCAGGTAGGCAGCCGGTCTCTGTTAGAGCCCAGTTGCAGGCCCAGTACCAATTCCAGACATAGGTTTAGGCTCTGTCTAATGCATTACGCATGCCAATGACGACTAAATAACTCAATTTAGTATGCCAGGGGCGCACTTGTAAGGCATGCGGCATGCGGCATGCAGCACGTCTGTCAGCACTTCCTGTTGAGCCTGTTCCCTGTTCCCGCCTCGATCCCCCCAATAAAAATTCAAAGTAAGTACAAGTTGGCATATTCTAATCGATATTGCTCAACTAGTAGATATGCTGTAACAATCGAAATATGAAACAATCAGATGTGATTACGTTTTTCATTTCCTTTTTTCATTTACAGAACACATCCTTTGGGAGTGCTTCATCTCAATATTATCCTATTTTTCAACTCTATAACAACTGTTTTCTTCAGGTACTGCAATCATTATAAGTTTACTTTAAAAATTAGAAAATATGATTAATTTTCAGTATTATTTTACATCTCAAGCAGTAATGATTATTCCTTGAGTTTTATTTGTTGCTCAAAAATAAGACTCAAGTTGTAGTTTTGTTTTATCCATAGGAAATTTGGGAAAAAATGTTATACTATATTCTCTCGGTCAGTGAGCCAAGAAAATCCGAAACAAACTGATTTGAAATGTAATAGAAATAAAGTGAATTGGAATGAAAACTTAAATAAATCGAAAGTAATGCCATTTCCACTTCCACTCACATGCCTAGTTAATAGTAAAGTATGCCATGCCTGCATTTAGGGCTTACAGGGTATATTGAACACAGTCTACGACTTATCACTCAAATATATTTGTTAGCTTTTAGTATTTGATACAAAAAGAATACAATTTTCTCCTAAACAACAGTTTCAAGTGGATTAATTCAATGGAAGAACTGCCGTAAAACTAAACTAAAACAAAAGTAAACTTTACAAAATTAAATCATACTGTGCACCTCGACATTTGGTCATTTTATTTATACGGATATATATATTTGGGTAAGCTTTTCTTTCGCATTACCATTTGCAATTCTCATTAGATTTGGGAGGGATTTTAAGAGAAAGAGCGTGGGGGGTGGGTATCGGATCGGGCTTGGGTTAAAACTTTAAAGACCAGATGCACATGTGGCTTATCATTTATTATAATTTTGAAGACATTCTTTGCTTGTTGGTATTTTTTACGAGCAACAACTGAATTTTTATTTAAAATTCATTCATCATACTTAAAAAAAAAAAAAGAAGAAGAAAATACCAAAGATGGGGGAAAAAAACAGACAGCCGCCTTCGGGGCGGCAGGGGATGGGGGGCAACAATGCAGCGGCAAAACAATCCTTCATTTGTATTTTCAGTGCATTTTATTGTTGTTGTTATTTCTCGCACCACAGCAATTCTTTCAGTGTTTCTTTCTCTTTCTTGTTGTTTTTGTTTTTGTTTTTGTGCTGGTTTTCGGTTTAGCTACTTATTGTTTGTGTTTTTGTAATTCCGTTGGCATTATGCGGGTATTCATTTACCCTACTCCCTCCCTCCCTCAACAGCCTGACTGCATTACAACGGAGAAAAAGTTGTTTAATGGCATCCAAAGAAGAAGTTGAGGGTGGGGGAACGGACGGCTTTAGGAGTAGAAACAATTGAAACTGACACTATCATTGGCATATTTTTTACACTACTCGGTAATTCACTTCTTTGTTTTGCTTTATTCAGCTATTTTCGCATACACATTTTTGGTTCACAAAGATCGTTGTAATTATGCACCATGCGAGACGATACATTATTTTGTTGCACTTGAGCTTGAAAATTATAAAAATTAACTTAAAGTTGAACAAGTTTGTGCAAGTTTTGTGCAAGCATAGAAAGCAGCGGGGCAAGTTTTTGATTATGCTCGTAATTGTAAGCTATTATTGCGCCCCACATTGGGCGCCGCAGCAGCTGAGGGAGGGCTGGGTTGCGGTGGGCGTAGTTCATTATGGTGCGGCGACCAACAATGCGACACAGGAGCGCATCAGGCACAACGCGGGTGGCCACCAAAGCCGCAGCTCATTTGCACTTAATTTATGGTGTAGACTGGAGGGCAGAGAGGCGCGCCAGTAGGGGCATGCAACAATGCTTGCTAATTATGCGCAAGTTTTTGGATCAACTTCAGCTAATTGTCTGTCAGTGTGGCAAAGGCGATGCCCAAAACTGAGTCCCACGCCTCCCTAAAAATAGGAGGGAATCCAAGTCAAGTGCCAGAGCCAAGCCAAAGTTATGCAAATATTATGTACGAGCATAAAAGTACATATAAAATGGCATAGAAGATAGAACTATGCATTATGCAGCTCATTATAGACATTATTAGGTGGGGTGCCTGAGAGGGTGCTGAGTTAATCAAGGTACATTTAAGAAGGTAAGTCCTTAACTTTAGTTGTTTTCTAATTAAAGCAGAGGCGCTGCTTAAAGTGCAAGCTAGCAAAAACAAAGGCAGCCCCCAAAACCAGCAGCAGTAGCCTGCAACAATAATGTGCAACAAAAAACAATTGTCTGGTGCTGGGGGCTGAAAGGGGGAGTGCTCTATAAAAATGCCCTTTACTGGATTAAAATTAAAACGAAAGAGAAGAGGAAGCAGGGAGAGGGAGCAGAAAAGCTGCGGCACAGAACTGAATGCGGCACAGGCATAGAAAGCACTGCAGGCGACACTGGTAGGACTGGTAGGGCTGGTAGAGCTGTTAGGGCTGGTAGGGCTGGTAGGGTGTCAAGGGGGTAGAGCCACATAAAAGACAAGTAACAATTCTTTTCTACGCACGGCCAGACTTGCAACATAATTGGAATTTCCTTTTTCCTGTGTGCCTCCGCTACTGCTGCTACTGCTGCTGCTGCCCCTGTCTCTGCCCCTGCTCTCCCTGCTGTTGGAGTACTTCAAGTGCTACAAAAGGCAGGCTCAAGAGTTGCCTCCGTTGTCGCAATTGCTCCCGGCGCTTGACCATAAGCTGCCCCATCCCATCACTGCAACAATGGCAGCAACTTCGCTGACTTCATCAAACTCTGTCGAGAGATGCCACACAGATTCCAAGAAATTCAAATATCTCGCATGAGAGCGCATATAGGGAATAAAAGAGAAAGCGCCTTACATACATACATGTATATGGGACTCCGTACTAAGTGCCGGTTCTTCATCATTTCGTTTTGGGTGCCTCGTTTAGTTGGTTCAAGGGTTAAAGTGAATGCCCCTTAACAAACATGCTCGTACATGCTCGTCGTACTACATACATATTTCCAAGTGACTCTGTCTAGCTAATAAGCTGACGATAATTCTTGTTTTCTTTATTCATGTTGGTTTTCTTTTACAAAACTTTTCTCGTTTCTGCTAATTAAGGCAAATTTAGTAGTTGCATCTACTTGCTGCCACGTCAACAATGGGCGAGCCGCATTTCTACGTTCGTTGTATGGATTATTGTTTCGTTTTTTAAGGCAATATCTATGCTTCTATCTGTTTTCACAGGCTCCAGCTCCAGTGAAAGCTACAACCAATTAGGTTAGTTCTCTGCCGCAGCTAATTAAGTAGAACACTCGGCAACTGTGCGACTCTGAAACTTTGGACTCCAATTGAATACAGTGTCATCACATTAGGGCCGCTTATACCTACCCGGCTCTAGGTCTGGGTTTGGGTTTAGGGGGGAGGGTACGGTCAGCTCATAAAAAAAATGAGACACATGAAACAAGCCCGTTTACTCGGACTGTATGTTGTAGGTTCTTGCAACACATCACATCAATTGAGGCGGTATGCGACATGATGACGAGTTCTTTTTTCGTTTCATCAAATCCGCTGAAAACTCACACAACCGCTAAGGAGGACAAAAAATCCGGGCATGGTCACAAACAGTTGCGTTAATTAATTTAATTTGCTTCTTCTTTCCTTTTTTTTATTTTTTTTGTCAACTTTTTGTTAGAACTCTGTCCAGTCACGTCTGGTGCTGTTGGCAGTACCGGTACCCGGTATGCGGTATGCGGTACGCGGTACCGGGTCTTCTGCCTCGTTCCCTGACCTGTCGGAGAGGTTAGACAAAAGACCAAACGACACAGACGATGATAACGATTCAAAAAGAAAGAAATGTATACAACTGGTTCGACAAATTAAGCGGATGTGAAAATTGCTCGACGATTTCTTTCATTTTTTTTTATATTTTTTTTGTTAGCGGAATTATTTAGTAGTTTGTTTCGCGGCCTAATTGGGGCCCATGCTACATAGGGATAGGGATGGGTTCGGTTCGGTGGGTATCAAAAAATTGTTTGGCAATTTTATTAAAATTGCGGGCCTCTGCGAGTTGCCTTGACTAACCCGACCATTTTACGTTGCCTTAATTGAAAATGAATAGAAAAAAAAATATTGGAAACAAGAGTTATTTATTGAGTTTGAAGCTAGAGCAACAAAATTTGTTGCACATCTTGGTGTAAATATATAAATATGTTATTAAATTTTAAGATCTGTATAATTTTTACATTTTATTTTATTTATTTTTTATTTTTTTTTTATTTTTATTTTTTTTTTTATTTTTTTTTTTTTAATTGTATATATTTTTATTAAACAAGTTTTGTGCTAACATGTTATGGCTGCTTAGGCTAATTGTATATAATAATATTTTTTACATAACGCACATATATTTAAAATTGCTCATCTGGTCACACTTTTATGGAATAAGCCCATGAAGTTCACCAAAAACTATTGTCAAAATAAATCATTTTAAAAATGCCAAAGAATTCAGAAAATCCCCCTTTGAGGTTACCTTAACCTCAAAAGTCACAAATAATTTCCATTTGTTAGAAATAATTTCTGAATTTAAGAAATATATTTGTTTAATTCAAAAGAAGAAAAGGTTATTTGCCTTTGCATTTTAGGGCATTTATTTTTTTTGAAAATGTTTAGTGTTTTCTATTGTTCGGGAAGGAAAACCTCTTTCGAGACAAAACCACACCAATTATATTTGTAGCGCCTAATGCCGATCCATCCTACAGAACTTAAACAGCAGCAGTTTCTTTGGACATTATCATGGGAAATATACACACTCAACAGCAGAGCCAGCCGTACAGCCGGAACATGGACAAGGAGAAGTTTTACAGATTATTTGGCATACGTCTGGCTAATGAGGGCGATGGGTATGAGGATGACGATCGTCTGTTGCATGTGGATCGGGGCAGCGAGCAGAAGGGCATGGAGGAGTTTGCAAATGCGGCACCGCCACCACCGCGGCCAGCAGCGATGTGCGGCCTGCAACCGCTGGTGGCAGAGGACCTGTCGGAGAGATTGGGCAACCCGGGCACGGTGGCGGAGCTGCATCGGCGCTGCCACGACATGGTGCCACAGACCTTCGACGGCCTCCGACTGAACATGAGCCGTGCACTGGGCAACTATCTGGCCGTGGGCTATGCGCTCCAGGTGGGCCACAAGCCGCAGCTATCCGATTGCCAGCTGAATGCCAGCTATATGGGTGAGCAGCTGCATCAGCTGAGTGGCGAGTCATATCCGTTGGTCGTTGGCGAGGTGGACGCCAAGGGTAATGTAACTGGGACGCTGATGCACTTCATCATGCCACGGCTGCGTGGCAAGCTGACGGCAAACATTGTGGACTCACAGCTGAGGAACTCGCGCATGTTTGTCGACTACTTTGGGGACGATTTCACCTGCACGTGCGTCCTGAGCAACATTGATGTGCAGCAGCGGATGGGCATATTTGTGGCCTCGTATTTGCAGCAGGTGACGCCACATTTGGCCGTCGGCGTTGACTTTATCTACCAGCGGGAGGATATTGTGCCCGGGGGCCAGGTGGGTCTCGTCTCTGCCGTCGCACGCTACCAGCAGGATAACAATCTCTGGTCCGTCATGCTCAGCATGCACGCCTTGGAGCTATGCTACTCGCAGATCTATGGCCAAAGCCTGGGCGCCAGTGTCCAGCTGCAGGCCAACATACTGAAGCGTCAGGCCATATCGCGTCTCTGTTACCATTGCTTCATACCCAAGATGGGGTTCAGCTTTCGCGGCGGCATTGACACCCGCGGCGTCATCAGCGCCCTTTGCGAGAAGCGCCTCGCCCCGTTGCCCATACTCCTACAGATTAGTGGCAAGATGAATCATCTGACCGGTCGCTTTCGCTTTGGCCTGGGTCTCATCGTGGGCTAATGCACTTTACATTCCTCGTGAGTAAGCCTCATCTCAACTGAGACTTCTGGCTTTTCCTCCCTCCTTCTCTGTCACTTTCAGGTACTTCTTTGAAGAACTGGACACGGAATCTGATGCATCACGTGCAGAACAGCTACAGATATGAGCACTTGTGATTGGTCCTACCGCTAACGCAATCGAGATGCTTGGAACTTATTGTTTAATTCTCTATGTTGTACCAAAGTATATTTGTTTCAAGAATTTGTTGATAATGTATCGAAGTAAACTCCTGTTTAAACCATTGACTGAGAAAGTATCTTCCTTTTCGGATTGGTTATGGTAGGGTGCGGCTTGACAGAAATACTGCGCTATTCCCAAATGGTATATTTGAAAGATCATTCATTGCATGATACTTGGAACTTAAGCGTAACTCTATATGTGGTAAAATATAAGTCAAAGAGAGTATCTTCACTTTCAGTTTGATATTTGCGAGGGTGTCTCTTGCCAGAATGACTCTAGCTTAGTAATGGTATCTCCAAGTACTCGCAAGTACATTTGTAAGTTAAATTCATTTGAAAGTGTAATGAATTCCAAATCATTACCACGGTATATAGGAATGAGTGCGTGAATTTGAATTGATCTCTCTGGCACTACCGAAATGATTTCGGTTTGATTACCTTTAAACTTTCATCAATTGACAGTACCACTTGTAAGATCATTCGTTTGACTTGAGCTTAGCAAGTGAATGGACTTGTCTGACATTTCAAATGAATTCGTGCAAGTAGCATCTTCGTAACAATAGTAATATGTAATAAAATAGAGTTTCAACAGAGTTTCTTCATTTTCAGTTTAATATTTTAGAGGGTGTCTCTCCAGCTTGGTAATGGTATCAGCAAGTACTCGCAAGTACACTTGTAAGTTAAATTCATTTGGAAGTGTGATGAATTCCAAATCATTACCACAGTATATAGGAATGAGTGCGTAAATTTGAATTCATCTCGGTGGCACTACCGAAATGATTTCGGTTTGGTTGAGAGTACCATTTGTAAGATCATTCGTTTGACTTGAGCTTAGCAAGTGAATGGACTTGCTTGACATTTCAAATGAATTCGTGCAAGTAGCATCTTCGTAAGCAGTTAAATATCACAAAAACTAAAGGTCGCTATAACATTTGGATAAAAAAAGACAATAGGCCAAACCCAGTTGGAAATCTGCAGTGCGACCGTGACTATTTCGTAATATAGTATTTGTCGCAATTGCTGTACAAATATTAGCGTATAAGTTTTATGGGCCAAAAGACTTGAACAAATGCGATAATTGTATCTCTCCGTTGGGCATAATCGCCCTGCTGTTTATAATATTTGCATTAGCTGTCATCTCTATTACGTCTGTCTCTGCTAGGTGCGATGGCGATAACTGCGTCCGTGCAACTGAGGCCCTAGGCCGGAGCGTAAATATTGACGCAATGAGAAGACCGCGATAAGAACCTGACTGGGCCTAAGCCAGGGATTTTCTATAGCAATGCTTTGTTGTTTTGGGCTATTTGCTTAGCAACCACGTGAACTTCAGGGTCTCTGGCAATTCCAGGTAACGTAACGACTAACGACCAATTTGTTGTTCACATCTTTTCAAAATAACCGAGCAACCGAGCAACCGAATACCGAATACCGAATACTGAATACTGAATAGTTTTAATGCGTTTTTATGGATCCCTCATTAGTTTTGGGCCCGTTTGTTTGTTATACTTGTTGCTGGATCATGGCAATGACTGGACTCTAGACGTCTGTAGTAATTCCCAGTGTTTCTTTCCCCTGAATTAGAACATACATTTAACGAATTTTTAAGTCAATTTACGCTTTAATATGCCACAGATCGACGACGCATTACAACTTCATTTCGCATTTTCAGTGCCCGCTCGTGTCTAATTATAAAATGCGAAATCGCAAATCGCAAATTGCAAATTGTTGCAGTGGGGCAACTGAATGCACTCACCTATAGTCAAGCAGCTGCATAGTGCCACATAGAGTGTGGCGAGTAGAGCCACTCGCTGCCTTTGCAGTTGGCCCATTTTGCTCTTCTTCTTTGGTTTGGCTCCTCTTCGACTTGTTCTTCTATTTGTTGTTGTTGTTGCCGTCTGCTTTTCGCACAAGAATTCAATTGTATTTTCTCTCTTATTATTCAGTTTTTCTTTATTTTGTTTTTTTGTTTTTTGTTTACGGCACACAAGAAAAAAATGTATAAAAAAATTAGCAGTTGCTTTAATGTGATTTTAATTTTATAATTTGCGCACTATTTTGACACATACACTTGAGGCAATTAGCCCGACCAGAAGATAGAATTATAAATAACACTTAAATGTTGTATCTTTCAGTTTATAATGCGTTGCGTGTTGCGTGGTATCTGAAACGAGGCAGAAATATGAGGCGTTTGGTTAGTACTTAGTTAACAAGTTTTTAATAAAGCGAGCAACTTAAAACTAATATCCTTCATTCCTCAGCAGGCCTAACTCTGAGTAATGTATCTATTTTAGATAAAAATACATATATATATATATATAGTCTAGAACGAGTGCCAAAATCTGACGATCTTAGTTGAATTTCAGCGTAACAAGCAATTTAGTTAATTCAAATAAACGAGTTACTTGTAAGTGACTTGAGAATACCAACTTGACAACTTGCAAGCCCAAATCCCGACAATTGACAATTCTACCCATTCCAATTCCCAAACTTAAACCGAAAACAAAACGAGTTACTTGGAACATCTTGAAAGTTCAGCTTGATACTTTCAGCTTGATACATTCAAGATATTCCAAGTAACTCGTTAGTTTGCCACTCGTTCGGCTTAATACTTTCAGCTTGATACTTTCAAGATATTCCAAGTAACTCGTTAGTTTGCCACTCGTTGGCGCTGCGACAATTGAATTTGAAGCCAACTAACTAATCAAAGCTTACTTAAAATGCAACGAGTGGCCTGTAACGAGTGGCAAACTAACGAGTTACATACTTTTCAATACTTTGAAAATTGTGACAATTGAATTTGCCGCTAACTCTCAACTGGAATTGATCAGAGCTTACTTAAAATGCAACGAGTGACTTGTAACTAGTAACGAATGAGAAAAGAACGAGCTACATTTGACGACTTTAAAAGCAACAAACTGAATTGGTACAATTGAATTTGACGGTAACTCCAAACTGAGTCAAAGCCAACCTTCAAAGCGACGAGTGGCTTGCAACGAGTGCCAAACTAACGAGTTACATACTTTTCACTACTTTGAAAGTATCAAACTGAGCTGCTACAATTGAATTTGACGGAAACTCTCAACTGGATCAGAACCAACTTTTAATAAGGCGGATGGCTTGTAACGAGTGGCTTGTAACGAATGGCTTGTAACGAGTGTCAAAGTGACGAGTTACTTTTGACTACTTTGAAAGAATCAAACTGAGCTGCTACAATTGAATTTGACGGAAACTCTTAACTGGATCAGAACCAACTTTTAATAAGGCGAGTGGCTTGTAACGAATGGCTTGTAACGAGTGTCAAAGTGGCGAGTTACTTTTGACTACTTTGAAAGTATCAAACTGAGCTGCTACAATTGAATTTGACGGAAACTCTCAACTGGATCAGAACCAACTTTTAATAAGGCGAGTGGCTTGTAACGAGTGTCAAAGTAACGAGTTATTTTTGACAACTTTGAAAGTATCAAACTGAATTGTTACAATTGAATTTGACGGTAACTGTCAACTGAATCCGAGGCTACTTTAAATGCAACGAGTGGCTTGTAACGAGTAGCCTGTAACGAATGACAAAAGGACGAGTTACTTTTGACTACTTTGAAAGAATCAAACTGAGCTGTTACAATTGAATTTGACGGTAACTGTCAACTAAATCATCTCCTTAACTGAATTTAAATGCAACGAGTGGCTTGTTACTTGTAACGAATGACAAAAGGACGAGTTACTTTTGAGTACTTTGAAAGTATGAAACTATGCAGCGACAATTGTATTTGGCGCTGCTCTCAGCTTGCAGCTGGCTACAATGCAAAATGTTGGCCTTTACTTTTGGCCAGCGACTGACTGACTTAACAACAAAGAACGTTAAGAGCGCGTCGCTGGGGAGCCTCACCGCTGGCGCGTCACACACGAGTGATTTCGTTGGCGAGAGTGTGGCGGCGATGTTAACTGGAACCGGCAGCGAAAAAAGCAACAACAAAAACTTGTCTCTGAATGACTCGCAAGTGTGAGGCGGCCATGGCGATTATGAGAGAGCGTGAGTGAGTTAGTGTGTGTGTGTGAGTAACATTTGCGCTTTTCCCCTTCGCCCTTGCATTCTGAAGTTGGCAGCAAAAGTAAACCTGCTGCTGCCGCTGCCGCTGCAGCAGTCGCGGCCGCAGTCGCAGTCGCTGCGCACATGTGCGCTGCCTGCCACTTGGCCAGTTTTGTAACGGAAATTGCTAGGCTGTCTGCAGTCGAAACACGTCGGCTAACAGATAATCAGGGTGCAGGGGCATAGGCATGGACAGGGGAGCTGTTGCGTAGGGGGGTGTCGCAGCAGCGGCGCGCTCACACGCATACATAAATAGCAAATATGAAGAAACAATTTATTTCTTTCATATTTTATGCTTGATTCTTTTCAATATATTTTTTTTTTTTTGATAAGCAGCGTGCAGGTAGAGCGTGAGCGAGCGCGGCCTACTCTCTCATTCTTACACACACTCTCTCTCTCTCAGCCGCTCGTGGGTGAGGTAGTTTGGGAGCGTAAAGCTGAGAGCGCACGTTCAATTTTGTTTATCTTTGTTATTGTTATTTTTTTTTTTGTGTCTCTGTTTTGTTGATGTTGCTTTGACATTTCGTAACTACTTTACGATAAGCAGCGCGGCTGACTCACACGCTCTCACACACACACACACACGCACACACTCAAGCTCAATTGCATGTCCATGCAAATGTCCTTGGACTGCAACAGGTTAGGCTGCCAGATGGCGCCACAGCTGCACTTTGGCTGCCTGGCAACGCCAAAACTATCACCACAACAATTGCTGCACACCCCTCCCCCACCCTAACCGCCTCTCTAATGACAGCTATATAGAATAAGTAAAGTAAGTTAATCAATATTATGGCCCAGGACCTTGAAATTTCTTTCAGCCCCCAGTTGAATTTTACATTTTGGGAAATTACACTTTTTAGTAGTGATGGCAAAGCCTAAAACTATCGATAACTGCGTGCAATCGTTCCTAGCGAAAGTTAATAGTTGATTTTATTCAAATATATAAACGGCAAACATTTGCTTTGATTTTTAAGGTGTGATCACGATATGGCATTTTGCCATATATGGGGCAGCGTGTGAGTACGGTATGGCAGGCTGCCACATAAATTTTGATATTGAGATTCTGTGATTCTGTGGTAGAAAAGTGCCATATAAGTTTATATGTTAAAATACTTAACATATATTCTTACTTTTGCCATATACATATTGTTACGGCTTATTTCGATAACGATATTGCACATATGTGGCAAAGTGCCATATCGTGTGAACGCACCTTCATTATTTCCAACTTTACATTGTTTTTTGTTCAACTGTACAACGGAATTCAAAGTATCAAACTGCTTAAAACTATCGATAACCGTGTATCGAATCGAAAAATAATAATTCAACTAAAGTTGAAAATAGAAATAAATGCTAAAAATTGTTTTGACTATGTTTCTTAACCATCTATAATAATAATCAACTGTACAGCGGAAAACAACCAGTTAAACAAAAGCGCATTCAATTTTAAATATTTTTTAAGCAACAACATATTTCCGCATAAAAAACTATGTGCATAATTAAAACTAATTGTATTCAAGACATTTTTTCGGAGAAGCAACAAATTTCCGCATGGGAAATTAAAATAAAACTAGCTAACACTGAAGATTTTTGTTTAGAAAAAATCAAATTTGTTAACAGTGAAGATTTTTGTTTAGGAAGAACATGATCTTGATTGAAATTTTTCAAAAACTCTATTGAATGTGTTTATTTTTTATGCTTTTTTATTTTGATCGAATCGGATTCATTTTAGTTATTAAAAACTGTGAAAAGTGTATAAGTGTGTATAAGTATTTTAATTTTAATATAAGAGTTCCATTTCCGAGCACATCCTTTTAAAAGTATTTTCTTTTTCAAATTTGCCTTTTCTAAACTATTTTCGCTTACTTCTCATTTCACTTTCTCAAAGGCAAAACGTTTTTAAGCGATTTGCGGACTTCAGAACAGCTAACAATTTCAAGGTTAAGTTTTTAAGCGATTTGCGGAATTCAGAACAGCTCACAATGTCAAGGCAAAACGTTTTAAAGCGATTTGCGGAATGAAAAACAGCTAACAATTTCAAGTCAAAACGTTTTTAAACCGATTTGCGGAATTAAGAACAGCTAACAATTTCAAGGTAAACTTTTTAAGCGATTTGCGGAATTCAATACAGCTAAAAATTTCAAGTCAACACGTTTTTAAACCGATTTGCGGAATGAAGAACAGCTAACAATTTCAAGTCAAAACGTTTTTAAACCGATTTGCGGAATTAAGAACAGCTAACAATTTAAAGGTAAAGTTTTTAAGCGATTTGCGTAATTTAGAACAGCTAACAATTTAAAGTCAAAACGTTTTTAAACCGATTTGCGGAACTAAGAACAGCTAACAATTTCAAGGTAAACTTTTTAAGCGATTTGCGGAATGAAGAACAGCTAACAATTTCAAGTCAAAACGTTTTTAAACCGATTTGCGGAATTAAGAACGGCTAATAATTTCAAGGTAAACTTTTTAAGCGATTTGCGGAATTCAGAACAGCTCAGAATTTCAAGGCAAAACGCTTTAAACCGATTTGCGGAAGTTAGAACAGCTAACAATTGCGATTTCGAATGATTTGAGCAGAAAGCAAAGTTTTCATCAATAGAATTCCGTTTCCAATACAAAATTCCATCATTTTGAACTGACATATTTTCTAGATTGTTATATCACTTGAGAAACTTGCAACTAATTAATTCTCGAGTCTCGGTTATGTTAAAGACTTGGCCAACAATTAGTGTTGCCGTGTTGAAAGTAGTGCCAAGAGAATTAGACAAATGAAGGAGAAGAGAAAACTCTCTCTAGAATTCATTTGGTTTCTATGCCAATTGGCAACTGGTTTTTAAATCTTGGCAAGAAGAAGCACTTAACATCAACTTCCTGTGCTAAATTTTCAACTGGAAGAACTTTAAGCGCAAGCCGGCGAATTTGAAGTGTTTAAAAGTTTTGTTTTTATTGGCTCAAAGTTGAGAACAAAAGCTGTACGTGTTTTGTAGTTGTTCTGTGGCACATAGTTTTTTAGCGCTCACTGTGTGTGTGAGTGTGTGTGTGTGTGTGTGTGTTAACACGTTAATAACGCACAACAAATACAACAACAAAACTGGGCGTCATTCCCAAGCGGGTCAAAACCGGTTCTTCATAGACTTTAATTTATTTTTCAACGTTTTTGTTTTTTTTTTGTTGTTTTTTATGAGGAATTCAATGCACTTTATTGTTTTTGTTTTTTATGTTTTATTATTATTGTTATATAAGCCAACTGGCACAAACAATTTGTTCTTAACTTTTTGGCCAAGTTTCGTGACTCAACGCAGAAATATTATAAATTAAAAAAAATATAAAAAAAAGCAACGATCGTCAGAGAAATATTTCTCATATTTTTGCGCTTTGTCACACGCGTTTTTTTATAGTTTTTTAGTTTTTTTACGCTTGTTTATTTTTAAAAACTAAATGGAAAACAGAGTATAAATATGCGTGCACTTAGGAACAAATAAAAAAAATAAAATATATATAGAATTAGACACAATGGGCATTACCAATGTTTCATTGTTCAACTGGCGCACACACACGCACTTATACAGTTACGATTAAAAATAACGTTAAGAACTCGCGTCGCGTATTACCACAGTTAACTAATTTACGAGTTTTGGGAACGCCAACACACGACGGCAACGGCAACGACAAAGAGCAGACGACGTCCGCTTGCCACGACAAATGAAATGAGAATGAAACGAGCGCGCTGCTGCTCTCTCAGGCATAGCAGCACGCTGCCAGCAACGCTGTCGACGTCGCTGCGTTCAGCAACATTGCGCCGTCAACATGTGGCTTGGCTGTATGCGTGTGTGTGTTATTTGCAGAATCGCAACGGCGCGCCGTCGCGACGCCGCTGTTGCCAATGCACAGTTAGTGTACTTTATAGGCGACATGGCAGCCGTTGCGCACACAACTTACACACACACACGCCCGTCGCTTACGACGACTGTTTACTGTGCTTTCGATGTTGCCAGCCGAGCAGCATGTTGCGAGTGCAAGCAAAAGCAAGAGAGCCCAAAATGCTAGCAACATCAATGGAGCGTTCAAATTTTGTACGTTTAACTGCCGTTTGCAGTTTGCTTTGCACAGTGGTCAAAAGAGGAGAATATTACTTTCTTTGATATTTCGTTTATTGGCAAGAGCTGCAGAGGGGGATCGCCTGCTCCATAAAAATTCAAGTGAACGTGCAAATTCTTACAGACTGCAAAAGTCACAAATAAAAACGGTTTACAACCACAATTTAGCAGATAATGGATAGAGATAAGAATTATAGAATGCTGTTTTTCTGGTGTGATGATGTCGAACGTATAATAAACATTCAGTTAATCAGATAATATTTCTATAGTGTGTAATGGAATTGTTAAAAGTGCATGTGCAGGCTTACTTATAGATATCAGTATTTTTTCTTATTTTTCAACCAGCAACATTTAGGGACGGCCACTTGTTGCCCATCTTCGAATGTTGTGCAACATTTCGCTTATTGCACGCAGCATGTTGCAGAGCGTTCCATTACTTTATCTCTCTGCGCTTGCAACATAAGCATGGATCGCCTTACAGTGTCTCAAAACCTAAGTGAACGGCACTCTGATCAGAACATAAACTTGATGGGGTTAGATTTCTCTACCTTAGGGTGCAGGTTGAATTATTTAAAAACTTTTTTGGTAATTAAAATAAATTGGATTTAATAGTTATGTATTGACCCAAAACAAATATTATGAATAAGTAATTAAATTTAAAATTTTATATAAAAGCCGCAAGATAACTATTATTTCAAACTTTCATAATAAAAGTTTAAAGTAAATGTATTTATTTGTCAATTTTAAAAATGCTAATGTTTACAAAATTTGATTTTTTTTTTTTACATTTTGCGAATGAATAAAATTGATTTGACAAAGTTATGGGAGCTTATATTCTAGGAGATTGAGCTATGTAAATCTTTACAAGTTGCTATTTTTTATAATTTTTACCATACATTTTGACAAAATAATTGATTTCTCAGCACAAGTCTTAAGTAAGTTTTAGTATGAACATTGCAGTCGAACGTATCCGACAGCAGAATACTCTGTTACCAGGCCTGTATAATGTGTCAAAATATTGCAAATGCAGATTTGTCAGGAATCTTAACATTAGTGTGTATGCCAAATTTGGTGGCTATAGCTTTCAAAATGTGGAAGATACAGGTTTTCGACAATTTATGTGTGCCTATGTGTAAGTGTACGAAGATGCGATCGGAAATTTTTGACAGGTAAAGGTACAGGGAGTCTTGTAGTTGGGTATGCTCGACTATAGCGTTGTTACTTGTTTCTTCAGTGATACTATCAATTGTGTGATATTGTACGTAACTCTATGTGAGCCTGGTTCGTTTTAGCCGGGATGCACTGTACCTATGATAAGATCCTGGGCAGTCAACTGGCTAAGGGCGAGCCAAATCGTCGTTAGGTCTGATTGGCCGTCGTTCGCCTTCTGCAATTTACTAAATGCAACTGCGTATCTGACAGATGCGAGTGCGATTCGTAGATACGGATGCGGATGCGGATACGGATTTGCGAATTGCGAGCAGAGAGTTAGTATCTTTGTGGCAGCGGCGGCTGCTGCTGCTGCTGCTGCTGTTGTAGTTGTTTTGGCAATGCCTGGCAATTTATCAGCAAACACACACACACACCCTACCCTACCCTGCCCTGCCCACCCAATTGGCAATTGGTGGCACACCCGCCGCCCCGCCGCCCCGGCAACCGCCACCAATAAGTGATTTATAGCATTGTTATTTTGTCGTTGATGTCGCACTTTCTGCAGCGCTTTTATTTATTGTTCAACGATTTGAAGTGTGTTAATTTTATTTTCATTTTTGCCGCACAACCAAAAGCCGATTTTCCACAGACTGCTGTGTGTGTGTGGGTGGAGGGAGGGGTGTCCTGAAATATGACACGGCCTTTAGCTTATCGCACAAAGTGCCATCCAATTTCATTTTCATTTTCATTTACAATTTTCAATTTTCATGTTCCAAACAAAATTTCGTTAGCCTTAATTTGGCTAATAGCTGTAACCGCAGTCACAAAGGAGCTGGCTCCACAGGAGCTTCCTGCCAACAGCCAAGAAATTCTTGCTTTCGGGTGGTCCACTCGAAGTTTTGATCCAATTTTGTGCTCAACTGAGACACCTGCATAGAAACTGCAACCAGGTGAACTTATACCTGCATCGTCAACTTGATCATCATCATCAAGCAGACGACAGCCAGACTCAAATTCTAACCCAAAAAACTCTCGAAATTGTAGACAAATTTCTCTCAAATTACCAGTGCCTAATGATTATAAAATGGTTAATAACTCTATAAGCCATTAAAGGCATAACGATTTCCCTTCATCTCAATTCCAGTCTCAGTCCCTCAGTCCCTTGGCTCTCCTTCCCTCCTCCTTCAGTCTTTGTGTCTGTGGCCACAAAGCCATTGACTGACAGGTTTTGTCTGCAACAGCTCTTAACTCTCGGCAGCATTGCACCAGATCTATATCCAGGGAGCAGTGCATCTTGGGCACTGACTAATGATGCCAGCAGCAGATAGAGCTCCATTGCAACAAAAATGATGAATTATTGTTACCAAATTGAACACAAAAGAACTAACGATGTTGCCAGTTCAAGCTTCGAGCTGCATTATAATAAATTGATATTTAACTATGCGCTTTATAAGTTGATTTCCCATTTAAGGGACTTGCCCAGGATGCGGCAAAGATGTGTCAATAATTCGCTTCCTCGACATCTATACATTTATATACATACACATTTTCAAAACCTTCTCAATTATTATAAAAGATATAACTCCGTTTCTGAGTCTTTTCTGTTTATTAATTGAACTGTTTCGTTCGCAACACATTTCAAGAGGTTTTCTTTGTATTGTTTTTCAATTTCATTAGGTTCAGATGAGTGTATCGTCTGAAGTTGATTGGTTTCTTGATGCACATGATATATACAAAGATTCTTTCGATGTATTTATACTAAATAATATGCAAACCGAAACATCAACCTGGTACCAAGCAAATATCCCATTTAAGATCAACAACTACCACATTTTCAAAGGGAACTTACTACCACTCTCGCTAAGAGATCAACTAATAATAACCAGACTCAGACTCGGATACTCTAAACTAACCCACCTACACTATATCGATCAATCTCCCAGAATATGTCCCTTTTGCAACGACACAATGTGAACCAACTGCAATACTCTAAAACATCAAGTAAGAAAGCTATAGTTAAGTATACCCAACTACATAACTCCCTGTACCCAGGTCAAAAATTTCCGATGGTATCTTCGTAAACTTACACATACACTCACACACAGACGCACACACACGAGCGACAGCGCAAGCGAGGCATTTTAAGCGGCTGTGCTGCTTCTTCCCCCCGCGATGCAGTACCGAATCTTGTTTGTTGAATAACTTTCGTGTTTATTATCCGATCGACCTGAAATTTGGACAGTAGATTGAGAGTGATGAGATTCTTGCACATGCCCAATCTTAAAGCTATATATTGAAAATTGTTTCTGCAAACGGTTTTTATCGAATAGCAGAGGAATGGGGGGAATACCAGATTTGGTGTCTCTAGCTCTTATAGTTGCTGAGATCGACGCGTTCATACACACGGACAGACAGACGGACATGGCCAAATCGAAATCTCTTTTGATACTGATCAAGAATATATATACTTTATAAGGTCGGAGATGTCTCCTTCTGCCTGTTACATACTTTTGCACAGATTTAGTATCCCCTTTTACCCATTTTATGGATACAGGGAGTAATAAATATGCAAAATGAACATGGATTGGATTAAAAGATATGCAAGTCTGATGTCATATTAGGACAATACTTAAAATAAGTTACCAAAGACCATTCTTAACATAATATTCAACTTATTATTAAGTACTTATTAGTTGTGGGCTGCGGGGAATCTCCTAAAAGGTGTTAGATTCCCTTTTTGGGTACAGGATACAAAAGAGTTTCCCTTAAATTGTTGAAACTTCTTATCGATATCGATATTGATAATTGGCATATCAGAGTTACTTTATATATTAATCGACTGCTGAATAAAAATTCGAAATGAAAATTCGACCAAGTAGGCGAGATTTTTGGCTGCTGGGACTATAAATAGAGCTCGCTTCCTATATTTTCTCCATTCGTTCCTAGTCGGTGCTGGCAAACACATCTCCTTTCTCAGTTTTTATTTAAATTTCAATTCATATTTTTCAACTTTTGTTTTTTTTTTTATTTCAAATTTCGAAAATGTGATTGTTTCTGTTTATTTTTTGATATACCCAATACACTTTACACATAACACAATGTTGATCAAGCGAAGCAATTAATTCTCATCCTATGGATTATTCAAGAAAACGTTCTACAATTTTTGATATGTAAGTATTATGTGGAAGATATAGTTTATCTGATATAACCAGACATTTTGGGATATTTATATTTGTATTCTTGCAGACAATAAGCAATATTATTCCTGGGATTGATAGAGCCTTCTGTTCCTGTTACGTTTATATGGCATAAGTTCTGTTCAAGAACACATGAGTCCTCCCTACTTTGCTCCCTGCATTTACCAGGGAGTAGCTTTTAAAGGATGGACTGACTCGTTCTGGCTGATGCCACATTGAAGTTTCAACTTTATTGTTATCGTATACATTTTTGACAAGATTGCACTATACCAACACTACATAATGAAGAAGACACCTTGAAGATTCAGTTATTGTTTGGTTATTCAACGCTGCTGCTTTGGCCTGGTCCCCTTTTAAAGATGCCTTGATGAAATGATGACATTTGAATTTCATCTGATGAACTATGTATAACAACATGCACTCTACCTGGGTGGAATGCTTAACAAACATATGTTACTTGGTGAGATATTTAGCAGGTGACATTGATGAAGTGGTATCTGCTAAATATCTCATTTGGAAACCATAAGCAACGTATAAAAAACAATATATTTGTTACTCCCACTAAAAATAATTAAACTGCAATAATCCTACTTAGTCTTGTGTGTTTTTATAAATCTATATATATATGAATATAAACTTTCGTTCGGTCGAGAACCGCTGCACCAAACTCACCAAATTCTCTTAAGCTTGTAACCGGTAGGTGGCGCTGCAAGCCATAAAGGCTTGACACAAATTCAAAATGTATGTTTTTGAACATTCTTTCTTATTATTTTTGTTTGTACCCGATGGTGCAGTAGGCGAACTATATAACTAGATTTATATAGTCTTTTTCTTGACATTTCAATTAGTAATGGAAGTAATCGATTTCTAGTAAGGAAAACATCGATGTTTTTCGATGTTTTTACATCACTAATTTCAATAGCACTTTCATTGATTTTGTTAATAGAAATTAATACTCAACAGTTAAATAATATAAAATTAATGTTAAGTTGAAGTGTTTGTAGTAAGATTTAGTTTCCTTTTAAATAATAACAATAATAATAATTCAGAAAGAGAATACAATAATGGAATTAAATTCGCATTTATGCCTTTACAAAATCTCAGCTTTAGGTTTGCTTTATGGGAAATTGTTTATAATAGTAGTAGTAATAGCTGGGGGTATCGTTAAGTAGGGCGACACAGTCCAGTGTATCCTTGAATGCGTTGTTCCAGTGTTGTACACTAATTTGATTCAGTCTAGGACATTGCCCCATCAAATGCGTTATGTCTAACTGCTTCTGAAAGTTGCAAAGCGAGCATACTTCTGTACCTGCTCTACAAAGTAGAAAATTGAAATTTAAGACTACGTTTGTAGCCTTACATATGACTGCAATTGCTTCAATGTTGTGGTCGTCCTTAAAGTGGTTTAATTGACCTAGGCTTACCCCTTTTGTAGATTGACCGTGTGCTGCAAGTTCGTGCCCGGGTCGCGAAACTGTTTCAAATCCTGACATCTAGTTTTTGCAGAATAGCTGTTTGGCTTAGGATCCACGTGCTGGGTTCCACAAAGTGCAGGGGGAGCCGTTGCCAAGGACTCCCATTTGGCGAAAAATTGTGATTTGTGGCATGGCAGGTGAACTGCAAAGGTTTTCGGATGTCGTTCGCTTGTCATATTCATAACTTTGAGGATATATTTAGTCCAGGTACAGGTATACATAGTCGATAGACTAGTTTCCAGTTGAAAAGCGTAATCGGGGAGGTACGATGGTAGTCGGAATAGTTTAACTCCCTGTGCCCATAAAATGGATACAAAGGTTGTATTATATCTTTGCAAATGTATGTAAAAGGCAGAAGTAGACATCTCCGACCCTAGAAAGTATATATATTCTTGATCAGCATAATCCGTCTGTATGAACGTGTCGATCTCAGCAACTATAAGAGCTAGAGTCACCAAATTTTGAATGTAGTTTCCTGTATACCACATGCAGATGAAAAATATTTTGGATATGAAATCTTTCCCACTACATCCCCGCAATTCGATAAAAACCTTTTACAGCAACAATTTTAATGATACAACTTTGGAATTTAGCATCTGTAATACTTTAGTCACTATATATTTACTGTCGAAATTTCAAGGCAATCGAATCATAAGCACGAAAGTTATCAACAAACACCGCCGGGACTTCAAATGCCTCGCTTGCACTGTTGCTTGCATGCGTGCATAGTTGTGTGTGTGTATGTGTGTAAAGATATGTTTCAAAGATGTAGATCTGCTCTGCAGTTCTGACGCGGGCCACTGACCCGCCAGGCTAGTCCACTGGCTAGCCCACGCTGACTAGTTAACGGGTCAATCCATGTTGGTGCAGAGAAATACACTGCAACGGTCACATGGGTAGCCTGGGCTAGGCTCACAATGGCTAAAGCAAAATCAATGCCACTAGTTGGCCCTCGGCTGATGCATAGGCGGTGCATGGTGGCCCACGGTTGGTCCACGGCTGTTGCATAGGCTGATGCACCATGCTGATGTACCCATGGGTACAGGGAGTTTCATAGTCGGGTATACTCGACTAGAGCATTCTTACTTGTTTTATGTAGTGAAAGTGTTTGTAATTAGTTTTTCCCATCAATATTTCTTACGATTGAAAAAAGTAGCTATAACTATATAAATATGATTAAGAACGAACTATTGTGTGATATAGCTATCAAGAGTCCTTAACGTCCTGTTCTTGTGTAGCTGCGATCTTTAATGGAACACTTGCATATCCTTAACGATAGATGCTTATAGGAACTAGGAAGTTCGGACTCAATTGAACTTGAACCCTTAATAATCTGATGGGCTTTAAATACGGTCTCATTAAACCGTGCCATGATGCTAAATGCTCAAATGCTGTTTGGGGCGGACCTTTAATTAGTTGAGCGGGGCGCAAGGGGTTTACCCTCAGGAGCATGACATGACCGCAGTATTCGCAACATCCGCAACGCATCCGCATTCGCATCCTTGCTGCACTCGTTATCCTTCTGTTTGGACTTCCGCTGTTGACCGCAAAATGTTGAATCTATGCATTTGATGAGCAACGCCAGCCCTTTGAATTTCCTCAACTCAGCTGAAACTGGACATCGACATGGTCCTTAAACGGCACGCTACCCCCGACCCCCGACCCGCGACCCGCGACCCCTGACCCGCTACCCCTTGGCCGCGTTGACCTTTTGGACGGCGCGTGACTTTGTCCATTTGTTCAGTTCAGTTCAGTTGAGTTCAGTTCGTTATTTTATATTGGAATTGCTGCAATTGTTACCCCGACCAACTCGGCGGGTGGTCGACAGCGCGCAAGCGTGCCCTTGCAACCCCTCACCCCTCACCCCTCTGTTGTTGCTGCCAATATTTGCCGCATAACGCGTAAATGGATCAATGCGTTCCATGCTCCCCGTCGATTTAACTGGTCATCCATTGACATTTCGCAAGTAGTTTTCAATTAAATTGCCAAAAATTATTGCGCATGGCATTTTTGACCGCTGTGGGCGGCATTCATCCAGGAAAAGGGATGAAAAACTCTGGCTACACTCAAACGGGTCGCTTCCTGTGCCTCCCCTGCCTCGAACGTAATTGAATGATTTTCAACTTGTGCTCTAATATATTGGAACTAAAGCGATGTTATTCACGCAACTATTAATGGCTATGGATAAACTACCTTCTTATCGATTTTACTAGTCCTGAAACCCTATAATAGGGATGGTATTTTCAACATTATCTGTAGTAAACATTTGTAAAGCTGTACTAGAATAAGCAAAGGAGTTAAGTCTAGTTGTACTTAAAGATAAAAGAGTAAGAGTTATCATGATTTTCAACTTTAATTCTCAAGAAATGCACTTTAATCTTAAATATCACACAAATTCTAAGGGTTGCACATAATATTGGATTTTGGATTGGATTTTGCGAATATAGCAAATAATGGATTGTATCTTGACAAATTCAGAAAGGGTATGCGATCCATCAAGTATATAGCTTGAATTTTCCGAATATATGAACACTACTCTATGTATATAATTTAAAATATTGGGTTAGTTTTATAGATTAGAAGATAGTTACACAAATGAGATACATTTGCTTACTTAATAAAAATAATTTTTAGGTTATGTTGGGTTAGTTTTATAGTTACACAAATGAGATACATATTGTTTAAAGCTAGATAATTGCGATTATATATAGCAAATTTTATATGGCTTGGCTAATAGA
The DNA here is from genome assembly GCA_037075165.1 of Hirtodrosophila histrioides. NCBI lineage: Eukaryota > Metazoa > Arthropoda > Insecta > Diptera > Drosophilidae > Hirtodrosophila > Hirtodrosophila histrioides. The sequence continues at coordinate 4,310,444 of JBAMCL010000444.1, forward strand.
TATTGTGTTTTGCATATTTAATCAAAATAATTTTTAGGTTAGGTTGGAGGAGAAAATTTCGTCTACTGAGCCACACTTAGGCCAGGATTGGCCCCTTGTGAGATGCCACATAATATATTTTAAGCAGATTGTATCTGTTTAGGCCACTCCGTGGAGATTATGAATTTGAGAATACTGTTTATCCCTATTTCGGATACCTCCGATAAGATATTGAAGTTTAAGAGACCCAGACGTCATTATTATGTCTTCTACTGAGTGCGGGGCAGTGGCAGAGTACACTCATCTTCCTCGTCGTTGTTGCAGCTTCTGCCGAATTGTGGAATGTGGAACAACCAGTCTGCCACCATATTAAAAAAAAACAAAAAAAAGGACCAAAATATGTGTATTAATTGTTTAAATATAACACTATAAGTTAACCCTCTAACACGTAAGAGTCTCTATAGACACTTATTATATTATTCACAATAGTGAAGAACTGAAGAGCTTTTACATCATTTGAATATTTTTGGACTTTTAGTAACACACACACCAAATTATGTCTAGAAGCTTTGAAAGCTCTCAGAAGCTTTTAACGGTACTTTTTATTTTCATGTGCACAAAACATGTGTTATTTCGCGCGTGAAATTTGGCCTGCTGCATATATTGAACCAATTCAGCTGATCATTTTTTTGTGATTTTTTTTTTTTATATGAAATATGAAATATTTAATTTTACTGTTATTATTATAATAATAATCAACTTAAATTAAAATTAATAGAATAAATACTAAGATAACTTAATCTAAGATTAAGTCCGTATATATACAAAATTTACAAAAGTCTTGATTCAAGGTCAATTGGATGTGGCCTCTGTAGTCGCCTACGCATTCTGACCCCTGCTTTTTTGCGCCGCTTCAAGAGTCGCCTTGCTAGAGGGTTTGAGTGGGATCGTAGCCTAACTAGGTAGTCTGCGGCCTGGCTATTTAATATGTCGCCAACTTTGGGTACACCAAGGTCTCTTTCAATATTAGCAGTACGCATGTACCAGGGGGCACCAGTTATCATCCGTAACATTTTTGCTTGAAGCACTCGAATTTTTGTGAGATGCGTTTTCGCAGCGATTCCATAAACCTGCAATCCGTAACGCCAGCCAGGAGCAATACAGGTCTTATATATTGTTACCTTATTTCTCAGCGACAGTTTGTTCTTGCTGTTTAGGAGCCATCTGAGTTTGTTCACTCTATCTCTGAGTGAACCAGTGAAGTATTATAAAAAGAAATAAAATGTAACTTCGTAATTTGGAAATGACTATTTTTACACTCAGAGCCCCAAGAGTGCATTGTGGCACTTATTCACATTTTCTCATTTTCTCGAAAGCTTCTACACTTTTTCTGACTACATTTTTGAGTTCTGGAGCCACAATTCACTTTAGAAAAAATTATTCGATTTAATTGTTTCCATTAATTTTGAAAGTAGCTTTAGAGGGTTAACTTTTAGACTAAAAACAAAATGTAAAAACATTGACTAAATTATTACTGAATTCTAAACTGTATAAGACTTATTATAAATATTTATCTCCAATCAAAAAGGGTGTCTCTGATATAAGCTCGTATATCTGTTGTAAATAATTCTGACTATGCTTAAATCTACCTATGTAGTATATATGTTGCAGGTAATTACCTTCGCTGCCCTGACAGTTGAGAAAGTTCTGATTTAAGCACAAGTACAGTCATCACAAATCCCGATACGCGATTCAAATCAAAATTGTAACAAATGTTGCGATGCAAAGTGAAAGCCACATTAGGGAACCAGTCCCGATCCCGATCCCAATCCCAATCCCAGTCCCCATTCCAATCACAAGGACTAGCCACAGCTGTCTAGGTAAGGACAATTAGTGTCGGCCGCAGCTAATTATGTCCAGGTCGCCGCGGGTGGTGTACGAGGTGTTTGCGGGTGTCTGCGGGTGTCTGCGGGTGTTGGTGTTGGTGTTGCTGATGCTGCGGCCTGGGGGAGGGGTGGAGCTGAGCCGGAGTTTGGGATCTGGGTGGTAGCCTTGGCATCGCATGGCTTATTTGCGGTTCAATGCACGGACCGAGTTTCAGTTATTTTGGTGACATTTTCCATAAACTGTGAAACCCTTAATTAACTTTTGGGCACAAATAATGTTGTAGAAGCGTCTCATTGTGAGCAGGACGAACCTTGGCAACGTGAGGTGGCCACTAATCCGGCACGATGTCGAGTCCTTCCTGCATTTTGTTTGTTTTCCTAGCCATTGTTATTGTCCTTGTTGTTGTGCAATTTGAGCAGCGCGCGGGGATATTTGAGACCGGGCCAAAAACACAAACAATGCGCGCACATGCGACCAGAACAGAACACAACTGAACTGAACAGACCAGACCAGACCAGACCAGGCCGAACCCAACCCAAAGCCAAGCCCAGTCAAAACCGAACCGGGAGGACTAAAAGCGCTCCTTCCCCCCTATTCCAATTGGGTGTATTTATAACACACACGCCGTCATGCGACTAGGACGAGCCTGAGAATGAGACGGAGGACGAGCCAATGTCCTGCCACATTTTGTTTTGTGTACACAGTTTTGGGCTCACTTTCGCTTGTCCCATGAATGAAAAGTGAAATTCGCAACATTCTCAGCCCGATCAAAAGTGAAACGGAATTATTTAAATGCTAACACAACTTGCCAGAGATACAATTATAGATATAAATAGCAAAATATCAAGCATAAATATATATATAAATAATATAAGCAATTATCTATATATAAACAACTATCATTCGAACATCCAAAGAAAATCAATTATCAAAAAAATGAGCATAGAAAATTAACATTGACATTGACATTCCACTTAAGGAAATATGCCAAGGACATAAGTTTAATTGATTGAGGTTAGGCGCAGTTTCAATGTTTCATTAGATAATGTTCGGCTTTATAGTACAAGTCAGCCAAAAATCTTGAATAATAAGCAAGTGCTAGGAGGCCAACGACTGAATAGAGTTTTGAGACATATGTTAAAATGTTGAATAAGTGAATTTTATAAGGTTTTTTGTTCATTTGATCGGTTAGAAACGAACCAATCACAAAGTGGTTCATCCGAATTGACAGACAGACGAACATGGCCAAATCGAAATCTCTTTTGATACTGATCAAGAATATATATACTTTATAGAGTCGGAGATGTCTCCTTCTGCCTGTTACATACTTTTGCACAGATTTAGCCCCCCTTTTTACTCATTTTATGGGTACAGCGAGTAATTATATAATACAAGAAAGAACGCTTATCTTCAGAGTGCGGAAGCTATATACTCTCAATGTTTTTATACAAATCTCAATTTTAGTCTGATTGTTCCTATGTGGTTCGATTTTGATAAAAATTCTAGGAAACTTTTTGAAGAATATTAAAACTCTCACTTTGAATGTAATACAACAAGTTTTTCATACAAAAAATTATGTTTTTACCCGATCCTATGGCAGCTATGTGATATAGTGGTCCGATTTAGACAAAAAAATAAAAATAAAAAATTGGTCAGATTGTATAAACTCTTTAAACTTTCGGTTTGGGTAAGATTAGTTAGAATACATTCATAAACAAAATAGTTTTTCATACAAAAACAAAAGTTGTCGACTGATTATTTCTATGATAGCTAAATGTTATAGTGGTCTGATCCGGCCGGTTCCGACATATGTGTGTGTTCAGTATATATAGCTTTGTTGGGTCGGAAACGTCTCCTTCAGTCCATTACACATTTCGAGACAAAATCTGCTAGTATAAAAAAAAGTTATGTTGGTAAAAAAAAACACTGAATCAATTTTGACAAAACTACTGTTTGCTTCAAGGAACGTTTTTATATATTTTTCGCGAGAAAAAATTTTATTGATAATTTAAAACATAGTGTACACAGAGTACAGAAGAATATAAATAAGATCAGCTTAGGTTGTGATCAACTGGCTCGAGACTTTGGAGAATCTACCCCCACGGGCAGAAAAACTGTCGTATGCAACTTGAAACAAGTAAGAATGCTATCGACGAGTATACCCGACTACAAAACTCCCTGTACGCAGGTCGAAAATTTCCGATTGCTTCTTCGTACATTTACGCTTAGGCACACACACATACAAAGACGCACACACATAAGCGACAGCGACAGCGAACGAGGTTGTGGCTGTGCTGCTTCTTCCTTCCCTCGCTAAAGTACTGAATCTTGTATTTTTGAATAACTTCCGTGCTTATTATCCGATCGACTTGAAATTTGGACAGTAGATTAAGAGTGACTTAGGTATTGTACATGCTAAATCCCAAAGCTATAGCTTTTAAAGTGTAGCGATAAAACGTTTTCGAACGAGGGAAGATATCTGAGATCGGAAGCAAACTTGATCTGCGTATTGTATACAGAAACCTACACTCCAAATTTGGTGCCTCTAGTTTTTATAGTTGCTGAGATCGACGCGTTCATCCGGACAGATGGACATGGCCAAATCGAAATCTCTTTTGATACTGATCAAGAATATATATACTTTATAGGGTCGGAGATGTCTCCTTCTGCCTGTTACATACATTTGCACAGATTTAGTATCCCCTTATACCCATTTTATGGGTACAGGGAGTAAAATCTTATCTGAAATTAAGTCAAGGTCAAATGTGTAAGAGAAAGTTTTTGTTAGAACAGTTTCTAAGTTCGTCATACCATACTATACAAAACAAAACAAAATTGTAAGGCACGGGAGGGAAACTAGTGGTAAGTTATTTTTGATTATTTCTTACTTTCTCATCAACAACAACGTGCCACAGCGAAGTGTGGCAGAGTAAGCAAACAAAATCTTTCAGGCACACGAGGGTAGTTTAATAAGTCAGTGACAATTCTTGCAATTTTTGTATTCCTTGCAAATAATAGGCTTTCCCAAGGTTCGCCATATAGGTTTCAGGGATGACCTCTGCATTCGATCCAATTCGAATCAAACTTCTAGTTTGTTTTTGTCAGGGTTAGACGGGTTTTAGTGTATTTGAAGATTTTCTCCCAACCTCACAATCGTGGCAAGCCTTCGAGCTTGCTTGGGTCTGCCAGAGTCCTGCAGCTAGAGTTATCAAATTTGATATAGGGACAACTGAGGAACATAGTGAATGAAAATGCACTGAAAGCAGAGTATACCGCAGTCGGTTGATTTTGTAATTGTAATTATGAGTAATTTATTGGAAGTCTACTAAGTGTATAGGCAATTTGGCACTTTGCAATGGAATACTAATTAATGAATTGGTCATTTAATTGGCAGTTGTTAATAATGTTCGAAGGACTCGTAAGGATATTCGCATAACGTTCAAACTTGGCACCCACATGGACAAATGAACGAGCTATTTCGGTTACTTGACCACAAACATCCTGTTGTCAACGTCCCACATATACACCCACACACACACACACACCAGCACGCAGAATACACCTGAGCCTGTGCTGGGCGTATGTCCTTGTGGCTCTGTGCAGGACACACTCATTATGCCATGTGGTCAAACACAAAGTATGTCTGCATGCGGTGCGGCTTAGCAATGTTGCTTTGAAGCAGAGCAGCTCAAACACACACACACACACACACACACGCACACACACTGACCAAGTGGCCAACAAAAAAATGTAACAAAATAATTTTGTGGCAGTCGCCGACGGGCCAAAAGGACGAGCTGTGTGAATTTAAGGCTTCATCCTGGCCAGCCGGCAATGTGTGGATAATGCGCCGCCATTAAACGCATTATAAGACTAAGGGAGGAGGGGCTGGGTGGCATCAGCGGGAACGTTTGGGGGTTATGGTGACGGTAGTATTACCACAGGCTTGGGATTTCTGCTTATAATTATTAGCCTGCCTTCTCTAGATAACATGTTGTAGCCACGTTGTAGCCGAAGCAGGACGCTTTGTTGTGGTCAACATGGCGACGAGGTTCGTCCTTACATTACATATGCTCTTTTAGCCGGAGTGGTAGCTTAATACGCCTACTATTTACCAGCCAGACAGTCTACACTCTGCAACCGGATAGCGCACTGAACAAAAATCATTTTACTAATTGCAACTACAAATTTGGTTAGAGCAGGGAGCGCAATAAACGACTTTAAAAAGGATGGAAATCCACACAGAAATACGTTTCAAATATTTCAGAATATTGGGCGCCAATTGTGTTCTCATTTAACAAATATACAACTTATAGCTGATAAAATCCCAGCTTTGCCTGGAGAATTATTTATATTCAAATGCATCGTCCACATATTACGTAATCACGATCTTGCCCATTTTTGATAGCCTCGCATGTAACCAAGCGTAGTCATTTGGCCCCCTCCCTATGATTACGTAATCATTCAAAATTCATTTCATTCATCATCAATATTCATCATCATCAATTCATCATTTCATTCATCGTCCATATATTACGTAATCACGATCTTGCCCATTTTTGATAGCCTCGCATGTAACCAAGCGTAGTCATTTGGCCCCCTCCCTATGATTACGTAATCATTCGAAATTCATTTCATTCATCATCAATATTCATCATTTCATTCAACGTCCACATATTACGTAATCACGATCTTGCCCATTTTTGATAGCCTCGCATGTAACCAAGCGTAGTTATTTGGCCCCCTCCCTATGATTACGTAATCATTCAAAATTCATTTCATTCATCATCAATATTCATCATCATCAATTCATCATTTCATTCATCGTCCATATATTACGTAATCACGATCTTGCCCATTTTTGATAGCCTCGCATGTAACCAAGCGTAGTTATTTGGCCCCCTCCCTATGATTACGTAATCATTCAAAATTCATTTCTTTCGATATTTGAAAACAAAATAAAATAAAGACTCTTAAATAGATTACGTAATCATATGCCAAGGACCCTCCCCCCATGTAATCAAGAGTAATCTTTTGGCTGATCCCTCACCTCCTTGTTGATTACGTAATATGTCGAATTTCATTACTTTCGATCATTTTCCCGCCCGTGGGGATGGATTTTCCAAATTTTCAAGCACCTTTCCTTTTATTTTTTGATGTAGAAACTTAAAAATGAGTTTGAAGCCAATCGTATGAAAATGAAAATGCCGAATGCGAAAGTTTTCACCAATTTTCCGACCGTGGGAGTAAATGTTCGAAAATCGGTGAGGCACGTGTTGAATTATTTAATGTGTAGATCTTGGCAAATAACTTTAAAGCCAATCGATTGATTATCAAAAAAGTTTCAGACAATATTTCAATAAAGTTTTTTATACAAAAACTAATTTTTCAACCGATCCTGTGACAGCTATGCGATATAGTAGTCCGATTCTTAACAAATTTGGTCAGATTGTATAAAGTGTATAGAATCTCGATTTGGGTAAGTTTGGTAAGGATACATTCATAAACAAAAATGTTTTTCTTACAAAAACATAGTTGTCGACCGATCATTCCTATGGCAGCTATATGTTATAGTGGTCTGATCCAGCCGGCTCCGACATATGTACTGCCTGCAGCCAAAAGAAGGGTCTGTGCAACGTCTCTTTACGAAAGTCCTAATACGGACAGAGGGACATCGCTATATCGACATATGATTGAGAATATATATACTTTGTTGGGTAGGAAACGCCTCCTTCAATCCATTACATATTTCGTGACAAAACTATAATAAACATTTTAGTATTGTATAAAGATTTTGTGAATTTATACTAAGTGTCACTTAATATTCAAATTACTATAATTGTTATAGGTTAAATTGACAGTTTCAGTATCATTTCTTGTAAGGATATTTATCTTCGGTGCGTCGTTGATATTTGTGTTATTTTCTTGTTAGTTTTGTTATTGTTGTTTGTGACTCGATAAAAAAACGTGGCACTTAGCAATGGTATTTATATTAAGCAGACATTTCTTAAAGTGTATATGGAAGAGGACGCCTTATTTGAAGACTTTATTGATTCGGGTGGACTATAGCATTTATATCTGACAATCTGACAATTTGTGAGCAGTTGACCAGCCCAATTACCAACTAATTCAGGGCAAAAACAAAAGCATATACGAACAAACTGGAATAGAAAAGTAGCGTGTGAAATGCTGGCTACGTAATCCGATAGTTTTTATCTACCGGAGGGTAGACCAGCTCTTCCTCCTCCTCCACCCACTCCGCGAGAGGCCCAAGGAACTTAAACCATCCAAAGACCCAGCGAGTACCGAGCTACGAGTATTCCGTGCTATTTATTGATGAGCCGTACGCACAATGCGTGGCTTTTGTGTGTTTGTGAAATTTCGTTGATGTTTTCCAAATGGTATAAGGTTACCTAGAGGCACAGCAAGCGGGCCTATGTACCGGGGACGGGGCACTAGAAAGGGATGGGGAAAATAAATGTATGTATGCTCTCTCTCTATGCTCGTATCTAAAGGAAATGTCAATATTTGTCATTACCTCGTGGCATTTGGTTTTGTGCGTTTTCTAGCGAATTTTTCGACAACGCCGGCGGCGGCACTGCTTTGTGGTTCTATTGCTGCGAGTATAAGAATATGCTAGTACCTCGGGGGTCGTTGGCGAGTTGATGGGCTATGCGGCTTTTCTTTTGTCAGGTCATAAAAAAGAAGAGGACAAGAGAGAGAGAGAGAGCGAAGGAAAACAAAAGCCGCTCCGATGTTGATTATGTAATGCCAATGCCGAAATTAAGACGCAGTTGCAATCGCACTCGTATCAGTTGGCAAGCGGCTTTAACGACTATTTGCTTGCAACACAAAAACAACACACACACACAAAAAAACAAAAAATACAACAAAAACATTTCCGATACCCAACTGACAGTCGACGTTGTTTGCCTGCACTTCACAGTTTGTGCTCTTCCGTTTCCGATAATCGGATATGGAAAGTTGCTTGGCCGTGGGAGCGACGAGTGCCAAACATCAATCGATTCCAATGTTGATTGCCCCATCGAGGTGCCAAGTTGTGGCTGTCCAATATCCTTAGAAAATAACCTAACGAGTAATGAGCAGCGAGCGACGAGTAATAAGTGGAGAGTAAGGAATATACAGAAGTGAACGTTAAGAAAGTGACGATAATAAGGTAACGAGTTAAATGCAGCGAGTAACGAGTAAGTTGTAATGCAAAACGCGCAGCGAGCGACGAGTAATAAGTGGAGAGTAAGGAATATACAGAAGCGAACGTTGAGAAAGTGACGATAATAAGGTAACGAGTTAAATGCAGCGAGTAACGAGTAAGTTGTAATGCAAAACAAGCAGCGAGCGAGGAGTAATAAGTGGAGAGTAAGATAGATACAGTAGCAAACATTGGGTAAGTGACGAATATTACGTAACGAGTAAAGTGCAGCGAGTAACGAATAAGTTGTAATGTAAAACGAGCAGGGAGCGGCGAGTAATGAGTGAAGAGTAAGGTAAAAACAGTAGCAAACATTGAGTAAGTGACGAATATTACGTAACGAGTTAGGTGCAGCGAGTAACGAATAAGTTGGAATGTAAAACGAGCAGGGAGCGGCGAGTAATAGATGGAGAGTATAGTTCAAACAGTTGCGAACATTGAGTAAGGGACGAATATTAGTTAGCGAGTTCAATGCACCGAGTAACGAGTAAGTTGTAATGTAAAACGAGCAGCGAGCGACGAGTAATAAGTGGAGAGTAAGGAATATACAGAAGCGAACGTTGAGAAAGTAACGATAATAAGGTAACGAGTTAAATGCAGCGAGTAACGAGTAACGAGTAAGTTGTAATGCAAAACGAGCAGCGAACGACGAGTAATAAGTGGAGAGTAAGGAATATACAGAAGCGAACGTTGAGAAAGTGACGATAATAAGGTAACGAGTTAAATGCAGCGAGTAACGAGTAAGTTGTAATGCAAAACGAGCAGCGAGCGAGGAGTAATAAGTGGAAAGTAAGATAGATACAGTAGCAAACATTGGGTAAGTGACGAATATTGCGTAACGAGTTAAGTGCAGTGAGTAACGAGTAAGTTGTAATGCAAAACGAGCAGCGAGCGAGGAGTAATAAGTGGAGACTAAGGAATATACAGAAGCGAACGTTGAGAAAGTGACGATAATAAGGTAACGAGTTAAATGCAGCGAGTAACGAGTAAGTTGTAATGCAAAACGAGCAGCGAGCGAGGAGTAATAAGTGGAGAGTAAGATAGATACAGTAGCAAACATTGGGTAAGTGACGAATATTATGTAACGAGTTAAGTGCCGCGAGTAACGAATAAGTTGTAATGTAATACGAGCAGAGAGCGGCGAGTAATAGATGGAGAGTATAGTTAAAAGAGTAGCGAGCATTGAGTAAGTGACGAATATTAGGTAGCGAGTTCAATGCAGCGAGTAACGAGTAAGTTGTAATGCAAAAAACGCAGCGAGCGAGGAGTAAGAAGTGGAGAGTAAGATAGATACAGTAGCAAACATTGGGTAAGTGACGAATATTACGTAACGAGTTAAGTGCAGCGAGTAACGAATAAGTTGTAATGTAAAACAAGCAGAGAGCGGCGAGTAATAGATGGAGAGTATAGTTCAAACAGTTGCGAACATTGAGTAAGGGACGAATATTAGGTAACGAGTTAAATGCAGCGAGTAACGAGTAAGTTGTAATGCAAAAAACGCAGCGAGCGAGGAGTAAGAAGTGGAGAGTAAGATAGATACAGTAGCAAACATTGGGTAAGTGACGAATATTACGTAACGAGTTAAGTGCAGCAAGTAACGAATAAGTTGTAATGTAAAACGAGCAGAGAGCGGCGAGTAATAGATGGAGAGTATAGTTAAAACAGTAGCGAGCATTGAGTAAGTGACGAATATTAGTTAGCGAGTTCAATGCAGCGAGTAACGAGTAAGTTGTTATGCAAAAACAGCAAAGAACGAGAACGAGAACAAGTAAAAAGTAGAGAGTATAGTTAAAACAGTAGCTAACATTGAGTAAGTGACCAATACCAGGTAATCGCAGCGAGTAACGAGTAATGGAAACTATCAAATATGATTGACTAGTAACGTACGCGAGTAACCACCATAAGCGGCGAGTGACAAGTGACAAACAACAGCAGCGAGGGGCGATTAATTCGTAGATAGTAACAAGTAACGAATAACCAGTATTGTGTGACTTGTAACGATCGACGAGTAATAAAATCAGACAGTTAGCGCTCTTCTGCATGGTTCAAATTTGTGGTTTCAACTGCAAAACAGGTTTTGCTTGATTTCAAAGGAATCTATAGACTTGGATTCGACTGATCAGGCTTCTTTCTGGCCTCCTGACAGCTGTGAGGATCCAGCGATCGATCAATCAATTGATCGCGCTACGTTCTGGCTCTGAACTCATCAAACACTTGTGACGAGGATGCTCCCGGCTTCGGCTGCGGCAAGTGCCGGCAAGTGTTCAATTGAAGCCGAGCTGGCCCGTTTCATAGCCACGACTAAGCGGATTAGGTTACAGCAGCGTGTAAAGGACAATGCAGGACGAGCACAGAACACAACGCAAAAAAAGGGAAGCAATGCGCCAAATTCAACCACTGACAACAATGAGCCTGAAACAAAGAAAATCCAAAAGGGAAGAGCTACAACAATGCCATGTTGCACGCTGGACGGGTGGATGGGGTGGGGCGTGCGTCATGTGCCAAGTGGATTTGCAGCTTGTAATCCTTGTAACAAAACCTCCAGAGTTCCGCCCAACGGTGTGTGTCTGTGTGTGTGTGTGTGTGTGTGTGTCATCCATTACATAAAGATTGCATTCTATTGCGATTATTTAATGCGATTTTGATTAATTTTTAATCGAGCATTATGTTTTTTAAGTTTCTTGCTTGAGTCTTTTGTTTGGAGAACCCTTGAACCCTTGAGGCCCTTACTCTGCACCGTGTCCTGCTCGTTACGCACATTTCAGCTGGTGGGGCATGCAACTCGAGTGGCACTCGGCAATGCCATAGACCAAATACAATTGCCATAATGACCAAGTTGCGTCTGTCTCGAGGGCCGGACACAACTTGGCCGCAACTTGGACGCAACTTCAAAGCGCCTTGGGGCATGCAAATTAAACAAATGCCGTTTGCAACAACTTGACGATGGCGAAAAGTACAGTACGTTCCAAGCGGTACATACACCCATACACCCAGCGGAAGTGGAGCAGCTGTTGCTGTCGTTATGCTCCTCCGCCCGCCGCTCTCCCCATAAATTTTAAGCGGGCAGCCATAAAAAAAGGAGTAGCCAAGAGCCTGAAAAAGTGTTACAACAAACAGGAGGCATAAACGGGTAAGAACGTTGCTGTTCCATGCTCCCGAATGCCATATACTCTGTTCGAGGTGTTATGCTCATTTGCGGTCTCATCTATCAAGGATAACGATTTTGGTGCCTCTGTTTTTAGATCTGTTTCCATTTCTAAGTCGGATCAACTCGTTCTGAATTTCGAAAAGTTATTTGAATATTTGGTTTAAACTACTTCAACTTTGATCCTGAGTATAGAAAACTAATCCAATATTAAAATATGGAAACACAAAAAAACTATCCCGAATTTTCTATTTTCACTTATTTTTTTTAAATATTTGTTACCAATTAATTAATAGAGGAAATTTTAAGATGGAATTTAACAAGTTGGAGCATGGTTTGTATAAAATAAAAAGCAGAGGAATTATTTTAATTGATTTATAAAAAAATGGCAATAATTGGATTGAAAAAAATAGACAAATATATAAAAAAATAAAGTATAGAAAGTGTTGTTTTTGTGCCGTAAATGGGAATGAAGAGAAATCGAAAAAGGGAACATTATTTTGGACACACAAATCTGAGTCTTACTGGCTGCAATCTCAACAAACCAAATCAATCCAATTTTGATTGCTCTGGCTGTAATAGTATGCAAGAAAATTGACACACAGACACGCCAAATATAACCCTTTGCCCTGTTGCGAATAGAGTATACAAATAAATAAAAACAACGAGAACAAAATAAAGCAACACTTTCTTGGCCATGTCATCGATAATGATGAGGCTCATTTGGTGGTAAAATGGCGCTTTTTATGCCTGCAAGCATAACAGTGAGTATGTCCTGAAAACAACAACAACAACAACCACTACAACGGGGATAACAATATGAAGGACAACAACGGCGACAGCGCGTGGCATAATAAAACGCAGCAGCGACACCGAAAATGATTAAATTTGCAGCGCCTGGCAAAAAGGATATACATACGCATGTATTTCTATGCCCGTATACTCGCAGGACATTCAGTCGTAAACAGAATGTTTATCTCAAATGCTCAATCTGAATTGAAGCTTGCTGCACAGAAGAGTTTCATCCCATACTTTTTTCATATACTTAAGACATTTGAGGAATTCCTTTGTTCGTCACAACTTGTCTTAATTTGTTGGGTGCATAATATGAATAAAATTATATATCAAAAAAATCAATATAAAAGAGATAAGGGCTAACTGTAGCTTATAATAGATTATTATGGCTGTAAATTAAATTAAATCGTTTTAATTTTGAAGAACAATTGGAACTCATAGGAGAATTACTTTAAGGAATGTTTTGGAAACTTGCAAGCTTAAATTTGGTTTATGTGTCATTAATTAATAAGCTAAAATTAATAATCTAACTGAATGTACTTCGTTAACTTATAGTTGACATATTTGCTTGTAAAAAACAACTCAAGATCTTCATATATATAACTCTTTACTCTTTGATCTTGTTATATAAACATATATATATATTTTATACAAGTATAAAGCACTTCTTTAGCCTTAAGCTTTTCTTTTATTTCAAACCAATCAGGGCCTTATGATATAATTCGTATATATTGTATCAGAGCGTATAGTTGGAGTTTCTACTCTGGTAAATGTTTAATACTTTCATTAAACTAACAGTCAGATTTAAGGGGAAAAATATATTTCAATAAAAAACCTTTCATGTTAGATAAATCTTTCATTTTATTGTATTATTGTAATTTATTTAAAGGCATTAATTAAAATACAATAAATTTAATTGTGTCAAATGTAATTAGAAATACAACTGCACTTATTTATGCTGCTGTTATTAATAGACTATTAAATACATCTGTAAAAAAAAACAGTTCATTTTCATTTTAAATATTAAGATATGGGAATTAAAGTAGATTAATTTATTATCAAATTCATAAAGTCATATAAAGTCACTGAAATGAAAAATATATTGAAAATAAAGTTGTCTGGTAATTGTAGTATTAATATTTTCTTAGTTTCGTAAAATTACCCACTCTAATAAATCGAGAATTAACTACAAACTTCTATAGTTTTGTGGTTCACTCAGCGCTCCTATAAGCTGTGAGTTTTGGGCGCCGCCCAAGCGTATGCTACACAAAATGTAATTTTTGGTGGTGCAGCTGCGGGCAGCAGCGCGCTGAAAAGTATGCAGCACAATATTTCCACTTCAGGCCCGTGTCAATGGGCGGGAGACATATTTTAAAGTTGGCAGCGTGGGAGACGCATTTAAATCAACTTAATTAAATTGTAATTGGATATTTTGTGATGTGCTTCCTTTGGTCGAAGCCAAAGCTGAAAGCCACAAACAAAACAGCGTGGCGTCGCCGCCTACGTTTCGGCCCCCTCGCTCCTTTTCAAACTTTTACTCCAGCCTTCATTTGATATCATTCTCGCTGACACGTGGCCGCGGGGTTGGGGTTGGCTTGGTTGTATTCGATTGGTATACGGGGTGCGGGGCTCGGGCTTGTCTCTCCTCGCGCGCTTGTGTCTTTAAACCCATGTACACACATCCCACCCCCTCAGCTGGCACGTTGTTTATGCAACGAAACTAATTTAAAGTACTTCACGCGGCGGTCGGCTAATCCGACGCACTGTGTGTGATAACTTCGTTAAGTTGTTGTTGCATATGGGGCAGTAATAACAATAAGCTGATAGTAATTAAATAGCACAGACACGTGGCTGAAGCCTAATAAGTTGCCTTGACTACAGAAACCCATGAGAAACCCAAAAGTGACAATATGACGATCCAAATGTAAACAGTCTATTCATAGGAACTCTTAGTTTGCTACCGAACTCGTTGTTAATTCATTACTTGCTACAACCAACCCTGATTTTGTTGAATGTCTAATTCACCCAAAACTTTAAATACTGCTTACAAATTGCTAACTCGCTACAAGCATTCTACTCGTTGTTGCTCAAAATCAGAGAATCATACTTTCACCAGCTCTCTAGGTTGGAACATATAGCTACTTGTATATTTTTCAGTTTCCTAAACTTTCTGCTAGATATTGCTTATGTCGAGATTCTCCACTAATATTCTTTAAGTTTCCCTTCATTACATAACATACTCATAACTATTACAGTACTTGTTGTAGATTACATACCTAAAATGGTTTTAACGTCGGTTCTACATTTGTTGAAAGGTTTATTCACAAAAATGGTTAACTACGGGCTACAAATTGTTTACTCGCTACAAGCATTCTACTCATTCTTGTGCAAAATCAAAGAAGTAAATACAAAAAAGTATTCAATTGACTTTACTTAACAGTTTATCAGGGAACGGTCGATCCAAAGACAATTTAATTATTTATATGGTCTTTGGTCGATCCTTGTCAGGTACCCTATCGGTACCTCTTTTAAAGTTCTATTCATTCCAATACAGTTAGTTGTTGATTATCAATTTTCAAGAACTCCCTGCTTGATATTGTTTATAAAAACTGATCTTATTTGATTTAAAGGTATATTCTCGTTAGTTTTTTACTCGTTGTAATTAGGGAACTCATTCTTGCTGCCAAGTAATAAAACCAGTCAAGTCTAATATCCCTATTGACTAATTGATAAAAGCTCGTTAGTTGAATACCAAAACAACTTATAAATTAGCTGATAGCTACTCGTAAAGAGGCTACTCGCTACAAAGTGCTTTCTTGCTGTTGTTTGAAAGTCAAGTCGAGATAGAGTAAGGACTCAGAGGCAGACTCACAGGATTCGCTTTAATGGCTGCCACATCAACGTTGCCGTTAACTATTTGCGCCATAAGTTGGGAAAATCTTGCTACGAATTAAATTCCATTTGTTTACAACTCAATGAAAAGCCACAAAGCTTTGTCAATGGGCTTTGCCTGTCAGTTTGTTGGTCAAAATGTGTTTGAGGGCTTGTGTGTGCTTGTTGCATGTTGAAACCCAAAATTATAGCTCGTATTTTAAGCACAATTAAGACTTGCGCACATAAACGCCCAAGTTGACAGCATTGAGGACTGTGCTCAAAAACTTTTAATTGAAATAATTCGTTTTAGAACTGGTAACAAAACTTTTGCATTTGGTTTGCCATTTATTGTAGGGTGTATTTAATGTAGCTTCTGTTTTACAAAGTGGCTTAGACCATCAAATGTTTTCAGTCATTTAAAACTGTCAAACACATTAAACATACAACTAACGAGACAGTGACAGACTAAGGAATCCGTCAATCAGTACAATACACTCGTAGCAATCCTTATAGTTACGAATTTGCTGCACGCTATGCAAATATCATATTTTGATAAGTAGGAGAATGATATTATTCCAGCGAGTAGCGAGTAACGAGTAGCGAGTAGCGAGTAACGAGTAGCGAGTAGCGAGTAGCGAGTAACGAGTAACGAGTAGCGAGTAGCGAGAAGCGAGTAACGAGTAGCGAGGAGTTTCTTAATAAATATACCCCTTGTCGTTAGAAAACTTATAGCAGACACGTTTAAAGCAAATGCGACGTCTTGTGGGCGTAGGGCTGACCTCTGTGGCTGAGCTGGTGCTGGTGGAGAGGGTGGTGCTGCTACTGCTTGAATTTGTAGCCAGCTCGGTGGTGCTCTCGCTGCTGGAGGTGCTGCCACTCGTTGTGGAATTACTCGCTGTTGTCGACTCCGACTGTGTGCTTTCCGTTGTCGAATTTCCTGCTAAGGTGGTGCTTTCCCCATTTGCTATTGTAGTGGCATTAATTGGGCTCGCAGTGCTGGTGGAATTCTCGCTCTCAGCATCCAGGAAATTCATTAGCACATCCATGAATTTCAGTATAGAACTGCGATCCTCTGGACTAAAGGACTGTGCAGTGGTGCCACCAATTAGCCATGCACCGCTGGCCAGCCCAATAAGCAACAGCACCACAAATCGTTGATCATTACTAATTGTTGTCATTGTCTTTGGGCCTGTGGGTCTTTAGGTCTTGTTAGCCAAACTTCTAACTGGCTGTAAATGAGCGCCGATTTGTGCATTTATACATCGCTCTGAGTTGTTGGTAACTGGCGGGTATCTCTATGCGGAAATCGGACCACCAAACATTGTCCACAGAGTTCAAGGCACGTGCCCGAAAAGCTACAGATTACAAGCTGACTGTGGTGTTACTTCAATATCTGGGTCAGCTGGGGCTTCTAATGAGCGCAGCATTTGCTTAAGCTATCGTCTAATAGCCAAGCTTGGTCTAGTCATATAGGGTTGTCTTAGCCAGTGCCACAATCAGTAGAAACTGGAGCTCTCAACGGGTTAGAAGTGCAATTTTCGGGTAAGAGCTTGAACTTAAAAGGGGATGAACTAATACTTCTCTGATAGATCAAATCCCAGTTTAATACTATAAATAAATGTATATAAGATGTAGCTAAAGAATGTTGTACTTGGTTCAACTGTCATAGGCCTTTCAAGCCCTTTGAAGATGATTGCAAGCTGAGTATCTTTGGGCTGCAGAGATAAACCGTTAACGCCAAAATATGCAAGAAGAATGCCAAATACCAAATGCCAACTGTTAACAATTAACCGTCAACCGTTAACCGTCAACTGGCATCAGTCAACGGCGATGGTGTTGGCAATTAGTGAGCACGTTTTCAGCATGCCAATAATAATGCAGAGATGAAGCCAAGACACGATTATCTCGTAGTGCTGGTGAGTCGGACGTTATTCTTATCAGTAAATGCGACAGCTTCGCATTTGCTCACAGCATTTTGTGTTGATAAACATCATCACAAAGAAGTTGAACGGCCATAAAAGCGCGTGGCACAGAGCCCATCAATATCAATCTGTTAAGTTGCGTTCGCTGAACGAAACCACTCGGAATCTGGAATATCTATTGGAATTATAGACACAAGTGCTTAAAAGCTGCAGTATGTGGCGCCTTCAGCTGTTCCTCTTGCTATCCACCTGCTTTCTGATACCCCACGAGGCGAAGCCTGCTACACGCTCCACTCAATCCATGATTCCTGCGGGGATCAACAACATAGGGCAGTTGGCGGCCAAGGACTTGGCCGATCTGCTCCTGGCCAGCATGCAGGCCCGTGGCGTCAAGCTGACAGAGATCCAACAGTCGACGGTTAAGTCGTTGCGTGACATGGAGCCAGTGGAGCCCCAAACTGGCACAGTGTTGCTGAGGCTGGGCATGGATGTGATTATCGACATGCTGATTGGAAATAATGCCAATGATGTCAGCTGCGATCGTGTTATCAAGGACATTAAGCGCTCCTCCGACAAAAATCAATTGACATTGAGTCTGAAGTCCTTCCTGGCGCTGTGCAGCTTCAACAACATTGAGTGCTCGCAGAAACAAGTGGTCCAAATCATCAAGAGCACGGTATCAGCTAAACAGAGCGAGACAGCTATCCAGGGCACTCGCAGCACGCGCACGGCCCTCGAGCAGGGATTCAGGTCCAACAGCATTACGGAAGATCGCGAAAGCATGCTTGAGTTCCTGCAGGCTCGGAATGTGACAGAGCTAAGTGCCATATTGAGTACGCTGTTGCAGGTGTGTGGTGCGTCCAGTCCCGAGACGAAGAGCATTGTCCAGAATCTGATTGAAAGTAAGTATCGAGTAGCGAGTAACGAGTAACGAGTAGCGAGTAACGCGTAATGAGTAGCGAGTAACGAGTAACGAGTAGCTAGTAAATTAAATGACATTCTCCTTTCCTTTCTGTTATTTCAGTGGGTTCTAAGGACAATACTGGTAATAACGTATTGCAGACCAATGGCTTCAGCACCCTGATTGTCCCATTGATGGATAGCCTGACATCTATTGCCAAAGGTCATCCGAGCGGCTTCTGTGCGGCCTTAGCCGACTGCTGGATCGTGCGTCTCCTTAATATGGGAGTCTCCAAGATCGTTATAATGAGTTTATTGACTGCATTAGATCGTTCGCCCAACTCGCTGATGCGTAAGTAACGAGTGTTTCAAAATCGAGACATTAATTTATAAAACTTATTCAATTTCAGAGCAAAGCAGTGCAGCCGCTAATTTGGTAGATGCCGATGTGCCTCTTACCAAGGGCTCACAAACATCTAAGCGTTCCAGTGATTCTCTTCCTGCTGTTGGAAACCTTGTTGGCAACAGTATTACGAGTAGGTTCCTCTTGGCCGCAAATGTTAGATACATAATTAAACTGAAACTATCACTCGTTTCTCTTCCAGGTGGTTCTAAGAATATCGTTTCCGGAAACAACAATTTCTTTGGCCAACTTGTTGGCGCTGATGTTCCTGTGGCAGCTAATGTCCTGGCCCTGAGCAATTTGGTAGGCCAAGCGGGCGGTGGCAGCTCTGGCATTGTTGGCCCTATTTCTGGACCTGTTTCTGGACTCGCTCGCTCTCGAAATATTGGCAATGCAGTTGGAAATAGCATCTCATGTAAGCCTACCTTATTTGTTAAGGGAATTTGTTTGTCAACCCGAATCATTGTTTTACAGCGGGTCCCAAGAACATAGTCACCGGTTCTGGCAACACTTTCTTCAAGGCTGTTGACCTTGATGTTCCTGTGGCAGCTAATGTTCTAGCTCTCAGCAGTTTGGTTGGTGGTGCCACTGGTGGTAGCTCTGGCAGCGGTTCCAATGGTGGTACCTCTGGCAGTGGTTCCAATAATGGTTCTGGAAATGGTTCCGGTTCTTTCCGTTCCTCAAATATTGGCAACAAAGTAGGAAATGATGTCGCATGTAAGTTGGCTTACTATAAAGTTGGATACACCAACGTTTACTTATCGTGTTTCCTTACAGTGGGCCCTAAAAATGTGGTTACAGGCAGCGGTAATACCTTTACCACCTTAGTTGATGGTAGAATCCCTGTGGCGGGTAATATAGATCTTCTTAACACCTTAGTAGGCACAGCTACTGGCGGTTCCGGTGGAAGTACTGGCGGTAGCTCTGGCGGTAGTTCCGGCGTTGGATCAGGGGGTAGTTCTGGAAATGGGTCTGGTTTCTCTCGCTCTCAAAATATTGGCAACCAAGTTGGAAACAGAATCATCTGTAAGTGATTTTGTGTTTCATAAGTACATTTTTCGTTATATCTATGTTTGCATTTTACAGCGGGTCCTAAAAATGTAGTGACCGGTAGCGGCAATACTTTCTTCAAGGCAGTCGATCTAGATCTTCCAGTAGCAGCAAATGTCTTGGCTCTCAACAAATTGGTTGGTAGTGCCACAAGCGGTGGTAGTGGCTCTGGAAGTAGTTCTGGAAGTGGTTCTGGAAACGGTTCTGGAGGTGGTTCTGGAAGTGGCTCAAGCTCGTTCCGGTCCCAAAGCATTGGCAACAGAGAAGGCAATGAAATTGGAGGTAAGTTGATTTAATTTGGCTGTGGGTGTACCTATTTTGATCATCTGTTTCCTCTACAGTGGGTCCAAAGAATATTGTGAAGGGTGATGGTAATTCCTTTAATACCCTAGTTGATGCAACGGCACCAATAGCAGCCAATGTTGGTCTGCTTAATAGTTTGGTAGGCACAGCTACTGGAGGCCGTGGTGGTGGTTCTGGCGGTGGTTCCGGCGGTGGATCAGGAGGCGGTTCTGGCGGTGGTTCTGTAGGTGGTTCTGGTTCTCGATCTCAAAGCATTGGCAATCGAGTTGGCAATGATGTTCAAGGCAAGTTGATTCATTTGACTGTAGGTGTATCTATTTTGATCATCTGTTTCCTCTACAGTGGGTCCAAAGAATATTGTGAAGGGTGATGGTAATTCCTTTAATACCCTAGTTGATGCAACGGCACCAATAGCGGCCAATGTTGGTCTGCTCAACAGTTTGGTAGGCACAGCTACTGGAGGCCGTGGTGGTGGTTCTGGAGGTGGTTCTGGAGGTGGTTCTGGAGGTGGTTCTGGAGGTGGTTCTGGTTCTCGATCTCAAAGCATTGGCAATCAAGTTGGCAATGATGTTCAAGGTAAGTTGATTCATTTGACTGTAGGTGTATCTATTTTGATCATCTGTTTCCTCTACAGTGGGTCCAAAGAATATTGTGAAGGGTGATGGTAATTCCTTTAATACCCTAGTTGATGCAACGGCACCAATAGCGGCCAATGTTGGTCTGCTCAACAGTTTGGTAGGCACGGTTACTGGAGGCCGTGGTGGTGGCTCTAGCGGTGGTTCTGGAGGTGGTTCTGGAGGTGGTTCTGGTTCTCGATCTCAAAGCATTGGCAATCAAGTTGGCAATGATGTTCGAGGTAAGTTGATTCATTTGACTGTAGGTGTATCTATTTTGATCATCTGTTTCCTTGACAGTGGGTCCAAAGAATATTGTGAAGGGTGATGGTAATTCCTTTAATACCCTACTTGATTTAACTGCACCAATAGCGGCCAATGTTGGTGTGCTCAACAGTTTGGTAGGCACGGTTACTGGCGGCAGATCCGGAGGTGCCAGTGAGGATGACATTGTTCAGGTGGTTAATCCGCAGGGTGAACTTCTGATGAACATCAGGGATAAGTCTGGTGCTGGTCGTGGAGGCGGAGGTGGTGGCGGTGCTGTCGGCAATGAATTGGGCAATACAGTTAACAGTAAGTCAAGCGAATGTAGTTTCTGCCGAACATCAGAACTTATAATACAAATTCTGCAGGGGGTCCTAAGCAAATCGTTGTGGCCAACGATACCACAATTGTCAAGCTGGTCAATGTGAATGCGGATGTGTTGGCCAACCTTGATCTGGCAAATGCTATTAGAGGCAGCAGTGGTGCCTGCAACAGGATCGGCAATGAGCTGAACAGTAAGTACAATCTCAAGTCCGTATCCAACATACTTTAAGCTGAGGTCCTTTGAAACTGCTTGCAGCTGGACCCGAAAACGTTGTCGAAGGCAATCGTAACACTTTTGTGACCTTGGTGGATCTTAACCTGGCAACTATGCTCAATTTAAATGCCTTAAATGATATTATTGGTACGGTGGGCAACGATTGTCAGCCTGAGGAGCCGCCCACCCCAGAGCCACCAACTGCCGAGCCGCCTACAGATGAGCCGCCTACTCCCTCACCGGAACCTCCTACTAAGCCGCCTACCGAGCCGCCCACACCCCAGCCACCAACCCCGTACCCACCCACCCACGAACCCCCTACCCCATATCCCCCAACTTATAGCCCACCGACCCCAACACCACCAACGCCACCCACACCCAACCCCAACCAATGTTATCGTCGCTATTGCCGCAAGTGGCGAACCCGGCCCAGTTATTTGTGCTACAAGAACTGTGGCGGCTCATACGTCTATAGACCTTAATGGGATCCAGTCCGAGGACTATCAAGATGACTTTACATGAGCTGTTTCCCGAAAAAGCCGCGTCTTAAAGAGGGTTCTGTATAACAGCGCCAAAGGTTGCACCTATTTATTTTGACTACTTTGTAAGAGAACTTGTTAAATTTTCTTGATGTATTGAAATACAACTGAATTATTTATTATCAAACGAAAAGTTTTTATTAGGGACGCTTCGCTCTGACGTTGGACCTCTTATCAAAGCGAAGGAATCTCATACTTCAGACATACATAAGAGCCACCGATGAAGTCATTTAAAAACAACCAACAAGTACTCCAGTTCGACTAGAAGATACCCTGTCACTCGGCAGATTTGATAGCGATATCTTAAGTTGTCAATGTTATAGAAGAGTCGAAGGCTTCTTGAAAATATGAAAGAGGGGATATTAGATCTATGCAAATGTATGAAACACTCACAACAAGACATCTCCGACCCTATAAAGCGGGGACCGTAAATAATGATTATGTAGCCAGTTTGAAAATAATAAAATCATAATGAAACAGAATTAATACATGAAAAAGTACAACACTTGGAACATCCTGGTTGCCAGGACTATCAACAATGTTGCAATTATTATACTATGTTCCCGAAGGGAAAAATAGTATATTGGGTTTGCGAAATGTCCGTCTGTCCGTCTGTCCGTATGAACGCAATTTTTTTGCCTTTATCTTTGAGCTAGAGCAACCAAATTTGGTACACATGTTGGTGTATATCGTCAATTTATAAAGTGTCAAAAGTAATGATTATTTTTTTACTCGATAAGATTTCAGAAACCCTTCCCCGCAACCCCGCAACTCGATGAAAACGTTTAACAGCCACAATTGAAAAGATATAGCCTTGATATTTGGCATGTATAATACTTGGATCACTCTTAATCTACTTGGCAATTTTCAAGCCGATCGGATAATAAACACTGAATGCGTCGCTTGCACTGCAGTGTGACAGTGTGACAACACATCTGGAAATGTACGAAGATGTGTTTGGAACTCAGACATGGGTACAGGGAGTCTCGTTGTCGGGTCTACGCGACTAGAGCATGCTTCTATAAACAAAATACAATGGGTGATTCCTCTTAATCAATATCTTAAGGTCTGTTTCGGATGAGAAAGTTATTAGCTTTTGGTATTCCAAAGGAATAATATTGCTGCTTTTATAGCTCCACTGCCATAAGTATCCTGATAGACGTCTTAGCCAGTTCTCATGGCTACAGGGTATGGAAAGGTAAACAAAATGCAATTATATTTAAAACGCAAAAGTTTAAAATGTTTTGGGGCAGTCAGCGGATGAAGCAATTCCGCATAAATAAAAGATAATATTATTAACACCCGAGAGGCAAGTCAACCAAGTCCCAAGTTCTCAGTTAGACAAATGGGCGTCAGCGTTGACTCAATACGGAAAAGTTGGTCTACCCTCCCCGCTCAGACCACACCACCCCACCACCGCACCCGTTAACCCACATCGAATGCAGAACGTGCTCGTGCCACATGAAATCATAATGAAAGCAATAAAAATATCACCAAAGTTGCTCCGAAACAAAACAAAAAAATACAAAAATAAAAATAAATAACAGAAACAAGAATAAAACAGAAGCAGCTCTTGAGGTGCCCGTGTCGCACCCATAATTGATGACCTGAGATAATTTGTTATGGTTATGAAACGTGAAACAAACACGGCCGGAAGTACAAAATATGGGCCCAATTATAAATTGTAGACCCCCGGACCCACGGTACTTGTATAAGCCTGGCAGAGATGATGTTGCCAAGCTGTTAATGATAAGCGATAACCGTGAACTGAGTGGGTGTTAAATAATATTATGCGAAACCTTTGGGACACAATTTGTTCCACTCAGTATGCTGCTGAACTCTTAATGATTACCTGGCCAAAAAGCTGCTTAGCTTCAATTCAGACACTTGCCTTAAAGACGCCCCAAAGTTATGAAAAATTCTTAAAAATACTTGAATTCCAACGTTGAGAATGCCAAAGGCGAACGTTAAAGCAACTTGAATGAAGGTATATAGCGAAGTGTGTTGTTCTGTATTAAATATACTCTATTTCCTAACAAAAATATAAGAATTTAATAGGAAAATGATATGCCAAATCATCCTTAAAGACAAACCATTACCAAAAGGACACTCTGCCTGAAATTCGGTTCGATTGTGACCAAGTTATGAAAGTTTGAAGTCTAGAAGGAACAATTTCCATGAAGTAAAGGAAATTATAAGTCAAAAATGATGTTAATTTTTGCAGCAAAAAATAAACTACCTCAGAATAAGTCTAAAATAGTTTATTATACTAATTTGAATGTCAGTGCAGCAAAAGTCAAATTTCGAGATGTGAATTTATGCAACAATTCGTGTTTCCTTCTACAAGGGTTCCCTCTTGTCATTTTTAATGAAAATATCGAAAAAATTGTATCCTCTAAACTGAACTAAATTGAAAAGCCAGATTGATATTAAGGACAATGACCATGGAAATCAGTTCGATTGGTTCAAAGTTATGGAAGTTTGAAGTCGAAAAAGAACTATTGGACTCAGGCGGACAGACAGACGAACATTGCAAAACATTGTTTGGAAAACAGAGTATAAGAAGTAGCTTAAAATAACTTAAGAAACGGATAATACCTTAAGCACAACATTGGCCGTGTTGTTTGCAGTTGCTTCGTTGAAGTTGCACATTTGAAGTTTGTTGCAAATAAAATAAAAAGGAGAAGAAACACTCGCTGAATAAATCAATATTGAGTACAAAGTTTGGGCATATAAAATGCAACAGACTTTTAGGCGCAGACATGTTTATGTACTTCTCAGACATCCAGACAAGTTCCGCAACTTACCCAACCCCCCCGCACTCAATATCTGTCTGTCTGTCTGTCTGTCTGTCTGTCTCTCTAACTGTCTGTCTGCGACCCTGTTTTCAGAGCGGTACATTGGATTGTATGGCCGTGTCTGGGTTCAGGTTGTATTTGTACAAGTTTGTTGTGCTGCTTTGCGCCCATTTTCATCCTTACTTTCGCTTTGCTTTGTCTATCTGCTTTATTCCTCCTTGTTTGTATACTCTCTCCGAGGGTATTATACTTTTTTTGGCACATGTGAGCCCCATTCACGGGCTCTTCACTTTAAGTTTCGACGAGCTGCGATGATCGTGCCAAAAATTGAGTTGAATTAAGAACCTTTTTGTTTTTCTGCTTCTTATAAATATCTACATCAAACTCAATAAAAATTCCCTTATGAATTTAGGCAAAGTTGGAGTACTATAGCATACTATATAGCTGACGATTTTCTGTATAAGATTAGCCCTACCTTATGTGATTATTTCTTGTGTCTACGATATTCTTGGAAAAGAGCGGAATATCATATTGAACGGAACACAATTCTATGATATTTGACAATCCAAAGGACGGTAGGAGAATTCTCTAACAATGTACCTCGATCGCATCTTCGCACACTTACACATACACATACACAAAGGCACATACATATGCAGCACAAGCGACAGTGCAAGCGAGGCATTTTAAGTGGCGGCTGTGCTGTTTCTTCTCCCCCGCGCTGCAGTACCGAATCTTGATTGTTGAATAACTTCCGTGTTTATTATCCGATCGACTTGAAATTTGGACAGTAGATTAAGAGTGACTTTAGTATTATGCATACCAAATCCCAAAGCTATATCGTTAAAAGTGTGGCTGTAAAACGTTTTGATCGAATTGCGGGGGAACGGAAACAAACTTGATCTGCGTATGGTATACACGAGGATTCCAAATTTGGTGTCTCTAGCTCATATAGTTGCTGAGATCGACGCGTTCATCCGGACAGACGGGCGGACGTATAGACGGACATGGCCATATCTAAATCTCTTTTGATACTGATCAAGAATATATGTATATACTTTATAGGGTCGGATATGTCTTCTACTGCCTGTAACATACATTTGCACAGATTCAGCACAGTGAGTAAAAATATCAGAAAAAGTATATTTCACACATCAGAATATTTCAATCATAATTATAGAAAACACTTTTGGAAAAGTGAGCTGCCTTGGCTTGTGTTAGTCCACACTATCGAGGATACACTGTGTCGGTAAGGGTATCAAATGTTCGGGTACCCAAACACAGCAAATGCTCTTTGTTTTTTTATTATTGTACATAATTTGCACGTGCTACGAATATCTAAAATTTACGAGCACCGTCGCCAGCGAGAGCGAAAGTGCACAGGTCGTCGCGTGGGTGGTTGGGTGGTTCAGTGGGTGGCCTCAAGACACTAGTTACACTGTCCCTGCTGAGCTACAGCTAGGTTGGGGTGAGGTATGAGGGCTGAGGGCTAAGGGCTGAGGGGTGTCCTGTGTATGCTGCTCTTGTCATGTACATTATTTTGCTTTCAAACGTTCGAGTAAAAGTAAAAGTCCCAAAGCTTTAAATGAGTAGACAACACTGTCTTTGGTGGGTTGGTGGTTGGGTGGTTGGGTGGCTCCCTCAAAATCTGCTGCTGCTTTTTCAAGCTGCCTCCCGGGGGCTGGACGGCGTTTGCTTTATTTAACACGTTTTATGTCCAAAATAAATGTGAACTAATGCATTTTTATTAATATATACAAGCGTGCTGGGAATTTCAAAATGCAGTCAACAATATAATGATCATCATTCGGTTGCTGATGGCGATGATGACGATGATGATTAAGCATAAAAACCACAAATGTTTTTTAAATGCAGTGCAAATGTGTGTCCTGTGTGCAGGATGTGTGTGTGTGTGTGTGCGTGTGTGTGTGTTGTGTCTACTAAGTAGTACGCTACTGACTTTGCAATCCTGCTTAAATATTTAGCGCAACGCGTACGTGTTAACATCGTTGTTGTTTGATTGGATTTTGTGTCGACGCGTTAAAGCTGCCCCACTGTGGCCCACTGTCACCCACCGTTGGCCACATGTGACCGGCCACATATGCGATGAGTCAGCAGCTTATAATGGTCCATTCACAAGACTTTGGATAAGCCCGGCCCAAGTCTCGTTCCGCCGTTTCGTCGTTCCTCTCGCTGCCTAATAGCGACTTACTAGCCCCCACCCGGGACAGCGATTTTTGGGGCGGTTCATGACCCTTTATGTATGCCTAACTGCAGTCCTGTATGAGTGTGTGTGTGTGTGTGTGTGTACATACTACATCAATTGTATAAACTATGCCAAACACACACACACACACATACGAGGGCGCACATATCGTTATTTGGCCATGTTTCGGGCTGACTTTTTCAACAAGGACATTTTCACCCTCATCCCTTCGCCTTATTGACAATGCATCGCATACAATCGTTTTCTTAATTTCCTGACACGACTTTGCATAACAACATTTTGTAAATTGTGTCTACTCAGTTTCTCACAGAAATATCAACAGCTTAAAGCTCACAAGAAGTAACGAGTAATGAATAAGGCGCGAGCAAACAAGTACTCGCTGCTTTCTAAGTAATATTAGAATGCATTCAGACTGCAATTGTGCATAGCGAATGGAAGTATAAAGGGTGATAACGAGTGATTATGCAAGAGACGACTTAAAAGTACCGAGAAATGAGTTTGTTCAGTAAAAAAGTTGCGATGGCTAAACTGTACTTTGAATTCGAATATTGACGAGTGTTGATTTCAACGTGTGTGTGTGTGATAACGAGTAGATATTTCTGTAAATTAGTTTTATAAAAGGTGAATAAGTGTCGGGTAGGAAGTACATGGTGTAACGACTAACTCAGTCAAGCAATAATAATAATAAGTAATTCACATAAGTAGCAAAGAGACGAGTAACGAGTAGAGCAAGCTTAGTTCCAACGAGTCATTCTTGAGTGTGTTGTCCTTAGCAAGTATGTAGCTACTCGAGTAACTACTCCATGCAGAACTGAGGGCATTACCTCAGTCAAAAATGAATTCACATAAGTAGCAAGGAGATGTAACGAGAAGAGCAGTAATATAGCTGCAATGATTAATCTGTGCTTTTAATTCGATTATTGACGAGTGTTGATTTCAACGTGTGTGTGTGTGTGATAACGAGTAGATATTTCTGTAAATTAGTTTTATAAAAGGTGAAAAAGTGTCGAGTAGGAAGTACATGGTGTAACGACTAACTCAGTCAAGCAATAATTCACATAAGCAAAGAGACGAGTAACGAGTAGAGCGAGCTTAGTTCCAACGAGTGATTCTTGAGTGTGTTGTCCTTAGCAAGTATGTAGCTACTCGAGTAACTACTCCATGCAGAACTGAGGGCATTACCTCAGTCAAAAATGAATTCACATAAGTAGCAAGGAGATGTAACGAGTAGAGCAGTAAAATAGCTGCAATGATTAATCTGTACTTTTTTAATCAACGTGTGTGTGTGATAACGAGTAGATATTCCAGTAAATTAGTTTCGGAAAAAGGTTGAATTAGTTTCGAGTAGAAAAATTCACATAAGCAAAGAGACGAGTAACGAGTAGAGCGAGCTTAGTTCCAACGAGTGATTCTTGAGTGTGTTGTCCTTAGCAAGTATGTAGCTACTCGAGTAACTACTCCATGCAGAACTGAGCACACTCATCAGTCATCAGCTTAACTACTCATGTCGCTAAAACTACTCGCTACTTACTTCTTACTATAAACGAGTACTCAAGCCGGCTGACGATGTTTGGGCTGCTGGTCTGGGAGGCTGGTGAGCTGGGAGGCCTGCATCATTTGGCAGACAGGCGAGCACAGGCGGACCTCATTACTCACACGCTGGCGCCTGTGGTCCATTGGCAAGGGGCGGGGGGCGGGCGACGAGCACCCATGTACTGCCCAGACTTTATTATCTAGTTCTTTTCAATGCGCCAGCCAGAAAATGAAAAGGAAAAGCCAAAAACAGTGGCCAAATAAGAATGAGAAAAAAATGCAAAGGCGGCACTTTGCATACTAACAGCCAGGACGATAGGGCTGGGGCTGGGGCTGGGGGCTGGGGGATGGGGTTGGGGCTGTTCGTTGCAAGGAATAAATAGGAAAAGCAAATAGCGCGCCGCTCTATTGACATTTAAGGGTTTCATTGTAAAGCAATTTAAATTATTGTATATATTTTATTTCTATTTTTCTTTGTAGCAAGGGCCACATTTTCTCTTTTTATTCGAACTTAAGCATTCAGGACATCGTGTCGCGGTTCGTGTCCTCGTTCTCAGCCGCCTGGGCGCCTTCGTGCTTTGAGCTTTGTGCTCAAAGGGAATGAGGGGGGGGGGGGGGGCGGCAAGCGGGGCGGTGACTGTATTCTGTATTACCCCCAGCTTGATTTTATTTTGTGCAAATTTTTCAAATGTTATCCTTAATTTAGTTTATAAGTAGATGCCAGGCACGTACCAGGCAAATGACATTTTATTTGTGGATTTTTATAGACTTTGTGTGTGTGTGTGTGTGTGTGTGAAGGCAGTTGACGCGACGGGGGCAGGGGACAGCATCATCAGGCAGCCCACAAGCTGAGTGGCCCAGTGTGGGACAGGGGGATTGCCCGCCTTGTCGGCCTTATGTATGTATATATGTACATATAGATACATACGCGTACTCCTATGTATCCTTAGCTGCGAATGGTGGTTGGGGTGTGGGGTGTGGGGTGTGGGGGTATGGGAGGATTCTGAAACCGAAAAATAGGTCGTAATTCGGTTTTTGTGTCCTGTGTGTTTTCATTTCGTACTGTTGCTGTTGCATCGCTCGCCGGGTCACATGTGTCATTGATGAGTCACTCCGGCGGACAGGGGGGAGGGTGGCCAAACGGCCATTAAACTTTACATTTGAATTTGTGAAAATATTAAAAACGTGAACACATTGCACAAATTGAAATTGAATTTATCGATAAATGTGGTGCCATGAGAGATTTTGGATTTTAATTTTAACAACTTTTTGATCAACTCGAACTTTGTGAAACTAAACAAACTTCTTTTTGAAATGTCTTCTTAAACATCTTTTGTACTTCAAATTCACTTGGTATTACAATTGCTCTCATATTATAGAAAATATTTTAAAAAAAAAATTAATTTATTTTCGAAATTTTACATATTTAAAAAAATTAAATTTCTGTTTATAAATAATTTATATTCAATAGAAAAATCAAAACTCGAAAATTCATTCTTAATTGATTGTCAACATCAAAATTAGTACAAACAAGTAAGAACGTTGCAGTCGGACGCACCCGACTGCAGAATACTCTGTTCCCAGTGCTGTATAATTTGGTTATTTGTGGGTTCGGTAAGAAACACTAAAAAAACAGTAGTCTGTATGCCAAATTAGATGACTACCTGTACAGGTGTCGGAGATTTCGATTTTGCTCATTTGTGGGGGCGGTGGTGGGGAGCTCAAAATTTGTTTGATGCGGATTTGTTCAGGGGGTCAACATTAGTGTGTATACCAAATTTGGTGACTATAGCTTCAAAAGTGTGGAAGATACAGGTTATCCGAAAATGTTGGGGAAGGGGGTGGGAGTTGGTGGGTGGGCGATCTTGACACTTCATAAATTGAGGATATACACCAACAGGTGTACCAAGTTTGGTTGCACTAGCTTCAAGGGTGTGAAAACACTGTGCAAGCCCAATATACTCTTTTTCCCTTCGGGAACAGAGTATAATAATTACACTGATAATTTAATTGAAAGTCGTCGTCGGTCTAGAATTTATGCAGTATATGATCGAGTTCGATACATATAGTTATATGTATAGTAGAGTATTGCTAAAGAGACACCTCTCGTCTCTCTACTCATCTTCCCTTGTACATCTCTTAGAGTTGAGAATTTTCTATATGTGTTTCCAACATCGTTTTTCGCTAATGTAGAAAACTCTTCCTACATGCACTACTGATTATGCTTTACATCCTTTTATCCTTTTCGTGTTCTATGCACACAGTACAATTCTGTTTTTCATGTTTTCTCCTCTGAACTCTCTCTTCCCTCTATTAAACTTTCTCTTCTAAATTACCAACGGGAAATCTCTGGCCGATCCCAGCTGTGAGCAGGGGCACAGCTTGCCCAGATGGCCCACTCTATGTCCCCCTCTATTTCCTATTTCCTACTCTACAACTGTAATATTCTTTCCCATCCCTTCCCTTTCTAGGTCCTTTCCTCCCTAATGTAATCTCTAACCAACCTCGCTGTGAGTTGGGGCACAGCTTGCCGGCGTGGCAAGTAATCTTCCCCCATCGGGTCGGAGATTTCCCACTCTATGTCCCCCTCTATTTCCTATTTCCTACTCTACAACTGTAATATTCTTTCCCATCCCTTCCCTTTCTAGGTCCTTCCCTCCCTAATGTAATCTCTAACCAACTTTGCTGTGAGTTGGGGCACAGCTTGCCGGACTGGCTACTAAAACTTCCCCCACCGGGTTGGAGATTTCATTCCTATGGTCTTTCTTCATTCTTCTAGTCTTATGCCTTAATTAACCTTAAATTCTATAAGTTTTTTCTTCATAACTAACTCTATTCTATCTTGCTATAGGCTCTAATAACGCCACCGGCAATTCTTTGCTGTGAATAGGGGCATTGCTAGTCGTTATTAGATTTCAATTGTAATTTCATGTAGGCTTTTAAAATATTTTCCTAATATCTATATATTATATTAATTTTTTGGTTCGAGGCAGCACACTTCGTTAATAAATAAATAAAAATAAATATAGGAACGAAATAAGAGTATCCGAGAGAATCAAGTATCAGAGTGTAGAATGCCATCGCTTTTAAAGCTGACTTACGGCAGGACTTTAGTCCCCTCTGTGGTCCGACCCCCCGGGGGCGAGATCTGCCTTAATGGCCCAAATCGTGCATGTTACTAAGATAGATGTTGGCAATGCTTAAATAAATGAAAGCAGAGAAATATGACCGTATAAATGTATTAAAAAAACAACAACAATGAAACAAACACACAACCGGAGAAGGAAAATGGGGAGAAATTCCATGTACGCCAAGGGAGGTGTGCGATAGACGGGGGAAAAGACCAGAGTACTATGCTCGTATGTACGCATGTGGAGCCAGGGGAGCCAGGGGAGATGGGGAAGGTGTGGTGGGCGTTTGCTATTGTTGTTGCTTGCTATTCATACAGGTAAAGAAAATAGCTTGCGCACAATAAAGCAAAAATTAAAAAGCGTAAAACAAATTGCATTTTTCTACTAGATGAAGACCTTTTTCATACAACTTCATTTTTGATCTACTCTGGCTTGATTTTGATGAGATTTGCTAAAAACCATAAAACTTTCCCTTTGAGGGTTTTCCTTGTGCATTTTTCGTACAGCAAAGTTCATGATGATATGATATACAAGCTCCGATTCTAAAGCCTTGCACAAGGTCTTCATTAAAAGAGTCGAATAAGTTTTAAGCGCCTTTAAATATTGTATAGCTGTGCATAGCTTTCAAATTAGTACTTTATTAATTTCAGTCTTTTAGCTTTGAACGTTTTAATAACAACTACGGATGACATATCCGGATACGGCAGTCTATGACAAGTTCTAGTCCGTCAATATAAGGAAAATCCGATTTTCAAAGGAAAATACACAAATAATCAAGTATTCAAATATATATATCTTTTATTTTATGTTCAGCCAAAAATTTGATTTAATTAATTGTATTACTTGAAGTTTGTTGATAACTTAGCTTTCATTGTTTAGGTAAGGTTAGGTAGAGCCGGTAGACCGAGCAGGTCCTTAGTGTCGCCGGATACTGCAGGTCGTTAGGAGGTTTGTTGATCCTGTAGAATTCCTGTGACTGCACTCAGAGAAAAAATCAAGTATTCTGTACTCAAAAGAAGTACAAACGGTGTCAAAATCCGACCAAGCTCGAAAAATCTTATTATGAGTACAGAATTCTTATTTCAAGAACGATTTTGTTAAGCCCGAAATTCTTGATTTTAAGAACTATTCGAGATATTTTAAGAACATTTTTGCCTATATTAAGTTCGAATTTTCTGATTTTGAGACAGTTTCTGTCCCAATTTTAAGCTCTAAGTAATCTCAAATTAAATCTTTTAATTCTCAAATTAAGCACAAAATATTCTTAAAAATGAGTCCAATTCAGTCTTGATTCAAGAATTGAACATCTTAAAATTAGAACAAGAAATCTTGAAAGTAAGCCCATTTTATTCTTATTTCAAGAACTTTTAAACCTAAAATAAGAACAAAAAGTTCTTGAAATTGAGCGCATTTCAGTCTTGATTCAAGAATTAAACAGCTTAAAGTAAGAACAAAAATTTCTTAAAATTGAGCTCAATTCAGCCTTGAATTAATACAGCACCTACTAGTTTTAAGCCAATGAAATCTTGGCATTTATTAACTTAAAATATTACATTTTATTACTTATACATACATATGTTTTACATATTTTATATATTTTTAAAACGAACAAAAGATTTTACATTATTTAATGGGTTTATATGTAGCAGAGAGCTGCTAAATTCACATAGTTTATTATATACATATACATTATTAGTCGGACATTCAATTTCGTATGCCCGAAAATGACTATCAAAGCGTGTTACGCAAATCTGTTGCACTAAAAAAAATACAATTTTATCCATAATTATTAAATTTTGTATCCTATATAATTGTTAACATATTTTCTTAGTTGCTAAGTAATAATTAGTTTTATATTTTGTACCTTTAAATATAAGTTCCCTGCACATGGTAAAGTTTTGAAAATCAATATTTATTTCTTTTATATTCCTTATATTATTGAATTTTTCTTTACTTGTTAGATCTGTTTG
This sequence comes from Hirtodrosophila histrioides, assembly GCA_037075165.1. Lineage (NCBI taxonomy): Eukaryota > Metazoa > Arthropoda > Insecta > Diptera > Drosophilidae > Hirtodrosophila > Hirtodrosophila histrioides. The sequence continues at coordinate 4,344,526 of JBAMCL010000444.1, forward strand.
TGTAGAAAAAGAAAAGGTTAAAACTTGTTCAATTGATTCGTCATGGTTAATTTAAAACTTAGCAAATTTAAGTCCTGCCTTTATAGCTACAGAACATTATTTCTAGAATTTATATTGTACGCGTACAACTTGGATTTATACAAAACGCTTTTTCCACATATATTTAAGAAGTCCACATTTTTTTATAGCCGAGGGATAATGCATTAGAAAGTGGTGCCTTGGCTTTAATTTTCCATACTGTCTTATATAAATATCATGCTGCCTTTTCCCTAGGCTTTTTAACATACATATTTAAATCTTTACTTACAATTTCTGACTTAAACAGTATATCAATTATATCTTACAATATCAAAAGTAGCTTCCAGTCTTCGTTATCGGCGAGCACCAACTCCCCTATAATCAAGAGTAAAAAGTTAATAAAGTTACTTATTTCGCTTTGGGGGTATTTCCAGCTAGTATTAAATATAAATTCTTACCTTGTTTAGAACTTCCTTCCCTTTGTATGGCTGTTCCAAAGTGTCAAGCCAATGCACAACCTTTGACGGAAACAATATAGTATCGTCGTCTATTCCAGGCTGAAAAAATAATAGGTATTAATAAATTTTATTGAATAAAGTTAAAATATTAAAACTTTTTAATTTAAGTTATTGCATTTTTACCTCTGACTTCTTCCAATGAAATAATTTTTCTCTAAACTCCATGCGAAGACCTAGAGGTGGAATTGCTTCTTTAATGTCGTCTGCTGTCATGTATTGTAGACTTCTATATGTAACGTGCGCACCTATATACATACATTTACAAATGTTTCCAAAATAAATACATAAATCAGTCACATTAAAGAATATTCCTATTCGGCGTGCCGAATATGTACCCTTGCAACAACGTTTTGTACAAAATCTCAACTTTCGATCGTTCCCTTGGCAGCTATGTATGTGTATAACGTGGTTCGATTTTGATAGAATTATTTTCATAAGCCAGCATATTGTCGACCGATCGTTCCAATTTCAGCTGTATGTTAAAGAGATTCGATCCGGTTCCATGTACATATATATGTGCTGCATTATGCAAAAAAAAAAATCTGTGCTAAATTTTATCACATCTTTAAAACGGAAAAACTAATTTGCATGAAACAGACGGACCGACGGCTTTTGATGCTGATCAAGAATATACACATACATACATATGTATACATGTACATATGTATATATATGTATATACATACTTTAGGTGTGTTCATCACTCACGTAACACATTTTTTTGCATTCACATTCCTATGCATATCACTTTGGCGCCAATAATTCGGCTGTTGCGAAAAGTGCAAGTAGAAAAAACAACACTATGCGCTTCATACGCCTTTGCTAAAGGGACAGGAAAAAATACAATAACACATTTGTACAAAAAAAACTGAGTGGCACGCGCAAAAGGAAAGGAGAATAAAAGAGATCAAGCATTTGTATGGGTGTATGTATGTACATACATATGTGTAGCCTCTAATGCAATGCAAATGCTTGACTATTCTTATCTTAATTTGTGTTGGTTTGCTTGTCGCCATAATGCCGGCGTCACTTCACGTTAACTTTCATTTTTTGTACAAATGTATGTTTATGTATGTACATACATATATATGTATGTACATGTTACTATGTTTGTATATATGTATGTATGTACATGCATACATTTTTATGCTGATCGGTATATGTACATATATGTACGTATGAATGTACATATGTATGTATATGAATACGCCTGAATGTACACTATGCCACTGTCGGCAACACCAACAATAATGCAAAATATCAAAGTCGTCAGCAATCTATTTACATATGTATGTATGTATGTATACATATGTACATACTTATGTTTGTAGTTCTTAAACACTGCACTGTACATACATATGTACATGCATGTGCATGTATACTTGCGTATGTTCATAGTTTGTGTGTATGTATGTACATATAGCTGTTAATTTTGAAATGTTAATATGAACGTATGTAAATGTACAAATGTATGTACATAGCTGCACTTATATAAGTATATGTACATATACATATACATATCTGCGAAACGATCAACACACATAACATATATATGTACATAATTATAGAAATAATTTTTAGGCACTTACCTTGTAAAAAAGACGTAACACTTTCCAAATCGAACTCTTTTAATAAATCACTTAATTTGCGATTATCACCCGCGAGCACTTCTTCACTCATGTTGTTCAACTAAATGACTGCCAGGCCTGCAATAGTCAAACTCACACCAAAGACCGGCAATCGCGAACACGAAAAGGAACAAGGAATAACAAAAGGCACGCGCCAAAAGTTGAAGCAAAAAAGTGATCAAAGAAAATTCCCAAAACGGACGAGAACTATTCAACCCTGTAGTGAATCTAGTTCACATTTATATTTTATACATTATTTTAATTGTTTGCTTGACAACTTACATATGTATATACAAATTATTCCAATTTATACCAAGATTTTGGTATTTCAAAACTTAAACCCAAATTATGTACTTGGCATAAATTATGTAAGTGCATAGAATTTATAAAATAAATAATTTATATTAATATGGGCTTTTAAGAAAAATTTGTTTCCAACAGGGTTTAATACCGTATGTTCGTTTCGCTCAATTATGCAGCACTCCCCCCACCACCGTTTTCAGACCCTTGCCACCAAACTCCTAATATCTCTCTCGCTTTTGTTCTGACTGTTATTTGCAATTTTTTTGTTGTACATTTTGTCGATTGCATACACTTACATATACACATATGTGTGTATGTATGTATATGAACTTAAAGATAATTTGTTCTCAATCTAAGAAATTCCATACTTGAATTAAGAATAATAATCCTAGCTCGTTTAACGCTTAGATGAAGTACGGAATTTCTTGTAATAAGTATTTTGAGCTTAATCCAAGAATTATAATCTTATTTTTAGAGAATAATGGGTTATTTTTGAAATCAAGATTAATTCATACTAAATTTAAGAATTTCAAAGAACGAATAATACTTAAAATTTTAAGAAAAATTCGGTATAAATTCCAGCCCGATAATTCTAGAACTAGAACGGCCATTTTTCTCTGAGTGTGGCTGCTTCTTCTGGGGATGCGAGCCAGTGTCTGTCGAAGTATCGATATCTTAGTGTTGCGAGTGGTGGACAGCTGCATATAGGGTGTGCCAAGGTTTCCACAACTCCTGGTTTCTTTCCCGCAGCCGTCTTCCTTTAATATTCCCAGCTTTTTGGCATGCGCTGCTACTAGACAATGTTCAGACAATACCCCTATCATTAGTCTGCAGTCCTGCCTTGGAAGGTATTGCAGGAAGCTAGTGAGTTTCTGGTTTCGCTTCTTGCACATAATTTTCATGATTCTGCCACCTTTCACCAGCTTTAGCCCAAGCGAATTCATTTAGTTGGCTGTATCCTGCGTGCTCAAGAGGTAGCCTTTTCATTAAACCTAATCAAATTTCGAAAACTGGAAGTTTTATCCAATATTTCGTGCATGATTACCAGAATACAGATGGCCAGTGTTGTTCAATGACAGTGCGATTTATGTACAACTTAGATTGGGAAAGGTTAAAGTTAAAGATCAGAAAAATATATACAAATACCAGCTGAAGGCCCCGGCAGCTATTGCTGATAGACACTTGTGTTAGTTGTAAGTATTTGATTAGTTTTAACATAAATAAAATAAAATAAATTAAAAATATTTACAGATTTACTAAGTTTACTAATTTGCTAACTGATATTAAGAGGCTCCTTGCTTGAGACACATTTCTCAAATTGTTAGAAGAAGCATATTTAGAAACTCATGCAACGATTTTATATCAAAGCAGCGATGTCAGCTAAACGCTTAAGGATGCCGCTTAAAGAAGAGTTGAAAAATACTCTCGCGAGAGTAAGGGCTTATGCGTTTGTATGTGTGCGACTATCTGTGTAACATAACGAACTCGGCAGGTGGAGGGGTTAGGGGGAGGTGTGCAGCGCCTATTATTTCGACCATTTTACATCCGAAGGGTATACTATCCCATTCTGGTCGTACAACGATGCAAAAACCATTTAAAAACCAAAAACCAAACTGCTAAAACGGTTCCAGTTGTTCCCCCATGCCCACGCCTCGTGCCTGTCCCCATCCCTGTCCCTGTCCCCATCCCTGTCCCGAATTTGCAACGGAGTTTGCACAAAAACCGGCAACGCTTACAAATTTAGGAACGAATGGTATTTATTTACGGCATTTTTTCACGCTAGCGCGAACTTAAGCTCAGCGTTAGAGACGGATGATAAGAGACAGGACAGAACAGGACCGAGAGCCCGCTGTTTACCTGTGGGCGTGAGACTCCCCATCGCCACAGCGCCCCACACCCGCCCTCACGCTCATATTCAGGCAGGGGAATACGGGAATACAAAAAAGGCACAGGACTATGCATTTTTTGTGCCATTGTTCCATTTACTTTTTATATACCCTGTAACAAATGAATGGCATGAAAAAGGATGTTATATTGTGTGAATAGGACGCATTACTATATACTGCATACTATATATGTATATTCCTGATCAGCAACAGCAATCAAGTCTATCTAACTGTTGGTTGGTCTTTTATCGCAGGTATTAGCTTTTAACTAGTTTATTTGATAATATCAAGTTTGTATCCTTTCCCAATCGAATGAAGCTGGATCTTTGGTTATGATATTTGTATATATGTATGTAAGTAATACTTAAGTATAAGATCCAGGAATACTTATTGTTAGTTTTATAAAATCAAATTAATCTATCAATATAATCACACCATTATGATCCTTTCCAAACAATCTAGGCATTTCAGCGTGATTGAAATTTTTGGTTTCTTGAGGATTTTCTTTAATAATTATGATTAATTTTGCGCAATTTTATGAGAATCGAATCTTTTTCTATGAATTATATTTCTTTTTTGCCCATGTCCTTAAAGGAATCCAGCTAAAATTGATTGGAAAATTAATGCTTAAGTATTCTTTTATTAAAATCAAACTAGGCGACTATGAAAGGTCAATAGGTCAATAAAAACAATAGAAACATATCCAACAAACAGTTTTGTGGCATTTACTACAAGACTACAGGGTATTCGAGTGTCTGGCATACTCTGGTTTGATTTTTGTTGTTGTTTTGTGCGTTGGTGTTGCTCAACTTAATGGCCATTGTTATTGTTGTTGCTTTGCGGGTCGCAACAATGGTAGACAAAAGGCGCCAACACTTTTGCATCACTTCGATTGTAATTTCATGCCCGAATTATCCTTGGGGAGACATTTACCCTAAACGAAGCACAGGCTCTCTCACACACACACACACACACACACACACACATATATATATATATAAATTTCAATAGCAAGCGGCGTAAAGGAAAAAGTCAAAAGTGCGAGCTCCAGACGAAGGGTGGCCTCAATTTAAAGGGGTTGGGGGAGGAGCCAACAATACAAGGGCGCACAGCAATTGCAACATCAAGATACACACACACACACACACCTTTATTATTATTTTTACACTTAACTTCCGGTTTACGCCTATTATGCCCCGTGCCCGCCCAGCCTGGCTCAGCTCCTGCGCCCTGGCATCAAATTACAAAATATAACGCCAACGTCCTCGTCGTCTTCTGTCTGTTCCCCCCCTCACACCCATACCCCTCCAACGCCCAGCCCAGCCCAGCCCGCGCGACGCTCTTCCGGCTTGCTCTCCTCGTTCGCTAGATGAAGTTATTGTCCCTGGCATGTTTTGTTTTTGCTTTTGTTGTTGCTGTTGCTGTTGTTGTTGCTGTTGCTGTTGTTGTTGTTGGGCGCGTGTTTTCACGTGTTCGTTCCGCATAGTTCCGTTTGATATGCCACAAAGGTGTCACAGTCAACGGCATTGTCCACATGGCTTCCACAACCTCAGCTCCGGCTTGGTATATGTCACTGTATCTCTGTGGGTGTGTGTGTGTGTGTGTGCGTGTGTTGAAGGCGCACTTCCGCTCTTTCACGCCAAACTTTGGCATCCCAGGACGCATTGAGCAGCGTCTGCGGCCTGCCACTTGACATTGAGATAGCTCCCGCTTATCCCCTTCCGGCTAGTCTCTACTTAAGACTCAACTCTTCAGTTACAGCTTATGCCAATATCGTATTATTAACCACATATGCCCATCTCTGAATTGAGCCAAGGTTTCATCGACTAAGCAATGAAAACTATTTATAATAACTTTTATAGAACAGCTAAAAAGGATTATTGACTGATTCATTACCAATAAATTTGGCATCGATTGGAACAATTTAACATTGTTTCGAAGAAACTACGCGACTTGCATCTTTAGACTCGTCTGCTGTTTGATAGAATACTACTTTCTCCCCTCTCTAGGTTCCTTAAAGTTTAGAATCCCACAATTCTTCCTTCACAACCAGCAAACAGTATGAGCTAAACTACAATTCTTATTAGTTAGAAAGCAAAAACAAATAATTTGAATTCCACTTTGTCTATATGCAGTCAGGCCTGTTGAAAAGTATAGATTTGATCGATAATATCGATAGCTGCTTAGATTACAAACGATCGATAATAACATTGATAACTTTCCATGTCTATAAGAATCTTTCTTACCTATGATATTTGTCAGATATTTAAAAGATCGACCGTGGTAAAGCCTTTCCATTGGTATTTAATTCTTCCGAACTTTTACCGGATAAGTTTTTTGTTGCACGATGAGCAATTGTACGGGGACTTCACAGGCTTACCATCCCAAGGAGTTGGCTTCCATATTGATCGAATTCAAATTAATTTTGATTTTGATGAGTTTTAAGCCTTTGGTAAACAAACAAGCTTGTGGTTGGATTTTTCCAGAATGTAAGAATTGTGGATATTTAATCGGCTTGCGGAATTCAGAACCGGCGTCAAATTCGATTTCGAGTGAACTGATCGGCAGCGGGAATAATCAGTGAAACACATCTTGGCTGGACTTAAGGTCACCTTAGTTCGAGTTACTTTGCCCCAACTAACTGTACGTTAAGATTATTATTATTAGTGATGGGGGCGTTGCACTGCGACCCATGAGATCTATTGTGCCCCCTTCTAAGCCTAAAGCTCACTCATCAACCCTATCTCCTGCACGAATGCGAGGATCTTGGTCGGATCTAGAGTACCTATATCGTTTGTCTGAAGGAAAAACCCACCCAGGTACCTGTTTCTTCTTCTGGCAAGGGCAGTGCAGTCTGTTAGTATGTGTGATGAGGTTTCAGCCTCCATTTCACAGAATCTGCATGTTCCGCTTCTTACAATTCCTAGTTTACTTAGGTGGTTTCTCAGTACGTTAAGATAGGCTGACGGTTCTTAAGCGGAGAATAGTCCTAGGCAGAGGCCTTAGTTTCCAAGCTACCCCCCTTCAAAGTCCGCCGTTATTTAAATGCTCATAAGCAACTCCATTCTAAGGCTGCTCGCAGTTTAAGTTTCTTAATTTTTAAGAACTTCTGTCCTAGATTTCTTATATTTTTCTAAAACGATGACTTATAAAGCTGGAAAACCCGAAAGGATCTTAAATATTTTCACGCGAAGTTATCATTGCAGCTTCCCATGTTTTCAACGGTTGACTGTTGCGCCATTCCAATTTTAAGACTTGGTTGGGTTACAATTTTAGCCAAGTCACACACACACACACACACACACACAAACACAACCATACACAACCCGTGAGCAGTTTGATTGATGCGCTGTAACTTCGCGTGAAATTGCACACCAGAAACCAAAGGGGGACGCAGGACGAGCCAGCTACTTGAAAGCCAAAACAAAGCCAAAAAACAAAGTCCTTGCTAAAAACGGAAGGAAGCACTCATGGCGCACGCAAAACACACGCTTGCACACACACACACCCACACACACACACACACCCACACAAACACACACATAGGCAGTTTATTTGGGCGCTGGGTTGCCGGTTGGGCGCTTCTCGACAGCTTTAAAATAGGAAATTAAAATTCCAATAATAGCATTACCCGAAACGACAGTCGGGACGCAGCCGCAGGTGTGTGTGTGTGTGTATCTGTGTGTGTGTGTATCTGTGTGTGTGTAGCCACTAAGTATGCTTTAACTTTTGTCGGTCTCAGAGCTTCTATCTCAGTCTGTGTGCGATAAAAATAAATTAAGCCACAAATTGCAATTTAATTTAAGGTTTACTTTTGCCCCAGACCCAGCGACAACTCTGATGCTTTTTAGTCGCTCTCTTAGTAACCACCCTGCCCCACTGCCCCGCTGCCCGCACTCTGGTCATATTAAAATATCTTGCCACATATTTCGGTTGGCACGGCCATGGCCCTGTGTGTAGGTGTTGGCGCCGGTGTGGTTCTCACCCTCAAATCACCCTCACCTCGCCCAATCCCGATTCGCATCGTCAAGCTTCCCCGTTCCCCGTTCCCACCGCTCCGCTGTTGCCGCTGTTTGTTGCATGCTTGCGAGCAAACTTGCGGCTGCTGCGTGCCGCAGTGTGTGTGTGTGTGTGTGTGTGTGTGTTTGTGTTGAAAATTTATGGCATTGCAATTGCAAATATAATTAAAATTTTCAGCTAGCTGGCTGCCTCCATTTAATTCCATGCTTGGCCCCTGCTTACCTTATTCTCCACCCATTTTTAAGCACATATTTGACATTTATTATATTTTTAGGGATTTCTAAATCCTAATTGCAGCCTAACTCTAATTGAGATGCAACAAACCCACGCCCCCAACAGCACTCTGCTCTGTTGTTCCCCCCCTTTTGAATTGGCCAAAAAGTGTTGCATACTTTTCAGCTGCCCTTGCGGTGCATGCAGAAATCTCGATTTGCCAAAGCTTGTGGCACAGCGCACTATGGGGAATTTGCCCATTTTTTTGGAATAAAGTCTTTTTTTAAAGTTATTAAAATTAACGAAATATTGATGACAATACATTAGAAATACATGAAACATTAATGTTACATACTCAGAATGTTAACATTGCCGCGCACTGTTAAGTTAACAGCTCTTAAACAGGGCTGTTTGAAACAAAGCAAACGGGCTAATGCTGTACAGTTTTTTTTAGGTTAAGTTCAAGGCCTCACAACAAGAATCGGAAAGACTATATATATTGATTTGTGGTGGATAATATTCAGTGTGGCTTCTACTTTGTGTTTATATATGTTTGGATGCTATTATATGTTTTGTGTGTTGTTTTCCGTTTTTTGAAAAACTTGCCTCAAACGTAAATTTTTCGAAAAAAAAACTTAACTTTGAAAGGAGATAACTAATGTTTTTTAACATTTTTTAGCAGTGTGACTATATACATTTTTTAGAGTAATCAATTCTGAATCCGGGCTATTAAGCCTAACGCTGCAGCGTAGTACAATTAACATTGCACAGTTGCTGTTAAGTGTTTTGGATTTTATTTATTTTGAATTAACACTGGCATTTTTTCATTCATCTTTTCTTGATGCGCTGCAGCCGAAAAACTGCTGCAGAAGCTACAAATTTGTTAATGTTATAATGAGAGTGAAATGTTTAGATCCTCTAAGTTCATATTGCAAGTTTGTTCATATGTATGTACAAATATATAATAAAACTAGCTGGTAAAGCGCGGCGAAAGATTTAGATCAAAGTGCATTATGTTGAACTTAACTACTTTCGTTAGCCGTTAGAAATACCCAAGAATAGCGTATCCCATTATTCTCTCCTGTGCACTATGGGAAATTTGCCCATTTTTTGGCATTAATTCAAACTTTAAAAGTATTCCAATGAACGCGTTTTATTTATTAATACATCAGGAATAGGTCAAACTAAAATGTTACATACCAGAAATGCTTATATTGCGCACAGCTGTTAAGATAACAGCTGTTAAACACAGCTCTTTCGACAGAAAATCACAATGTTAAGATGTGTACATTTTTAGGTGGTTTTTAAATGCCCATAACTTCAAAGGATATAGTTTTTGGTGAACTATTATTGATTGAACTTCATCTGTGACTATGGTATTATGTAATAAAAAAGGTAATTTGTCAAAAAGTAGCTTGTTTTATAATCAATTTATTGCATTAAAAAACTTCTCTCCAAAACACGTTCTGTGAATATATCTCAACTTTGGATAGAGCTACAAGATTTTGGCAGCATTTGGCAGCATTGAGACTTTTTTGACTGTGTAGAGCAGTCAATTTTGATTCGAAAGCAGTTAATGCCAAGGTCCACCTTTCGCCTCATTTTGAAAAATTCAAGTACTTAGCGAATTACCTCACTTTTCCAATTCTAAGTTTTTTTGTGTTGTGTAGACAACAAGATGGTGGATCCAATAGATAAAAGTAGACTCTCCGGAATAGTTGAGCCACATGCTTAATGATTTGTGTGTAGGGCTGTGACAAAGACTTTGAAGACGACCTTATTAAACAAATATAATATCACTCACTTGACTTTGACCCCTATTTCCCGTCCTTGGCGATGGGTGGGCGAAGGTTTTCCAAAATCGGTAAGCACTTCTTTTCGATGAAGTTTGAAGAATAATACTAATATCCAGAAAGTAGCGGAAGGGTGGCTAAATGTCTGTACTTATTCCCATTGGTAAAATATAGGGCAAGATCACATTTCTCGCATTCTGTCCCAGGCACTGTAGGTTTTCTATTTCTTTTGCCCTTTCACGTTGTCATGCATCTGCTGGCGCATACTGAGACTTTCATACAATCTTCTCATACTTTCGGATAAATATTGAACCAATATTTTCTTTGGGCTCCCACTTACGGTATAATAGGAAGGCGCTGTAGCAACTTCAAGTTTCTAGCTTCTACCGTTTGAGCTGCCCATAGGCAAAGACAATTTATTTAACAAGATATCCAACGAGGAACAAAAAAAAAGGCACAAGGGAACGCTTGTTTTTCGTGAAACCGCTCTCTGGGCTCGAAATGGTCGTGCGATCGGCCGCTCTACTTTGAGAGCGTAAAATTCTAAAAATAGAATGCGCTCTCAGCCTCACCGCGTTTTGATAAAAATCTGCACACAATTCAAACCCCAAATGCAATGCCAGATTAGCGCGCGTATGTATATCTACGCACTCGATCTCTTTCATAGTTGCTTTGTCTCACTCTACGATTCGGTGGCATCTTGAAAGCAGCCAGCGAGTTTCACAATTCAATTGTTAAACAGTCTTTGCCATAGGTCTGTCAGTCAGGTTGACGAGTCTTATACATATATATTTATAGATCAATTGTCCTTATTGCATCCCCTAGCTTAAATATTATATAAATAGTCTATATATAGGTAACGATATTAACGAACGACTATCTTCGGCGATTTTCAATTTTCGTCCGGAATAATCGGATAATAGCAGCTAGATAATATTTTGATCCGATTTTGATCAAACTTGGTTAGATTGTATAATCTGTTTAGAGACTTCGTTTGGGTGGCAAGACAAACGGTAGAAGCTAGGAAATCTGAAACTAGTATGGTACCTACCTATTATATGGTATGTGGGTACTCTGAATTGATTTTGGGAAAAATAGAAAATACATATATATCACATAACATTTGATACGCATTTTACTCCGACTCTGGTTTGTTGTAAGAAAGTATTGACAATTTTCCTAATCAAGTTGGCCAAACATCGAATTGTCATTATTTCAACATGATTCATTTGTTATAAAAAAGAATTAACAATTCCCCCAATCTAAGTCGGCCACGACTCGAACTGTCATTGAAAAAACGGGCCTGGTAAGTTTGCTTTCCTAAATATTCAGTTATTATTTGGCATCAGTAGGGAAAACATCTAAATTAAGAAAAAAAAAAGAAAAAATTTACAAAAGTTTTCAAAATTCTTAGGTTGTGATAAGTTAAAAGTGAAAATGTGATAATTTTAAGTTAAAAGTTTCAGTTGCTCAAGGTCTTATATAATGGCAGAGCAACATCTAAATTAATAAGTAAAAAGTTTTCTAAATTAACCTGTAGATATAAGTGTAAAGTGTGAAGTGTAATTTTAAGTTGAAAGTTAATGTTTTTCAAGTTCAGCAACACTACAAGCAAATTATATATTTGTAACTGGATCTATGTTGGATGTTTCTACTACGCCCAACGCCCAACTCCTAGTTATATGAGCCATCGATCCAGCGGTATGTAGTGCAAGTGGCTAATGTCCTGTGTACGTCATATCAATCCTTCCCCAGCTCACTTGCTTGTTGCTTAGCTAACTCAGCCGACTTAGCTAACACTAGTACAAGGAAGACAAGGAAGACACAAGGAGGACAAGGAAGACACAAGGAAGACACAAAAAACACGAGGACAAGGAAGACACAAGGAAGACACAAAAGACACAAAACAACAAGGAAGACAAGAAGGACAAGAAGGACAAGAAGGACAAGGAAGACACATGGAAGACACATGGAAGACACATGGAAGACACATGGAAGACACATGGAAGACACATGGAAGACACATGGAAGACACATGGAAGACACAAATAGACACAAAGACACAAAAAGACAAGGAAGACAAGGAAGACAAGGAAGACACAAATAGACACAAAAAAGACATACGGAAGACACAAGGAGGACAAGGAAGATACAAGGAACACAAGGAAGGCAAGGAAGACACAAGGAAGACACAAGGAAGACACAAAAGACACAAAACAACAAGGAAGACACAATGAGGCCAAGGAAGACACAAGGAAGTCGCACGGAAGACACAAGGAAGTCGCACGGAAGACAAAAGCATTAACAAAATAAAATTAACATTAAAGAACGACACAGTGCAAGGAAGACACAAGGAGGACAAGGAAGACAAGGAAGACACAAAATTAACACAAAAAACACAAGGACAAGGAAGACACAAAGCCACAAAAAAGACACAAGGAGGACAAGACAAGGAAGACACAGAAAAGACAAAGACAAGGAAGATAAGGAAGACACAAAATAAACACAAGGAGGACAAGGAAGACACTAGGAAGGCAAGGAAGACACAAGGAAGACACAAGGAGGCCAAGGAAGACGCAAGGAAGTCGCACGGAAGACAAATAAAGCATTAACAAAATAAAATTAACATTAAAGAAAGACACAGTGCAAGGAAGACACAAGGAGGACAAGGAAGACACAAAGACACAAAGCCACAAAAAAGACACAAGGAGGACAAGACAAGGAAGACACAGGAAAGACAAAGACAAGGAAGATAAGGAAGACACAAAATAAACACAAGGAGGACAAGGAAGATACAAGGAGCACAAGAAAGACACTAGGAAGGCAAGGAAGACACAAGGAGGCCAAGGAAGACACAAGGAAGTCGCACGGAAGACAAATAAACCATTAACAAAATAAAATGAACATTAAAGAAAGACACAGTGCAAGGAAGACACAAGGAGGACAAGGAAGACAAGGAAGACACAAAATTAACACAAAACACAAGGAGGACAAGGAAGACACAAAGCCACAAAAAAGACACAAGGAGGACAAGACAAGGAAGACACAGAAAAGACAAAGACAAGGAAGATAAGGAAGACTCAAAATAAACACAAGGAGGACAAGGAAGACAAGGAAGACACAAGGAAAACACAAAGCCGCAGGCAGCAACAATCACCACCGTGATAGGTATGTACATATATGGCAGCTAGGCAAGTGCAACTAACTAATATCCTGTGAACGTAATATTAAACCTTCCCCCAGCTAGCTAGGTTTCTCTCGAGAATGCAGAGATTCCATACACTTATACCATCAGCGTGCCAGCTTCGAAATACACATAATCCGGAAGCAGGCCGGTTAAATCGAAATACAAGCTACAAATATAGCACCAAAAGCATTCAACATTTATAGGTATGTATTTGGGAGCCAAACAAAGGCAACTCTTTCATGTCCTGTCAATTACAGCAGACAGGAGTGCAACCCTACACTATTACAAATTACATATACACATATTGATCATCAGTAATAATTAAATCACACCGCAATGGTATGTACTCGCATAAGGACTTCCATTTCACTAATGTCCTGTGACAATGACAGCAAACTGGATACCATTGAACAAAACATAACCAATTCTCAAACAGGAGTGCTAGCTCACACTATTACAAATTACAAATACACATTGATCATCAGTAATAATTAGTACAATACAACGAAATCCAGTTCGCTAATGTCCTGTGGCGATTACAGCAAACAGGATAAAAAAAAAAAACATTTACACTCAACAAAAAGGAAGGAAATATCAAAGGTATAAAGTTGTACTTGCTTATATCCTCTGTCCGTTATATCAATCCTTTCCCCAGTGTACTAGGTTTTCTTTGGAGAATACAGTGCTCATCGTCGTTCCAGAAACAGTACGTGCTCGTATAACCAAATCGTGTCCATTGCAAGCAAGCAGTATACAATTTAAATTACAAGTATATAATACATCATCACCAATCAATTCTTTTAACAGGAATGCAAGCTCACACCATTACAAATTACAAATACACATGGATCATCTGTATGAAATGGTATGTACTCTCATAACGAAATCCAGTTCGCTAATGTTCTGTGGTGATTACAGCAAGCAGGATAAAAACACAAAGGAAGGAAATATCAAAATTCAAAGTGACTATCGCTAATGTCCTGAGGCGATTACAGTAAACGGGATACAAATAACATTCACACTCAACACAACACTCAAGGAAGGAAATATCAAAATTCAAAGTAAATGTTCTAGTATATAAATTTATAGGTATGAAGTCGTACTTTCTTATATCCTTTGTCCGTTATACCAAACCTTCCCACTATTATCTAGGTTTCTTACCAGAATACAGAGTAAACACCATCATCGTCCCCTACATGTTAACACATAGTGCGGAGGCAGTTAATCTACACATAGGGCCATCAAATCATGTCAATTAACAAGAGGTATGTATTTGGGAGCTAAGCAAATCAATTCAATCAATTGTTTCGTCAATTACAGCGAGCTAGTGGAGTGCTTGCGAAATCAAAACACAAATATACATAGATCATCAGCGAGACAGTGCGTTCAAGAGTGTGCATAAGAGGGTAGCCAGCTCACTGATGTCCTGGGCCGAATTCAGCGTACAAAGAGTTATAATGTCAGCTACATATAAAAGTAGATGCCGGATGAATGAACCAAAATTCAAAGTGAAATGCGCCATTTGTATTAGGCGGCATTATTCGACCTTACCAAATTTTTAGTGTAGTTTTGTTAAATTTAAATTTTGGAAATAAATAAAATAAATTATAAGTGGATTTAAAATGCATTTATATTGCCATAGAATTCCAAATATCGCTTTGTGGGAAAGGTCACCCAAAAAGCCAAATAAATTGTGTTTGTGCAGGGTATTATCACGTCGTGTAGTTTAGTTGGAAGGTTGAACTGAATATCCGAGTAGTTCCATGTCGTACTATTTATTAATTGACAGTTTGGCATTTAAAATGCGGATAATGTGGGGGAATCCAAAGATAATGTACACAATTTCAAAGTTACACAAACTTATTTCCGTTTTGCCGCAATTCCTGTGGCATTGTTGCTGTTGCTGTTGCTGCTGCTTCCTGGCGCTGATGTTGCTGCAACTTGGCAATTTAATGCTTCAATATCCGCTTCCTGTAAAGCGAGCAGCGCTCCTCAAGGCTAGAGCTGCCATCACGCGGCGCGTCATTGTCATTTGAGTTGCCCCCTCCAAAGGACCTAAGCAACAAGAGGGAGCGCGTATGGTGGAGTGGGGCACACCTAGCTATAGAGAGAAGAGTCCTAGCAATGCTCTAGTATGTGTGCCATATACTTAAACTGTATTTCTTGTTTTCCTTATTCTATCTTTCTACTTTTTTTTATTACCAGCCATGGGGTTGTGGGTGGGTGGGTGGTTGGTGGTTGGTGGTTGGTGGTTGCAGCAGGCGTTCACCTGTGTGCGAGGCGCACTCAACCGCACCATAAAACCGAACGACCCTCGGAGTTGTTGTTTAGTTTTTACAACTGGCATTGCCGTCGACTTTAGTGACATTTGACATTTGATATGCCTTAATCAACTATAAAAGCATATCCTAGACAAAGCCACCGTGCCATTCTGACAGCGAATCGCTGAGGAGCTGGAGCTGCCCGAGCTTGGGGGGATTGCCGTGCTTGGGGGGCATTGCTGAGCTGGGAGGGGCGGCACGCAATTTGGACAACCGCACATAAAACGGTTGCAACATGCAGCAACATGTGGCCATCAAATTGACGGCAAACTTGCTAAATAAATAATATCCACTATTCGCAGTAGCGACGCCGAGCACCACCGTGCACCACCTCGCACCACCTCGCCCGGTTGTTAGCCCCTTCCCATACCCCACTTCCCGCACGTTTCTAGCTCAATGGTTGGGCTTGATTCGATTTTGGCTGGACGATTCACTAACTCAATCAGTCGCCCAGCCCAGCCCAGCCATCAATTTCGCTGTTCCTATGATCGGCAGTGCGGGGCGGGGCGGGGCGGGGGGCATGGTGCAACCAGAAGGGGCAGTTAAGCGGCAATCATCATTTCATTTTTTGCTGTGCAGTCAACTTTGTAGTTAACTATGTGTATTGTTAGTAAAACTATCAAATATGAACTTTAAGCGCAATCTGAGTACCTTAGGTCTTTAAAAGTCTGCAATATCCTTTTCAGTTGGATGTAGTCTAAATTAAACAATATTTGGAGTATTAAATATTGTTCAATTTAGACTACATCACAATAAGGTCATCTTAAGGAGGAGACCCTCGAAGGATGAATAATTATGTTTCCGATGAACTTTAACCGAAAATTACAATATTTTTAGTAATAACCTCTAAAGTCCGCCTTCCCATGTTCTAAGTATTAACTAGATTAAGTTGGATACAGTAAATAAGAAGATTTTAATATGATGTAAACAATAAACCAAAAGAAAGCAAGAAATAACGGCTATCTTCGGAGCGCCGAAGCTATATATCCTAGCAGCAATGGTCTGATGGTATGAACTCTCTAAAGACTCAGTTTGGGTTAGTTTGGTAAGGATACAATCATAAACAAAAAAGGTTTTCCATGCAAAAACATAGTTGTCGACCGATTATTCCTATGGAAGCTATATGTTATAGTGGTCCGATCCGGCCGGTTCCGACATATGTACTGCCTGCAGCAAAAAGAAGGGACTGTACCAAGTTTCATTATGATAGCTTTTAAACTGGAAGACTAGTTTTCTTGGAAACAGACGCACAGACGGACATCGCTATATAGACTCGGCATTTGATGATGATTCAGAATCTATATGCTGTGTGGGGTCGGAAACGTATCCTTCAAATCCATTGCACATTTCGAAACCAAATTATAATACCCTCTAGGGTATAAGATCTTTGGAACAGGCCTGGTTGTTTCGGGTTCGATATTTGGAGCAAGGCTATCTCCCGAAACTTACTGAAGCTGATCTCAAGACTGTTCTTGCTCCGCTCACTCAACTACTGATGACTGCTGACCCCTGACCCCTGACTGGTGACCGGTGAGTTGAACAAGCTGGTCGGCAGGGAAAGGGATTGGGGCTGCTGGAGCCCGCAAGTAAATCATTCGCTTCATTTGCATTTATCAACTGGCGTCCCGGCCCGAGGTCGGAGTGGGGTTGGGGTTGGGGTTGGGGTTGGGTTCGGACTGGGGCTGACATCGCTTGGCCTCCCTGTGCCTGGTGGTGACTTTTACAAACGATAATTAATGAAATCTGACAGTGTGTACACGCAACAAACGCTGCCCAGCTCTCAGCTCTCAGCTCTTCTCAGCTGCCAGCTTCGACGAGGCCATAGTCATAGTCATAGTCAAATGGACAGGGGATTGATTCTGGGTTTGGTTTTGGGGGGTTTTAGCTGGGGGTCAGGGCTCGGGGTGTGTATCGATGAGTGGCGTCTGTGGCGCTGAATGCTCTTAATGAGAAATCGTTTTAATTGAGTTTGCATGTTTATGGCTGCCTTTCACTTGAGCAGCGGCTGTGGCGGCTGCTGCTGCACTTTTTAGCCTACTACTCCCCACAGCGCTTCATATGCGCAATTACTTTGAAAGCAACAGCTCCCAAACTCTGCCTGCTGTGTATTCCAGTATGCCAGTGGGCTTGGGGGGTGGCTGGGCGCCATAGGCAGCTGAACTCAACCACATATTGTCATGTACAATGGCATCATTTGTGGGCTGGGACTCCTTTGGAGCCACAACCACTTTTGACAAGGACAACATCAAATGTAACCGCATGCTGCCGCCTGATGAGGGTCAATTGTCCATTAGTGTGTGTGTGTGTGTGTGCGAGTATGTGTGTGAGTGTGTGTGTGGTGGAGCTTCTTGGTGCCGCATGTGGCGCTGTTCCCTGACAACTTTTGGCATTACACCATCAGCCACTGTCTGGCCATTAAGGCCCGATCCTTGGCATGCGGCAACTGCAGCTGCCGCATAATTATTTGTTGATTATGTAAATTTCAGCGTGACTCCAAAACTCTATTAATAGTTGCTTTAACTTTAGCCAGCCATATTTATTATGATGCATAAGCATATAGACAGCAACTCGAGCTCGTCGCATTCCTTGCAGGACTCAAACGCAGACTTTTGGTGTCAGCGCTTTTTCCCCATTCGATAACCAGACAAAGGCCTTGCAAAGGACCTCCGGCTTGGAGGAGGAGGGGGGGTCTTGAATTGGTACGTCCGGCCATCCTGTCCGCTGTTTGTGCAACAAAGCAAATTGCTGTAATCCATTTTGCAGGCGCATCAGCTGCTGCCTGCTGCATGCTGCCTGCTGCCAAGTTGCCAAGTTGCAGCTTCTCCTTGCGCTGTTTGTTATCAAATGAAATGGATTTTTATTAGATTTTGCTTGCAGAGAGGATTTGAATTTATTTCATGTTTTGTTCGCCTCTTAGTTTGCACATTTATTTTTCAGTGCCTTTTTTATCTGTGTATCTATTTTGATACTCTCATACTTGCCGCAGGGTACAGCGCCAAGTGCAACGTACAGTGACTTCAAAAGGGCTGGCCACATACACTGGGAGAAATAAGGCATACCCATTTTCAGTAACAGTCTTCAATTCGATCATTTCAGGCGCGAGGTTTTCTTTTCATTTTGTAGTATCGAAATCATCCTAAAGTGGATGTCGAACTTTCTAGTCTAAGGTTAGTAAGAGTTCATATTTTCAGCTCTAACCAGATCCGATATTTATATAATGTGCTGAATTCGCTGTTAGCTGACTTAGCTAACTCCAAACAATCTTTTCAAAAATCTCCCTGCAATCTTCACCAGGTGGTAAACAAAGTGTCCAAGATGTCGTGGCTACTTTCGGCTAAAAATAAACTGTCACTCGAGCACAAGACGAAAATATACAAGGTCATACTTGCTCCAAGTATGTTTTACGCTATCCAAGTGTTTGGAATTGCAGCCAAGTCACACCTAAACAAGCTCCGTGTACTGCAAGCCAAAACATTAAGAAAAATCTCAGGGGCACCTTGGTACATGAGAACCAGGGATATTGAGAGAGACCTGAATGTTCCTCCGATAGGTGACAAAATCCAGAGCATAGCTGGAAGATACACGGAGAGATTAGCATCCCATCCAAACCGTCTTGCTAGACGACTGCGCAACTTTGGGCTGAGGGCCAGGAGAAGACTTAAACGTCATCACCCTCAAGACCTTCCACACCGGCTCTTGACCTAACATTTATATCTTTCTATCCTATTCTATTTTTCATTATATTAATAACTCTTAATTCCTAATTTTTACCCCAAAGTCCTTTGCATAATGTAAATAATAATGTAAACAGCTGTATATAATATTTTAGATCGTCTAGACATAGTTTTATTCCTTTAATTTCACACTAGCTTAAGTTGCCTTAATAGGTAATAGTGTACTAATCAAACTAATATTTCAATTACTAAAAATATAAAAAAACCAGGTGGTGACATTTTTAAAAATCCCTGAAAGACGATATCGCTTTAATATATATTTTACAAGCCTGTGACAAAGATCAGAGTAACATTATGTAAAGCCTTCAATCAATCAATTTCCGCAAGGGTATTCAATCGTCGGTCTAGCGAACTTAGCTACTGTTTCTTGGCTTCTGTGTTTTTGTGCTGCTTTCAACCGCTTTGTGTCTAAGATTAATGAGTGAGGAGAGTAAAATACGAGAAAAAAGAGTTGGACTACGGCATTTGTACGGCGCACCCTCTCACCTACTCAGGGACTCGACCGGAATCAGCTTTTCCCCGTAGACAACTGGCAATTGGGGGAAAACTTTCATTTACGAGATTAAATAAAATACTAACTCAGGACTTGTTGCAGAAACTGTCAAAAATTTCAACGAAATATTAGTAGCCACAAAGAACGTCCTTGTCGAGTCTACTCAACAAAAACTTATTCTTGAGTTGGAATTTTCGTTTGTCATCTAATAAATATTATATTTTTGTACTTTTGTGAGTAGATATATTGATTGCTGTAATAAATTGAGGTTCGAGTACCCGTACCAAGTTCTGTGAATATGGTTTTAATAAGGCATCAGTTTACATAGTACTATTGTCTGATATTTGTGATTAAAGTGTTCATCAAATCTTCCCCAAATAGAATATAATTATCAACACTTTTTTCGACAAAACAATATATCTTATATTCTTATATACATTCCCTACTTATTACTAACATTAACATTTAACCTTAAATTAAACTTAAATTTATCATAATTAGAATAATATATACACAGTTCAGATCTCAAGAACCAGATCCATCTGGTAACAATAAATATAGACCCCAGAAAATTCTATTTGGATAAATTTGGCAAACATTTGGAGTAAAGGAAATAATTGAAAACTGTTGGAAAACGGTTGGAAAAACCTTGATGGATAATTTGAGTTTAGGGTAATAACAATAATAAATACACAGTTCAGATCTGAAGAACCAGAACAATATGGTAACAAAAAGGAAAGAACCCAGAAAATGAGAAAAATTAAGAAAATTCCATTTGGCGAAATTTCTCAATTATGTTAAGTAACGAAAATAATTGAAAACTGTTGAAGAGAAAACTGAATATAGGTATAAAATATTTGAGTTCAGGATACAATATGAAAATAACTTTCTGAAGTGTTACAAACAGTTTGGAATGCTTTTTGAAAAGTAACAAAATTTAATGGAAATTTATTGTAGTTTTTTTTTCTGAATAAATATAAGGAAATCCTCTATAGCCATGGTCTTTCATATCGAATAATGTTGTTTTCTTTCAGTTTAGGCTACAGTGCGAACAAATAGATGCCTAAAAATAGACGCGAGAATGGTCCTTGAACTCAGTGCTATAAATCCTTGGGTAATGCCAGCTACAGGTGAGCGACTTATGTACTTTACAGTCATTCTGTTTGATCTGCTGCTGATGGTTGTGTGTGTGGGTGTATGGGGTGTGGCAAGGACACATTTAAGCCTATTAGCGTCATTAATGTGGCAGAGCCCAGCAGCGGCATCTGGCGGCGACGGCGGCGGCGACGGCGACGGCGGCGGCGGCGACGGCAATTACAGCTTGTCGAGCAACGCTTTAACGTTCGGCATCGGAGCACATGTCAACAGATCCTGCAACCTGTCGAGGATGCCACCCAACAACATGGCGACCAACATGGCGCCTTGTCAAAGCAATAAAATGTGCAACTAATGCGATTACAAGCTGAATGCCCCTTCCCCCCCAGCTCCTGCTTGCCATCCCCGAGTGTTACGAAGCGTTAACAGGGGGTGCTTGGGCGGTGGCTATTGGTGGCTTCAATGTGCCCGCAGGACATCATCGCACATGTGTCTAGCTCTCAACTCGCAACTTCCGAATCTGTGGACATATAAATATATTTTAAATTTTGATAAATTGACTGTCGACCGAGGAACTTTAAGTGGAACTTTACATAGAGCTGCAGCTCACGCTCCAGCTAAGGGCTGGCATCTCATTATGCTGAGAGTCTGTCAACGCGTGACAATGAGACAATGTCCACCCAATCCCCCTTCCCAGCCCCAGCTCCAGCTTCAGCTCCATTTCTTTGCTTTGCTGTCGCGCCAAATGCATTACAGTGCGAGTCGCGTGCTTGTTGAATTTATTTTGCCGGCTCTGAAGTCCCCGCTGGTCTACTGTCTTCTGTCTGCCGTCTTCGGTATTCCGTCCCTGGTCTCCCTGTTCCGGCCTCCCGTCTTCACTAAGGGCTCGTCCTGCTGCCCAGCAGCAATTTGCAGTTTTACGCTTACTTAAATTGTGTCTAAAATGACAAGGGCCAGAAGGGGGCGCGTGCATGGGGTAGTTGTTGTTTTTTCTGACCCCTACCCCCCAAAAGGGTTACCCGTCTGCTCGTCCACCCGTCCACCCGTCCGCTCGTCCGCCCTGCGTGTCGGCGTAAAATTTTTATTGTTATGTGCCTCCCTTTAGATGTGGTTGGAGTTAAGTTTATGCCGTCTCCCGTCTCCCGTCTGCCGTCTGAGTTCGCCACAATCGATATTAATATTGGGCATACAAATTGAAAATTATGACGCACGTCGGCAGGATAACCCAAAAGATATTTATATATTTATGTTTTATGGGGAACACTGGATTATAGTTGAAGCACGCAAGGGGGTTAAACGCTCTCCGGGAGGCATCATGGGAGTGTCCGCGAGAAGCGATTGAGTGAAGTGATTAAGAGAAGCAACAGCGGGATGCGTATGTTGAAAGAGAGATTGAGTTGATTGGGAGAAGCGAAAACCAAAAGCAAATGATGGAAGAGAAATAAGAAGCGCTTAAGAGAAGTGAAGCAAAGCTACAGTCTCTTCGGAGTGATCAAGTTGGAAGCAAAGTCAAAGTTGAAAGAGGGATTGAGTTGATTGAGAGAAGCGAAAGCTGAAAGCGAGTGATGAAAGAGAAATAGAAGAAGAGAAGTGAAGCAAGGTTACAGTCTCTTCGGAGTGATCAAGTGAAGCTGAGCTAAGCTTGAAGAAAACAAAAGGTTAGCGAACACGTGAAGCGATGAAAGTTGCAAGTCGAGAAGCGGCCAAAATTTCTCTTCTTCTATTCTCTAGCCAAGTTGAATTAAGAGTCGACTTTTTACATTTACTCGCTGTACTTTTTTAAAAATGTGTATTCATTTTTCGTGCTCTTTTCTAGCACTTTCATCACGTTTCATCTCTTTTGCATTCCAACTTCTTGTTAGAGTTAAAATAACTGTTATCTTCGTTGTTCGCTTCGCTTTTGATCGCTTTCCCTATGTCTCTCTTCGCCTTGCTTCGCTCAGTCACTCTGTGGTAAGTTTTGTGGACCCCATTCACGGCGATCATGGTTACGAATACTCATACAGACATTGTACTAACAATCGGCTAGCTAGACCATTGCCAACTGCACTCCCAATAAGAAGGCTTATAAGACGACATCTTTGGTTATTTATTTGCTATCCCTGAAACCTTACACCAGTAAAAAAATTGAAATTTTTAATTTTTCTATTTTTTTTGGCTGTACACCTTTCACTTTTTGATAAGAAACACGTCGTTAATTGAAAGCAAATGGCCTTTATGAGTGTCCTTTATTTATTATTTCTTTACATTTTCATAACAGACGGACAAAATCGCTTTGGAAAATAGGCGTACTCTGATATGATATGGATAATTATAATAATACTAAGCAATGTTACTTATGTTTTTCAAAACATTCGTTAAATAGCTGTGTTTGTCAGCTAATAAATGAAATGTAAAAATAGGCAACTCACACATGATGGCTCTTAATGTTACCCCTTCAATGAAACATGAGCGTGACTTCGATGAATTGTGCGCTCATTTGTACGCTGCCAGCTCCGCTCTCTGCTCTTTTGGATCAAATGCTCTCTCTTTAGCGTGTTGCTTAAGCCCCTACACAGCACCATTGTTAAAGTATGCGTGTCCCTTGCACAAGTCCAAGAAATTTACATTTTTTTCAAATCTTTGGGAAATTAAAGGAGGGCATTAAATTGTATGGAAAGCAAGGAAAATGGCGCTGCTATCTGCTGGCCGCATCGTTTGCAAACTAAATGAATGTTGATGCGTGCATACGCATTTGCAACCCCCCTTTAGAGTGCCTCAATCCCCCTCCCTCCCCCAAGCCCAGCACATGCATGTGCCACCCTCTCGTGGTATGTGTTATTCGAGCTCAAGTCTGCGGCCTGTTACGTAATGTGATAAGAATGTGAAGGAAAGAACTGAAGAACCCAAACCGAACCATGCTAACATCATCCCTCATGCCCCCAACCCCCACTCCTCCACTCTTAACTCTTGGCCATGCGTGCACTGTGTTTGTTTTTTGTACCCCCTGGCCCCCCCCACCATCCATCTGCAGGATGTTTCTAGTCCACTTCCCCTTTACTCCCCAACATTTGCATAATATTATTTCTTATTTGTTTTTATTTGCCTTTTGAGCAAATATTGTCAATTCCAATTGAATTTTGACATTAGTTGGACGCTGTCTACTTCAAGACCCCGCTCTGCCCACTTCCCCACAGTCCCCACTTCCCCACACTCCCCACCACCTGCCTGCTGTGCTTATCCGAGGGATTCATGCGATTTGTCATGCTGGCTAAAAAAGCTGACAAATTGCCGAGATTTGCTGGAGGGTTTTTGACGCTTTTGTCCCTCTATCCCTCTCCCTCTTCTTCTCCCTCTTCCTCGTCCTGTTGGTGGCTTTATGGCATTACCTGGCCAGCGAGCCGTATGGCTTTGGCATTATGGCCAAATGCGTTCACTACGGTTACGGCTTGCTGGGGGAGGTCCTTCAATGGTTGCTCCTGCCAGCGGTTTCAATGCCTGCTAATTGTTAGCTGCGCTCTAGAAAGTTGTTCCTATTGTTGCTATTGTTGTTGCCCAGCGGCAACAATCTGAATCATCAACAACAACAACAACAACAACAGCCACCAAAGCAACAACAACAAAAGCAACAAACACAAAATGCGCAAATTGAAGCGATGCCAAAGGAATTTCCTGTTGACATTTTTTAATTTTACACTTGACTGACTGACGCGAACCGGACACGCTGTATCCCCCCCTACACTCCCCCTTTCTCCGCCCGCTGCTCTACATTCTGTGTCCTGTTTGCCAAGGATTACAGCAGGTATGTGTGTGTGTGTGCATACAAATAAATTTGATTTCCACATATAAAAATGGCATTTTCAGTATTACATATGAAAAAAAAGAGCTTTTATGAGTCGCTCCTTAAATCAATACTCAAAGAGATGCAATCTATTGAGTACACTGACAGAAATTCAGTAACATTCATCAAACTGGCTTTAAAAACCTTTCCAACAACCACAACTCAGTAGTGCAGAGAAGCAGTCCTTAAAATGTGTAATAGTTACTGAGAGCAGGGAAGTTCACAGGGCAACAATTATGATAGTTCCTTATACCCTCTGCTAGAGGGTATTATGATTTTGCCATGAAATATGTAACTCATTAAAGATGCCGCTTCCAACCACACAAAAAGTTTAGATACTCGGAGTCTAGACACAAAATATGGCAGGTTGTTGTTTCAAGAATCAGATTTCAGATAATCGCCCCGCAATTCGTTAAAAATGATTGACAGTCACAATTTTAAAGCTATAGCCATGAGCTTTGGCTTACTTCATTATTGAGTTCATCTTGATCTATTGCCAAACTTTCAAGTTGATCGGATGTTAAACACAGACGTTCTTTATAGAACTAGACTCAGCAGCACTTGAAATGTATGTGTCCTTGGAAACTTCAGACCTTGGCACAGGGTGTCTCGTAGTCGCGCATACTCGACTAGAGCATTCTTACTTGTTTGCTTATACAGATTTATGTGAAAGTGAGTTAAGACAGACTAGTTCTTCTTCTAGTTATAATGTAAGCTACTTTTACTCCCTGTACCCATAATATGAGTAAAAAGGGTGTACTAAAGAAGGAGACATCTTCGACCCTATAAAGTATATATATTCTTAATCAGTATCAAAAGTTTACAAAGATGCGATCGGAAATTTTTTGACCTGGGTACAGGGAGTTTTGTAGTTGGGTATACTCAACTTTAGCACTCCTACTTGATTTCTTTTATTCTTTTAAATAAGATTACATTTTTATATTGAAACAATTTGATCCAGCTGTGCAAATAGCAAGATATCAAAAAGCAAATTGAAATACAGTAAATATTTATATAGGAGAAAAGAAATAAAACTAAAGCTTATACAGATACTATTATTTATTTATGTTTTTACTCGCTGTACCCATAAAATGGGTACATATGGGTACAATGGGTACCCATAAATGGGTATTGGATTTGTGCAAATGTATGTAACAGGCAGAAGGAGACATCTCCGACCCTATAAAGTATATATATTCTGGATCAGTATCAAAAGAGATTTCGATTTGAACATGTCCGTCTGTCTGTCCGTCTGTCTGTCCGTATGTATGAACGCAAGGATCTCAGCAACTATAAGAGCTAGAGACACCATGAATGGAATGTAGGTTCGTGTATAGCGGGAGCAGGTCAGGTTTGTTTCCGATCTCAGATATCTCCCCCCGTTCCCCCGCAATTCGATCAAAACGTTTTACAGCCACACTTTTAAAGATATAGCTTTGGGATTTGGCATGTACACTACTTAGACCACTCTTAATCTACTGCCTAAATTTCAAGTCGATCGGATAATAAACACGGAAGTTATTCAACGAACTAGATTCAGTACTGGAGCCACGACTTAAAATGCCTCGCTTGCACTGTGGCTCGCGTGTGTGCGACCTTGTGCATGTGTAACTGGACGAACATATGATTGAAAGTTTTAAACCTGGGTACAGGGAGTTTCGTAATCGGGTATACTCGACAATAGCATTCTTACTTGTTATTTATTCAATTCTTTATTTATTTAAGCAATGTCTTTGGACTACTGGTTGCTTTATAACTGGTTTAACAAACTTATTTTTAAAATTAAATAAAATAGGAAAAATTATAGGAATAACTTAAAAATAATTCCTTAATAAACATTTGATTTTGACTGTAGTCAAACTATTGTACATATCAATTGGAAGTTCGTTATAATGTCTTAAAGCTCTACTTAAAGGCTCCTATTACTAACAAACTCAACCATTGCAAATTTTATTATAATTTATATGGGTTGCTTAAATTTGATTCAAATTTGATGACTATATCAGTCAAAAATTGAATGTTGGCATGAAAAGCATTGTTCTAAGGGTATACAGCTTCGGTATGCCGAAGAAAGACATTCTTGTTTGATTATATATCTCAAGCGGTTGTCAAATACTCGCCAATAGAACTAGGAGCCGTGATTTGGTTTGGGTCTTCCATATTATTTATTGCTCCTTAAATGTAAATAATTTGCATACTCTGTTTCCAACAGAATAGTTGAAAATTAGAGTATATTTGGTGTGCGTGTTTCTCTCTGAATTCGACAGATATAAAGGACTTCTTTCGATGTGCTTGGTGAGTTTCCAATGTCTCCTGATATCTCCAAATGGCTTATAATTTCAAGTTAAGATTCCTGATTGCAGCTCACGCTAATGTAATCGATAAAGTAGTCACATTTTATCTTAAACAGACCTTATGCATAGCGAAATGGAGAGAAAAGTGGAATAAAACAAGATGGACAAGCTGAAGATCGCTTGGAAATAGAGTATAGCGCAGTCGGTAACTGGCGACGGCAATCATCGATGAGTGAAGCTGTAAGCCAATGTCCTTAGCTTGGATGTTCAACAAATCTATGCAAATTGACTGACAGACTTCGTCTTTGTGAGACTTTGCCTTTGATTTAACCACAAATATTGTAATGGAAGCGTCCTGGAAGATGGGGTATCCTGACTGCAGTTATCCTTGCTATTTGCACAGGAGTCGCGGCACGGCACGGCACGTGTCCTGTCCGAATCCGAATCGGTTTGCCTTGGATCCCAGCTGCTGTAATTGGCAACCAGCTGCCCTCAGCAGGTTTCAATATTATGAACTCATTTGCATATTTGCTGTTTATGTTGAAAACAAGATTTTGTTATTAACATTATTTAATTTGTTTGCTTTTCTTGAATGGCGATAGCCAGGAAAGCGGTGAAAGCGAACGAGTGTGTGCGGTGCAGGGGGAAAAGCGAAAGTTGCAGCCAGCGAAGCGAATCGAATCGAATCGAAACGAAGCGAAAACTCTGTGGAAATTTCTGTTGACCCAAGCGGTTTTTGTGGCTCAATGGCTGGAGACTTGTTTGGTCTGTTTGGTCCTGTGAAGGATTCCATTAATTGCAGTTGCGAGTGCTGCTTATACAGAGACTATCATCATCATCATCATCATCTTCAACTTCAACTTCAGCCAGCAGCACTCAGCTTCGCTTTGGCCTACGACTGTCATAAATAAAGCCAAGTACTCTGGCTGTCTGAGCGGGAATTTGTAATTCATTCAATTGCTTGAACTGCCAGCCGAATCAGTTCAGCTCTAGTTCCAGTTCCAGTTCCAGTTTGTGTTCGCGACTGTGCTTAGTTTTGCATAAATTATGCGAAAATCCTTTTGCACGTTCTTGCCTGATTCTCCCTCTGATTATCGCCCATCGACAGGCGAGCAACTTCAACCCTTAGCCGCCCCCGCCCCCGCCTCTGCACCCGCCGCTGTCTGCTTTCTGCGTCTTCGTCCTGTTCTTCTTCTGCTTCTCTGGTTGTCTGCTCCTTTCTGGGGCGCGTCTGTGAGCTGTCTGGACGGCTGTCGACTTGCATTGCCTTTGAGTTGGGTTTAATGTCGATGTCCGCTTGTCCAACTTTCGTTTGTGGCTTTTCATTTCGTTTGGCTCGCATCCGCATTCGCATTCGCATCCGCACAGCCGGAAGTTGCTTTGTGTGCTCAGCTAAATGTGCGCTTCCGTTCAGTGTGTGTGTGTGTGTGTCCCAAACTTTCACCTGCAGGACTCTGATATATGCGCTCCTTTATTTGATTTGAATTGATTTCGTTGCTCATGAGTTGGAAAATCTCTGTCAGATTTACTGCATAGTTATTGTCGCCCCCCTTACCTCCCTTACCAAAAAGGGGGCGAGGGCTCTGTTTGGGGCCCCTCCCCGGGCGCTAATTGCCAACTTGGCTGTGTTGTTGTTTTAGCTGTTTTCGAATCTTTCTTCAGCCGCAATAAAAGTTCAAATTCAAGCCGGGCGCTTCAAATGCTCGTAATAGCCGCAAAGTATGTAATAACAAAAACATTGTTGCCCATAAACTTGCGCACAAAGTAAACGCGGCTGGCAACCCTGGCAGGCCCTGGCTAACAACTGCCCAACAATCTTGACCGGACAAAGTTTCCAGTTGTTGTTTTTCGACTTCTTCTCTGCTGTTGTTAACCCAAGCCGCAACCTCATCATCAGCTTCGTCTAACCCCAACCACCCCGTCCCCATTTCTCTAACCAACAACTGCAACTCGGACGACAGTTTCCAGAGCGTTGCAAAAACTTGTAGCATACGTTGCGGCGCAACCTGTCTTCCCCCCAAATAAGGGGGGAAACGAAAGAAAAAAACAAACGCAAGTCTCAGACGAAAGTAAAAACACCGCACTGACAGTCCACAGTCAAAACTTTTTTGATTATCTTAATTGCGATTACAGGACCCCTTACCACCAAGGTCCCCAACCCCCTGACAGCTCCCCACGCGCCACAGGCGTGTCTAACCCCAACAGCCAGACAGCCAGACAACCCGACAGCCAGACAGTTAGATAAATAGATAGATAGATGGGATTGATAGCATTGATAGAACTGGGGGGAACGCTCTGTTCGGCTCGGTTCGGATTTGGCCATGGAAACCCCAAAACGCAGACGCGCTGAAATTAGGCAGACAATTGTATATGTATACCTTCGACTCCCCCTCACTTCCAACCATCCGAAATTAACAAGATTGACCCCCCGCCGCGCGCAGCGGAGGAAAAAAATTAAGGAAGAACTGAGAACTGAGCAATGAAAGAAATTGGGCTATCAAAAAAGTGAAAAAAAAGTTTGCAGAACTTATGTGGCAGGGCAGCTGCCCATCTTGGACACAATACCCTGTAACGTGCATACCCAGTGGGTATATCATGCTATCACTCCACTGTCAATCTTCTAGCAACACCCTCTAAATAACAGCTTAACTTAACTTTTATTTCGACTCTGCTTAGTCTTCATAATGCATATGTTGACGAGAGTCTTCCAATTTTGAAACAACTCGTTCCAAGCTCAACCATTCTGCTGGGTATCACATAGTCGGGCAGCTGGCTAGACTGTTGTATCTGTTGTCTAGTTGTTTGGAGGGTGTCTGGGGGCCCAAAGTTTCTTCGAAGTTTTCGTGTAGCAGTTGAGTGGCATGATGAGCTACCCAGTCCACTTGTCCTGACTGCCTGCTCATCCTGCCCTTCCCAAGCATAGAATTACAATTGGAAAATAATCATAGTTTGGCCAAAATTCTGATTATGCTGGGGACTGCAAACAGTCGCTTGGGGGCATCGATGGACATCGACGCTTTGGGCCCTCTCAGCTAATCCACTAACAATGTGAGAAATAAGCTAATGTTAGCACGCCGCCAACCCCCGAATGCCCTGCTA
The DNA here is from genome assembly GCA_037075165.1 of Hirtodrosophila histrioides. Lineage (NCBI taxonomy): Eukaryota > Metazoa > Arthropoda > Insecta > Diptera > Drosophilidae > Hirtodrosophila > Hirtodrosophila histrioides. The sequence goes on from JBAMCL010000444.1 coordinate 4,374,948, forward strand.
CCCTGCAACTACCCCTTAATTGTTGCACATAAAATCCAATAATGCTGCTTATTGATTTAAGCACTCCCAAAATCGATTGTCAATATCTGGTAACACTAAAACTCTAAACAATAGCTGTAAATGATGGGCTGTAAAGAAGATTTCTTCATATATATACATATATTCTTTCCAGATTGATGTTCTTTTAATAACAACTCCTTCTAAACAAGCTATTGCTCTTCAAATCCATTCCATCATTTCGATAAGAGAGTAAAAGCCCTGAAGGCTATTTGCCTGACATCTTATTCCATAAGAAACCCTATCCCTATCCCAATCCCTAACCTATGTCTCAATAATAGCAATCTTGCTTTAATTTTAGGACACCCTTCATATATTAAGCAAGAGATCGTAAGATATAGATTGATTGTTGATGCACTAAAGCACTCGCTCTCAAGAGCATATCTTAACATACTTCCTCTTTGTGCGTCATTCTTAAACGTTTTACTGAGGCAAGCTTGAATGTTTTTATGCTGAATAGCGTTTGCTAAATATACTTCTTATTCCATAAGAAACCTTATCCCTATCCCTAACCTATGTCTCAATAATAACAATCGTGCTTTAATTTTAGGACACCCTTCATATATGAAGCAAGAGATCGTAAGATATAGATTGATTGTTGATGCACTAAAGCACTCGCTCTCAAGAGCATATCTTATCATACTTCCTCTTTGTGCGTCATTCTTAAACGTTTTACGTTTTTATGCTGAATAGCGTTCGCTAAATATACTTCCCTGATTCTCAATTAATGAGACTCAATATCATTGTTGATGATTTATTTCAACACTAACACTAAAAACTATGCTGTATTTGTTGCTAAGAAAGCGATCAACCAGAATGATTGTAAAGCATCGATACCATTGATGGGAGCATCGATTACTTTGAAGCAAGGCTGTGAATTCAATGCACTTGTGCGCTTTCCGATTGCACAGTTATCGATGACGGCTGCATATATCTGGTGTTGCAATATGATAATGAGAAGCGAAGGGTTCCTTCAATCCCAATTCGATTTTGCAGCTTTTATCATGCGAGCCTTTTTTCGTTGTCTGTCCTAACGACAGGATAAACCACTTTGCGGCGCAGCGATATGTGCTAAGAGAATGGGAGACTGCTTCTGGCCAGGGGCAGCTAGTTGGTGGGGGTATAGGGGGCTGGGAGGAGAGTATGGTGAGTGAATGGTGAGTTGAGGGGTAATCGAGTCTCTTACTTTATGCAAATAATGGGCACAATGTGTCATTGCCGCCACTGACAACTTTGATGAAGCGTCGGGCTGACAGAACCGATGCGGATGATTCTGGTTTGGTGTGTGTGAGTGTAAGTGTGAGTGTGTGGATGTGAGTGTGAGTGTGTGGCATGATGGATCAGCCCAAACTGAGGCTGGATATGAGAAGCGCGCGCTGACATAAAATGTATAAAATATTGGCTGTCTACAAGCTGGTGGCGGGTGGCGGAGCGGAAGACACGAAACGAAACGAAACCTGGGAATTCAATTTATATGCAAATGATATGCAGGCGTCAAGACAAATATCAAATAATACGGGTATGGCACCCAGGGCGTTCAGCTATGCATGTACTATATTTTAATAATATTTATTAAAAATGTAATTATGCAGCATGTGAGTCTATGTACACTGTACAGTGGGAAGTCCCCTAATCAGATTCCGAGCTCTCTCTATGTGAAGTACCGAACGCCATCCTCATCCCGCACATCGTAGGAGGTGGGGCGGTGGCTGTAGCTGGGCTTCTCATTGCAGTCACAGGGCTTCTCGTGGATTATCCTTTTGGGCTCCGGCTCGTAGTCGTCCTGCTCCTCATCCTGATACTTCTCCTCGGACTTTGGCTCGTAGGAGTAGCTCGACTTCTCGTGGTAACAGTCTTTTGGTTTGGGCTTGAACTTCTTGCTGATCTTCTGCTCGAGCTTGCTCTTGAGCTCCTCAATCACCTCCAGCTCCTTTTCCTTCTTGGCCTCAAAGAAGTCCAGCTCCTTGAGCTTCTTCTCATCGAACAACTCCTTTAACTTATCCCACACCTCCTCCTTTTTCTCCACCTTGTCAGCAAACAGGTTGAGAAAGTCTAACTTCTTCAGCGCCTCCTGATGCTTTTTCTCGTCCAGCGTCTCCACTAGCTTGGGCAGTTTCAACAGCCAGGCATGTGACATCTCCATGGCTGCAAATTCAAATGAGAAACAACTTAAACCACCCGCCAACCACCGCACCACTCGCAGCATCTTACCCAGGCAGGCCAGCAGGAGCAGCGCCAGTTGTTGCCTCAATGTGGTTGCCATGTTCTCACCCGATGGATTGCCTCGGTCTCTCTGTCTGTTCCGCACTCCCGCCAGCCTCTTATAAGCCAAGTCCCACCGTCTTCCAGCCACATCCAAAGCACGTGCTCCGCTCCAGCTGATAACCACGTGTGCATTGCTTCACTTCGCATTCACTGACAGCGCCAATCACCTCGCATGTGTTTCACTTTTTAAAGATAGCCTCACTCGAAAACACATCAGTTCAGAATTCAGAATTCAGAATAGATTCATTTCTTAGTTTGCTAAAAGTTCTGTTTCTAATTTTTGAAAAGCATTTTCTAAATTTGTGCTGGTATTTAGAAATGTTTTATAAATTACTGAGAAACTAGGCTTAAGATATTTATATCAAATTGTTGCTAATTTACAAATTTTATTTTATATTTTTTTAGCAGGTATTTCCTAGAAATGATTATATGCGCAAAATAATGTTAGATAGTATCGTTTGCATTTATTTTGTAATTTTTTTTATTTTTTATTTAATTTAATTTAAGTATAAATATTTTCCCGACTTTCTAGAATGCATTTTCCAAATTTAACTGCAACTCAAAACTGCTTATTATAGTATTATTTGTACATACTAAACTATCCTTCAATAATGATTCTCGAGAGTGATATATAGAGATATATATTTTCATATACTGGCGGAGGATATCGCATTGAAGGAGAAGTTTCCATCCCCACAAAATATATACATTCTTGAGATTCTATCAATAGTCAAACCACTATAACAAAAATCTTTCATAGGTGTGTGAACAACTTTGATGTTTCTGTAGATATTTCAAATTGGAGTTTCATTATGTTTTGTGCAGGCTCACCAAGTTTGGATAAAACAAATTACTATAACTTATAGTTGCCCTAGGAACAGTCGGATTAACATAGAGCTTTTGTATGAGAAACTTTATTTCTTTATTTTATATAATTTTATTTTATATTATTTATACAAACTCAGCCTTTAATTTGATCAAAGGGGTGACTGCAATGTTATATAGGAATAATCAGCCTAAAATTAGGTATTTGTATAAAAAACATTCCAGCAAAGGTATATAAGAATCTTGCGCCGCTGAAGATGTCCCGACTTTCTTGTTTAGTTTGTGAAATATATATTCCTTTAAAGTTAAATTGGGATCGAAAGTATTGCGAAATTGTAGAGCATATTTTTTTTTGAATGTGACCATGCAATACGCCCCCGGTACGCTGCTCCCCCCCTGCGCAGTTCAATGCACTGAGGAACAACCCTCCGGGTCAGCTGTCGCTTTGATTAGTCGATGAATCAAGTATTTGTGTCTTTTGCAATAATTTCTGGCCAACTGGCCAAAACTTTCAGCAGATTTTAGTGATCGAATGGGTGGGGTGGCAGGGGTAGCTGGGGGGCGGTGGGAGGAGTGAGACGGGCAGGGAAACTTTAATTGAATGCGTTTGCAGGCCTTGGAAAATGGCACTGAAATTGGGCGTCGGCGTCGGCGTTGGCGCTAATTGACTTGGCTGCTGGCCATTATCAGCAAGAGGGGTGGGGTGGGGTGGAGAGGACGAGGACGAGGACGAGGGGTGGGCTGTGGTGGCAGGTGTGGGTGGGTGTTGATGTGTTGAAAGTGGAAGTTAAATTGTATTTGTTTAGTGCGCCTGGACACGGGCACAGAGAAACGTGCGCCGGCTGCTGCCTCTGAAGCCTCCTTCAAGCAAATATATATCCTACATCCTGTTGGCCCACGTGTGTGTGTGTGTGTGTATGTGTGTGTGTGTGTGTACTGTGTGCACAGTGTGTGTTTGTATGTTTGTTGTTGGCTTGTTTGTGTGGCTATTTGTGCTGAGCAAACAATTTGCTAAATTAATTGCACACCAACTGTTGTTTGCCAGTGTGTGTGCGTGTGTGGGCGTGTGTGAGCTCTTGTTATTGCAACCAACGCTATTTTTGCCTAAGTATAACATTGCATATTGAAAGTGTTCAACAAATACAACCTCTTGATACTTTTCGCCGCAAAATAGCACAAATTTCAAGCGAGTTCTGATCAAACCAAATCTTAATATCTACAAGTATGGATAGTTTTTAAGCTGAAGAAACGGTTCAATTTCTTGTTTTCTCACTAATTTTGAACACCAACTTATTTTATAATATTTTTATTCGTTACATATCAAATTTTAGACAGTTCTTAAGTCGAATCGAGCCACAATATTACTCAGAAGTCTGATTGTTTTGCGGAATACTGTACTGATCCCAAACTACCATATATGTAAGTTATTGATTGAACTATTCGGAGTAGTTCTTCAAAGGTATTCTGGCCTTTATAATAATCTATCCCAACTTCAGAGCTAGTCGAGCACTTTCCACTGGAACGTTACTTATTTAGTTCTGATTCTGATATTGTCGGAATTTTCATTAATATTTCTGTTGACAGCTTGTTGAATGCATTTTTTCGTTGTTGCTCGTCGCTTTTTCGTTGATTCTGCAAAATAATAAAACAAAATGCTTGCAATATTCCACTCAGAATGTTTATTATGTTTATGTTTTATTGTCTCGTTTTGTCAACACGAATGCAAACAAGAACTACAATAACAGCAATCTTGCAATGATGAAGACAAGACACACTCGCGTTCATTTGAACTAGATCGCTCCAATGAGAATCGTTTGTCACGACCTTATGACTTAACCCGGAACTTGTAAGTTCGAATTGCAGTTCTGTTTTGGTTAAGCTTTGTGCTTAGTTAGCAAATTGTTATATAATAGCATAGTCCAATTAAGCAGCTTAGTTAATTAAAGCATACAAATAAAAATCGTGTTTTATAATCATAATTTTATTGAATGTTGATCGAGCGTTCCTATGCCTATAGATATGAACTATATCATTCATAAACGATTCGGCTAGTTCCGGACTTACAATGAAGCAGCTTATAAACATAACTTGAAAACTGTTGTCTGATCAAGAATATATTTACTTAAAGAGTTTGTAACATAATTATAATTCCCCCGCAAGACATAACTGAACATATTTGATGTATTGATGGTTTTATTAGTTGGTTAATTAGTTGGTAAGTGCCTTAGCCCAGTTTATACTACATTCTGGCTGTAAGTGGGCTCACTGATAACAGTTAACATCTACGGAGCTATGCGCTGATTCTCAATGTTGCCCAGATCCAAAGGCAAGTCTGGGAACGGTTCCAACAGCGATGAATCATCCTCGTAGTTGCTGCTCTCGCCAGACGCTGTGGTTGTTGTTGCTGGTGTTGTTGTGGTTGTAGTTGTTGTTGTTGTTGGTGTTGTTGTGGTTGTGGTTGTGCTGCGACGTCGCGGTTTTCTGCCCTTGCGACCCTTGCGTCCCTTGCGCAACTTCTTCGGTTGCAGTTGCTGCTGTACGTAGCCCAGGGTTGACAACTGATCGAAAATAGTCGGATAGGGTGCCATTGTGTAGGGTGGCAGAGTTGTTGTAAGTGTTATTGCTGCTGCTGTTGTTGTTGTTGTTGGCGTGGAGCTGCTAACTGCAATTGGTGTTGTTGTCGACGTCGATGTTGTTGCTAGCTCCGTTGTAGAATTGGCGGCAATTGTTGCTGGTATTATTGTTGTTGCTGCTACAGTTGTTGTGCTGGCAGCTGTTGTTGTCGTGCTTGCTGCTGTTGTTGTTGTTATGCTTGCAGGCGTTGTTGTTGTTGCCGCTGTTGTTGTGGAAATTGCTGCTGTTGTTGTTGGTCTGCTTGGTGTTGTTTGTGCCACAGTTGTTGTTGATGTTGTTGTTGTGGTGCTTGCCGCTGTTGTTGTTGCTGCTGTTGTTGTAGTGCTGGTAGCCGTTGTTGTTGTTGGTGTTGTTGGTGTTGTTGCTGTAGCCTGTGTTGTCGTGGAGAGTGCTGCAGTTGTTGAAGTTGTTGCTGGTGTTGTTGAAGTAACTGTTTGTGTTGTTGTTGTTGTTGTTGGTGGAGCTGGAGTTGTTGGTGCTGCAGCTGTTGATGTTGCTGCTGCTGTTGTTGTTGGTGTGCTTGGAGTTGTTTGTGCAACAGTTGTTGATGTTGTTGGAGTGGTTGGAGTTGTTTGTGCAACTGTTGTTGATGTTGTTGGTGCAACAGTTGTTGATGTTGTTGGTGTGCTTGTAGTTGTTTGTGCAACAGTTGTTGATGTTGTTGGAGTGGTTGGAGTTGTTTGTGCAACAGTTGTTGATGTTGCTGCTGATGTTGTTGGTGTGCTTGATGTAGTTTGCGCCACAGTTGTTGATGTTGCTGCTGTTGTCGTTGTCGTTGTCGTTGTGGTCGTGTTGCCTGCTGCCGCCTCATCAGCAGCAGCGATTATCTCGCTGATGTTGATTGATATCGTTTCATTGAGCCGCGTCTCATTCGCCAACTGAAGCGTATTATTGGAGCTAACAATTGTTGCCACAAACGTTGAGTTCTGTGCCGCAGACAACTGCCAGGCTGGAAACACAACAACAGGCAGAATAGTCAATATACATAGTTAGTGCAAGCTGAAAATCAATTAGAAGGGCAACAACACCATAGGCCAGATCGACCACACGGCACACTAATTACCTAATGTTGTCACCACAACGAGAGCAATTAGTTGCCGACGTGACGGCAATATTGGCGGCATTGCAGTCATCATCATCATCCGATTAGTCGTCATTCTAGTCATTCCTTAATTAGCCTCTGGGATATTGTCAGTTGTCAGTTGTCAGTTGTGTCTGCTGCTAATGCTGCTCTATAAATTTGGTTAATTGAACTGATTTTCAAACTCATCTGCTGCATTTTTATATCGATGCGAGCGCACACGTCGCACGGAAACGTCTGGCCTCTACGTGTTCTTGGCCATTTACTTATCATGTCTACCAGATAACAATCAGACACACACACACACACACGCACACAGTGACAGCTGTTGCTCCCAGGGCAATGTCTTTTCCCACAGCATCTTTGATACCGGAAACTAACGCCAGCAACCACGTGTTGAGCTGACACCCCTCCGACCGCCGGAAGTCATGCAGCTCATTTGGTTGCAAGCTCTGGGGCTCTATCAAATGGGTCAGCAAGCTGGCTAACAGGCACGTAAACTTGGCTAGTAGTTGGTCTAATCACAGCGATCTCAATGCATTCAAATCAGTTAAATGACTTGCATCAATTGAACTGGTCAACTTCGTTCTAAGAAATCTCAACTCTCGGCTAAACTTTGAAGCGAAGAAGTTACACAAAAACAAGATAGAACGAATATCGTCGATATATACCCTTGGAGCAATGTTTTTTATACAAAAACTCAATCCTTTACCGAATGTTCCTATGAACCGAGTTTGATAAAATAACAGAAAACTATATAAAGTACTAGCAGGTAATATCCCGGCCTTGCCCGGGGAAATATTTAGATGAAAATGCATTTTTTTTCTTGAATTTGACTACTTTCGTCAACCGTAAGAAATACAACTAAATAGTTGAGCTACGTGACTAATGTTTTCAGTGTAGTGTGTTTCAATATCGGTTCAAGAATATAAATATGATTGATTATTATTTATTTACTTTCATTTTATAAATTAAAATATATTATTTCAAAATCGAAAACAATATATGTTCCCACAAAAAAAACTAATTTAAAACCAAACAAGTAAGAACGTTGCAGTCGGCGGCGGCGTCCGACGGCGGACGCACCCGACTGCAGAATACTATGTTCCCAGTCCTATATAATATGGTTATTTGTAAGTTCGGAAAGAAACGCGATTTTGCTCCTTTGGGGGCGTGGGGGTGGGAGGTGTCCAAAAATTTTTGATGCAGTTTTATCCAGGGGGTCAACATTAGTATGCCAAATTTGGTGACTCTAGCTTTACTGGTGTGGGAGATATAGGTTTTGCTCCATTTGGGGGGTGGGGGTGGATGTGTCCCAAAATTTTTTATGCAGATCTGTCAGGAATCTCAACTTTAGTGTGTATGCCAAATTTGGTGACTCTAGCTTTAAAAATGTGGAACATACATGTTTTCCCCAAATTTTGGGGGAGGGGGTGTGGATGGCGGGCTGATCTTGACACTTTATAAACTGACGATATACACCAACATGTGTACCAAATTTGGTTGCTCTAGCTCAAAGATAAAGGCAAAAAAATTGCGTTCATACGGACAGACGGACATTGCGCAAACCCAATATACTATTTTTCCCTTCGGGAACATAGTATAAGAACTGGGTCTGAGGATTTCAAAAGCAAGGTCCCGAAACCGAACCACTAACATATTCTTTTTCTTTTAGCAAAACCAATATTCAACATCGAAAGTTTCAATTTGTGAGCGGCCTTGGCAGGCAAAGTACCAGGCAAACAGAAGTCGTTGAAGGCTCGCGCTGCATTACATAAAAATTTGAAGCCTACTTTCAGGCTGTTATTTAATTTGGCGAGCGCAACAAATAGATTCTTCAAGTTGCCCCTATGAGAGTGCAGCATTTTAAAGTAGTTTTGAGTGCGGCTACCTGCTAACAAATTCTGTTCGCCTGGCATTTTGTCGAGCAAGAGCGCTCGTAGTACTGCCCGGGAACCTACTGGGACATATGGCCAGCTACCTTATCTGATGCAATCTGATACAATCTCATTGTCACATGTCCTCAAGCGCAACAAATAGAACTAATGTTGATCTTTTCACGATTTCCCGAATTGGGTACTCGGAAAATGAAACCAGGACTTTAAATAACATCCAACGAAATTGATGGAAGGTTCCAAAAAGGAGATTTGAAAGCAATCCCAAGAACTTTTTCTAACACAATAAATAATAATTAAGTAGTATTTTATGTGAACTAAGTCAAATGATTGCCTGGATATACTTCTTCAAGACACATGACTGATGGAATCAAATTGAAGATTATATAAAAAATATAATAATAAATAGTTCACATTAAATCGCCGCCTTCCTGTGACTGGATATCGCTGCAAAACAGGGTATAAAAATGTCTGTAATTGGATTGCCATAAATATGAGTATATAATACTAGTTTTTGCAGAATGTTGAAATTGTAATTATTTTAAACAAACGTGACCTAAAGTAACTAAAAGTTAATTTGTAAGCCATTAAGGGAGCGTGAAATGTACTCAAATATGATATAGAATGATATTATATCTGAATAATTGGTTGCTCCCAGTATCTTTAGTTGAGTAGGTGGAGAGAGGGAGAGAGCTATTGGGCCAATCGCACGCTCTAGAACTTAAATGTCATCAAAATAGTACGTGCCCAGCAGCAGTTCCAAATGGGTCACAATTTTGGATAGTATATAAGGGGTCGGTTTGGCAGCTTGAGCAAACAGTTTGAATAGTCGACTCGACCCGATACAAGCAGCAAATACATAGTACAACAATGTTCAGCAAGACGTTCCTCGTGGCCCTTTTCCTGTGCGGTGCGTGAACTCAACTGAGTAGTTTCCAGATCCTTTGCTTAACCACAATCTTGCCTCCTTACAGCTTGCTTCCTTGGCGCCAGCTGGGCACGTCCCCAACCGCAAGCTGACATTGTGGGCAGCTTACCTGTGGGTGCTGCCACCGGAGCTGTTGGCCCAGCCCTGGGCGGTGCACTGGGTGGAGCAACTGGTGGCCTGACAGGTGGCAGCCTAGTCCCAAAACTGCCCCTAGGCAACTCTGGCGGCACTATTCCCAAACTGGTGTGAAACAGATTAATGATGGCATCGAAACCTAAGGCATACGAACTGTCCAAACCCATATGCACATAACTTTAACAATATTGTAAACAAACTGTATTCAAATGTCACAAATAATTGTATTCTATTAAATCAAATTTGCAAGCCTTAAAACATCTCTCTTTCTTGGGGTCTATTGAAGTTCTGGAAGGCTTTACTGCCAGGTGCAGCCTTAATCCTTTAATTGATCTTCTCCCAATCTTCCTCCAGTCTGGCTGCCAGGATATGGTTTATTATTCACAAATGTTGAATAAAATCTGTAACCATGCAGTGTGTAAACAACAGAGCATTAAATAACAATACAGATTCTATAAATTGTTAACAATCAGCCGTTAAAAGTTACGACTTATTTGCTTTTAATTATAGTTTTGCTTTGTGTTTAGTTTTGCAAGTTTGTTTAAGAATAATTGGTTTAATTTTTGTTGTTTTTTTTTGTATTTAAATTTATTTTTTAGCTGCTTTACAAGTGACATAATATTAAGTCTAATCGCCGTCCTACGTGAGTTCCGTTGGCCTGGTCAGCACGTAGAGGTCTGGTTGCAAGCCTATTTAGTGCCAGACCCATTTGGCCAAGGGCGCAGTTATGTTTATAACCATACAGAATGTTGGCTAAATTAACATATTTGCTTTTAGTGCTCGGCTGTAAGTAAGTAATTTCCCAGTTTGCTAATGAGGCTAACTTGTTGCTTTCGTTTGAAGTTTTGGCCGCTTGGAGCATGGCCCAACCGACAGCGGCAACAAGGCCAACAACGGAAACACCGTTAACACGTCGTGAGCTGGTTAAGAACTTTGTGAACCAGGTACAAGCGCTAATAGCCAAGTTGGCTCAAAGCTTGCAGCAACTCAATGCACCAGTTGATGCCAATATTAACATTGCCAGATAAGTTCGCCCAGCCGACATAGAAACATTATTATGTACATATTTATGGGCACCCAACAGAACAAATGAAGAATTTTCCAAATAAAACTGAGTGCTCACATCATGATTAATGCCTGCTTGTCAGGGGTCAGAGGTCAGAGGTCGGAGGTCGGAGGTCAGCACAATTTCATGCGACAAAATGAATATTTGCAGGTACAGCACAAACTTTGGCTGCCATTCATCAAAAAACCATTCTCAAATGTAAGTTTGTAAAAGTGTAAAGCCGAATACACATGTTAACATGTAGCCCAAGGGGGGGCCGGGGGTATGCGCTGCCCGGGGGCAGAGGCACGAAAATTATACCTAAGGGCGAGCACTGAAGAAAACAGCAACAAAACCAAAGACAAGAAAGAACATTTATCGCAGCTGTGCTGAATTTTCAATACCCTTCCAGAGTAGTTCTTGAGTAGAGGGAATAAGGAAAAAAATCAAACAAGTAAGAACGTTGCAGTCGGACGCACCCGACTGCAGAATACTCTGTTCCCAGTGGTTATTTGTGGGTTCGGTAAGAAACACTAAAAAAAACAGTAGTCTGTATGCCAAATTAGATGACTACCTGTACATGTTTGGGAGATTTCGATTTTGCTCATTTTCGGGGGAGGAGGTGGGGGAGTCAAAAACTTTTTAATGCAGCATTGTTTAGGGGGTGAACATAAGACTGTATCCCAAATTTAGTGACTCTAGCTATAGAACTGTAGAAGATATACCCCTCTAGCTTCAAGGGTGTGGAAAAAATGGCGTTTATACGGACAGACGGACATTTCGCATATTATTTTTATGTAGGATGTGGATTATGGAAGATAGAATGATAGAAAACACATCTTAGCTCCACTTTTGGCAAGATTTCGGAAGAGAATTTCGCACAAATGAGCGCATTTTCAAAGTTTCCTTAGATATAGGGTTTAGCTAACTGGCAATTGAGATAGAATTACAAGGATACTCAATGGATACTCAAAGAATACTCAATACTCAATTCGAATGATGGACTAGGAAATTTGCAATCCAGTTGAAACAAAAAAGTGACATACCCTCAGTTAGGGCAAAAGAATGTGCCAAGAAAATCTTAACGAAATTTCTCACGTTTGCCATAATTACGAGCAAAATACGTGACATGTGTTTTGACTGCGAATTTTAGCTGTTAGCTGTGACCCGCAGCAGCAGCAGCAGCAGCTTGTCGAGCTGCTTACTCCGGCCCTGCCCCTACAAGCCCTTCAGTTGCTGAGTTGTAAATGGTAATACGAACTCGTACATACCAATAAAAATCTGTGTATGCCAGAAATATGAGCGTAAATGCTGAGGGGAGCTGCAATTGTAACGATTCGGCGAGTAATTCATAAAAATCTCTTGAGCAAATGTTTGCGACATGAATAATGCCCAGTTTCAGATTCAGATTCAGTTTCAGTTTCAGTTCCAGCCATATTTAATGTTTCAGCTACAGCTTTGGTTTTATATCCCCTTTTTAGGGCTCGTCTCACGGCCACAAAAACCCCCTGCCAGGACCTTCATAATTTATAATGTTTTAAGGCCGCCAGCACACAAAAAGCGAAGCTGAGCTAAGTTGACCGGAGCAGAGCGGATCAGAGCGGAGCGGAGCGGGTCAGAGCTTATGCACGCTCTAAAGTGCTGAACAAATATTTCATATTTAATACCAATCATTGTTTGTTAATTTCATTTGTAGTTATAATAATAATGTACCTATATATATTATTATGGAAAATTTGTTATTTTCTATATTAAAACAGGTTGCAGTCGCACGTAGCGGACGGCAGAATACTCTGTTTCAAGTCCGGCATAATTTGGTTATTTGTGGGCGACTATAGCTTTAAGAATGCGAAAGATATAGGTCTCATCTAAATTGTGGGAGACTTGGTGGGAATATTTGTGCGACCTTGACACTTTTTGAACTGAGGGCTTACACCAACATATGTACCAAGTTTGGTTGTTCTAGCTTCAAGGGTGTGCAAAAAAATAGCGTTCATACGCAATTTGAACTTTTTTAATTTTTTATTTTTTTTTTTTTGATAAATTAATATTTTATTTTTATTATTTCAAACACTTTCATATAAATCTATTTTTTTCAAAAAAAAAAAAAAAAAAAAAAAAAAAAAACAGAGTATTAACATCTATATACTACTTTAATTGGTTTTATTCCTCCCAAACTTATGCACTATACATACCTAACATCCGTATCTCATATAAACATAGAAATAATATACCTCTTACTTTATCGAAAATGTTACCTAAATTTTTTATTTTTAAGATAAATATAAATATTGTGGAGCTAGTGCGCCCTCTCCCTTGTGTATAGTATTAATATTAATTGTTTTGAGGTTATGTATTATTTTCATATTTATGAGTTAATTTTTGAAAATAAATTATGAAAAGAATTAAAGCTCTTCTATATAAATTTGTATAAATTTTGAAACCCTTGCAGAGTATACTATAATTTTGTTTTTGTTAATGCAGATATATTATCAAAGCTGAGCAATAACAATTTTTTTAACATTTTATATAGTTTGCTTCAAAACTGCCAAGAAAACTTGGTCGAAAATTGAGTTTTTGTATAGAAATTATTGCTGCAAGGACATATACGAGTGTCTTCGGCAAGCCGAAAAAAGTTGTTCCATCTTATTGTTGTAAAATTCAAAAATAAATTTATTTACAATAAACATAATGAAAATGATAAACTTTTGTTTAAAGATGATTTCAAAGGCCCTTTGAATAGTTTCCTGCAGTCAGTGCAGTTGAAAAGAAATAATCAGCTGACAAGAGCGTAACTGTGCGAAGCTTAAGCGCGTATCAGCTCCGCTCAGCTCAGGGCTGAGAAAAGCTGAAACGCCAAGCATTTTCAGCATCTTTTGGAATCTGGAGGCAGGGCCAGAGGAGGGGCAGCAGATGCCGGAGTCCCAGAGCGTTGCGTGATTGAATTGTTGGCTGATTGACAGTTGACAGTTGAAATTGATTTGGCTGCGTCGTGTGGTGCGTCGGGTGGTGCTGCGTAGCTCGTGGTCCGTGGTCCGTGGTGTCTGGTGGTGGTTGATACAATGCCAAGCCCGTGCCCGTCTACGTTTATTAATCCCCAGAGTGCAGGCGTGCATAAGTATCGGGCAAATGGATTAGACATTTTTATGTCGATGTCGATGTCGATGGCGATGGCGACTGTGGCGCAACGTTGAGCCAAGCAAAAGGATTTCATTGGAGCTACGCAAACAGTCAACTATTTAATTAAGTTTCTTTTACCTCCAGATTGGCCAGTGTTGAGTCCTGCCATATGCCACACGTTGCTCTAACAATCGATCGTCAAAAGAAGCGTCTGGGTGTCCTTTGTTCTCGCTAATCAAAGGATGAAAGCATTTCTCCCCTGCCTTGCCACAGCAAGGGGACATTATGCTATACTTTACCACTGCAAGTCAACTAATTAATGGATTATTCGCGTTACCGAAGCAATCATATAATCAAGAAAGAGCGACTGTCAGGAAACACATGAAAGGTTTCGCAATAGCCTTCAAATTGACAAGTTGATAAGCCTTTCATACAAGTGCGTTATATTGCAGCTATCAAAGGACCAAAGGGGCAATAGACCAGCCCCAAAGTATACCTACAAATTGGGCTTTTGATTTGTTATCTGTTGGCCTTGTTAGTTAGCCAATTCAAAACGATAAAGGAGTGTATGTATTTATGCTACTATGCTTGATCAGCGTCCAGATCGGAGAACAGAGAGCTGGAGCCATTAAATTTGGTATGTGTGTTCTCCTGCAGCTTTTATTGTTTTAAACCAGGGGTGCCCAGCCCATTGCTCATCTGGCTCATTTTGTTATTGTAATTGCTCTTAGCATAGGCAGCAATGCGCGTATACATGCACGGCTCTAGTCATAAACCAATGCATAATACAAAAACAATATTGCGTGTTCTCTTTCTTATCTCTTTTCGCTGGCTGGGCTCATGATCAAAGCAACAACACTTCATTACTTTGTTGTTGCGCTACTGAATTTCGGTGTAATTTTGTTGTTGCTCTTCATTGAGGCCTGCACTTTAAAAAAATTATATTTGATTAAATGCTTTAGGTGTGAAATGCAAATGCAATATTTGCAAAGAAATAATAGAAATTGTATCTACTTTTTTTTCGGTGCACACAATAAAATGAAAAAAATTGTTTGCCTTAGATGTGTTAGTGTTTTCTTGCATATGTATTGAAGTTTGCTCTTCCATAAGCAGCGTTTGGGCACCCCTGTTTTAAACCATACCCATAAAGGTAACCCGACTCGGATGTCCTAGTAAAAGAGGATACCAAGATGAATCGCCTTCTACATCGCTTGATAAACAGTCGGAGCTGGAAACACTGGAGCTGCATTTAAAATGACTGAGCTTGTGTATTATTTACAAGAGTATTTTGTCAGCCTTCGGACTAGCAAATCAATCACACTGCCATGCGAATCAGTGAGTTCAAAAAGGTTAACTGGCTTCACAATTTGTGAACACAATGAGAGCAGAGGCATCAGCGGGGGCGTGGGGCAAGTGGGGCAAGTGTGGCAAGTGGGTGCAAGCGGGGGCTGTAGCCAATCTCAGTCCACAAATAGGCAAAGCTCATTGGAGAGTTGGATATGAGTGTATTGATTGCTTTGACAAATCTGAGGGCCTTGTAATTTCATTACAAAACCGTAACACAAGATTACCACAAAAGCATTTTCCTATAAAAGTATAGAAAGAGATAGGGATTGGGATTGGGGGAATGAGAGAGAGAGAGGCAGAGGGTGGAAGGAGGGAGAGTTAGATGAAACTGCTCAATTCCCCAATGTGAAAGTAATAGACCATGCCAACAACAACAACAATCCAGCCCCAAAATACAAGCCAAGGAACTGAAATAGCTGTCTGCCAGTTGGAGCATGGAGAGGGGCCGCGGTGGAGGGTGAAGCTTTAAGATGCTTTGTGTGTTTGTGTGTTTGTGTGTGTATGGAAAATTAAATTCAATTGTGTGACAAGTTAATCCTATTTCTCATCTCCCAACTTTTATTTAAGCTTCATTCTTTATGCATTACATGCGAGAGCCAGACGAACTCTGAGTCGTGCAGTCAATCAATCAGTCAGTCAGTCAGTCAACTAGTCAACCAGTCAGTCAGTCAGTCAGTCAGTTACTCAGGCAGCCTTAGAGGCTGTCAGAAATGTTTGATATGTTGGCTGGCTTTTTGGATGCCGCTGTCAAGACCGAAAAGTGAAAGCGAAGGGTTGCCCCTCACTTCAGGTCCGGCGGGGGTTGCTGGCAACACTTCATTAAACGCATAAAGCAATAAAATGTGCTCTTGATGAACAAAACAAAGCGGCCACAGCGTGGGGCATGCTACAACCAACAATCCAACCACCCAAACCACCCAAACCAAGTGAACCACCCCACCCAACTGATGCGCCTTCAATTGTCTGACAGCTCGACATTGTCTGCTAATGGCAACTGCAGAGAAATGAATTGAATTCCATCGCTGATTCGGTAAGTCGGGGTGCTCGGGGTGTTCGTTGCGTCGGGATGCCACATCCATCACAAGAGCCATTCGGGAAGAATCCTTAAAGCTGCACTCCATATGGTATCCCTTCTAAGTATTCCACTGCAGCAGTCGATGATAATTATATTAGTTTCTTTGTTCAATGACTTCCATTTCCATTTGCAATGGTCCGAAATGGTTCAAAATGAAACAAACGTCACGTTGTTCTAGTTTCCCTACGGAGGACTGAGGACTGAGGCTAATGTCCTCCCCGGGCTAATTGCTGACTGCGAAGTTAAGACACAAGTGCAACTTAACCTCCCGATTTGAATATGTATTGGGGCTTCATACAGACATCTGACTTAATTGACCACTGAGTAGGTTGGGCTTAAGAGAGCTGTCCGAGCTAATTAACGAGTGTGAGTATAATGGACAAGCTAATGGCTAATGTCAGGATTTCAAAAAGTGGCTTGGTGTCACACTTTCAAGCTGGACAGACAGGTAAAGCAGTAAAGAATGAAAAAGGTATGTTTCATTTATTCCATTCGAGCTCTTTGCAAGGATGCCTTCAACAGGGTTTCCCTTAGTATTTTGGGGATTCGTACTGCCCGATTGCAGACTGTGTGGATAGCTTAACTTCCTTTTGTTGCTCAATTACGTGGTACCCCAAAATTTGTCAGCTTTAGTCACGCCCCCGCCTATGCGTAAACAATTACAATATGCCCTGTCCGGAGTTTCAATTGAATGGAGCTTTACGTTGACTCTTAACTGTTTTTTCATTCTCTTTTTGTGTGTGTGCCACTCATCGTCATCATCATCATCAGCAGACAACGTCATTGTCAGGGATAGACCTTTAGTCCGGGAGCCAGAGCGAACCTCCCCCAAACCTGAAGCTGGCTGGGTTATTAGAGTTGGTGGACGGTAGATCTCCGGCTGCGATGCGTATAATAGAGTAGCCGAGATGTATCTTTATTACGGTAATTGCTCATTGAACAGGAAATTATTATATGCGTGCGTGTCCCCCAAAGTTGTTGCACGATGCTCAATGTATCATCCAGCTAGCCAGCCAGCCAGTCAGGCCAGGCCTGGCCAGGACCGTTGGCCAAAAATAAACAGCCAAAAGGGGGCAATACAATGGAGTTGGGGGCGTAATAATAATAAAACACACGGTGATGATGTAGAGGAAGCGAAAGACTATATAGTACCTATTGAATTTGAATTTGTGCCAGTAACATCCACATAACAATGCCTCTCGATATACGCGCCACAGCAGGAATAGCAACACGCCAAACAAATCGATATTTTGCGGCCACAGAAACAGAGTCAAGTGCCACTTGGTTGTTGCGGTGCTCGGTGGTGGCACTTTGGTTGGTTGGGGTCACGGGTCGGGGATCCCATCGGCAGCCGGCAGCATTTGGGGCTGGGCTAGGCGGCGGGGTCGGGTGTCATCGCCGCCGCCATCTTGATCGATGAGACGTGTCGGTAAGCGCCAGCTCCAAACGTGCACACCATCCCCCTCACCCATGTCGAAGTGGACCCGTTGACGCTGCAGGATGATCCTGAGGTTCTGTACAAAGCGTGCCACATCTCCGGGATTCTCGTGCTGCAGCCGCGCTGCCACAAGTGGTGGTATGAATCGATCATACTCGTGCCGCTGCTCCTCATTTGGGCCCCAATGGAGTTCCGGCTGGACACGACGATGCCGCATGTTCAACTGTCTCGGCCGAGGATGGTTCATAGCGCTTTTAGATAGATTTGATTGTCTGTTGGTTTTTGTATTTGAACTGGAATTTGGGGTTAGAAAACGAATGTAAAAAAAAAAAATATTGAAAATTCTGTTTGCTCTAAAAAGAATTTGGCAGTTATGCTAGCTAAGAGCCTTGACTGAATACAACCTGGTTACTTAGTTAAAGCTGCTCAAGCCCCCAATTGATAGCTTTGCTTTCAGTTCAGTTCAGTTCATTTAACAACTAGTTCAAGCTTTCCAGCTAGCAGTAAGTTAGGTTAGGTTAAGACGGCAGGTCAACCCCTCACACAGGACCATTTGGTCCTTAGTGGTACCGCATATTTCAACCTTGCGATGTTCAGGATAATTTTCGCGAATTTTAAGAGATTGTTAGTGGTGTCCTCGATATACTCTCCAGGGAAGTGATAGTATGGGAACCCTGATGGTTGAGTCTGCTTCTCATGAGCGCTGGACAAGCACAGAGGAGGTGTTCCAGGGTTTCGGGTACCCCCGGGCACCCAAGCTAGCAGTACACCAGGTCAACAAACATGCCAAAGAGTTCAGATTGTTAGCCTACTCCTTGAATCGATCTTCTCGTTGCAAAAGTAACGAGCTACTCCTTAGATCCTTTTCACCGATGAAATCGCAGAACATACATAAGCTGACTGACAATAAGAGGCTATAGGATATATAGGATGTCACCTTATTTTGAACAGATAGCTCAGTAACTTACTGGTCCACACGGCATATGCCAAGCATCGGTTCAGGTCTAATTCATTTTGGAACCTGGCCTGTCTTATAGGCCACATTCCTCCATAGAAGCAGCTGCTGTATTTGGATTATTTACGACTCTGTTTGACTTTGTCCTTAATCAAAACGCACACACTTGATGCATATTTAATTAAACTTTCACCTCGTAAAGAATTTTTGAAAAACAAGTCAACAGCACTTTGTGTCTAAATTGCGTGGTGGGGGGTTGGGGGGCAACTGGCAACTGGGGGAGGCCGAAGGTCTGTCTAACCTGTGTCCTTGTCGGCCGTGGTACAAGCCAGAAATGCCTTAAAAGCGACACGACGATGCTTTAATTAAATCAGTTTTAATTAATGCAAAATGCGAATTTCAAAAGATGTTGCTAGACGCTACAACATGGAAATCGGATGAATTGTGGAGAGTGGGGAAGTGGAAAAATAAAGTGGGGTTGGGAAAGGGTGGGCCAAAGTACGGAAACGGAAAACTGCCCCAACGTTTTGTTGTCGCATAATTACAACTCAATTGTAATCCAATTTTGGGCAGGCATATAAATCGGATTTCGTTGTGACAAACCACGCCCTGTCGCCCCCAACCCCCTGGGTAGGTGGGTAAGTGTGTAGGGTGCCCGGCGGGAGGATGTACACCCCCCTGACTGGTGTCTGTGTCAACTTTTTTGGTGTCAAATAAATAAACTTTTGACAGTCGGCAGACAGGTTGGCGGGAGTGCCACTTCCCTCCCCCCCTAACCAGTTGAGCCTGTGCCGGAAATGTAAATTAGTTTGAGGGCGTAAAGTTGCACAGGGTTGGGGGCGGGTGTGGCATTGGTTGGCATTGAATCAATGCTTTAAAAATCGGGTCCACAAATAGTGATATGAGTCCAGTTGGCATATTTGTTTTACCCAAACTGCAAATTAGTTGCACATGTTTTGCCCCGCAACTCAAAACAAGACGTGTTTGCACTAATTTGGCCAAAATCAACAGCTGTGTGTACATGTGCCTTCTCCAGCTGTCTCAGCATGTGTGTGTGAGTGTGTGAGTGTGTGTACATGTGTGTGTGAAGAAAACTCATCATAACTTTCTTATCAAAAACTTATTTTAGGCAACGAGTGCTGCAGAGATACCCAAACAGGCAAAAAAAGCCCCAAAGAACATGTTAGGAAGCTGTTCACCAGACTTCTCGACTATAAAGTACCCTGTTTTTGTCAATTCCAGCTATTTCTATTATAAATTGTGCTAGTCGGAGTAAATTAGTAAGGCTATTCGATATTTTACTTACCCCTAAATGTCATGGTTTCCCATGTAAAAATAATTCTTCAAAATATCTAATTTCGGCCTTAAAAGACGCTTTTATAGATAAGAAAAGTATTTCCGGCGGCGTAGAAAGACTTTATTGGTGGAATAGTGAAAGAAAAGCAAAGCATAAACAAATATTGAACGATATGAATTATCGTCACGGTAATTGATAGTTTTCAGTGTTGGTGAATATCGATAAATGGCCGAAGTTGCCAGACTGGGCGATAGCTTAAATACTGAAGCCGCCAAAATATAAAAATATTACAAAATATAATAGTTTAAAATACAATACAATAACTCTTTAAATAACTAGCTCAAGCTATGCTGGTATAAATATATTTCTTTAAAATATTGCGATCGATATTCCCCATTAGTAAGTAAAAATCTCTTACGATTTTAGTATATTGAACAAGGGTCTTAGCTTTTATCTCATAATTTCTGCAATAGAGTCTATCTCCGCCACCGGAAATTGTATTTCTATTTTCTTATATTATAAGTAGTGTTGAAAAACATCAAAAAACATCGATATTTTCCATACAAAAAATCGATTTTCTTACATCACTATTTATAACCAAAATCAGATCATTGAAAGCAGTGTTCAACTGTTTGCGCCAAACCTAAGAATCACCCAAGATATATTGTATTCTACAATACATATTTCCAATCCAAATATAGATAACAACATATCCATCAAGAATCTTGCAGCTCTATTACAGGGTATAAAATCCAACCAGCAAGCAAAAAATTAGGAACAAAATGCCTCGAAAACTTGTTATAATTACACTGCCTCGACAGCCATCTGTGTGCTCGTGTGTGTGTGCCCCTGTGTGTGTGTGTGTGTGTGTGTGTGTGTGTGTGTGTGTGTGTGCTAGCAGCCCTACTCACTGTCTCACTGACTGACTGACTGACTGACTAACTGGGATAACATGCATGAACAGTAACATATGTTGGACTTTGGCACAAACTTTTCCGAGTTTTTGGCGCGTTTTGCCCACGATCCCATTTTTAGCATCTCGTAGCCATGGCCAACTTCTTCCCTCCCCACCACTCCCCTCCCCCTGCGCTGTCAAGCCCATCATACCGTGTGAAACGTGTGCGTTTTGTGGTTGAGTAAACGCACACTTTAGGCCCAGAATGCAACAGCTGCGACACACTGCCTCCCCACCTCCACGCCTCCGCGCCTCCCCACATCCCTAGCGAACTAGCCCGTCCTCAAAGCCTTTTAGTCGCTGCATCTAGGAAAGTTGTGGTAATATAGCCAACAACAAATTAAAGGCGTATCACATTATAGAATAAACATGTGTGTGAAGGAGCAGGCTTTTATAATAAGGATGAAAATGCTTCATATTCTATTTCACTTTGTCTGCCAGTTTCTCACAGCTTTCATATTTTATGGTGAAATTTTGTACAAGTTGCACATTTACAGAGTGTATTCCAGATCCGGACGGATAGGGTTACCATATCTTATAGAAGTCACAGGAACAATAGATAGGAAGATGGTCTATTGTATAAATAATACTAGGACCACAACTTGGACAAACATGATAGAAGATTGGACATTCATATACATATACCACAACAAAATGGTTGGGCAATCAACGAATTTGTTCGGTATTTAGGTAGGGTAAGGTAGGGTTTTAGCAGGCTTGAGGTCCAGTTTCAGCTCCAGTTCTTCTTTATAAGCCTTTGTTTGATACGCTTCGAGTCATTTGATAAATATTTCAATAAACAATAGTTTCAATTATTTCAGTATATATTAAACATTTCAGTTAAGAAGGTTTTTTGAAGGACATTTGAAGACATCATCGCACAAACGCTCTGCCGACAATAGTACAAGTATATGCTATAGCTTTACATATAGTCTAGTTCAAAACTTTAAGTAATCAACATCTTAGCCAAATGATGCCAGAGTAACAATATAAAACCTGTATGCTTCTAGCGAAGGACACACAATAAACGAGGACAAAGGAACTGGCAACTGCTGCCGTGTGTAAGGACTTAATATCGAAATAAAAGCCAGTCAATACTCGTATTTGACAACGGAAAAACACGGCTAACAATGCCGACACAAGGGTGGCCCAAAACAAAATTTGACATAGGAAAAAAAAGAGAGCAGAACAAAAAATGAAACTAACTTTTTGCAACTTTGTGTTGTGTTGTGTTGTGTTGGGGGCAAGGGCTACAAAATATATGCCTAAAAATGGCTTGGCGAACATAAATATGGCAACAAAATGGCACACAGCAGGGGGGTGGGTGGGGGCGAGTGCAGGGCAGGGTGGAAGCCAAAAACGAAGACGGCTGCGTAGGAGTTCGAGCGGCAGGAGGGTGGCATGTCTGAGCCTGAGCTATGTGATTGCATATGCGAAGCACGTACTTGCGCTATAATTATTTCGTACGTGAGTGCTGTGCTCAACTTGGCCCGGAAAGCAGCCAAAGACAATGCTAGAGAGAGTGAGAGAGTGTGTGAGAGAGAGAGAGAGCTAGAGTCTTGCGACACGGGAGCAGACTTGTATCCTGTGTAACGATGGCCCAAAGACTTTGCCAGCTTAAAGCTTCAACTAACCTTAGGCGATAAATTGACTTGCCTCTCGCCAAGAAACTCTGACAAGCTATAGCCAGAGAGGGTAACGGAGAGAGATATGCAAGAGAGCGCCTGCTGCGCTCTTTGC
The DNA here is from genome assembly GCA_037075165.1 of Hirtodrosophila histrioides. Classification (NCBI taxonomy): domain Eukaryota; kingdom Metazoa; phylum Arthropoda; class Insecta; order Diptera; family Drosophilidae; genus Hirtodrosophila; species Hirtodrosophila histrioides. Next base: position 4,397,740 of record JBAMCL010000444.1, read on the forward strand.
TACAATGCACAGACAACAAAGGACGCCGGAGAGACTGCAAACTGCAATCAACAGGCAGCTCAGCTCTGCCAAAGAGTCTGACAGCTCGCAGACACACTCACAGCTGTGACTAGGTGCTCATCTCTCACAGTCAGTCGCACCTGGCCACACACAAAGGATATTACAGGAAATCATCTGACAGAAAATGACAAGAGATTTGCCACAGAACAGCTGAGACCAGTGGATATGCACTTGGGATCACAGAACAAGACTTAGAGCTATATGTGCATAAATTGTATTAAAATAAAGTATATTCTGGAAAGGATTACGTTTTGGATTACGAATTGCGCTTATTGGAGTACCAATGGCAATACCAATACCTTTAATCCTTTAGATCCTTTCATTTCTTTCCTTTAATTCCTTTAAGCTTCATTTTTTAAGAAACACTGAAATTTTATACAAATATTACAGTTTTATTGCATTATATAAATTGTTGTTTTAATATTTTGTGGTGCATTAAAAAATACAAGCTATTTGAAGCGTATATTGTAAGATATCAAAGAGAAACTTCTCCGATCGATTACTGTTTGATAAAAGTTTTTATGGACGTTTCTTAACAATATTCTTCAGTTTTCTTAAGTTTCTTTAGCGTAAAAAAATTCAGCAAATGACCCTGTTTATCCTATTATAGCGATCAAGATAAAGGTCAGGGATCGTCAATAAGAGATATGGGGATGACAAAAATCAAGGTGAAAAATGTATTCAATATTATCCAAAAACAAGATACATTTCCTTTCTAATTTAATTTATTTAAATTAAAAATTAAACACATTTTTGACCCAAAAAGGGAAATTATGAATTTTACTTTATTTTTTCCAAAAATAAAACTCAATTTTGTATTTAATGAATACTGCATTATTATTTTGTATTATTCGAAGTATTATTAATTTTTATTTTCTTATTTATTATTTAGTTTATTATTTAATTATTCTGTTATTATTTCCAACAACTTAAATTAAATGAAGTATAAGGTTCTAAAAATATCACAAATTTTTGCACATTCTGAAGAACCTTTTTATGGAGTACCTTTTTAAAAATTCCCAAATTCAGTAGTTTCATGAAGTTACCAAAAACTAAAGGTGGATAGTCCTGGCAACAAGGATGCTCTAGGTGTTGTCCTCTTTCATGTATCAATTCTCTTTTATTATGATGTTTTCCTTTTAAAAATGAGTACACAATCATTATTTACGCTCCCTGACTGTACTTCGCTTGCATTGGTGAGAATCGCATAGAGAGGCGTTCACGCCAGACCTAATTATGAGCGGGTGTTGACAGACTGCAGCTTATGAGTCACACCTCATTAAGGACAACAACAATAACAACAACAACATCAATATGATCAACTTTATTAACCTCATCAACAAAGCCGCCGCACAGAGGCGACTCTACATGCAACTTAATTCACATAAAAGTCACATAAAGTAAATAAGTTTGATTATGCGGCATCGAGGGAGCTGTGGGTGGTGGCAGCGGGGAAAAAGCAGCAGTAGAGGGAGCTGAGGCAGCAGCCCTCTCCCTCTACCACTCCCCCTTTTGGCTCTGACTCCGGCAGTTGTCGCCGTTGTAGTAATTAACATTCACAGTGAAAATGAAAATGAAAACGAGCAAGTGCAGCGGTCGGATCTGGTCGCCCCCTTTGGGTTTGGGTAAAAGTTTTTAATAACCCGCAACAACAAACATGGCAAGGACAATGAAGGATAACAGCAACAGCAACACACACACACACACACATGTACACACACCACACACACACAGATCAACAACCGCCAAGAGCCGCAATAATGACACACAAAACTTTGACAATGTAGTCGTGCGTGCTGATGCCCCCGAACCCCCTGAACCCACCTACACCTACACCCCCGCCCTCGCCCCTCTCCCTTCTTGGCAATGCAGCCGCATCCCTGAAGCCTGAACGGAAAAGGATTTCAGCCACAACGAAAACAGCTATGAAAACCACAAAATGTGTTGCCTGCTGCTGCAGCCATTGGCACTCGCCCCCGGAGGGGGGCGGGTTGAGGGCTGCAGGTCGCGTCAGGCATACGCAACATCAAACTGCTGACCACTAGGCGGGCTGGAGAGGGGGCGGAAGCAGTGTGTGGCGTCGTCTGGATGAATGGATATTCAATCGCAACGAATGCGTGTTCCAATTGAAGCGGTTTTAAAATAAACGAATGCGGCTTATTACACACACGCACTCACACGCACACACACACACACACACACACACACACGCACAACAAAATAAATGTCAAATTGTAATTGACATGCTGTGACAGAGACGGAGACGGAGACGAACAGAAAGGGCGGCAGACAGAGAGGCAAGCAGCTAGCAGGACCAGTTGGCGTCATGGATCTCTGTGCCTGATCCTTGCCATCCTTTGGATGTGCAACTGTCTCCACTGATGCGGCTAATACACGTTTACACCCACATCAATTAGAATGGGCTTAGTAAAGTGTTTATTCAATACAACAAACTTCACTTCCAGCTCCAACAATAAGAGCCTGAAGTCGAAGTCGAAGTCTCATCATTTTTCATGCACATTATTGTTATATATTTATTTATTTTCAAATTGGTCAACTTTTATCAAACACTGTAGGAAACCTATAATATATGCACCCTTTTATTTTTGTGAGTTTTAGCTTCAAATAAGACTTTTATATTTTATAGTTTGGTACTGTAAATTCATCCTATACATATTTCGGATTTATTAAATTTCTTTCTTAATAATATGAACAGCATAAGGCGTTAGTTTAAGTAAAAATAATCAACTTATAGCTCTCCCTAAGGCTGATTACTATTAATTCATCTTATAGGTAGAAATTTTTGGAACGTTTTGGATGAACTTTAGCCGAAAATTGAAATTCCTTAGAACAACTTTTTGAAATAGCATTTTGTACTAATATTGATGTCCGCTTGAATGGAAGTAAGAAAACTAATTAATAAATAAATCGGAAATTTTATTTCTTATATGAATTGAATCCAAATGTTTAGTCAATCTAGAGGGCAAATCATGAACAAAAACACATTTAATATGGAAATTGGTGTGGTTATGACAAAGTTATGATAGTTTGAACTATAGGAAGATCACTTTCTATGGCTAAGAAATCTTTACAAGTGAAAACTCTGTGCAGTTTTGGCATGAATTTCGACCGAAAATGAATTTCCTAAGAATTTGAGTCTTTTACCTACGTTTTTTTTGGGGATAGGGTGTAAAAATATCACTCCTTAAGCTGGAATTCTGGTGAATCGATTATAAAGCTTATATCATTTATAAGATTGCTGGGCTCTCTAAATTGTATTCGATATCAAAATGTCAAAATGGTATTAAAATAGAAATTCATTTTAATCTTGGGAAAATTAAACGAAAGGTAATGGAAAACTTCGGCTAAATAAGCGATAAGGGATTTGTTACAATCGCCCTTTTGTGTTTTGCCAGGGTTGTCTATACACTTCCGACCCTCTCTGTTCTATGCTTCCTTCCCCTGCCCTCTGGCACTGTCAACGGTAAGGCACTTGACACCAACTGGAGGCTGGCACAATGCTCATCAAGGAATCGTTTGCGTACTGATTTATCTGGGGTCCCAGCGTGGGCAATTTGACGACACCTGGACACCTAGAGGGGCCACCAGACTTCCAACGTGGCACACTTTGTGGAGTCGCCTGAGGCAGTTGCAGGCTTTGATCACGGCGGCTAATAAGATTTAAGGAATATTTATGGAAGGACGCGTGCTGGGCGTGTCAAAAATCAAGTGAAAAATGTAAGCTGTCTAGCACTTGATGAGGCATGGAATGGGGCATGTGGCATGCCCCACTCGACTGGGCTAATTTTATTAATGTTGCCAATTTTGAACGGGTGGCAAGCCGCCCACATTTTAGAATTAAATAGACAGGTAAGGCAAATGGGTGCTGCAAGGAGGGAGGAAGAGAGGAGGGTGCATTGCTTACGCGCGCAATTAAATATGAAATATTTAAGAGTGAGTGCTAAAGGGGGCTGGCAGTGGCAGGGGCAGGGCCAGGGGCAGGGCCAGGGGCATGGGCAGGGACCTTAGCGTTCGTTCACTTGCCAAAACTTTGTAGCAAACAAAGGAAGCAACCGAGCGGGACAGAGAAGGGAAGCTGAAACTGAAGACCGGCTTCGTCGAGGCTAATTAATAATTTTTAGGCCATTCAGCACAAAGATGGCTGGCGCAAGGATGTAAACGGGGCGGGCGAAGAAATGAGGGCTTCCACTCGCAGGTGCGTTGCTGCTACAAGGCAAACTTTGGCTCGAGTTGATTAAGTTGCTTTTTAATGAAGTTCAAAGTGATTTCACTTGCAATTAATGTCCGACACGACACGGCCAAGCCTTCCAAGGTCCTCTAATGGATCTAAGTACTCGTAATACAGGGGCACTGATAGATAGTACCTGGTTGTGATTGATGTTACAGAAGCAGCAAAATACCAAGACATTGACACTGCCAAAAGGCATGAATACCCTGGTTGATAGGTAATACTCATTCAGCAGAACTTATCGCTGACTGATTTCCGATGCTTTTTGTCTATTGTCACTTTGAGCGTTGAAATTTCACTCAAAGTAAAAGTCAAATTATTTTATATGCTGTGTTGCGCTAAGTCAGCGGACTAAGTTCCTGCATAAAAGACAAATCAGTCAGCGGCTAGCAAGGCAGGGGAAATCAGTCAGCGATTACTAAAATTTGTCCATATACCGCATTACCATATTTTCCTATATTTAGCTTGTTTTTGAGCAGTATAAAGGTAACACGTGTTTTCGGAGTAATTTTTGATATCTACTCAAACGTTGCAAGCTTCCGTTCTTTCATGGGTTTATCCGTTTTGCGAAAGAGAGGAACAGTTGCATGTATTCTTTTGCCACATAGTCATGAGCGTTCTTCGTCTTGCTTCATCTACTCTCTTAAGGTCTCGATGCTGAGAGCAGATTCTATTTTGCGCTCTCACAGTTACGAGAGAGAGAGAGCGCGCCAAGTTCTCTTTGAAATACACCGCCCAGTGGTTCGGGGTAACGGCTACGTGGGCACCCACAGGACCGGTCCTCAGTGTATACCACCGGTCACCAGGCAAGCCACCAGCAATGCGTAACCGGCTACTTAACCGGCGACGGGTGACCGGTAAATTCTCAAGGCGGTTGGCACCGATTGCCTCCGGCCGAACCACTGGGGAACCCACACAGAGAGAGAGAGAGAGGGAGAGAGCGCGCCAAGTTCTCTTTGAAATACACCGCCCAGTGGTTCGGGGTAGCGGCTACGTGGGCACCCACAGGACCGGTCCTCAGTGTATACCACCGGTCACCAGGCAAGCCACCAGCAATGCGTAACCGACTACTTAACCGGCGACGGGTGACGGGTAAATTCTCAAGGCGGTTGGCACCGATTGCCTACGGCCAAACCACTGGGTGCCTTAAGCGCCTGAGGCTTTCACTGCCGCAGTCACCTCAAAGTCAGTACTCGCGCATACTTTAGGTAATGCTCGAAAAAATTTATTAAAATCATATCACAAATAAACAAAAAATAATTTTGAAATAAATCCACTAAATATGCTGCTGCTCTTCCCGCTTTTACAGCTGCTGCTGCTGTTCCTGCTGCTGCACTTCCTGAGGCGACATTGCAAGGACAAAGCGACCATTCACACGGCGTATGTATCCCTTCTTGGTTGCCTCGTACATGACGTTGGGGGCCAAACGCTGCACCACCTGCAAGGGGCAGTCAAGATGCACTGACAGCATGTACAGGATTAGCTCAAAGGCAATCGGTCCGCCCTGCTCCACCATAATGCCAATAAGTGTATCCAAAATAGTTTGATTAAGCTGGCTGAGAGCAGCTGCCGACGGTAGCGATACTCTGCCTCCGTTAATTATAATCGCCTGCCCAAACTGGCGATGATGGTTTCCATTGCGAGGACCTCTGAATGTAGGGTGCCTGTTAGCCGCCCCTGGGGGCGGCCGCTGCTGCTGCTGCTGCTGATGGCCGCGCTCCTGCTCTGGATGTGGCAACGGTTGCTGATGTCCACGCTGTGGAGCGTGCTGCCGTTGGTGCTGTACCTGCGACCTGGCTGACAACCGTTGCTGTGCCAGCTGTGGCTGACCACGACGATTGTAGGATGCCACACGCTTTGACTTGGATTGCAACTTGTTATTGTGTTGCTTGCCTTGTTGCACATTGGATGCCATCAGATTTGAGTTCGACCTCGGCTGCAATGGCTGACGGGAGCCACTGGGCAACTCTTGTAACGCCGCCACCGGCTGGTTGTAGACATCGACACCTTGTGGCAAGGCAGCCACAGCTTGCATCAGCGGCTGCTGATAGACGCCAGGAATCGGTTGGAAAGCAGATGGCGAACTCATTAGCTGCATCGGCTGCTGGATGAGCGGTGCTTGCTGAGGCAACGGGGCCGGCTGGTACAGTTGAAGCTGATCCTGTGGCATCTGCGCCTGCTGGAGCATATGTGGATGCTGCATGAGCTGTGGGTGATGGGCCATCTGTAACTGCTGTGGCGTCTGGAACAGCTGTTGCTGCTGTAGCTCCCGTGGCATATCGGGCAGTTGAAACTGCTGTAGATCCTGAGGCATTTGCGGCAGTTGAAATGTCTGTGGCAGCTGTGCCTGCTGAATCAACTGAGGCTGCTCCAAACCCTGAGTCATGTGAGGCAGCTGAAACATCTGTGGCTCCTCGGGCAGCTGTGCCTGCTGAATCATCAGCGACTGTTGCGCCTCCTGTGACAGCTGCGGTTGCTGAATCAGCGATTCCTGCTGTGCCTCTTGCGGTATCTGTTGCGCCTCTTGTGGCATCTGTAGCTCCTGAAGCTGTAGCGAATCTTGGACCTGCTGTACCCCATGAAGCATCTGTTGTTGCTCATGTGGCATCTGCGGCTGATACGATTCTTGGAGCTGCTGAATCTGCTGGAGCATCTGCAGGTGCTGAAGCTGTGCCAAGTGAATCAACTGGGGCTGCTGCATATCGTGATGCATTTGAGGCGGCTGAAAGGTCTGCGCACCCTGGAGCAGCTGTGCCTGCTGAATCAGCTGGGACTGCTCCAAATCCTGAGTCATTTGAGGCAGCTGAAACATCTGTTGCTCCTGCAGCAGCTGTGCCTGCTGAATCATCAGCGACTGTTGCGCCTCTTGTGGCAGCTGCGACTGCTGAATCAGCTCTTCCTGCTGTGCCTCTTGCGGTATCTGTTGCGCCTCTTGTGGCATCTGTAGCTCCTGAAGCTGTAGCGCCTCTTGGGGCTGCTCTGCCTCTTGAATCATCTGTTGTTGCTCATGCGGCATCGGCGGCTGATATGTATCTTGGAACTGCTCAGTCAGGTGTGGAAGCTGATGCTCTTGAAGCGTTTGCGGCACTTGCTGTAGCTCCTGCGGCAACTGGAGCTGATACGGATTTTGGGGCAGTTGTGCCTGCTGCATCATTTGCAGTTGCTGAAGCTCCTGGGGCAGCTGTCCCAGGTTCATCAGCTGTGGGTGCTGAAACATCTGCGCATCCTGGTGCCCCTGTGCCTGCTGAATCAGCTGGGCCTGCTGTACCTCTTGCGGCATCTGTAGCTCCTGAAGCTGTTGCGCCTCTTCGGTCTGCTGCGCCTCTTGAAGCATCTGTTGTTGCTCATGCGGCATCTGCGGCTGATAGGAATCTTGGGGCAACTGTGCCTGCTGCATCATTTGCAGCTGTGAAAGCTGAATAAGCTGTGCCTGCTGCACATCCTGAGACATTTGAGACTGCTGAAAGATGTGAGCATCCTGTGATTGGGATGCCTGCTGAATCAGCTGTGTCTGTTGCAGATCCTGAGACATATGAGTCAGCTGCAACATCTGCGCGTGCTGCGGCAGCTGTGCCTGCTGGATCAGCTGTGACTGCTGCAGATCCTGAGACGCCTGCAGCTCCTGGAGCTCGTGAGACACCTGAGGGTGCTGCATCTGTTGGGGCATATACGGCACTGCCATTGGCTGCCCAGGCATTGGCTGTCCAGACATTGGCTGCCCAGGCATTGGCTCTCCAGGCATTAACTGTCCCGGCATCAACTGTCCCTGCATTGGGTGTCCATACATCAACTGCCCAGGCATCAACTGACCAGGCATGGGCTGCCCCGGCATCAACTGACCAGAAATGGGTTGTCCATGTATGACCTGTACAGGTATCGACTGTCCAGGCTGCATCGCATTAAACTGCATCGGATTGACGAGAATGTAGGACCCATTGGATGCCGGCATTGGCGGAGGGGCTGCCATCCACATGACCCCTGGCTGCTGATCCATCTCGGTATTGCTATTGGGGTGCATGGCGCATGGCGCTTGCTTCCTTGGCTGAAAGACATTGCAGTCAGCATTCAAGGTTGCCACACGGCGTGGCTGAAAAGCTCGAGCACTTGGGTTCAGAATTGAACGTTTTATAAACTTATTAGCCATTTTTTTAGTTATTTTTTTTGGAAAAAATATACGTGACCAAGTTGCACCGTTTGGGCTTCGATTCTCGTTTGATACAGTATACAACAAGTTAGATATAGCCAGCTTTTCCATTTTCAAAACCTACTTGATTTTATCAAATTGCTTCGTAGTTTTTACACTAGGAAGCGTCTCACGCTGATGTCATCGAAAACAGTTGGCAACCCTGCGATGCGTCCAGTGTTGGGCAATAAGTAAAAATGGCGTTCCATGGCGGCAAGCGAATAAAGAATGAAGAGGAATGTGATCAGGGAAGAGGATCGAACGTGCAATAGGAATTTTATCGTATAACAATCTTTAGTCCTTCCTTCTTCTTTTTGTGTGCAACTGACTTGGTTATCTTTCAGAGTTGCCACCTATTTTAGTTCGCATTCAAACTGTGCCTTTTAATTCACATGTAAGTATTGCAAACTTTACATCGCTTTGCAATACTGAAGTGATTTGTGCTGAACATATGAGAGGGTTAAGAAACTTGTCAGCCTTTCCAATATGGCAAGAATTATAAATACTATTTACGGTTATTATTGCTACACTGCAACCATGAAATTGGAATGACTTCAAGCAAAATGATGCCTGGTCCGTTTGGTGTGACTTCTTATACTCTGTACCAAAACAAAACGTGTATATTGCTTTTGTGCAATGTCCGTCTGTCTGTTTGCATCCAATTCAATGAGACTTTTATCAAGCTAGTACATGTGTGTATAACCACAGTTTAAAAAGTGTCAAATCTTCTCCTCATCTCCTCTTAGCATAAGCTTCTACTTTTCTCTTTTAACATTAGGCATTTTGGCATAGGCAAAGAAGCATCAAAAAAGGGTGAGAAGAAGCAAAGAAGGGGGAGTAGAGGCAAAGATTCTGGCGAAGAAGTAAAGAAGAGGGAAAAGAAACAAAGATGGTGGAGCCAGAGAAGAGCAAAGCAGCGTTTCTGTTAATTACTCAAAATGGTGCTGTAAAGTCAGTTTATCGGTCACTTTGCAGAGTTGCATTGTGGGCAAATGAACAAAACAGAGCCATTTTAAATAATCAAGTGAGCAACTGAACAAAATGAGTGAGTTAACTGCCCTACAAAAAAAATGAAGATGCTAGCATGTTCACCGCAGTCTACTTCCTAGCGTATTATAAGGTAAAGTGCAAAATTACTCTGTTAAATATAATCAGCTGTTCTGTTAAGATCCTATGAGCAATGACTATAAGATCATATGGTAGGCACCTCTCATTCATGGGAAATTGTTCTATATGTTCTATATAAATAGTATCCCAGCTATTTAATGTTAAGTACAATTTATTAAATTTACTTAATCTCAAGCACATGTGCTTTAAATATATATATGCGCTGTTTTCCAACACTGGCTGATTAAACCATTTTTGTAGATGAACGGTTCACTGTGATAACATAACCTAACGGAGTAGCTTAATGAATAGAAAGTGGAGTATCCAAAACTTGCACATAAAGAAACACAAAAGCTAGAAGATAGCCGTGACAGTGTGACCAAAATGTGCGAACAGCGTTGTATTAATCTCGACTAATACGAATCCAAAACAAACTTATTTTGGATTCCTTAGCTCGTGAACACAAAACAATGTAACTTTTCTTGTGTTTTTGTTGTCTGTATAAATCTAAATCAAGCAGAAGTGAATAGAATCCTCTTTTTGGTCAATAAGACTCACAATACTTAAAAGTTTGGAATCTTAACGATTTAATACAAATAAGAGACAATTGCTGGTTATTTCGGAGCTATAACATAAGAAACAAAAAATATTTCTGAACGCTGTTTTTTGGTTTTAAAATACCCTACTAGATGGTTTCATAGCTTTGTCAAAACATAACTGATTTTCATACTAAATTGACTTGACATTTCAATTTTATTCATATTCTGATATAAATTTTTGCAATTTTTTGGCACAAATGTATGTTTAAGTAAAATTTTCCAAATAAAATGCTATTTTAGAACATTTCTGATTTTGAGGGACACAATTAATGCTGAAATGAAGAAAAAATCATCCGCCCCGATATAGTTTTTTGATCATTATTGTTAAACATGTTGCAATATAGTTCGTATAACCTTATAACTTTATCATAAGAACGCTGATTTAAATAAAGAGATCTGTCAGTTGTGATCTGAATATAAAGATCACACTGATAATAATATTAAAAAAACATATAGAAGAAGAAGCTTATGAAGACTTTCGTATCTTAATCAAACTCACCAAATGGAACTAACATACTGCTTGATACAAGCTGTCCAAATTTGGTCAAATCCAACTACTATAGTATCTTATAGAGACCACTAGAAGAATCGAACTGAAATGAAGTGTTGTGTACTGCAAGGATATATGTATATCTTCGGTACTCTGAAGCTAGCCGTTCTTTCATAAGTGAAGCGATGCCTGATTTATAAAGTTATATACCAGAGTGTAAAACTGCAAATATTTGCTGGTGTTTCAGTGCCTCTGAAACTTAGATAATGCATTCAACTAATGTGTGTAAGGTTTAGCATTCGAGTTCCCAAAAGACAACGAATAGCATTAATTGTTGGAATTGTTGTGGGGCCTGCTGGATGCTGGGTTGCTGGGTTGTTGGGATGCTAGATAACTGTGCGGCAGATGATGGTGACAGATGGACAGATGAGAGTCTGACATGCCTGAGGATGACGTTTATCCTCAACGCGACTAATTGGAGCTGCAGCACACGGCAGTTGGGCGGAGCGTAGTGGTATGGGTTGGGGCGCTGTGGTTCCAACTCCACCAAGCAAATAAATATCCATAAATGCTGAGCACCCAAGATGGGAAACACTTTCCTCCAGCAGGAACAGCAGCAGCAATAGCAACAAAAACCATAAAATGGGTGAAACCTGGTGCAGAATTTTTGCGGTTGTATTTCTTTTAACCAGGGCCTGACAATTATTTACACTCAAAAGTTTTGCCAAGTTGCGAGTTGCACAAATGAAGTTGTTGCTGTGGCAATGTCCTGGCTGAAAGAACAGAGCAGAGCAGAGCAGAGCAGAGCAGAACAGGATGCCAGGACATGTGAACATGTGTAGCTGCCCACCTGAGCATTCAGCAGGCGGCAGGCGGCAGGCAGTCCTTGCGAGTCCTTGTTGAAGTTGCAAGTTGGGTCCTGCCAAGTTATGGGTTGCGGCTGTGCCTAGCGACAATTGCAAAAATTATGCAACTGCTGGCCAGCCACAGACGTTGGCAACCCTGGCTGTCTGCCTGCCTGCCTGCCTGCCTGCCTGGCTGTTGTCCTTGCAGACAATTAAGCAGGGACAATGCAGCAGCAGAAGCTTTACAAATGCTCATGCATGCCACAGCGAGTCCTTGCTGCTGCCCCAAGCACCAAAACCCCACACTTGGCACTCGTGTGCATATCCTGGCAGGATGTGTTTGGCCAGCGCTTGGGCTGCCCTGAGATGCATTGAAGTTCATTGCCGAAACTTCTGGCCGGGTTGGGAGTGCGAATGGCAGTGGGAGTGTGTCGTCAAGCGAGCAGAATGCTCCGGTTCAGCAGTTGCACAGCTTGTAGCTTAAGGATGTTGCAAATTACAACTCACAGTATGATTTACTTAATTGCAAATCCCCAACCGGCCCCAAAATGATCAACAACTTCAGCTACACACGCTCAGTTCAGCTTTATTTACTTAGAAATTACAATTGCCTGCGCTCCTTTGGCGGCAAACTGCTGAGCCTTCTGGCTGAGCTCACGCTGTTGGTTGATGGCCCGCTGCCTGTTCCTCATATCATAATCCCTGAGACGCTCCGGGGTCATAAAATGGCGGTGTCGACTATGGGGTTTACTGCGATTGGCGGCCATGCAAATGCGCCTGGATAGCTCGTGACCGAAGCAGGTCCTGCGCTGTTGGCCAACGCCATCTCCATCGGCCACGTAGGAGCGCAATGCCAGTCCTACAGATGGCCAAGGATCAATCAACAATCAAGGGATTGGGCCGTGTTGCTGTCAACTCACCAACTATGAAGACCTTAGCCACTTCTTTCAGTGAGGGCTGATCCTTTAGCAACATGGTCCTGTACACCGCAAATGCTTTCCTTGAGATTTGGAATACGCTTGTATGTTCTTTATAGTGTGGGGCAGTATATAACATATAATTTTATTGATGGCTCTTCTGTTTTGGATGGCGCACAACTACTACAATTTTGAAAATATAATTTCGAGCTACAAATGCAAAATCAGTTTTGTATAATTTCGTTTCGTTTCGTTTTCGTTTTCAGCAATTCCTCCCTCGCCTGCTTGACCTATACCCAAACCTCTGAAATTCTCCCCCTCCCGCTTCACGATATGCCAAACAATTAGAAAATTGCCTCCGACCAGCGCAAAATCAAATTTACGAAACGAAATTGTCCACACACAGCGAAAATCGAGTAAATTTGCACAAACTGCCAACCATTTTATTTTGACTACTCTGTTTTCAATGCGAAACCGAGTATGTTGGGTCTGTCAAATGTTAGCCTGTGAGCATAACTGCAATTCTATTGAAAATATAAGATACTAGCTTATACCCGCGGCGTTGCTCGCATTTCCTAAATATATATTTATTTAAATTTTGATTCTTATAAATATTTATTATGTCGATCGAGGGCACGGTAAAAAAATTGCTATGAAACTTCCTTCCCCACACACTTACACACTTACACACACTAACACTCGTGGATATTATAGTTTTTATTTAATGTAAAATTATACTCATGAATATTATCATTTTTCGTTTATGAGTGGGTGGTTGTGTGGGGGTGGTGATGACACAACAAACTATAGCTATAAACATTCCCTTGACTTCAAGGAATATATTATAAAAGATTTCATCAAGATCCTTTAAACGGTTTTCAAGTTTATCGCGAACATACAGACAGACATTCACTTTTATATATATAGATTGTTGTTGAATCGATGCCACAATGCATAGATTCGATGATAATTACATTTTTGAATCTTTTATTTTAGTTTTTAAAGCACCAGGTCAAATTTTGAAAGCAGCTATTATTATTTTTGGAATCTTCTAATTATTTGCATAAATCAGTGAATAATTAAAATCTATCAAATTGATTAGATTTGTTTACTATTATTTTTATATATTTTTAGTATCTTTTTTTGTAGAGATCCCAGATTTCATTTCATTTATTCACAGTAAAGTAATTATGTATATTTGTGTGTGTCCTAATATTAATTACAATAAGGAGTTCAGACTTCATAGCCTTTTCTGCCTAAGTATATACATAGAACTTTTATAAGAGATCCCAGATAAATTGCGAAAGTAAGTTGTATTTTTTTTATAAATTTGAAATTACTAGCATAAGTCATTGAATATTTAACACACTCCATCGAATTGATTGGATTTTTTTACTATTATATTTATATATTTATTTTTTTTATTTTTGTTTTATATATTGTTTTATATATTTTATAATTTTCCAATTACATGTTATTGTTATTGAATATTTAATACAATCTATAGAATTAGTTGAACTCTTACATTTTCATTTTCTTTTAATTTTTCTTTTAATGCCACAAGGTATATTTTGATAGTAAGTCTTATAAATCTTATAATTTTGAAATGATTTGCACGAAAGAATTTAGTTTTTAGCCTGATGAAGCTGAAAAGACAAACTTTCTTTTACCATATTTTATTTATTTACACTTTTTCTTAAATTTTATTGGCACCTTGTGATCTTACCCAACCATGAATAGAGTTTAAGAAGACATGATCTACATATTTCAGAGTTCATAAGTGTTAACTGCAGATTAACTTAATATAAGTGTGTGTAGCAACAGTAAAAATATACTATAAATATATATATTTTGTACATCAGATGATTCTCCTATTGGGGAGGTTCCTTGGGTCATTTCTTTACTATAGTTTAAATAGTAAGTACAGACCACAATTTGAAACTAGAGTCATTAAGTTTTCCTTAAGGACTAATAAAGCATGAGATGGAACTTATTGCTTGGGCACAGAGTATAGGGCAGTCGGGAGTTGTTGAACTGTTTTTCGCCATTATTTTTACTTTTTGGGTGTGTTGTGCGGATGGGCCAAGTTCATTTGCCATACTGTCCAAATTCATGAGCATGCCCCAGTGTGGCAGTGGCAGTGGCAGTGGCAGTGGCAGCCATGACTATGAGTTGTTGATGATGATGATGAACATGATAACGACGATAAGGATAATGATGATGACACTGATGACAACATGTGTGCCTAAGCACCGCATATATAAACTGCAAACTGTTACGCGATGGTTGGCACAGGTGGTGTTCAAATGGTGGTTGGGTGGTTTGGCGGTGGTTAGCTCGGTTTATCTCTAGCGGGTGTGTGTGTATGTGTGTGGCTCAATGCGGACAGCTCTACTGCCTGCCAGAATCAATAGGATTCGAATCGGTCAGCCAAGCTGTATGCTACGCGTATAGAAAGTGTTATACATACTGTTATACTATGCTTAATAATGTGAATTGCCAAAGCTTGCTATACGTTGAAGCCAGTTTCAAGCTTAGCTTAAATCGATTTGCTATTGGTTTCTTTATAAACATATATATCTAGCTACTACTAGCTCTCATACCAAATTTCAGAAAGACAGCTCCAATCGAACCAGTTTAGTTATTAATTTAGAATATATGCTCAAAAATACAATCCCTGCACTCTTAAATTATATCTATGTATATCATCCCTGAGTTTGAACACTCTTAAATTATATCTATATCGTTCATGGGCTCCAACTTTCAAGCTTGGAATTATTCTGAAATATTTAAAAAAATATTTTAGTCTGATTCAGAAACTGCCCTTCGAAAATCAATGATTCTTGAACACAAAAGAATTCAATTTAATGCTATATATTTATGATTTTGTAGGTTCTGATCTGATGTCTTCTCTGGGTCCAGATAGTGAGCCCGAATCAAAGTTTAAGCAATGAAAAGTTCAGCAGCTGCAGCTCAGATATCACTATCGATAGTATCGATATTTTTCACTCCTTGAATATCTTGTAATATGTTATGAGCTTGCTTAATTTATTTATTTTTGTTGTGCAGTTTGATAAAAGCCCAGAAAAATTGCTTAATGAACCAATTCTATATACTATTTTAAGCGTAACTCATACCTCGATGATAATATCGATACTATCGATGTTATTTTAACTATCAGCAACAAAATATGAGGATCTTGTACCATCTCTAATGTTTAATGTTTGCTTGAAGTAATTGTTTGACTAATAATAATAATAATTGACAATTAAGGATTCTTCTGAGTTTTTAAACAACAGGACTATTTAAGATTTGGATGCAAACCGGTTAAGTTTTATATGTAACCGATTCAGTCCTAGAGCAACTAAGCTTCGGTATTGCGTTCACAACCCTTCAATTCTTCATTTTTTGTACATTTGGGAATTATTGCTGTCACAGGCACCAGCATCGGGCAGCAGCTAGTCCTGCATCCTGGCTGCAGGAGCATACTCGACGAGTAGAGTTCGTTATATGCAATTATGTGCCCACATGCAGAGATTGTCCACTTTGGCGTACTCGAACAATAATACCAACACCCATTTTGCGGTATGTTTGCAATGGCGATTCAGCGGCTGCCCAGAGAATTTCGCCCCAAAAACAGCACTAAGTCCCACCCGATCCGATGCCCAGCGACAGCCAAGCCCCCGTCTCGTCCCGTCCCCTCCCTAGTTGCGAACAGCAGGGGGGGACAGCAGGAGGGGTGCCCACAGCCTAGCCAGCTTTTATGCTTTGGCCATATGCATGGCATGCAAATCGATTGACGTTGATTAGCATAAATTGTCTGGACCGCATTGTGCAATGAATAATTTTGGTTGTGCTGAGCAGTTACACACACACACACACACACCCACACACACTTACACAACATTGTTGTTGTCATGGCTGCTGCTGCTGCTGCTACTTTCTGGCATAATGCAATTTTGTTTTGCTTAATTTGATAGGCGTTGTCAGTGGCCAATTGCTGCGTTGACACTTTGACAATGTTCCCGTTACAGACATGACAGTGCGGCCCTGGCCATAGGTGAGTGGGGAGGGATTGGGGGCAGAGCGCAGGGGGGCAGAGCGCAGAGCGCAGAGGGACAGCACGTCATGGCGCTAAATGAACTGCCAAACTGTTATACATAGCCAGGAGTTACTGCTATAATTACTTAAAGAACAGTTATAATCTACAAGCAGGGAGCTAAAGTTGAAAACCACAAGTCACCCCCCCGTCCCCAGCACACCTTCGCACATGCACACACACACATATGCATCAAGAAGTTCAGCGGCTTTGCAAGCAAGCAGAGCATTTCAACTGGCGGCTAGTTTTTTGAATAACTTCTGTAATTATTTTCCGATTGATTTGAAATTGCAATTGCGGAATAATTTAAGGGTGCACTCGAATGGTCCAAAAATCAGAATCGGAAATCAAGGCTTTATCTTCTTTATTGTCCTTTTAGAGCCTTGAATCTATTTTGCAGTGTTCTATAAACAGAAGATTACAATACATTTCCCATTATTTTATAAGTCTACACTGGCTACAATTTCACTGGCTTACAGGGAAGATATCGAAATCGAATGATTTAAACGGAATCGAAAGCGGATGTAGACCTCTTAAGTACATATACCATAAAAAATATCGACAATAAATATAATTAGCTAGCTGAAGGCCCTGGCAGCCATTGCTAATACACACTTGTCATATATCTTTAAGTACAATAAGATTAGTTTTTAAATAAATAAATAAGTGATCGATACTATCGATATATATACATAGCTACCATCAATAAATATAAATAAATTATCGATAACATCGATATATATATATATCACTAACATCAATTAATATCAATAAGATATTGATAATATCCATATATATCTATAGCTATCATCAATTAATATCAATAAGCTATCAATAATTTCGATATATATATATATAGATACCATCAAATCACATCAATAAGTCATCGATAATATCGGGATATATTTTTATAGCTACCATTAATATCAATAATTTATCGATATATATACAAAGCTACCATCAATAAATTACAGTAAATTATCGATAATATCGATGTTCATTTATACATAGCTATCGATTAATATCAATAAGATATTGATAATATCCATATATATCTATAGCTATCATCAATTAATATCAATAAGCTATCAATAATTTCGATATATATATATAGATACCATCAATTAACATCAATAAGTTATCGATAATATCGGTAGTGCCAGGGTAAGTGTGATATGACTATTTAGAAGTTCATTTGGTGAACAACATTTTATTTCAAGCAACTTTAAGCATCGAAACTTATCTTTTAAGAAGCGAATACATACAAGCAGGCACACACACACACACACACACGCACACACACACACACACACACACACACACACTCACACACACAGCAGCAGCTAAACATCAATAGCACTCACGCCCCATGGTGAAAATCTTATCAAACTGATATCATTTTCATTATGTTTTGCACTTGCACAGCTTAGACTAATGTATGGCAGGCGGTGGTGCTGCTGCTGTGGGGGCGGTGGTGCTGCTGTGGGTGGTGGGTGGGTGGTGGTGCCGGCTCCCCGTTGTGCGCCAAATCATAGGCAATACAAAATGAAATCACTTCTTGGGCACGCGATGCGCATTACACACATGTGTGGCGTGCTAATCTGGCCGCCAATAACTGCAAATTAGATTAGGAACGCCTAGGGGGTGTGTCAGTAACAACAACAACAAAAACAGTAACAACAACAGTAACAACAATAATAACAATTGGCCATATTGCTGACCATTGTGAAACATTATTCGAGAGAAACGCAACTTTCGTTCCAGCCGGACATCGCGTGCTGCGTTGATAAATCTGAAGAACAAATCGACACTCAAACTGCAATCCCAGGATAGCTATAGAGGAGTCCATCGTTATTGTATGGCTGCCAGGACGAGACACCATACATCTCTACATAATACAAAATGATAGAAACTTTTTCGCTTTGAGCTGCGAAGGATATAACTCGCATTATTATTTCTGCGCCAGCTTCACTTTCCATTCCAAAACTGTTGCCAGTGGCGTGCTTGTGTTTACTTCACGGGGATCAAAGTGCTAGGGCTATTTAGTGTTATTAAAGCACATATATCTATTAACATATATTCAACAATTGATAGGTGCTAGGTCAGACCATAAATAAATAAAAAAAATTAAAATAAATTCTCTTGAGTTCCAGTTAAAACTACTTAATAGAAATGATTATTATTTAAATTTTATTAAAATAAAAAAAAAGTGGAACGTTCCTATTTCTTGATCATTTTTAACAAAGTGTGAAACAGTTTTCATTTTAATATCGCTTACACAATTCTATTCCTTAACTGAATAATGAAAAGTTTGATGGCATCAAGGCGAATCAATCAATTTAGAAGCAATTTTTTAAGCTTTTTCCATGTATGTAACGTTCTTAAAGTTTATAGAAAGAAGAAAATGAAACAAAGAAATAATATAAATAAAAGAAGTTGTATAGAACTAAGTGGTATTCGCTCCGAAATTGACTGGTTGATGATCGTTCTAGTGGGATTATTGATAAGTATGGATTGTTATTTATATATTTTTTATTATTAAACTAATGTCATGGATATTTCTGGATAATTTAGATCTAATTTGAAAACTATAATAACAATATTAAGAAAATAAACTAGAAAATTCGAATTTTGTATTTGTGTTTTAATTTCTTAATATTATTTTATTTATAAATACTTGGCGATCACATCAAACAGAGATAATCTTAAGCTAGGTCCTTTTATCTTTAATGCTGCCTTTATTCCCCCTCTCAGCTGTTCCCGAGCACCGCCACTGCCTGAATAACGTTACAATTTCCGTCGCGACGGTGACGGCGCATTAAAAGGCTGATGTCAGCGTCGCCAACGGGAATGCGACGCCATTGTGCACGGTTGTTGACCAGTAGAAACGGCGGTACGGCACTTATACGGCTGGCTGGTACCGGAACGGAAGCGGAAATGGGACTGAGAATGGGAATGGGACACGTTTGCCGCTAAACGTAAAATAAATTATATTTCTTGCGTATATCACGAGCAAGATGCTCGATGCTCGATGCTCGATGCTCCTTGCCTGATTGCGTGCCATAATTCTTGGCCCAGTGGCGCTGGCAAAAGGGGGGAAGGACGGTGGTAGGGTGGTAGGGTGTCATAAAAGTTTTGCTTAATTGCGAGGGCGTGTGTGGCGGTCGATTGGGGTCGGTTGGCCAAGGTGGTGCTAACTTTGAGCTGGTTTTAATTGTTACTATATACATTTGGAGCTTAGCCTAATCACTTGCGCCAGATTAGGCAAAGTTGCTGTTGATGCTTTTATAGTATGAAGGGGAGCTGTGGCTGGTTATCCAGTGCGGAGGGGAAAGGATGCTGGGTACATCGAGTGCTGAAATGTGTTGCGCTCGCCAACAGTGTCAGTCATAATTAAACAAACTAACGCAATGCGCTCGGCCAAATAATTTTATCAACGAAATGGAAATGAAATAAAACTTTTGTCCAGTCAGCGCCGAAGCTGTGCAAAAGTTGGTAATCAACTCCGACAGCTGCACAACTGGGAACCGGGCCAGGACCAGCCTCGGGGTTCAGCTTTAGGTCCAGGTCGAGAGCCAAGTCATTTTAAGGCATTTGTCAGACAGTTTTGATGGAGGCCAACCTGACAGCTACTCAGCGTCCAGAAAAGGAGCAGCAAAAATATCAATGGTGGACCCACTCGATAGTTGCGATAGTCTTGGCACACTGAATCGATAGTATCGTTACCCAGTAGTACGTTTCACACGTGAGTAATGGGTGGATTCATGGGTGAATGGTAAGGACCACCCATTACCGGCTGGATTACCGGCAATGCAAATCAGGCATGAATTTAACATGGGCATGTCATTGGCGGTCACCTATAGCTACCCTCTGCATTACCATTCATAGGTGAATTCACCCATTACCATTCAGAAGTGAGTTCACCCATTACCATTCAGAGGTGAATTCACCCATTACCATTCACCTATGAATTCATGGCTGAAGGGTAATCACTGAGTTCAGGTGTCCGCGGTAATGCAGACACGTGAACGACTCGTGAATGGTATTCAATGAATTCATGGGTGATACTGTGCAAGCAACTTGGCTAGTTTCATACGTGAATTCATGTATTACCATTCAGCTATGAATTCATAGGTGAATGGTAATGCAACGTCGCTTGTCGAAGTAATGCGTACGTGAATAGTAAGCCATGAATTCAGCTTGGAAAAATACGTATCCATACCAGCAGAACTAGAGGGTAAAACAGAATAGAATAATAAAAGTCAGTTGAAATAAGAATGTCCCAACTCAAGGTTATAATCTGTTGATGTAAAACCTATTTAACGATTTACACAGCAGAAATATCTGAAATTTGCAACAAACTTAAAGTGCGTATGGTATACAGGAACTCACATCCCAAATTTGATGACGTTAGCTCTTATAGTTCCTGAGGTACAGAGGGACAGACAGACATGCAGACGGCTGTTGTTGCCAATGAAGAATATATACTTTAACATTAAGTATGAAATGTCAAACATAAATATGAGCTTATTGTAATTATAGAGACTAAATAAAACAACTTAATTTGCCACAAGCCATAACATTTAATTTTCAAAACGAATCTTGCGCAACTTATAACAATAAACTCAGGTATTTTGCTTTGCAGTGCGCCGATTAAAGACCTTCATCATCAAGGGGTATACCTGAGTATTCCAAATGGCGGAATATTTGTAATATCACTTCTGTACCTATTTCGAATCTGGGGGGCACCGGGGCCGGAGCATTAACAATTTGGAGATTGAAATCACCAGAGAAATAGCGCGCGAACCAGAGAAAGGGCTTCTCAATATTTAAATTAGATTTTGAAGATATTTCGAAGAGCTAAAGGATACATAGATTAAAGAGCAACCCGCACCCGTCTCTGTCAACTTACCTGCATGTTCGCTTTACGATGATAAGTTATAGTTTCAGGCTTAATCTTCATCTTAAAACTATCCGCCTTACTGCCACACAGCGCAATGGGAATATTGCCACAGGTTCGGGTCAATTCTTGATACCAAAAGGGCACGCTGTCAAGACTGGATTTTGTACTTAAATCAAGAAACACTTGAGCACAATCGGCGTCTATATAGTAGCCCGATTTCAGGCCAGCAAGATATTTATGGCCAGCAGTGTCCCAAACCTCGAAACGCAATGGGCCACGAGTGGTGTAAAAGTCAATTGAACGCACATCCACCCCCCTGGTAGGCTGGTATTCCGACTCGAATGAACCAGTTATGTAACGCTCCAAGAAAGTCGACTTGCCGGTGCCTTCATCGCCCACCAACACCAACTTAAAGGTCGGTATACCGTCACCAGTCATCTCTCGATCTTAAAAATAACAAAATATATAGAAATTTGGTAGCTTTGTTGTTATCGACAAGTTAGCTAGTTTTAGAATGAACTCTCAAATTTGCTCAGATAGAAGTGACAACTTTCTGAACGAAAGTAACCGTATGGATTGCTGTGATAAATATTTGTGTAAGTATGTATACAGTAAGTACGAGTACTTTAACTATTCACCTCACCTTTTCATGGAGTACCTTCTAGCGCCTCTAATGCAATTTTTACTTCCGGAAGCCGTATAGGCAGGTCGACAGGCCTCCACCAGGGTTGATTGCCTCCTCCATCCTCGAGCAGTTTATCTTCTCCTGTACTTTCTTTCTCATGGAGTGAATCATGCAAATTCGCCTGAAGGACTACGCTTCATCGAACTTCGAAATAAGCACCTTCTGCACTTTCTGTTTCTTCCATCGATCTGAGAAGACTCCTTTGCATAGGTATTTTTTGTAGAGCTCCGCAAATGCATCTGGCTGCAGCGAGAAGACCCACTCCAGGGTTCTACCAACCGGCTACCGTAAGCACCTTCCAAGCAGTCACTGGCCCAATCTCGAAAACTGACCACCTCAAACCACGAAACGCCTACCCCTGCAAAATAAAATCCTGGTAGACTTGAGAAGCTCTGAGAGAAAAACTATTGTGTGCCCTCCGCAGGGCGACCTAACCTTACATAGATTATTCGATCCGTGATAGTACTGTATATCAGAACCTTGCGATGTCTGGAACTCTTTAGGAATAATTCTTAGGAGTTGGTTCAGCGGAGTCTTTGATACACTCTCCGGGGAGGTGAAGGTATGAAATGCCATATAGTGAAGCCTGCTTCTCAGGAGCTATGGGCATTCGGAAGAGGAGTTGTTCCGAAAATAGTCACATGGATCGTTTTACAGCAAGAACAGAGCTTACACTTCCCGTTACTATAACTACAAACGAGCTTAACTACATTTGTGTGCTCAATACAGAAATATCTCAATTCGATTTGCTTAGCTTTGTATCTGCATCTGTGTTTGTATTTGTATCTGTATCTGTTGGATGGAGGCGTACAGCAGTCAAACTGATTTCAATCAGGCTGCGGTTATTGTGCTACGCGTCCGTTGAAATTTGCTGCTATCTAAATTTTGTGTGACACGTGCCAGACACAACAACAATAACTACAGCAGCAACAAGGACGACCATAACAATGATGGGCCAGAGTCTCTCTCCGCCTTACCCTCTCTGTCTCTTCGTCCCTCTCTATGTATATGTGGGTATCTGTATCTCCTGCATCTGTCACGCCCTCGCAACGCTTAATGCAAATTTCGAGACGAGGATTCCTTGTGTCCGTGTCGAGTCCTCCGAATTGCGGAGTCGCCCGCATTTTTACTTTATTACCCACAGCAGCAATAGCCAAACAATTTGCCCCCGAATCGTGTTTATAGCGCGACTTTAACTGTCAATCGATACTCCTTGCCCCAGCTCCAGCCACAATCTCAGCCTCAGCCTCAGCCTCTGCCTGAGGCTCTGCCTGGCCAATTGGTCTATCTGTCTGAATGTCTGTCTATCTGTCTGAAGATATTGTTGATGCTACTGAATAACGAAATGGAAGCCACAAAGTTATTCTGGTCTGCGTAGGATGAGTAGGAGATATTTAAAGTATTTTTGCAGCTCTTTCATAAAGAATACAATCCTCAAACGCTTAACTCAAGGCTTCAAAGTAGTTTACATCCTCAGAGCAAGTTTTGAAATAGTTTTTTATGCCAATCGAAATAAAATGTAAGGTGTAAGTTAGAAAGAGGTTTTTCATACAAAAACATAGTTGTGGACCGATCGTTGCTGTGGTAGCTTCGAGTATATGTTATAGTGCTTTGATCCGGCTGGTTCCGACATGTTTCAAGTCTCATCAGTTCGCATAGTAATAGACAGACGGACATCACTACATCGACTCGACTAAAGATGCTGATCAAGAATATATATACATATATTGTACTGTGTGGGATTGCAAGCGTCTTCTTCAATGCATTACACATTTTGTGACAAAGCTATAATACAATACAAAAACGAAAACGAAAACAAAAACAAAAACTAAGTAGCACACTTCTGACAAAACTTATCCGTAGTAGACACTTTTTAGGTCAAGCTCGCTCCTTCTGTTGGTGCCGCCCTGCTGCCGAGTCCTGAGTCTTTTACAATGAGACAGAACAGCCCAAATCAAGCGCCTCGACGGAAGCTAATACCCAATCTGTTCAGTAGCATTCTGAATGTGGTAGCCGAGTCGGACCGACCGCTGACACAACATGAGATTGTTGAGGCCGTGTCGGAGCGCTTGGACCGCTCCGATGAAGAGCTGAAGCGACAGATCACCGTCAATCTGCACGATGCTCTCATCTATGGCTATTTGCGGGTAAGGGACTACCGCTACTCTATTGTGACAAGTCGCTTGGATCCCAATGAGCCGCGCACCTCGCAGAGCAACTCCCAGCGACAGGGCAATGATAGTATCGGGCCTGTATCGGTCGGAAGTCAGGTGGAGTCGGAAGAGCACAGCAAACAACATTCTGGAAGGGAGAAGCGACACGCGGAGAAAGGAACTGCACCACAGAAAAGCCAGGGAGAAATATGATCAAACAATAAATTAGCTAACTAACACAAAATTAAGGTGCAACAAATTCAGTCCTCAGTATTATCAATTTTATTTCTGTAATCTTGAAATTAACAAAACTTTTGCTCAAGCTGTGATCTATTATTTTGGGATAATAAGTGTGCTTAAAAGATAGTGGATAGGCGTAAATGTCTATATCGTTGGTGGGGTAGTACTCAGCCCTCGTATAACCCCATAAATCTGTTCCCGAGCAGGGATCTCTTACAAATATGTGTAACGCATTAGGTATGGTTGATATTCCGACAAGGCCTGTTCTAGTTGGAAATAGCTTGAAACAATAGAGTGTTCTTGGATAAGTTTCTTTATTTGGCAGCCGAGCAGACATCTACCTAAGGATCTATCATAATGGGCTGTAATGGATATGGGAGGTTTGTTAAAGAAAAGGTTGCTCACTTCTGCGATTACGATGTTGGATCTTGAGTTTTTGGCCAAAATCATCATTGTAGTCATGCCCTGTATTCACCAGACTTGCCCCCTCTGCGACCTCTTCTTTTTCCAAAACTTAAAATACCCATGAAACGACGGAGGTTTATTGAGGAGATTGAGGAGATATCAGATCATCGGCTAGCACACAAAACACGTCTAACCTTTACTATTATTATCGATGGGACATGTGTACTGTGACCTATCAAAACGATTGTACCCCCTTTTCGTCGGGTTGAATGTTCCAATGTTCCCTGTTAGAAGGCAATACCCTCCCAGGAGCCTATTCCTTCTTCTAGTCAGGGCAGTGCATTCTGTTAGTTTAACTTCTAGTCTGTATTCTTATGTATTTCATTTGAGCAGATCTAATAAGATGTTTAAGGAGTCCTCCGGGTGTACCTCCGTTAGTCGTTTGTGCTGTAAAGGTTCCTTGTTGGGACAAGAATTGGTCTGCAGTTTTCCTGTAGAGACATTCTTAATACGCTCACCGTCTTTGTGATTGTGCTGCCATTATTTGAACAGACCCAAGACCTATCATGAATATATGTAGAAGACAAATGAAAAGACTGGATAATTTTGCCTGCAATTAGGGCTGCCACAAGTTGCACCAAACTGCAATATTTTTTATTATACACGTTTTGCCAATTGAAATTGCTTAAAATGAATAACTTAAATTTCATAGGAATACCCAAATGTCTCTCGGTAGCAGCCAAGCGATTAAGCGATTGGTAATTGGAACAATTGGACATTACTTGGGGTTCCATCGGGTGTGCAAGTAACGCAGGAACAACAAAACATCAACAATAAGAACTACACCCGGAACCACAGCAACGGCCAAATGGTCCGAGTGAGTGTATTAGCGAATGCGCCAGGACAGTGGCTCCTTCTCAAGCTCCTTGGCCCGCTTGGCTGCCTCCTGGTTGCGCTTCATAATCTCCTTTTGCTCCTGCTCCGAGAGCAGCGTATAATAGTTGCCATCCTTGCGCAGATACCCGTTGGCCACCGCCCCGTGCAATGTGTGTGGAATATGACGCTTAAGCTCAACCGGCAGGCGCTGCAGCCGGATCGACAGCATGCCAATCATCTCCGGATAGCTGACCGAGCGGTTCATCTCCCGCATCAGCTTGATCACCGTCTGGAAGAGATCCGGCAGCTGCTGGCGCCGTCCGCTGCTCCGTTCCGGCTGGCTTCTGGACTGCGTATGCGCAAAGGTATGCAGCTGCGGCTGCGATTGGCTGGGCATCAGGTGGATGGCCACACGCCTGCCACCCGGCCCGCCACCCACCTCCCCGCCCCGGGCACTGGCCGGCGTAAAGCTGGGCGCGCTCACATTCAGCTGATGCGACCGCGACTGCAGCGGTTGCATATCGAAATGCGAGGACGCGTTCATTGGCTGCTGATGCGGATGTGGATGTGGATGTGGATGAGGATGAGAATGTGTCAACGGTTGGTGATGATTATGATGTTGCTGCTGTGCCAGCTGCTGCTGCGCCATCGAATGTTGCTGCTGCTGACGTTGCTGCTGCTGCTGCTGCTGGGGCTGGGACTGCGACTGGGACTGCGATTGGGACTGCGATTGGGACTGCGATTGGGACGGGGACTGCGACACCGACAGCGACTGGGACTGGGACTGCTGCTGCGAATCCCAGCCGGCCCACGAGCGCACATTGTAGACGCCGGCAACGGGATTCAAGTTGGCATGCACGCCGGGCTGGTAGTCGGAGCAGTGTCTGTAGTAGAGCGGCAACTGACGCGCGGAGCCGCCTGCAGTGAGCAGGGGTGAGCGGGTGCTATCGGGTGCGTGGCCGTAACCCGGCCCCTGTAGTTGTACCTGTCCTTGTTCCTGTCCATGACTGTAATTATTATGATAGCGATTCTCGACGTGACCATGAACATGACCATGGCCGTGGCCGTGATCATAACCATGGCCCATATTGGAGCTCATGCCCTGGCCGCCACTACGTTCCATTTGCCCCGAAGCCATGTGAAACCGGCCGCCAGTCTTGCGGCCGTGCTGGAATTTCCGGCGGATGCCGCTATGCTGGGGGGTCTTCGGTCCGTAGGTGCGGCTGTGTATAAAGATCTGCTTGGGGTTAACCTGTTGAGTCGTCTGCTGGGCGGTATCAGCTGTATTAAAAAGCGGATTCTCCATGTTAGAGGTAGATCGTTGGATTTGTCAGTAAATGGGGTCTGTTTAATATTATAGTTCGATTGTTAAGAAAGTTGATGCTGAAAACGCAACACGGGAGCGACCGACGACCAAGTGAGTCAAAAAAACCACAACTAAGCACAATAAAAGCTTACACAAATTTACAATATGTTTATTTTTTCGATTTGTTGCCGAAATGTGAAAATTTTGTCGTTCGACTAAATCTGAACGGGATCTGGTTGTTGTAAAGTGTACTAAGTCTATATTGAGACTGATTTCGATCGCACTCTAATCAAGAAACGTTTGACACTGTCTGGCAGGCCTGCTATTGCACGAAGCGACTGTGCTCTCAAGGACATCCAAGAGTTGAGTGTCCTCCTTCAACCATTATTTACAGACAGACACGAAACTTAACAGCTCGCAGTTAAATACAATTTATTTGCAACTCTTTGACGCCTTTGGGTACCCGAGCAATAATCTGTGTATTTTTTAGCATCTGGGCCGTAATAAATCTGTTTATATTTGCGCTCCTTCAAGGCAAAAACCAACTAACTTTGATGGGGTCTGGCTGTGTGCCCGTGGGCCAAACGTAAATCCACCTATTTACAAAATGTTAAACAATAATGCCAAACACAACAAGCCTCAATGCAAGTCAGAAAGTTATGCTCTAAAATAAATAAACGGGGAGCGAAGGACCGACCTTGAGGCGTTGCCAGGACTAAGGTCCTTGGCCGGCGCCGTGATGAGGTGCGAAAAATGACTGAAATTGAAATTGCGTGACTTATGAGCAGCATCCCAGCCCGAGGGGGTTAAATGGTCGCCGGAGTGAACTCCCGAGTGGGGTTGCGCTGGGTTTGGCACTTCCTTGGGCTTCTAGGGGGAGGCGAGAGAGTATACTTACTGTTTTGATGTACTTGAATACTTTAGAAGGAACTGCAAACGTATTGAAAATATGAAACTGTCTTGAATTGTCTTCAATTGTATTGTTGCCGAGCCAAACTTCGTGCTTCAATAACCGTGTGCTGTATATAATATTGCGTCTTTATTCCGCAAACCAAATCAAACAAAACTAAACAATTTTTTTTTACGAATTCAATCAATTTTGGGTAGCTTGACATATTTTGGAGAGTTGCAAGTTATAATGTAGGACAGTTGTTTGGTACTCAACCAATCCAAGTATATACTGAGACACAACTCATAATACTTATCTAAGTAGTAATCGTTTCACACTGACACTAGAATCTACACTCGCCCTGCGAGTTTTAGTTCACAAGCAGTCGCAAAGCAGTCGCAAAGCAGTTCAAAAGCAGTTCAAATCAGCTGTTTACTGTTTAAAGGGAGAGGTTATCCACTGCATCTACACAAAATGCATTCATATAATGATTTTTATTGTTATTCGAGGGAAATCTTTAATCTGATTGAATCCAAATTATATAGCACCGCGATCCTTAGTTCTGTACACAATTCCCAGCTGTGCTTCTTATACTCTCTTCCCGAAGGGAAAACTTCAAGTTCGTCTGAACCCACAAGTAACCAAATTATACAGGACTGGGAACACAGTATTCTGCAGTCGGGTGCGTCCGACTACAACGTTCTTACTTGTTATACTGTGCATTTGATACTCTATTCAAAATGGTAAAATGGCATCTGTCACTCTTGGTCGAAACTATTGATTATAGAGCAACCAAATATAGTACTCATGTAGGCATATATCCTCTTCAAACAAATTAATAAATATGTATCCCTGGCAAAGCAGAGTCACATGAGAGAGACATTTCGGACAAAAACTATTACCATTGTGACCTATGATCCTTTAATATCCCGCTTATTTTAAGATTCAGAGTTCAATTGTTGTCCCTGAACTACCAGTCGCAATTCCAGAACAACAATAGTCTTAGCAGGATGTATAACGGCATGGAACAGGAAGGAGTTAATATTGAACCACTTCGGAAAATCTTTGTTATCAAAGGAGGAATATATACAGATTTGAAATGGCGAGAACTGGACTGCACTGGCATCCTTTGTAAGGATGAGGTAATCTTCTTAAAATGTTGTATACTGAATGCCTAAATGTTGATAAAGGTTATATGTTTGTGTTAAAATAACTTGTTTATATGTATATAAAAGTATTATAAGCTTTTGAATTGTTAGAGCAACTGTGCGATAAACTATATTAATATTCAACTTGGTAACATCATTATCGCCTTAGGCTGATGACGCATAGTCCTGCCGACCATAAGCACCTTTAAATATTACTACTACTAATCTCTTCAGAAGGAGTGTAAAGACATAACCAATCAATCCTACCCCTCCCTCACAATTTAACCGAAGGAACACGGTTCATTAATTTAGCCAGAGTTGATATAAGGACTAAATATTTGCAATGGCTAGAAACGTTTAAGAATGTGACACAAGGAGGATGTGTATGAGTAGCCGGCACCTGTCCAATCAAGTTTGGGAGTGCGGAAATTACGTTGAGCCCTCTATGTTATTTAAGACAACATTGAAGAGTAATGGCCAGCCGCAGGAGGCCAGGCTAATGGAGGCGAACTAACTGAACTAGTTGAAACAGCGCTTGAAGACTTGTAACTGGCATACCATGGCCCCTCCATCCGCGCGCATCCTTGTGCTGGCAGGCCAGAGGCCTGTGGTTAAGGCATAAGATGGTGACTAGTTAAGATGCCACATCCGGTTGCAGCTTGGCCCCGTAAACATATCAGGCGTGCACCCAACGCGCTCTGTGTTTGATTTGGTGTCAGCTTTAGGCGCCAGCCGCAAATCCACTTAATGCACATACACACACACACACGCACACACGCACACACACACATGCACACACATACAAGTCATGCTCATTGAACATAACTCTGTGAGTAGCATGTGCCTTGGGTCCCCAGTGTGTTGTTATTATTGGCGTCATTTGTTGAATGGGCGTGGAGCGGGAGCGGGTCGAGGGGCACGATGCACTGATTGTCGCGCACCAACTGGTATTTAAGGACTCAAAACAGGATATTCTCGTAGGCTACACACACACACACACACAGAGAGAGATAGATGGGGCAGGCATTTGCATTGTTCGACAAGGCTCCAAGTTGAACTCCAGCTGCATCTCCTGCTGCAACGGAAGTCACTGCCTTTGAGGTTAAGTCACGCTTATGTGTGTCTGTGTGTATGTGTGTATGTGTGCATATGTGTATCTGCTGCCAGGTGCTGCCTGTAGTGCCTCTGCCATGACACCTGCGCGTAACCCCTTGCCTCCGTCTCCCAGAGCTGCCCGACCAGCTTCATGTGTGATAATGCCTGTTTAGACTGTTGCCGTCCGGTGTGTGTGTGTGTGCGTGTGTGTGTGTGTGTGTGTGTGTGTGTGTGTGTGTGTGTGTGTGTGGTGGCAACGGAGACGCACCCTCTGTCCAGCCAGTGGCAACTTATTTAGTAATTTGTACAGCAAACACACGCGGGGAACAGTTGCCCAGGTAACTTGCAGTTGTTGGCTCGAGCCACATTTCAGAGTCTGTTAAATGAGATTTTGTGGTTCGTTAACGAAATTCGTGAAAAACCCTACAACATAATTAGCCAGCAGACAATAAGAATACCATCTAATTTAAAATATGGCAACAGGGAGCCAGGGATAACGAGCACATTATCCTGCATCAAGAAATAACTACGTTAATCATCATGCTTTGTTTCCAAAGGGTATAACGAGCATGTTCGAGCATGTTACAATATAAGTCTCTTATAAGATTTATTACAGATTATCGGATCGGTTTATCTCCCGCTAGGTTCGAGAATCAGCTTAGGTATTTAAAGAAAGAAGCTATATACCCTAGCAGCAATGTTTTTTATACAGAACTCAGTTTTCCTCTGATTGTTCCTATGGTAGCTATATAATAATGTGGTCTGATATTGCTAAAATTATATGAAAATATATGAAGAATAATAAAATTCTGAAAACAAAGTTTTTCATACAAAAACTCACTTTTCACCTTATTCTTCCTATGGTAGCTATATGATATAGTGTTCCGATTTTGACCAAATGTCATCACATTGTAAAAACCCTCTAACGACTTGGTTTGCGTGAGTTTGGGGAGGATGTATTTATAAACAAAAAAGTTTTTCATACAAAAACATAGTTGACGACCGATCATTCCTATGACAGCTATATGTTTTAGTGGTTCGATTTGACCGGTTCCGACATATGTACTGTCTGTAGCAGAAAGAAGGGTCTGTGCCAAGTTTCATCTGGATAGACTTAAAACTTAGAGACTAGTTTGCATAGAAACAGACGGACAGAAGGACATTGCTATATAGACTCGACTATTCATGCTGATTCAGGTCATATATACTTTGTTGGGTTGGACGTGTCCTTCTGTCCATTACAAATTTCGTGTCAAAAACATAATACCCTCTTCTAAGGTATACAAATCCTAACTCTAGTTAACTTCCATTTGCCATTTTCTATTCTTAAACCGAATCCAGGCTAAGCTGCTCAGAAAAGTCAGAGGTGCTGCGTGGTAGATCTGAACTCGTGACATAGAAAAGGATTGCCGGTAGAGTATAAAAGGTAGCATTCCAGCTGGACGATATAATTAGAAAAAGGATGCAGCTTAAAGTTTCTCGCCTTCAATAAGGTTTTTAGTCAGACTATCAAATTGCAAATTGATAATATTTATAATTACCCTGCAGTTCTGTGGGTTGACCCGTGACTAGCCATCTGACTAATCCAAACGAGCCACTACTGGTCCACGGGTCGACCCGTCTAAATGTAAAATCCTATCCCATTTTTACACACGATGTCATTGGAACTGACGTCTCGGTCCGGCGTTGCAACAGCTTGGGTCAGTCTATGGGTTGACCCACGCGAACTAGTCTATGGGTCAGTGGCCCGCGCCAGAGCTGCATGTGTAGGTATGTATATGTCTTGTGAATCAGGTCGAAAAGTGATGGAAAATCATCGGTTGAGCGGACAGTCGATACTTTCAATATATTTAGTTAAATTTAAGGGTTAATAGAAATTCGAAATACTTATTCAGATTAGCGTGACTAAGTCTGTGGTCTGTCCATGATTATCGATAGTGAAAAACATCGATAGAGGCAATCGATAATGGCTTCAGTTCTTTCCAGTTCTAAGAACACAACTCAAGTATGCTTGGTGAAATACTTCAACTTGTTTTTCAGAACCATATTCAAGTGGGCTTTGTAGGAAAAATCAGCGTGAACCCCACAAGGCAGATATGATTAAAGAGCTGCTGAAATGCTATGCACAGCCACAGGATGCCACAGGATGCAAAGCAGATTGTTGGCTCTGGCCTCGCCCACTCATTCAAATAACTAACTATTTATGCCGTTGTTTATGTTGCTGCTGCTGCTGCTGCTGTGGCAAATATCTAGAGCTCATCATGATTGTTTTGTAATTGGGATGCGACAATGCGGCGCAAGCGCTTGGTGGCAGGAAACGGTGGCAGATGATAGAATGCAAGCAGGACAAACACATCTCGCCAGCTGAAATCCTTCAGCCACCCAGGCACCACCCAGGCAGGCAGCAGGACAAGCGAATGCCAACCCACCCATGCTAACAATTTGCTTCAATTATAAAAAGCGTCGCGACAAAGTGGCGCCACCAAACGGCGGGCGGCGACAAGTGCATTGGGGCATGGGTTTAACAGAGGCCATGTCGATGCTGCCTCCCCCCCGCTCTCTCTCCCTACTGGCTCCGGCTGCTGCGACTGGCGTCATCAGGCGTTCCCTTTGTCTGGGCCCGGGCATTGGCCGAGTTGGATCTGAAGGCTCATAGGCATAGAGCCTTGCTTATTTGAATTATTTGGCCCTCACCCACCACCCCGTGAAAAACAAATCACAATGCTTTCGTATCAAAATATAATTGCTCAGGATAAAAAATATATCGAATGGTTTGTATGCTTGATCATATAAAAAATATATAAATTGCTAGCTATAAAAAATATAATTTGATTCAACGCAGAACTTGCCCAGACCTCATCGGAAGCATATAGGAATTGCAAAGCTGTGAAGAGAGAGAGAGAGAGAGAGAGAGAGTGAGAGAGTGAGAGAGTCAAGAGAGAGCAGCTCTGCCAACTTACATCAATTTTGTCGATCATGAAATGAAATGAAATGATGTCTAGTATTTGTGTCACTTGTAAGTCCAAACTTGTATATGTTTAATGTATAGTTTATCACAGAACTCCGTGTTTTAAGCTGTTTACCCGTGTATCTGTAGAAACAAATGATATAAGAAAGTTAGGTTAAACTCGCCCAGCTGGTGCTGCCAACTTACCTTCAATGGTAATATCCAAGACATCTCTGAACATTGTGATTTGAGCGCCTATCTTTGAACTGTGCACTGTGTCTAGCCTTGTATGCCATTAGTTAAGAGCGCCATTGTTGCCGCCTGATTTCTCCCTACTTCATATCGAATTTCTGCCATATCCATAGTATATATATATATATTTATTTACCATATATAAATGATAACATACTTACATTCTTTGTGCCCTGCTCTTGTATGCCTACTTATAGTCATCGATATGCACAGCAATACAAATGCAATAGTATCATCGGAATTTTTCATATTATTTTTTTTATAAAAGTAGAAAACTTTTTTAAAAAAGTACAAAACGTAAAAAAAATTAACAAATTTTTTATAAATTTTGTTCTTTATGCTTATGACCAATAAAAATTTAGAAACTTTTGTGTGTTTTTTTTTTTTTTTTTTTTTTTAATTTTTAGATGTGTTTGCTACCAAATGCTGAAACTTACTGACTCTCTGTAGTTAGGGCTAGCCACAGGACCGAAAATATTTGAGCTTCAAAGCCTACTGAGATCAGTTTTGAGAAATTTGGTAAAAGTAAACTTCAAATGAATTGCCCAGCCTGCTTTTCAGGTAGTACATAGGTTGGGCCAAAAAAACTATCAACCGATTTTCTAACTCTCTCTCTAACTCTTGTTTAAAGTGAAAACTCACTTAGTTTTCAACTGATTCTGTTTATTTGCACTTATTAATTTGGTTGATTACACTTGCATACTGTGCACAGCCTCAATTTGGCCTCAATTTCGGCTTGATTGTTATTTTCGAACTCCTACAAGCTGCGGGGCTTGTTCGCGTATACCAAAGACTCCAAATATTACCAGAGAAGGATTTTCATAGGATAATACTTTTTGGGCTACACTATACAAGGTTGCCAGTTCGAATTCCTGGCTTGGATGGAAATACGAATATTGTAATAAACTAATTTGAATCATTCACTGTGCATTTGTGATAACCTCAATCTATTGTTTCCGTACCCCAAGTAACTCGTTCCCAGCCGCTCCCGCAGCTCTCGCCGTGTCTTAGTCGGTATCCTTGCTAAGTGCATTGAACTGGGGCAGTGTTTACTGTGTAACCAGGACAACAGTTGGAGTCGCAACCACTTAACTGCCATCCTGGTCAACATGCGAAGCTCACGCTTCGTGCTTAAGCTATTGCTGGTGTACATGTCCTGGGGCAGGACTTGGACGTGCCGGGACACGGCTGTGCCGGACTCTCTTAATCACATGCTCTCGCATAAATACTCAACAGCGATGATTTAGTGTACTCATGTGATTCATAAATATCACTCATCAACACGAACTGATGGGATGGGCAGGGGCGGGTCAGGGCGGGAGGCATGGCTCAGGCTGCAGTTGTTGTGCTTTGCTGTGTCGTTAAGCCGGCAGGACACCGAAGGACTCGAACCGTTGTTCTTGTCCTTGCTGATGCCGTGCCACGCCCAGCCCAGTCCTGTTGTTGTAGCTACTTTTGTCATCTTGTCCATAAGCACAAAAAAGTGTGTACAAAACGCTCTCGACAAACTAGAACCAGTTAGTGGGTCCCAGGCCACAGGACTAAGGACCAAGGCCAGCAAGGATATGCTACGTGCGTCGTTTATCATTTGCCGCAAACGGGTGCTGCACTTCTGCCCATAAACATCCTTGGCCAACTTGTGTGTGATTCGAGCGAAAGCCACGTTTAAATGTTAATTGCTTGCAGTTTAGTTGATGAGTTTGAATAGAATCAGAATAACAACAGCAACGTCCAGTAAAACACGAGTACCTCTTGAAGAGGACAAAAAAAAGGAGAACTATATTCTCCCCACTTTAGGAGGTGCTCGTTTCAAGAAGCCACAGTAGAAATCACAATTTATCGCACTAGATAAATGTCATTTTCAACACAACAAATCCAAGCGAAGTTGCAGTTGCGAACCGGTTCGATACCAGTTTTGCTGTGCTGCTCCGACTCTTCAACTAAACCCGAACCGGTACATTTATTTGCTCCAACATGGTTTACTTTAAGTTTAGAAAGCTAAAAGCAGTGTAATTCTGTTACCCCTTGCAGAGAGTATTATAGTTTTTATCACGAAATGTATAACGCATTGAAGGAGATTTTTCCGACCCCACCGTCTGTATACAGTCCTGATCAGCATTTATAATTGAGACGATATAGCAATGTCTGTTTCTATGAAAAGTAGCTTCTCAGCTTAGAACTATCATGATGAGACTTGTCACAGATGCTTCTGTTAACTGCCATACCATATCCAATCTATCCAATTATGGTGTTGCATGAAAGTTGACTACTTGGGCCTGGGAGTGGGCTTTCTCTTGCTGCTAAAATCCGCCTCCTTAAGCCCACTCTAAAGTTGGGGCACGGCCTGTAACACTTCAATCCAACGGATCGAGTCATGCCAAAGCAAAGTTATCCGGAGAATTGTGGACACAACACCATATACAATGAGTTTGGAGTATTGCCATCAGCAATATCGCTGGTAGATACAGAGGCAGGCTTCTGGCCAACACCAACTCCTTGGCCACTCGCCTAGCAAGGCCATATATAAGCAGTAGACCTGTCCGACACCATCCTTCGGATAATTAGCTTTTTGGAAAAGTTATTGCAATTTAGCTAAGCTTTGTTCAATCTGGTAGAAGCTTGCCTAACATACTGAGCTCCTTAATAGTACACCCTTTAAGATCCCTGTGTTTGTATTAGTTTAGAAATTTATCGCAATCCAATCCAAATCGGAGTATCGGTATATCCTATCCCAGCTGACCACTTTTTATGAAGAACAAAACACATTATTATATAGCTGCCATAGGAAGAATCGGTCGAGAACTAAGTTGTTGTAGGAAATCTTGTTTTCTTGTTTTAAATAAGGTAAAAACAAACCAAAAGCTGTGGTCAAGAAACTCAAAGCGAAGTTCAAGGCATAAAATATGCTTGGGTTTGGGGCCATGTATGCCATTTAACACTTTCCTATATTGTTCTATTAAAATCCTATAAAATCATGTAAGAAGTTGAAGTTGTTGACTCCCGACTGAGGTATACGCTGTTCCCAGTCTTTAGCCTTTTATTCAAATGCGGGGGCGAAGTGGGTGTGACAAACTTTGTACGATCCAAGCTTGCAAAATGAAGTCGACATATCTCTAGATATTGCTCATTTTCGAGGGCGTGAGAAGGCGTGGCAAAATAAGTTTCGGTGCAATCATTCACGAAGATCCTAGGTGCTGTTTGTATCAAATTTAGTGGCCCCAGGCTTTGAATGATAGGTGTTATAAGGCTCTTATTATATCTACGGACAGACACAAAACCTATAGACTCTTGTTGGCCTGGGGCAGCGAGTAAGCCGAGCATAGGAGGGTAGAGGAGTGGGATAATGGGTGGAATAACTGGAGGGGTAGTTAAGTATGCAACAAATGGCAATCAACCTGGTGGCATTTGAATTCAGGTGGGCAATTAACGGTTCGAGCTTTGGGTTTGCGGCCGGAATAGGACAAGCGAGCGCAGGCACAAACAGGCACAAACAGGCACAAACAAGCACAATAATAACAGGCATTTAATTTGATGTTAATTGTATTTGCCTGGTTTGTTCGATTGCCTGCCCGCCCGCCCCTTATTGCCTTGGCTGTCTTCAACGAGGGCGGCCTGTGTGTAGGGGGGGGGGGGAGGGCGGAACTGGGGCTGAGAGCGGGAGTGGGGTGCCATAAATTTTGTGCATTTCAGCGCCGTGTGCCGTGTAATTTATTCGCATATTTCAGCTGCAAAGTGACAGCCTAAAATTATGCTACAGAATGCCGCGAATGCCAGAGGAAAACACCTTCAAAGAGAGCTGCAGCCGCTCGTTAAGGACCCGCAAATAAAACGCTGGGCAGCGACGAAGGACGAAGTGGTGTTCGCGGTGCGGCAGTCGAGTCAAGCTGCGTTGGCTGCTAAACGCATTTACGTGTCAAAACTAATTTAATGTGCATCAACCCACAAGCAGGCTCCCCTGGGCCGCCCGCCCAGACCACCCCCCAGCCCAGACCAGCCCAGCCCAGCCCAGCCAGCGGCAACAGGAAACGGAAATCGCATACGCAACGAGTCCTGAGCAAGCGCGCAGCGAGCATATTTTGCTTATTTGCTTGAATTGTTGTTGTTGATTTTGCCGCAGCACACCCGCACCACCGCACCACCGCACTTCCCCCATCCGCCACTGCTCCGCACAATTCTCACCTAATAAAATAACAATGGAACACCCCCCAAGGCGCTGGCTGGCACCCTCACATGTCCTGACTGTCCTGCTGCTGCTGCTGCTTCGGCTGTCCCTTTTTGATGTAAATTTAATTTCGGTTTTCACATTTTGAGGTTATCCTCAGCGCGGACATATACTCGTCCACCTAGTACTATGTACTATGCCATACGATACAGACTCTGACTCGGTTACGGAGCTGGAGTTGGAGTTGGAGTCGGAGCTGGAGTCTGTCCCCAGAGGCTTTAGAGCATATTCGTAATGCGTCTTTCTAAGTTGACGTTGTGGCTGGCCGTCGCGTCCTCGACATCCTGCGCTCGCTGTTCTTTTCATCAGCAGCCCATATTGTTCGCCTTTGTCCTGGACAATCCTCTTCGCCCTCTTCTCCAGCACCCAACTTGTCACACATGCACTTTGATTCCGCCGGCGCCACAAAATTATATACCCTTGCGCACAGGGTGTTAGCACTCTGACAACTTATTTGTAAGGATTCAATCTATCAGAAAGAAAATCCCAAAGACTGAGAGCTGCTACCTTATTCATATAAGGACTACAGCTGGAGCATCCTTGCTGCAAGAACTATACATTGCTGCAATGATTCTTATGCTTTTGATATGTATTACAAAAATATCAATAATTTTACTCATTTTTGGGATTTGATTGCATTTCTTTTTTAATAAAACTTACTTTTTGAATATATTATTTTGATTACCAATAAATATTATTTCTTGAGTTTTATATTTCGATGAGATATAACTGTTATAATGTGAGTTTTATTTATTTTATTTTATTTTTAGTTTAAGAAATTAAACGTGATATACTCTGATATACTTAACTTAATGATAGTTTATCGAGCACCAGCTGCTCGGGCTTTCGACTCTGTGAGTTTTATGTTTAGCCAAAATTCAGGTAAGACAAACAAATACAGAAATTATAAGTAGGAATTCAACTACTGGACATAACCTAGTTGTTGGTATTTTTTACCTTCTGCAAAA
This sequence comes from Hirtodrosophila histrioides, assembly GCA_037075165.1. NCBI lineage: Eukaryota > Metazoa > Arthropoda > Insecta > Diptera > Drosophilidae > Hirtodrosophila > Hirtodrosophila histrioides. The sequence continues at coordinate 4,436,378 of JBAMCL010000444.1, forward strand.
ATACTGAATGAATAGCGATTTTATTTTTTTTTAGTAATTTTTGAACTTTAAAACTCACACTCTATTTTCCTTTGCTTGTTTTGAAAACAATTTCAATAAATACCAATAAGATTCATAGTAAACATCTGCTTCAGAGCTTTCCAAATGTTCTTTAAAACTTTTAAATACCAAATACTTCAAATAATACTGCAATAGTAAACAATTTCTAAATAACTTACTAAATATTTAACTTACTAAATATAAAATGTTCTTGTGAGCGTTAGGATTGAAGTTAGAGCAAGAAGTTGATAGATAAAAGCTGACAGCATTAGATTAATTTAGCATAAAGTGATTATCAAAGATAAGATTGGTCGAAAGTGTTGGTAGTGTTGCAAAACGCTTACAGATATCTCAGGCAAACTCATCAATTGTATATTTCAACTAAATTTGATGAACATCGCGTTATAGCTCAAGATAGACAGAGATACCAGTTATCTCTTTGATTTGTTCACCTTTTCCAACACTTAAGAGCTTAAAGCTGCTTAAAGTTCATTATCGGATTAACTGGAATAACAATATTTATGTGATAAGGGTATTTACAATTCTGTAACCCCAGTAGAGCTTATTTTCAGTTCTCGTTTTCTTTGCGTTTCTTTATTTTCGTCCCCCTTTGTGTGCGGGGTGTTAAGCTGCGATTTCAATTAATGGTTTTGTTGCGTTCCATTTTACGTTTGCTAAAAGTGTCAGTTGCTCAAAAATATCGCTCACATATGTGTGTGTGTGTGTGTGTGTGTGTGTGTGTGTGTGTGTATGTGTGAGTGTGTGCCTTTCAAGTTCAATGACCAGTGCCGGAAGCAGCTTAGCTACACAACAAAAAATGGCACTTGACACAAAGCTTAATTACTGAGACGCCTGAACTGAGGCTGGCGGTAAAAGCTTTGAGTGCACTTGAGGTAATTTGATTTAATTGTACGTGGTTCTGCGAACAACAACAACAATAACTACACACACACACACACACACACACACACACTTAGACTCAGCTATAGCTGAGCGTATGTTAGTTTATATGCGTGTCTGTGCACAGGCTCATAAGAAATTTACAAGTGTGCAACGCCTTTCTTTCTTCTCCAGGATCACAGCTCTTGAACTTTGCCCCGGAAAACAAATGGCGACTGGCGACTCGACAAGGACTCTATGGCACTTCAACTAGCTGAGGAACGTCAACTGTTTGCTGTGCTTTTGAGGCTTATTATCGCTGCTTGAGTGCATGTCCTTTGAATAAACAATTCTCAATGTAACTAAATAATATATTTGCGCGACCTTGTGTTTATTTCAGAAACCACAAAGTTTCTCATTTCAATTTTAAATTAGATTTACATTTTTATAGCACAAGTTGAAAATTAAAATTACTTTTTTCATCTTTATAATAAAACTAAAATAATAATTGAAAGTAAAAGTTATTTATCCATTTTTATGATCAACTTGGCCATTTCCGCCTGTATGAACGCGTCGATCTATAATCGATCTATAAATGATCTAGAATCGTTCTATAATCGATCTATCCATAGGAGCTAGAGACACCAAAATTAGACTGTAGGTTCCTGTATACCATACGCAGATCAAGTTTGCTTCCAATTTCAGATATCTCACCCCGTTCCCCCTTAATTCAATCAAAACATTTTACAGCCACACTTTTAAAGATACAGCTTTAGGGTTTGACATAAATTTCAAGTTGATCGGATAATAAACAAGAAAGTCATTCACGATAGAAGATTAAGTGCTGCATAACGTGGGGAAGAAGCAGCACAGCACACCACGCTTGCGCTTTGGCTCGTGTGTGTGCGGCTTTATGTATGTGTAAGTGGACGAAGATGTGATTGCAAGCTTCCCTGCAGTTCTGACGCGGGTCACTGACCCGCCAGGCTAGTCCACTGGCTAGCCCACGCTGACTAGTTAACGGGTCAATCCATGTTGGTGCAGAGAAATACACTGCAACGGTCACATGGGTAGCCTGGGCTAGGCTCACAAAGGCTAAAGCAAAATCAATGCCACTAGTTGGCCCTCGGCTGATGCATAGGCGGTGCATGGTGGCCCACGGTTGGTCCACGGCTGTTGCATAGGCTGATGCATGGGTATAAATAGACACAAAGAGATGATGCAAAAAGATAAATCTATTGGGTTTGTTGTTTGTGCAATCGATTGGCTCGATTGGGTTAGTCAGATGGCTAGTCACGGGTCAACCCACAGCACTGCAGGGCTTAGAACTCGGTACAGAGAGTTTCGCTGTCGTGTATACTCTCGACTAGAGCATTCTTACTTGTTTTAGTTTGATTATTTTAAGCTCATAACTCTTATGTGCGCTCCCTGGTTTATATAGATGACAGTGACGACCCTATCAGCACTTTTCAATATCAATATTATTGAGAGGTTTGAACAAACTAATAAGTTTTTGCAAGACAAGTATGAACATACGCTGTAGTCAGAAATGCCCGACTGTGGCTCACTCTGTTTACAGTCTATTTCAAAATACTTATTTACAGGATCACAAGCGGGCTTGGTCTAAACATTGAACGACATCATTGGCAGTCCTAATATCAAATTTGACCACTCTACCTTGACGAAAAATAGTGTTTCCTTGATACTACCTTGGTAACCCCATATTCCGCCCTGGAATGGCTGGCTGCACTTTTTGAAATCGTTGAAACTTGTTTCAAATGATTTGTTCGTATAGATCTTTTAAAATGAGCCTAAAGCCGATTGAGTGCTTCATACAACAGTTCTCCACGAAATTTCCACACTTGCGGGTGGAATTTGCGAGAATCCAACATTCAATACCATAATTATAGAATTGAATTGGGTAAATTATAGTTACGAGTAAGTAAAGTGTTCCTTTTACTTTATATAATGGATATCTAGTCTATTTTTGATTCTTTTGTTAGCTAACATTTCTTTTTTCTCACTTTATAAAGCTTACATTTCTTAAATATATTTAAAAATGTTTTTCTATTTTCTATTTTATAACGTTAATTTATTTTAATGCATAAATCACAAACGCAATTGCTTTTAATTCATAATTTATGTGACTTTCATGTGGTTGTTTCTTTCTGCCGTTTTTTGTAGCTTTCATTTTTTTGATGTTAGATCTGTGCAAATTTATGACTTCCTAGCGTTTCCGTTTCCGCATGCAATTAGGCAGCGGCAATAAACACAAAATGCACTTAAAGGCATTCAGATCCAGCTTTAAGGAAATAATAAAATTGAATAAGAATGTATATTTTCCACTCAATTTTAGACCGATTGTTCCTATGGTAGCTATAAGGTTTAATAATCTGATTTTGATAAATATTATAGCACACTATATAAATTATATGAAAATTCGCAATTGACTTGAACTTGTCTAGAATATGCGTAGAAAAGAAATAGTTTTCCATACACATATTCAATTTGCAGCCGTTTTTTATAGAATATAATGTTGTTGAACCAAAAATTGAAATTGCTCAATTTAATTGCCAGCTTTGCTAGTGCGGGAAACTTAAGATGGCGAGTGGCTTTATATGAGATAGAAATAACTTGAAATGTCAGGCACAAAATCAGTTCAAGCGTTGGCTGATGTTTAGATACATTTTTGGGTGTTTCAAAGTGCATACGCATCATTTAGCGCGGCTGTGGCAATTGCGAAACTCAAAGCTAAACAACTGAACAATTGCCAAGCGCATCCACCCACGCCCGCGATGCCCCGCAGCTTATTTATTAATAATGCATGCGACTGCATTTACATAACCACCCAACACCCAACATCCAACAGCCAACAGCCAACACCCACCAGTCACCACCCATCAGCCTGAGAGGCGTGACCGCGTCGCGGTCACCGATTTACACATGGCAAACAAACAGATTCACATTTTAGACAATGTTGCAGACCTGCCACAAAACAGAAACAGAGCACAAAAAAAAAGGACACAGACATAGAAATAAACAAAGCGCTACACTTGAAAAAATACGCTATGAGTTTGCTCATAAGCTCAGTGAACGTTTTAAGATACATTTCTTAAGCGAGCAGCAACGATCTGAATCTCAATCTGCCTCTGAATCAGGATATTCAGCTGTCAACTATAAAACGCTTGAAGAGGTTGCACAGTATGCTACGAGAATTGCAAAAATATCTTCAGACACGTATACAATAATAGCAATAACCCTATATTAGTCCATCTCGTAGCTATATAGAATATTATGTAGCTTATATAAGTATTCTCAAAATATGTACAAATGGTTTAAGCTGATTAAATGACAGTATTTGTGCACAAGTTCAATAAATAACAAGTTAGAATGCTCTAGTTGAGTATACCCAACTACCAAAGTCCCTGTACCCATGTCAAAAATTTCCGATCGCATCTTCGTACACTTAAACATACACACACACATACACAAAGTGGTAGCTGTGCTGCTTCATTCCTTCCCGCGCTGCAGTACTGAATCTTGTTCGTTGAATAACTTCCGTGTTTATTATCCGATCGAATTGAAATTTAGACAGTAGATTAAAAGTGGCTTAAGCGTAATACATGCAAAATTTCACAGTTATATCTTTAAAAGTGTGACTGTAAAACGTTTTTATCAAATTGCGGGAAAACAGGGAAAGATATCTGAAATTGAAAACAAACTTGATCGGCGTATTGTACGCAGGAGTCTACACTCCAAATTTGGTGTCTCCAGCTCTTATAGACGGACAGACGAAAATGGCTAAATCGAAATCTCATTTGATACTGTTCAGGAATATATATACTTTATAGGGTCGGGTCTGCCTGTTCCACACATTTGCACAGATTTAGTAACCCCATTTTACCCATTTTCTGAGTGCATGGAGTAAAAACAAAAGAAAATCAGATGTTGCCTATTTCCTGTTTGAACCTAAGCTATAACAACTGAAATAGCTGCTAACTGAAGATGTTCTTAAAAAAGAAAAAAAATTTTAAAATTGTTTCGCAAAGTGTTTTTGCTGGCAGCTATCAAAATGATTTTTGAATTTAAGCGCTTAATTTATGCTTTAATTGCATATTTCGCGCTCCAATGCAAATAGCCAACGCGCGATTTATGGCCAGCATTGTATTTGCTGCTCAGCCAAAAAGTATGCAATGCATTTCATTTAGATAACCGCAAATATTTACCACAAACGCATTCGCATCACATTTGTAACGTGACAAAATTCCCCAGTGCTAACAGTCCCCCTGCCCCTGCCCGGCACAACAACTACAAGCGACTGTAAATTATATATACAAATGTGTATGTGTCTGGGTGTGTGTGTGTGTCTGGGTGTGTGTGTGTCTGTGTGTCTGTGTGCACCTGCCCCGCGCGCGTTTAATATGTGCGCAATATTTGTAGCATACTTTTCAGCATAATTTATGCACTTCAATTGGATTTGATACAGCGCGCTGCATTTTCCACATATTTTAAAACTGAATTATATTTAAAGAATTTATCATAAATATTTTACATTTCTATTATGATAGGTAATTTCGTTTTTAATTCATATCAATTGCAAGCCTCAATTTACATTGTTTCATGCAAATAATTTGATTTAATAATGTGTTCATATAATAATACAATAAATTCCCATTACATTTTACTACCCATCTTGTTATGAGATTTCCAACTTGAATATAGGATTGCAGTTGAAAGTTTAAAGTCCCCATTTGATGTCAAATTTAGCCATTATAATAACTACAACAGAGAGAGATTTCTATATCGAAACCATAAGTTTAATTTCCATTATAGTAATCTACTATCAATAATATTCTACGCAAATAAGTATTAGGCTAAGGCCTTGACTCAGGACTTACTTATATCGAATAGTTCTTCATCGATTCTTTGGCTAACATAAATATTTGTTAAGCTCGATCTGCGTCATTCATTAAGGACCCTACTTAACAATTTGCCTGTCTCCAGCTGTTTTAGTCTTGTAGATCCTCGTGTTCATCCAGACAGACTGCAGTATATGGCTAGATTTGGTTTTTAAAGTCGGGAATGCCTTCTTCTTAAAATTACACACATTTGAGCATCTATAATGCAATCGATACTGGTATATACATATTTGTCCAGCACAATTGGAACATTGACACTCTATATATACATATATATCAATAGATTCGTATATCAAATTATACATTTAATCCAAATTGATTGATTGATTGACTGATTGACAATCGTCGCATAGGCCAAACCGTAAGATGCTGAAATTTACACAGTAGTTCCAATCTATGTTGAAGGTGACGGGGTTTTGGAAAACTCCACCCACAAGCATGGAATTGGCAGAAAACTGTTGTATGAAACTTATCTGTTTACCATTCAATAGGCTTCAACTTTATTTTACAAGATCTATACAAAAAATCAATGGAACAATATTTCACGTATTTTGGAAAATCCACCCCCATGGGCGGCAAATGGGGTTATCAAAGTTGTATAAGCGAAAGTTTACTTTTAGTCCGATTACCTTCAAACTCAAAGCTCTACACATGAAATAATTCCATACCTGCCTCACCACTTTTGGAAAATTCATCCACATGTTCCGAAAGTTGGGGCAAAGCTCTGGAATACGAGATTTTGCAGTTTTCAAGCTCATTTTCAAGGTTCTACACAAAGACATTAGAAAATCTACACCCACGGGGAAATTCTACCTATTTTTTTCTGTATTTCTTACAATTGACGAAAGTAGTCAAATTCAACATAATGCATTTTAATCTAAACATTTAGCTGGGGTGTTGAAATCTAGTAGTAGTAGTAGTTGAGATACTGCTTACTCCTCACTCAAAGTTGGCCATATAATATACAACTGTCACTCAAATACTTTCCCAACAACTTTCTTAGTAAGTTTGCTTAGCTAAATATTCAGTTGTACTTTCAAACTGGTTGAGAAAACATTTCAAAAATATCTAAATTTTCGTGTTTTATTTTCTTGTTGTTTTGTTTATTGTTTGTTGTGCTTAAATTATAAGAGAAAAGTGAAACTTATTTTCAGAATTGTTCAAATATATATATATATTAAAACTGTTGTTCACTTTCACCAAAAAAACAAAAAAGAAATAAAAACTTAAAAAAATATGGAATACATTGTGGGGGACCACCATGGGGCTGACTCTTGCAAATCCATCAACACAGTTCAGTGGTTGTGCTGAAACACAAATCAGATGTCCTGTTCTGAAGACGAGTTGTTCCAGAGGTATGTACCCACTAAGCACATCCTGCTCGTTACTTATCCGTGTGTTTTCAGCCAACAGAAACACAGAAACAACACAGAATTAAATGGCTATAAATCTGCATTTCATCCAGCTTGGGGTACAGGCCGATCCTCGAAAAATCCATGGGTATGAGTGGGAGCTAATCCAATCAAGCAAATCTATGACGACGATGACATTATTCCAAATTAATAGTGTGCTTAAATTACCGAGTCTTCTTTTTAATTCGCCCAGTTAACAATTTGGCTGCACAGAAATCAAATAAAATGCGAATTAAAATAAATTCATAGTGTTCTTCCTGTATAGTGCAGATTTCATAAGGAAGTTCATCGTTGTGGCTGGGATATTGCTCATTGTCAAAGGGGAATCCAATCATAGAGGTAGGTATACGGGTAGGTATGCGGGAACCAGTGCATCCAGTTCCTATTCTTCATACATGGACATGGCTATATCAACTCGGCTGTGGCTCGTTTGCAGAGCTCGAAGTTCTCGTGGCTAAAATATTTTTATGAATTTCAATTTATCATAGATTTGTATATTAGAATCTGACTTGCAAACGTTAAAAATAAAGTCAAAGTCGCTTAGGGTGCTCAAAAGTATTTTCAAATGGTAATAAAGTGAGGTGTGAGTCACGGCGAATTTCACCATTCATTAGTCGATATTAGAAACTGATTAGAAACTGGCTTGCAAACGCTAGATCGCTGATGTTGAAGAAAATATTCATAGCCTATTCTTTCCAAGTGGTCATCAGTGAAATTTGGCTATTTATGACTTTTATAAATGAGAAAGAATTGAATATATACATGCCGAGAATTTTAATCCACAAAAAGTCAATTCATTCAAAGTAAACACGGTATAAATTTAAAATTTGATTAGATTTTAGCAGCTAACACTCAGGTTGGTATGAATAGCCCCTGATCTCGTCTTGGGACTGCATTGCATATCCTTTCCGCCGCTGGGACGGAAGCTTGTCGACAGCCGATGCAAGAGGTCCCTGAATATGCTGATTCTCAATCGACAGAGTTGCGGTACCATTCCTTCAATTCTTCAGAAAGACGGCACCATGCCAACACAGCATGCCTGGCTACCTCCGCAGGGTCGTCCTCGAGGTGACGGTGCTGAAAGAAATACATGCGAATGAAGGAAATATAGCCCCTGTTGTCCATCAGTGTGCTGGTGCTCCTTAAGGAGGTCCTTCGATACTGCTCCACTCGTGCGCGTCTCCATGCAGATAATAAAATCTCCATATTGCTATTTATGACGAAGGAAAAGTAAATTTAAAGGCTCCAATTCAGGACAAGTCGTAGATTTACTTACTAACGTTGGGTAATTTGGTAAAATAAACTTGTAAATATTATAGAAAATTTTGTTGTGTACTAAACGACAGTTGAAAATATACTACAAATGTTTGAGAACTACAACGAGAATGAGCTTAGATAGAGTGTGTGTCTGATATGTAAAGGGTTTCTATGTTTTTAAGTTCTATGAACTTTCTAAGTTATGAGAGTCATGAAGAAGTGCTTCTAAGTAGAATTATGTATTTCTAAGAGTATTATTCGATGGTTATGGAAACTTGTTAGTAGTATACAAAGATGGCTTGCAAAATGCCAAATTGTTTCTTATTCCTTCCCAACCATTATATAGCTGCCGTAACCCCTTGGCAGTCAGCGGAGTATGCTTAAAATATAATTAATTATATTAAACAATTACAAAAACAAATATTGCACATTCACAAAAGTCAGCTCAACTTTGGGCTATTAAATATAGATATATATAGAGTGTCTATTTTATCCATAGGATGTTGTTCTGTTCGTAATCCATATGTATTCGTACTTGAACACATGTACAAACATGTGTGTAAGAACATCCTTTTTTCAGTAGGCTTAACATACGTTCAATTAATTTGCTTTTCCATTATAAATTGCGGAAAAAATGTGCGTGATTTTATATTCAAAAGTCAAAAATGTGATAATTCATAATTTATGAGGCAGAACAACTTTTACTAAAGTGTAAACTTGCGCATATTTATTGGTATTTTCATAAAATGAGGGAAGTTTAGTCTACATATATATATAAAGGTTTGCCAGAAGATATACTATTGTACCTATTATATACCTATTATATAGAATTGAGCGTTTTTTTCGTTACCTTACCCCTCATACAGAAGTCAAACTCGCTTAGTGCACCTGTCTAAGCTAGAGGATAGACGAAGAATTGTTGGTCTAGTATTTATAAATAATATTATTATTGGCCATATATTTCAGACCTCAGACTTTCTTGCGAAGATACATTTTTGTGTGCGAAACTATATGCCATTTTCAAAGGTCATTCTATCCTCTATCCTCTAAAGGAGCCCTTAACACGAGCTTTGAAGTTTTATAATGAGTTGCCAGCTGACATGCGGTTTGAATTCCGTCTAAACACATTTTGTATTAAGGAACTACTTAAGAAGTTATTTTTATAATATTCAAAAATGGTTTCTTTAATATCATTATTATGATTTTAAAATTATATTTGTTAAGCTAGATCTAGAATAACCAGAAAGTCTATTGACATTGGTTCAATAATAAATAAATAAAGAACTACATAGTTTGAATTATTTTAAAATATATGAAAGTAATTTAAATAAAATTATTTAAGTTAATTAAGGCTAGAACTAAGGTCTAAGATATTGGTTGGAACTAGTGATGTAAATAATCGATGTTTTCTATACAAAACATCGATGTTTTTACATCACTAGTTGGAACCCTCGAAATTGTGCAGAGTATTTGCAAGTCGATCATATTGCTGTAGTTGGGAGAGTATCGCCTAGATTAAATCTAGTAGATTTGTATGCCATATTATTTTGTAGGAATATTTGATTAATTACGGCAGTAAAAACACTAGTAAACAGTGTTGCAAAACGCTCGATCGATGCATTGACTTATCGATAGTCTTAACTGTACTCATTATAGAAAACCAATGAGAAACCTGGAATTTCTTGAATGCAAGCTTAATCAGAGTATTGAAGTCGAGAGTGCGCGACTAGCAGATACCCTGTAAGTGCCACAAAACTCATCGCAGCCACAGTTGTGGGTTCTTCTCTGAATGGTGCTTATAAGGCAATAAATACGAGAACAATTCATTTTCAACGTGTATTTTTCTTGGATCCAGCCGTTATTGTAACCAATGTTAGTGCGTCTGCCTGCCGCTGTGCGGCGCCAGGCTGTCCATGATCTCGGCGAGCCGCTTGGAGCGCAGCAGGAAGACGTCCGACTGGCGCTTCAGTATGCCATAGCTGACCGCATCCTGGAGATTGAGCCGCACCTGGCGCTGGAACTCCGGGTCCGAGCGGCGGAAGCGGGCCGACAATGCCGAGATGATTTCCCTATCGTGCATGGGTCGCTGCGACTGCTGCAGCAGCTGGACAATGTTGTGCATCATGTTGCGCACTAGACGCCGCTGCTGCGGCATCCTGCGCAGCTTGTAGCCGACGAACATGCCGCTCCAGTTGCAGAGCGGGGAGCGGGCTCGACTTCGCTGGACTGTTGCAGCTGGCCTTCAGACGCCTCGGCCCCAAAAATTTGGTTGACAAAACGAAATGAAAACAGCACAAAACAGTTTAATGTTTTTTTGTTTTTTGTTTTTGTTTACAGTTTTTTTTGGCTGGGCAATCTGAGCTAAGGGGTCCTGATGGGGCCTGAAGTTTCAGACAGTCGGCGACAGTTTGGGCCAGGCCCCAGCGACCGCCCGGCCCCCGCTCATGGCCAATTAATCAAGGGAGAGAAAACCAAAGGGAGCATATGAAAAAAAACTAGAGGAAGCTGTCGAGTTGCTGCTGCAAGTTGAACTTGAATAACCTCGAGGTATAAAAACGAAACTGCGCTAACAAAGGCGGCGAGACAACAAGCGCAGGACGAGCACAAGGACGAGAGCAGAGTTGAGACACTGGGTATGAGAATGAGGACGACAAGCATCAAGTGACATTTGAGCAAAGACAAAAAGTCATTATCACGGCGACGCCGGGCGACAGACTAGCTGCAGGATGAACAGGACGAACAGGACGTGTACTGGCTGTAGCCAAGCCGACCCGACTGGCGACACATCATCCTTCGGCTGCATATGAAGCATGTGGAGCACGTGGCTCGTTGTCGCCATGTTGTTGCCTTTTCCGGCATTTTGTTTACGATTTTAGCTGCCACCCGCATACCCGCATACCCGTACACCCCCACACCCTCACACCCCGTGCAGCCCACTCTTGCGGATTTCCTTCGGCGCTGAAGTTGGCGTCAGCGACGGCAGTTTTCCCTGAACGATTTTCGCTTGTTTGCCTGCTGCCTGCTGGCTGCTGGCTGCTTTTGTTTTTCCCTTTTCTATTTTCCTTTTTCATTGAGAGAAAGCAGCTGCCTGCGCCTCCCCGCTCCCCCACTCCACCACTCCACCACTGTTCCCGCTAAGCCGCCAAGTGCAATTGTCATAAAGTGTCATTGGCTGACGTCACTGACGGCGCTGCTCCTGTGCCTTTTGTGTGTAGTTGGTGCGGTGAATCAACTTAAATGAGTATCCGCTTTATAACTGCACAAGTGGGCAAGGTCCTGGAGCGTCTCCCAGACGACGTAATGTCTCCAGCTACTTTTCAGTTGCAGCCGAGAGGAAAAGCAATTGGCTTTGTGCGCGATTTGGCTTTGTTCAGGCCGAAGGCATCGGGCCATGGCCAGGACTAACTAGCCCCAAGCCAATGACAAGGATTCGACTTGAGTCGTTTTAGGTTTTTGTCTGCTTCTGATTCGGATTCTGGGTCTGGGTCTGGGTCTGGGTCTGGGTCTAGTTCCCTGTGACTCAGTTACAGCCATTTGAGGCACCTCGGGCGAAAGGCAGCCAGTGCAAGGGCAGGACAATTAGATGAAACTAAAAAGACTACTGCAGATGGTTCTCTAGATCGTATCACAGAACTTACACAAAATAAATGTCACACTTAAATCATAGTTCAAAGTGCACAAACTTATCTCGAACGTCCTGCTTTCTTCTTCTCGCATTTTATAATTAAGCATCGTGTTCTGTGCAACGTTTAAGAATAAGGCAAAAGGATGGCAAAATCAAATGTTTTCGGGCGGCTTAGCAGAGAGGGGAGGGACAGAGAAAGAGGGAGACACAAAGTAGATGCCTTGAAGTGAAAGGAGAAAACAACTCTCTGTATCCTTTGAGTTTTAATATGTTAGTAAAACTTGGTACAGCACTCGCAGAAGTGTTCAGAAAATCATCCTAAAATAAAGGTAACCCTAACAGCCAGAAAGGTTCTCTATTCTGTAGAAAGAAATACAATTATTTCTTAACTTCAGAAAAAGTGAGGCTAACTGCCTTTGGATACAAGAATATGGTGACCTCCTGCTCCTTTAGGCATTGTTTTTTCATCCGTTGGATCTTACCCTCCGCAGACAACATTTGATTTCCAACTTCTCTAACGATTGCTTATTATGCTTGATAGATGCAAATGAATTAAAATAAAGTCGCAAGTGAGGACACACAATCCCTGTATTTACAATTATTCAGGATTGCCAGTTCCTTCCACAACACAGTACAACATTGCACGGGACTGTACTTTCGATAGGGTCAAGCGACTTGCTGGAGCTGCCAAAAGGTACAGGAGAATAAAAAAGAGGATTTCCTGTTTTCTTTACTCGGAATGTACATGGTCAGGTGGCAGTTGAGCTGGGTGGGTAGGTGGTGGGTGAAGAGTTATGCGTCTACGCATCCTTAGCGCCTTAAAGCGGCTTAAAAATTGCACATGAGCCAAAGCGAATTATGCTGCATAGCCGCAGGCGTCGCAGTCCTGTCCCAATATGGCAGGTCGCCAGTCGAGGGGACACAGGGGGCGGCTGCTGGCAGGCAGCCAAGGCAGTGCAGGTAAAGGCGCCGAACCCGACTGCCAGGTACTCTGTTCGCAGTGTTTTTGTGGTCTTAACTCCTAGAAGAACATCAGAAGTTCCCATGCTTAATTTGACAAACCTACTCTCAGAAAAGTAAGGAAAAATCTTACTGCAATGAAGATTAATCTATGAGCCAGCTATAATTTCTATTAAGTAGAGAAAATTTCTCAATTTAGGATATATATTTCTAAAATTTCATTTTTGGCTCGCAATTAAGCTGAATTCATTTCATTAAATTACTGAACTGAGTAGAATCAATCGATTGATTGCACTTTTAAGTGGAGTATCGTTTCTATTTCGAGGTATCGATAACTTTTGACTGCATGTTCCATCTCTAATTTGATAAGAGTGGTGCTATTAGCAAATAAATAAGTTCATCTTTTCTGCTTCGAAGTCCACTTTTCAATCAATTCCAGAAGAGCTTAGACGGATTATACGGAACTCATTGAAAGTGCAACAAATCTGATTGTTCTTTCTAAAAAAAACTTAGCTTTTTGGCAGCTTAAGCAATTTGTACATATTTTGAAAATTTCCTATATATAAACTAGAAACATATATAAGGTTGTTCATATTAATCTACAATATATCTACATGTTCAATAATACAATTAATTTGAAAGGGGGAATTCAATAGGCGGACACGCGTCCAAACTACCTTGTTCGCTCCCAGAACAGAGTATAACGGGGCAGGCAGCCAGCAGATTGAAAGTGACAGCGACGGCTGCAAAATGTGTGAAGTGTGCCGTGAAGGGGCAAAAAAAAGCATTGCATACCTGCAGGCGGACTAGCGCCATCGATAGCTGGGCGAAAGGAAGTCTGCTTTTGGCAACGGCGCGAATTGAATATTTTGCCAGGATATGGCGCTGCGACCTAAACAATTACTGCGATAGATGCTGGACAGCAACAGAAACAACAACAACAACGGCACTAAAACACACAATTCCTATACATAGCTGGCAGGCAAGGAATGACAAATGCTCGGGCGGAGGAAGCAAGGGGTCCTTCCAACGTTGATAGCGACTTCTGGACAACGCAGACGGCGACATTGAGCAATTGCCCCGCATAAATACTCACACCCACCCACACACACACACACACACACACACAGAGACAGTGGCAACCACCTGTCGGGATGGGTAAAACATAAACAAAGCGGCACAAATCAAAACAGTACCGGCAACATGTTGCCAACGCACATGCGCCCTGCGCGCCCCGCAACATTGTTGCCCATGCGAAATGTTGCGCAACATTTCGAATTTAGATTGCGAGAGCGGGACTCTAAAAAGTCAGCAAGCTGCACTTGCGCAGATATAGTTCCCAAGGACTCTAGGCCAGGCAGCACAAATAAGAGTTAAGGCTATAACAAATTCAAAACAAACTTTTTGTCTAATAAGAGTGCAAAAAACAACACTCATCCTTTTTGTTTTTGGAATGAAGGTTTGTGTATAGCAGGCGCAGCTCAAGTTAATATTGGATACGAGATATTCCCTACCCCTGTAGGGAGTAGGGTATCGCATCGATATAACAATCGATATAACAATCGAATGTTTTAACAATGGAATACAAATTGTTAAGAAGTTCACTAAAAATCATTAAGGATGTGTGGAAAAATCGTGTTGAGCTATATTTGTGTATTCTTTACGATTGACAAAAGTAGTGAAATTCAACATAATGCATTTTAATCTTATTATTTGGCCGGGCAACACTGGCGTTTTACCAGCTAATATTATATCGATAATAACTCCAGATTAGTGATGTAAAAAGATCGATTAGTGATCGAAAAACATCGATGATTTCCATACAAAAAATCGATTTTTCTACATCACTACTCCAAGGACTAGTCAAACTTTGTCTGATTGATTTCGGAAGCAGCAGTTATAGGCTATTCACACTGAGCCACCATCTACCATCCACCATCATCTGGCATGATGGTCCCATAGTTTTACTCGTGCCGAAATTTGACCATCAGTTCCACCATCTCATTTGGATGTTCCTATCCCACACGTTCCCTTACGATGCTTAGGCAATAGTTTTCGAATGCAACACTGAATATTTGATATTCACTACGAAAATGTAAACAATGTCAACAAAAATGAATGGCCACAACAAGAAGAGCAAGAGTAAAAAACGAATGAGAAATGACCGAATCGTATATATATGTATATAAGTTTGTAAAATATGCAAAATGGCCGAAATGTGGACTTCAAGAAAATAATAATTATGAAATGCCAAGTCCATCTAGGCAATAAACCATGACCAAAATTTAAGTTATTCCAATAAGCCTTCGGATTCGACTAAGTTATGGTAGATTGAAGTCTAAGTAGAACGTATACATATATCGTTCCAAGAATTACAAAATGACCGTAATGAGGACTTCAAGAATCGTCGTCGTCTGCCTGCTGCTCTAAAAACTATTTTTCGTCTATTTTGTCGAGTTCCGTCATTAGTTTATTAATTAAATCCTTGTTATGCTACGATATAGCAACAACAACAGCCAATTTCTTAATGAATTTCATTTTAATTAATATTTTACAAATTTTTCTGTCTGCTGTCGCCAAAGGTTGAATTGATGGTAGATGGTAGATGGTGGCAGTGTGAATCGGTGTTCCACCATCCACCATCTTCCCATGCGTTCCCCGATGATGTGCTCAGTGTGAATAGCCTATAATACACATATAATAACTCCAGATTAGTGATGTAAAAAGATCGATTCGTGATCGAAAAACATCGATGATTTCCACACAAAAAAATCGATTTTTCTACATCACTACTCCAAGACTAGTCAAACTTTGTCTGATTGATTTCGGAAGCAGCAGTTAGCCGCCACAAGATACAATATTAAGTACCTTCCATTTGAAGCTTGACTGAGTAGTCTTATTATAAGTCTGTTTATAATTGTAAACTAGACTGAGAAGTTTGTAAATTTTTCAATCCCAGTTGGCCATTCATCGAACTGTCAACTGATTTATAGGTGCTGTGTGCGTGTTCCCAACTAAATATTCAGTTTACATTTCGAGCCGGTGCGGAAAACATCTAAATTACAAAAAAAAAAAAAAAAAAAAAAAAAAAAAAATGTTTAGTCCTCAAAATTGATCAGAAAATTCAACTGTGGTTATAAGTACAAAAGTCATTGTTCGCGTTATAGTTGAAATTTGTTCGAAGTTTCAGTTGAAATTGTTGTTGGTTTTTTGCGATGTTGTTGTTTTGTTTTTATTTTTTAAGTTATTGTTATTGTTCTAAGTGCTACATACATACATATGCAACATACTAATGGGATTACTCATCCTCGGATCAATTACACTGTGCACACAACAACTTACACACACAAGCAAGTGATGAGAGACGGTGCTGCTTGCTTGCTTGCTTGATTCCAGAGTTCGCGTTGAATGCTGGTTTGAGTCCTGGTTGTTACGAGCCGATCCTTTCCCCAGTTCACTGGATGCCATATAAGTATAAATGCACGATGCTCACAGGCCAGACGGATTGATAGGTGCCAAGTCTGTCCATAAAGTAAGTGCTCGCCTTGGGGGGGAACCCAGCTCGTTAATATCCTGTGTCCTTACAGCCCACACACAATAATAAACTGCAATACCAAAAATAACTGCGAACCCTCGGGCAGTACATTAGTCGTTGAGAAGAAGGATCCTACCTGCTAGTATGTACTCTCGCATAGTTAACTTCCACTCCTTAATGTCCTGCGTGCCTTACAGTAACCGAAGTAATAGTTGGCCAAAATTGTCGATATTGCCCAGCAGCAGTATCGTGTTGAAACGAGCAGTCTTATTTTCTACAGGTATGCCCTACATTACTACAATAAACCAATCCAAATCCAACTCCTAATAACCTGCTCGAATTACAGCAAACAAATTCGCAGTGAAGACATCAAATTAACAGTTTACTTTTTAATTCGCCTAGTGTATCCTTTGGCTGCAGATTAATAAAATAAAATGCGAATTAAAATAAATGCATATATGGTTTTTCTTTGTATACGGAAACCTGTGTTTTCAGCTCCTATTTCCTGGGGCTGTAGCTCAATTTGTCTCAATCTTTCATAGAGATCAATCAGTAACGCTCATACCAAATTTGCTTAATCTAGCTATGTGTATAAGGGAGAGTCATGGATTCTCAAGACGTACTCAAATCGTACACAAGACGTAAAATACAACAAGCATTACAAGTATTGCTAGAGTTTTAAGCCACAACATAAAAGCCAATCTATTCAAAGGGATATGAAATTAATGGGATTGGATTGAATATCCTTTCCGCACACTTTGCTTTTCTGGAGTCTCTGAATCTACTCTCTCTTTAACAGTTTTTGTCTGTAATTGAGACCCTCCGAGGTCTTGCAATGTTTATAGGAACTAAAAAGACCTATCCTACTTAAGATTCTTAACTAAATTTCTATTTAAGAACTGGTTAAATGCTGTGCTTGAAAACAAATTACAATTTTTACAGTGAAATAAGGAATACCAAAAGGATTGTCCCTTAATGCTGATAAGTGTTTCACTGTCAGTATAAAGGGGCAGCCGAAGCAGAAGTGTACAGTGGTCGAACCACTTACCTTCCGTGTAGGCTCGTCTCTATGTCCATCACTGAGGAGGTCGGAAGAGTGGTAGTATTTAGATATCCATTTCTCTGCGGAAGGGAGGGCTCGTTACAATCCTTCTGAGGACATTAGTCCAAAGTTGGAGAGATTAACGCAGTCACCCCTGAAACCTCGACAGAAGTTGTTCGCCCTGAGGACTGTCCTAATACCACAGCTTTATCACAAGCTAACCCTTGGAAGTGTGGCACTAGGCGTTCTGAGAAAGTGTGACAGACTGGTACGATCGGTCATCAGGAAGTGGTTAGATCTTCCATTGGATGTGTCAGTTGGGTTCTTCCATGACCCCCACAAGTGTGGGGGGCATAAGATATCTTAAGAAAGTTATAAGTCCTTTTTAATCGATTTGGGAGAGGAGTTACATAAGTATAGTTCCTGCCAAGTTCGATGTGTCTAGCCTCTTCATTCTCGGATATCTACGTATTCATACTGACAGACTAACAAACAGAGGGACAAAGAGAACGACTTGGCTGTTTATGCTGATCAAGAATATATATACTGTATATGGTCGAATAATTGATTTCTTCCTGTAATAAGCTTCTAAAGCATAGAGCTCGAACCTAAACTTCTTGTGGCCTGCAACCTTTTTGTAAGACTTCACTCATCTTTAATGTTCTTCTGGGAATTGTCCTTAATCGATGCGGAAAAATGAGTGGAGAACTGGAGAGCAACAAGATAGAACTTTAAGTAATAGATGCCTGCCTGTCATTTATACAGTACTACAGGGTATTTTCGAGTCGATCCCTCGGCACGAGAGCACAAAACGAATGTTGTGCGTTATTTGAAAGAATGGCGCTTGGAATTTATTTATTTAATGGGCGAGTGTGTGCGATTGTGTGCAAGTCTGTGCAAGTCTGTGCAAGTGCGTGCTGGTGAAATTACACTATAAAATGTTGTTTAATTAGCATATGGCAGCAATTAATTAATTTGTAAACTGAATGCCACAATCCGTGTGGCCATTGGGTTTGGGCTCTTATGCAATTTTCATATTAAATCAAAGATTATTGTTTAATTAAATGCAGACTGGTAGGTGAAAAAAGAGCATAGAGACTGAAAGGGGGAAAGGGGGAAAGAGATGCAGTAAGAGAGAAAGAGACAAACAAACTCAAATTCAAATTCATATTCAAATTTTAAATTGAATAAATTTCAATTGAAAAGCAGGTGAATCCTTTGGAATTCCAACGAGATTCGAGCCAACGATGCCTGAATATCCTGAACTCGTCCCTTGGTCCCTTGGTTTGCTGAACCCGCAGTTATTGACATTTAATATCCAGGCAAACGATTGAAACAAGCGCTAAATGTGCCAGCCTGCAAAAAGGACTTATTAATAAATAAATAAAACTTAATGCATTTACAATATTGCGGCCCTTGGGCGGTGCAAGCACCCAAAACAATTGTTGATTTAATGTGACAACAAGTACCAGTGTTGTAAAGCGTTCACTCAAACTGTAGGATGCCCTGTAGGAGAGCAAAGCACCTTTGTAAAATGTTGTTTTCACCTACAAACACGCTTATTTGACCTACGTTTTGTGTATTATCCGTTCAGAAGGATTAAGAGAGCCTGTGTACCAAATTTCAGCACGATTCCATCACTTGCATAGTTTTGGAAGCTGTCGAAAACTCTGTCTAACTATTTTCCGACTCTCAAGCAAGGATACCCGCTGACCTTACTTGCGTGGTATTTAAAATGAAATTAATGAGCGAGAAATTGCAAACACATAAATTTATATATATATATATTCGAATTAATGCTGATTGCTTGACAGGCCAATAAGGCTTTGTGGCGAGCGGGGGCAGCAGGTGAGGTAGGTGGGGCGGTGGGGCAGGCAGCCACAACTGTTGACGGCTTAATCGACTTGCACTTAAAATGTTGCAATGTGTTAATTGAATCCCATTTGCATTATCGTTATCGTTCTCGTTATCGCTATCGGTTTCGTAATCCTCCACAAACGCATTCAGACAGACATAAGCCTCTCAGAAAAGTCATACTCATTTGGTAAGGCGAAGTTCGCCTCAAAAATATACGGAATAATATTGTTTCAATGTAAAAATATTCAAGGATCATATTCGAATTTCCGAATAATCATTTCCGAGTCAAAGTAAGCCATAGCTCAAATTTTCAAATTGAAAAATAGCTTCTTAGTAAGTTTGTTTAGCCAAATATTCAGTTGTACTTTGAAACGGGTTGAGAAAACATTCCAAAAATATCAAAATTTTCTAAATTTTCGTGTTTTGTTTTTTGTTTATTGTGTTGTGCTTAAGTGATAAGAGAAAAAGTGAAACTTATAATCAGTTTTGTTCAGTAGAAAGTCGTTTAAAGTGTTATGTGTACTTATTCCAAACAAAAGACAGAAGAAACACTTTGTGGAGGTTCACTACGTGGCTGTCTATTCAAAACAATTAAACACTAAGTATGCTGAATCATAAATCATAAATCAGATGTCCTGAAGACGAGTTGTCCCAGGTAAGTACCCATAAGTACCCACTTAGCAGATCCAACTCGTTACTTATACGCCGTGTGTTTACAGCCAACAGAAACACAGAAACAGAAACAAAACACAAATGACTCTAAGTCTGCAATCGCATCCAGCTTGGGGTACAGGCCGATCCTCGAAGTATTCAAGGGAATGAGTATATCAAAGCAGTATGAATGTGGGAGCTAATCCAATCCAAGCAAATCTATGACGACGATGACATTATTCCAAATTATTAGTGTGCTTAAATTATCAGTCCTTCTTTTTAATTCGCCTAGTTAACAATTTGGCTGCACAGAAATCAAATAAAATGCGAATTAAAATAAATTCATAGTGTTCTTCCTGTATAGTGCAGATCTCTAAAGGAAGTTCATCGCTGTGACTGGGATATTGCTCATTGTCAAAGGGGAATCCAATCATAGAGGTAGGTATACGGGAACCAGTGCATCCAGTTCCTATTCTTCAAACATGGACATGGCTAGATCAACTCGGCTGTGAGTCATTTGCAGAGCTGGAAGTTCTCGTGGCTGAAATATTTTTATGAAATACAATTTCATAGATTTGTATATTGGAATCTGACTTGCAAACGTTTAAAATAAAGTCAAAGTCGCTTAGGGTGCTCAAAAGTATTTTCAAATGGTAATAAAGCGAGGTGTGAGACACGGGGGAATTTCAGCATTCATTAGTCGACGTTATTCGCGGAAGCACAAATCAGGATTCGTTCCACACAAATTAGCCAATTTGCATAAAAGCATATTTGACATTCCATGGAAGTCAAGCCGTGTCAATGCGGGACACTGGCGTACGCAGGTGGAGGGTCCTTGATCGATATGACAGTAGAATATAGCCGGAATACGAGGCACAGTTTACACAGGTCTGATATAGTCAAACATACACAAATGCTCAAACGTTCAACAGTTCAGCGGCAGTGTAAGCAAGCAGGGCTAGTACTTTGTTAAATAACTTCTGTCTTCTGTCTGTCTGGGAGCCAAGGAATCATGTATGCTAAGCCACAAGACCATACCATTAAAATTTTCTAAGTAAATAGTTGATATTTATTTGGGGGAGTATTTTCCTTTTATTTTCCATCCGACTAATCAGGATTCAGGAATTCAGACGCCAACTATTTATATTTCCTTGTTTCAGTCGCCTTTCTTATTATAATTAAAAATAACCAATAATATTTATACTTTAAAGGATTGCAGATGTCTTCTTTTGCCTGTAATTAGAAGTCAAACAAAAATATATCCCTAGAAGTCAAATAATATATTTGAGCAAATATAAACAGGAACCCGTAACGTCTTAAATTTTATAAATAAAAATTATAATATACAAATTATTCGTTGATTTTAATCAAAATATGTAAAAAGAAATTCCTATTTTTCGTTCGAAAAATGAATATTATGAAATATTTCAATTTCAAGTTCAATTTTTATTATAAGAATCCAAAATTAAGGATATTTTGTAAATGTTTGAATATAAATTCAAGACAAAAGCTTATCGTGTTTCCAGAATAATTCTTATTTTTCGATTGAAAATAGAAAATTATGAATGAATAAATTAATTTCAATTTTTATTATGAGAATGAAAAATTAAGGATAATTTTCAATATGTTAATATAAATTCAAAATAAAATTTTATCCTGTTTCCAGGGTAGTATAGCTAACACTTACCCGCTCAGCTCGATCTGGTTAGATTCTTGAAACTCCTAACTCTTATTTGCTATCGCTGAATATAAATCAACTAAAGATTGTTAAATGCTGGCTGGCCGCCAGCGATTGTTGAGCCCCCTTTCGGAAGGGATATTGCTGCGTACGCCACTGCTTCGACAGGCCATGCCCTGTCGCTGTGTAGCTGTCCTGTTTGAGGCACTGACGACGTGTCAATAAATATCTTTGGCATGTCATCAATCTCAATTTTGTATCAGATCAGGCGAGTCCTGCTGCTGTCCCTGCTCCTGTCCCTGCTCCTGTTCCAGTTGCAGCTCGAGCTGGGTTACTTTCAGGCCGTATTTATTCAGTTTAATGTAAATCAATAAATTTATATTTGTTGCATAAAAAACACTTGAAGTGTCCACACGGCTGTTGCCCCGCTTAGCCCCTGCCCCCTCCTACGCTCCTGGGGCGCTTGAAGTTTTGCGCTTTGCGTTGCCTTGAATACGTTTTTTTTTATTTTATTTTTATTTCAATTTCCGCCCGCAAAGAGAACAAGGGCAACAAAAGACAAATTTATGCCACATTAACAACTAAAAGCTTTCAAAATGCGTTTGGATGCGCCACCAGGCGGCGACCCTCGGGCCAGAACCGACACCCCTCCCCTGCCTTAGACCTCACAACACCCCAAAACAGCCCCCAAACCAATTTCTTGCGACTATGACCAAAATTTTTGGCACAATTTGTATATGGAAGTGTGCTGGCACTTTCGCTGGGTCTGCCCAGGGGCAACACGAGCGGGCTGAGGTTGCACAATTGTCTCTCTCTCTGTGTGTGTGTGTGTGTGTGTGTGTGTGTGTGTGTGTGTGAGGGGGGGACTACTCTGCAAAACGCGCTTAAAAACAAAAGCGAGCAGGCATTAAATTTAACGCGACAAACTTGTCCCATTTTGGTGTCTGTCTCACTTTTAGCAGTTGTTGCTGTCTTGTTATTGTTGTTATTGTCCTTGTTCCTGTTGTTCCTGTTGTTGCTGTTGTTGTTGTCTTGCGACAAATTTCAGTTAGCTCATCCATCCGATGCGTCGTCATCGCTGGCAACGCCCGACGGCTGTCAGGCAGCTGGCAACGTCAAAAGTGCAGCTCAAAACTTCAAAACGAGTCACGTTGCCGGCATATAACACCCCTCTGCCCCGCTGCCCCGCTGCCCCCCTCTACTCACTCAGCTCATTCCCTTGGCCAGCCTTTGGCCCATTTCTGTTAGCTGCTTGCATGCGCTAAAATTAAGATTTATGAAGGCTGTAAAAAACAACAGCGACAGCGACAGCAACAGCAAGAAGGCGCTGCGGGGAGGAGTAAGGAGTGAGGAGCGAGGAGCGAGGAGCGAGGAGGCGGAGCTGGAAGGGGCGCTGGGAGGAAGGTGTAGTATAACAGCAATAGCGCAATGAATGCGCCAAAAAATTTAACGCCCAAATGATTACAAATGAGTTGAGCAGCGGACAAAGTTGCGCTTCACGAAAAGGACCCTCCTTATACAGCGCCCACTCGCCCCCGCAGGACATCCGCTGCGTTCC
Organism: Hirtodrosophila histrioides; assembly: GCA_037075165.1. Taxonomy (NCBI): domain Eukaryota; kingdom Metazoa; phylum Arthropoda; class Insecta; order Diptera; family Drosophilidae; genus Hirtodrosophila; species Hirtodrosophila histrioides. Next base: position 4,459,790 of record JBAMCL010000444.1, read on the forward strand.
GAAATTGTGTCATTGCAAATCAAATCAAAGGACGTGACGTCATCGCAGCCATTTGCATTGTACTGCCAAAAGTTTTGGGCCAAATGTAATGTAAGCGAGCGGAAGATGGCCAAGGCAGCGAAGGGATGGCAGCCAATGCCAAAAGGATGTTCCCTTAATGCCGCATAAATTGAGAATAGAGCTATTATAGAAATGGGATTAGAAATATTGGAACCAGCAGGACTCGGCTTATAGGCCATCGAAAATAATTAAAACTGCGCCATGAGCAAGTTTTCGCCACAGATGGCACTTTTTCATCCATTTGGGACCGAAGGACGAATGTTACGGAGTTTCTTTTCATTTGTTTTCTTCCTAAATCTATAGGAAATGTAACAGTGTGTCCTCAGAGACTGACTGAATGATTGGCAATCATCGCAGAGCCTAAATCGTAAGAGCTAGGCTGCTTAAATTTTCTTAGTAGTTTCTATCTATGACGAAGGTGCACACTGAGACGGGGTTCCAGTAAACTCCACCCACATGCGGGAAACTGTTGTATGAACCTTTTCTGTTTACCATTGAATAGGCTTTAAGCTGATTTTACTAGATCTATACTATATATATATATATATATATTTGACACATATTTCACCGATTTTGGATAATCCACCCATGATATTCCATGGGCGGCAAATGGGCGTCTCAAAGTAGTATGGGCGAAGGATCAAATCTAGTTCGATTACCCTCAAACTCATTTTCAATGCTCTACACATTAAATAATTCGATAGCTGTCTCACCAATTTTGAATAATTCATCCGCATATTTGGAAAATATAGTTTGAAGGCACTGGAATACGACATTTTTAAAATTTTCATGCGATTCAAACTCTTTTTCGACGCTGCTCCATGCAATTGTTTATACATTTTCTACAAAGTTCTACTGGTATAACCTTATGAGTTCCTTGGAAGCCTGTCCGTCCGCAAGGGCTTAGCAAAAGACTCAGCAAGAGCTGACCAAATGACAGTAATTAGTTCAAGCCGGGACCGGACAGCAAGTGGGTCAGAGGTTAAGGCATCCGCCTTACAGACGGGAGCACTCGGGTTCGAACCTAGCCGACTTCTACTCATATACGGACAATTTTGGACAACAATTTCGAACAATAAAGGTCACTGATGTTGCAATATATGTAATCTATGTGCTCAACAATTATACTAATATAAATGTCAACTGAATAATGTAAAAACAGAATGTGACCACACTTCGTATTCTCAGCAACTCTGTTAATCGATATTAATATGTGTACACACTTTATGATCGATAAGAAGAAAGAAGAAGAATAAAAGCGTGCATTCGTTGAGATAGACTTGAAGGAGTAAAGCTCCGGACACACTGTGCACTTTTTTGGTATATTTCATTGTATAGTTCAATACGGATAGTGTGAACGCTTCGTATATCGTCGTATATCGAAATGTTTTGAATACTGTATAGTGTAAACCGTATATAAGCCAAACATGTGTGAATGGCAATTTTTTGGTATACTGAGACGTAAAGAACTTTACCAACAGAAATGGATATTTCTATACCTATACGTGCAGTGTTTGACTTGGCAGAATCACATTGGCGCTTGAATGTAAACATTGGTTTTAGCATTTTGTGGTATGCTTTTTTGAAATGGCTCAATGGAATTGTGAGGAGAAGCATAAATTGCTGGAATTAGTTTTGGAGAGACCGCCAACTTTTGATATGACATTAAAAGAATATAAAGACCGTGATGTTAGGTATAAATTATTTGATGATTATTATTGAATTGTGTGCACATACATACGTATTTCCACATGTGTTGTACAATAAAGAATATACGATGTACAGTGTGAACAGCCATTTTAAACTCCGTGTACAACTCTACCGTAAATCGCTATGCGTATACAACTATACGGGAAAATATACTCATAGTGTGAACACGATCAGTATATTTGCTATACGTATAGCGATATACGGTATATAAACGCTCCACAGTGTGTCCGGGGCTTAACAACGCTGTGTAAAAAAATATATTATAACTGCAACCAGACGAAAAGTAATCTGGTTCTACACTGATGAGGATGCATCCGAAATAGCGCTATATGACCAGCCAATACTTTTCATATCCACCTTTCTATATTCACCCTGAATTGTTGACGTCGAGCTCGTTAAATATTTCATTTATGAATAGTTTTAGTTTTAGTCTCGCATACCATTGGACATTGCAACATTTAATGTAATTTAAAAATAATATAAAATTACAAAGTTAAAGTTAAGCTCCTGCGTAAAAAAAAGGTGAACCTAATGGGAATTCAGCACTCAAAATAATCCACCGCCAACTAATCACCTTTTTGCATGTTATTCGTTTTGGACGCATAATTAATTTGCCAAAACTGTAATTTAGGATTTAAATTAAAACTGATTTACTCGTTTATTATTTAGCCTGCGCGTTGAGTCCTTTTTTCAATGATTTTCAAATGTGCACGCAATTAATTAACTTCTCTTGTAAGCTGAGGACGAGCATTTGAGCCCAGATTAAAACTGCATATATAATCCGCGCAATGTAACCGCAGGCATGCTCGACTGTTGTATACCCTGTACCCAAAAAAACAAAAACATTAACAGCTCCGAGGGAGAGTCTGACATGTCTTCTACTTCCCGTTAGTTATAGCTTTTGATCCCATTTCATAAGGATGGGAGGGAAGACAGTAAGGGCCCCTGCAGATATAGATCGGCATGACCCATAGATGGCGCCTATAACTGCACCTACGATATCGAAGACCGATATCCAGAATATCGTAAATGGGAATTGGACTGCAGCAAGCTCGTAGCCTGAGGTTGATGTCTGCGATAAGCTGCTGCTCGCTCGGTAGAAGACTGAAGAATGTTTGTAGAATATAAGATAGAGTTGGAGTCTGTGCTAAACTGCTCGCCTGGTAGAAGACTGAAGAAGGTTTGTGAATATAAGACCGAGCTGCTGTAGAAGACTCAAAAAGGACGGCAAAGCATGAAATAAAAATATACAATAGTTTTTATTTTTTAAAAGAGAACTATATAATCATTATCTTAGTATCCAGATCAATCTAGTAAGAATAAAAAAATGGAGTGCCCGATAGATGGAGCCATTAACTGTGCACTTACGATATCCGGCACTGATATTGAGAATATCTTAAAAGGAAATTGAATTGCAGCAAGCTCGTAGCCTGAGGTTGGTGTCTCTGCTAAACTGCTCGCCCGGTAGAAGACTAAAGTAGGTTTGTAGAATATAAGATAGAGTTTGTGTCTGTGCTAAACTGCTCGCCCGGTAGAAGACTGAAGAAAGTTTGTAGAATATAAGACAGATTTGGTGACTGTGCAAAATTGCTCGCTACTCGACCGGTAGAAGACTGAAGAAACTTTTGTAGAATATAAGACAGAAATATTGTAGAAGACTGTTATGATATTTATTGTTTAAGGAGAACTAAACCCTTGGAATCTAATGATCCAGATCAATTTGGTAACAATAAAGAAAACATTAGTACATAACGTACTATATAATTACTGTATATAAATATTACTTACTGATTACAATTAGGTTAGGTTTGGAGGATAGGTTAGATTATAATTTAGAATCTTTGTTTTGTTTGATAATTTTCCAATTCTTTTCCATAGTAGTAGTTTTAAACTTAAGTAGATAAAACTAGATATATATTATTATTATATAAGTCCAACGACATTATAGCCACAAATATCTGACACTGACTGATGAGAAATACTTAGAGAAAATGAGAAAAAATCAAATTTGCGTTCTCTGGGCAAACATCAAAAATGTTTATGAAATTAATCAATGCAAATTGTTGGGGACGAAGGAGCGCCTTTGTCCTTTGCAGGAGCAACTGGTGAGGCTGTCAACACATGGCCAGGGATGAAGGAAACTGTAAGTGCATTTCTCTCTTTGTGTGTGTGTGTGTGTGTGTGTGTGTGTGTGTGTGTGTGTGTGTGTGTGTGTGGGGTGGCCAGGTAAACTTAATTATGGCACAGCCATAGAAAGAGATAGACTGTGTGTGTGTGAAAAGGAGAGTGCAATGAAAATGCTGCTGGAAAAGTTGTAGAAAATATGGCAGAAGTGTTTACTTACTTTTTCCTCCTTTTGTGCTGTTTTTTTTGTGTATTTTTCTCCTAGTTTTATATTCTTTTTGTTTTCGTTTTTACATTTAGTTGTTTTTGTTTTTGTTTTTGTTTTTACATTTAGTTGTTGCCGCTTTGCTTGTTATCTAATTTTTGCTCTTCGCTCACTTTTACTTTGTTTTCCCCGCTCGACAGCAACTTGACTCACATTCCCAGTGTCCTTTGCCGTTTGTGCGCTTTAAGCTGTTCCACTGCATTTTTCAAGCATCAATTAAACAGCAAAAGCTTTTCAACAGCTCCCCCCTCCCCCCTCCTGGGGTGCCAGCGAATTGGCAAAGCGAGAATGACAGGTGCTGCAGGGAGGTGGCCGGGTCAACTGACATTCACCCTCCGCCCGCTCTAATTACGGCGGGTCAAGCCCACCAAAGAGTCAGCAGGACATCGAAATTGGCTCACTTTGTGATCAGCGGTCCCAAGGCATCCAAAAGAGGTCCAGTTGCACCAGCGGCGACCAAAGTACACCAAAGGACGCACAAAGGACCTGCCGTCGAGTGGTTTCTGTATCCCTGCACAAGCATCTCCATTGGCCAGTTATCTACTCGTTATTCGCTATTCGCTGTGCTTCACCAGCGAGTACAACAATGAGTTAATTAGCGCTCCCTCGCCAGGACTTCTAATGTCGAGCGAGTGGCCGTGCTGCCAACCTGCTTTAAGCTCTATGCCGTGCTGCCATCCTTCTCAATAGGCACAGGAGAGAAACAGGAGGGAATTAGACTGAAACCAATCATGCTGCAGATTCCTAATTACTCGTAATTTTAATTCCACTATGCAAATTCCACAAAATTCACAAACTGCATTTAGCATAATTGTCACAATAATTTCAATATGAAGCTAATCAAATGTAAAAGTTTACCATTTCAAAGAACAATTGAAATATGTTTAATATATATGTTATATGGAGCGTACCAGACGATCTATTTCGATTCAAATGCATTATGTTGAACATTTACCTTTATCAATCGTATTAAATACATGAATTGAATTACTGACACTTCCACTTAACTTCCACTTTTCTAGACAAAATCAAAATACATTTTGAGTTTGCATCAAGTCATTAAAAAGAGTTTTGCAAATATGTAGTATTTATAATTAAATATACGTTTTGAATTCTGCTAAAAAGTATTTAATATTTTGCTTAATTGAAATTTTATAGTAGAAAATCACAAATTATTCAGGTCAGTGCGCGTTGTTAAACAGAGTTGTATGTTTATTAGATCGATTATATTATATGAATAATGTTATCGATAAGTTATCGTTTTGTTGTGATGGAGGCTGCCACCATGTGGTGTTTGAACGAACCGCCTCAGACCACACCACCGCAGCGCCATCTACCGGGTGCAAGTTTAAGAGAGTCCATCCTCGTCACCAACTTCAAATTAGTTTAAAATATAGTGAAAGCTAGTCCAGCAGCTCTCGCGTTTTACAATTACACACACTGAACGAACGTTTATCAATACCACTTTAAATGTTCCTTACATAACTACTTTAATGTAAGTGAGGAATTCAAAGTTAATGCCAAGTTAATCTAAAGGATACATCGGTCAAGTTCTGAAGAATTTCTACTAGTTTTAAATACTATAGGAGGAACAAGTCAAAACTTAACCCCAAGCGTTAATTACTTCGGAATAAGTTGTCCACTCTTTATATTCAGATATTTTATGGTATAAAGATGAATTAAAAGTGTTAATATCAGATTTGAATTGAGAATTTTATGGATTAAACTTAGAAAAGAGTCTTTCAAATAATATTACCTCCTTGTTGAGTTTTCTTAAAGCGAAATTATTGTTTTATTTGTGCTTGTGCTAGAGACCACTTCTTCCACAGCTTCTGTTTCTTATTACCAACTGAATAATCTATATAAGATAATTTATTTCGTCAAAGATGACAATTGTTTGAAGAGCACATATACTACTTTGATAGAAATCTTTGTTGATTAATTACAGCCTTAGAAGAATATATTGAAATACACTTAAAAGCCAGTTTTTATTCTCAGAAATTATTCAGCATATCAGGAGAGTTTTTTAAAGAAATTTGTGTTGAAGGTTGGTTCAAAGCGATAACTTATGAGATTCGTAAGTTATATTCATGAAATTTGGTACACAGGCTTTTGGTATAATATTGGTCACATTACCAGTGTAATTGAGGCTAAAAAGAAGACTCAATAAAATGTTATAGCAAAAATGCAACTTTCAATTCCCTGTACAAGCTGTCCAACTGAAAATAAATGACGCCCATTAAATATTTATGTAGGTTAATAGACACGACACTCGTAGTGTATTGTATTGTGCGATGTAACGATCTCTATAGAGGGGGTCCCATTAAATTGCCATTACAATGCACCTAAAATGGGTTCATTTTGAAGAGGGGGTTGCAGGGGCAAAGGGGCAAAGGGGAAGGGGCGCACAAACATATTTCTTGGCGCCTCGCATGCAAATGACACTCGGAATGACCCCTAATGAAGCCAAATGGGCAAACCATCCAAAACTTAAACATTATGAATATTACCTAGCAGCCTCAAACCGACAAACAAACAAATTTGCGCGCGGGAGGAAAACTTTTGTGGCCAGGATTGCCATCTTCAACGCTTTTGGCCAACATTTTGATAATGATAATGACTTTTGTGTTGGCCAAAACAGGCGGAACCATTTAAGCAGCCCTTCGCCTCTCCCTCACCCCTCTCGCAGCATCCTCGCGGTCTGCTTAAACTGCAGCTGAAGTTTAAAGAGCAGCCACAAAACCTTCTGTGTGAAAACACACACAAAAAAAAAAGAAACTCGTGCACAAATAAAATACCGAAAAAACCAAAACCAAAAAGGGAGAAATTTATAAAAAATACTAAATAAATCTTGGCACAGCAGGGCTGCTCTGCCGCCTGCCCCCTTCTACCCTGCCCACTTGCCACCCGTTGGCCAGGACGCGGTTTGCCAGCTAACTTATTGCATTTTGCAGTTTTAACATGATAATAACCTCAACGGTGACCTGCACCACAGCACCACCACACATAGCGGCATACTTGTGCCTCGCACCACCCCCGTTCCCTCCCTCCCTCCGGTCACGCCCCCACCAACGCCCCGCAGACGCCCAGCACTTCTGAATATAGTTTACGCCTTCGCCATTGCCTTTAATGCAAATGCTTCGCAGTTTGTTTCGGCTTCTTTGTGTTGCCACGAAAAAAACTCACATTTCGAATACCCTGCAAGCGCTGGCCTCGCAAGGGGCATATTTGTTTGCTCGGCACCATCGAAGTGCTTCGAAAATCAGCTCATCAAGGCCCCAAGCCGGTTCGAAACCAGCATTTCAGTACGAAAATATTCCTACTCTAAAAACGAACCGTGAATCGAACCAGTTCCAAGAATAGCAGCCGACCCGAACCAATTATTTCTTTAAGTTTTTGTTCTATTTTATATTTAAGCTTTCTCTTATTCATTTAAAGAAACTTAACTTAAACATAGCTTAATCTAAAACTAAATCGGAATACTCCTTTAGGAAGGTTCGGTTCAACATATCGGTTCAATGTTATAAAACGATTATATTATAGGAGACCTTCGTTGCTTTGGCTATTAAAACTTTGTACTGTTATTATAAGAACTCTTATTTAAATAAAGAGATCTGTCTGTTGAGATCTGAAGATTCAGATGAGTCTTATCTACTAATATGATGACATAAATAAATAAATAAATATATAAACATATGTGCTCTAAAATCAAATTGGGGAAAAAACTAAGTACTTGGTTTTCATAGTTCGAACTACAACCCGGGCCCAAGTTCATGAACCAAACTCAGTTATGAGACACAGGTTCGAGCCGTGAACCGAACCGCCGGGCTTGCTTTGGTTTACAGTGTGATTTTGCTGGTAAGTGTGACCGTACTCGTGATGAATGACCTACATATTGGGAAGAAAAGTAGTGACGAAGTAAAGAGCATTAGCTTGTCGAGTACTTGGCTAAATGTTGCTCGATTTTTATGAAAATTTATGTGTGCAACAACTGTGGCAACTTAGGCAGCGCCACGGTCCCGATCCCGAACCCGAACCCGAACCATAACCCAAACCAAACCAAACCAAACCAAAGCAAACCAAACCTTAACCCATGCGGCCCAGCTGCATTTTTCATTTTGTGCCGCTGCCCGGTTTCCTTTTCTTGTTGTTGTCGGGAGTGTCTGCAATATGATATACGATATGGTACCCTTTTGCCTGCCAGCAGCCTCCACGAGTACTTTCACTATATCCACCCAACAATACGGTCTCCAGATGGTAGGGCGGGCAGCTGGCTGGGACGGGGGCACTTCAAAGCTTGTGGGCCGCACAAATTAATGTCAATATTGATATTAGGCAAAACATTTGGCCTGTTAAGCACTAACGAGCTGCCAGGTGCCATCATATTGGCCCAAAGTTTATGGCCAACAAGCCGTCCGTCCCAACACCCCCCCACCCGCGGCAACTCTTTGGCGCGTGTTTAGTTTTCCGGCATGCGGTTTTCGCGGTTGCTGGCAATACCCATTTTCATATTGCAGCCCCTTCCACTCTTGACTGTGAACCATTTGATTATTAGCCTCTTTAATAATACATAGAAACCGAAACCAAGAATATTATAAGAAAATACTAATTAAGCTGCTAACTTATAGTATAATAATATATAACGTATAATAGAGATCTTAGCCAGGACAAGTAAAGATGGCAGGAACAGCAATAGAAATGGAAACAGAAACAGAAACAGAAACAGAAATACTGAAACTGAAATCAGATCCCAAAGCATTTTGCTTAACAGGCACAACTTGACTTGGGTAAATTTCAATTTGCCACTCGCCATTTGCAACTTGCAGCTGGCAGCTTGAAGCTTGCCACTTGCCACTTGAAACGCTATGGCAAACTGCTCAAATGCCCTGCGGTCTTTACTCAATTTGTGTAATTTGTGCAAGACGAGGCAGGAGAAAGAGAGAGAGAGAGAGCACAGGCAGGAGCAGGAGCAGGAGCAGGACAATAGGAGCTTAAGGAGCAGTGACAAGACTGGTTGGAAAGGCAACGCAAGTTTCACATTATTGAAGCTTGCAACAATGCGTGGATAGTTGCTTAGTGCTATGTAGGTAATTTGTGCGGCTGCATGGCAATGTCAAGTGGCGTTTAGTGTTGTGTAATGCCTTGTGGCAGTGTTGCTAATTTCGCAAGTTTGCGAAAGCTACCTGCCGCATGCAGCTGGAGCTCAGCTCAGCTCAGCTCAGCAGTATAGCTGAGGCCACATAGTTGCCCCAGTTGGTCGCTTTGCTCGCAGAGATACTTGCGGTGCAAGTTGCGCCTGGAGCACCACGTTCAACTATGCTAAAGATTGTGAATTGCCAGAATGGGCCAACCCAGGCCAATCCAGGCGCATTTTGAGCAGAGAGGAGTGCATTTTGTTAAAAACACACAAGTTTATATAAATATACAAATTGCTGAAATACTTTTCGCAAAATATTTTACTCCTTGTGCAGCTCATCAGCGCCAAACGAAAAGTTTGCCATTTTGGCCAAGTTCTGTTTTAGCTGCTGTTGTAGCTGCTGTTGTAGCTGCCTAAGCCAACCCACCGCCCACCGCCCACCTCCTGATCCACCAGCCACCTGCTCTCTACACTCACGCGAGCCACATGTGGCGTATACGCAATCCGCTCAATTTTTTTCCGGCTGCCTGAGTAGAGCTACCAATTACCAGCTGCCACAATTCGCCAGGGCCCAAAACAAGAAAAAATTTCTACCAGCTCGTATATCTCACATGGTTTCCAGCACACTGCCAGCCAGCATTGACTTTGGCTACAAGTAATCTGGCCAAAATAGACGAGTAAATCCGTTAGCAGGCAGCACAGTAACTCTCGCTGCAGCCCCGACATGTGTGTCTGGCTGTGTGTGTGTGGCTGTGTGTGTGTGTATCTGAGTGTGTGGTAAGTAGCTGCAGTCTTTGGTAGCTGCATTAACTGGTGATTTCCTTTTTATACCCTGTAACCATGAAAATATCTAAAGAGGGTCAGTTGCTGGTACAGTTGCTGGTACAGCCACAAGCAACCTATAAGACCCTATAAAACATCGATACCACCCGAATATTAGGTACATTAGCTTAAGATAATATCTAGCCTTATAAGCCCAAAAGATATTTGAAGAAAGTATGAATTGTAGTGTCTGAGTTTTCAAGGGAAAATTAACTTTGAATTAAGTATTAAAACTATCTACCTGTACAGGTAGAGTCATTAAATTTGACATACGGACTACAGCTTTTTTCGCGTGTCTTTCCGAACAGAGTATTCTGCAGTCGGTTGCGTCCGAGTGCAACGTTCTTACTTGTTGGATTTGGATTTGGGCATTGCATTCAAATAAAATATCAAGTTGCCAACGTGCTCGACTTCTGCTCGTAAGTAGCTGTTGGCCGACTTTTGCAATTTCAATCTGCCCACAAAAATGCCAAATGTCAAATGCGAGAGAGACAAGGAGCTGCAAACAATTGCGAAGACAACAAACCGCATTGCGAACTTTGTCCAGGAGACAGGCCATAAACTTTTAAGCCAGCAAACTTACAGCCTAAAATCTTCCCAACACAAATACACTGAGAAAGTCACTGGCAAAAGCCAAAATACTTTTATGTATTTGATTTGTAAACATCAACTTTCTCGCCTCAAACAAGAAACTTTAGTATCTCGAACCAGGTTATTAGCTTTTGTAAGTAAATATTTGCTTATGGACTCTGTTTATTCTGTTTATTCTGCAAAGGACACAAAATCAAATAAACTGCTACTTTGTATTTTATCTATTTATGCATAAGAAAAACTATCTTATAGTCAGTATTTCGACTTGACTAACGATTTTCTCAGTTTTGTTCACTTTTCATAAGTCATTTAAGTAACTTCCAACCAATTTGCAAATGCTCAGCACTTTTTCTCAGTGTAGGCGCATCAAATACATAACGGATGGCAACTTTTGATGGGTCAATCTGCCAAATCGAATTATATATAATTACGTTATGACGTAAGTGCCGCTGGGCATTTAATAAAGTAACGTAGTTGAACTTTTGAATGCCTTCAAAAACAATTTGATTGACTAGAAGTTTGCAAGTTTCAAATTGGTTTTTAGGCTGTTATCAAATAAGTTATCGAAGTCCAAAAGCATAACGTTGACGTGTTACGTAAGCGTTACGTAAGCTTTCAGATTCAATGTGATTTTTTTTTTTAAATTTAGGTAAATGCGGACAAACTACTTAGAGACTTTTACCTAGCTTAAATAAGAGTACAGCAGATATTCTATGCTAGTGTTACGTCACTTCATTGGTAACGTAACGTAACGGCTTACGTCTCTTGGAAGATCAGACATCAAGGAAGTCGTCCTTAAACAATGTAAAACACTTGTTGCAAGCTTGCCCCTCTTAACTTGCACCGTGTAAACACAAACTAATCTGACGCTCAATTTCATTTGGTTCCACTTGCCCAGAAGTCTACAAACTGGAAATAAGTGTTGTAAAATATGAAGTATTGCAGTTAAAGTAACTCACAAAGTTCCCAACTACATTAATTATTATGGTGCGCTAAAAATATGTAAATGTTGTAGACTTAAAAGAATAAATGTTATTCTAAAATTATGAGCTATGTTCTTAACGTCACAATTTCAGTATACTATGTTGAGAACATTGCTAGTGTTGAGTAAGGTAAGCTAAACAAAGAAAGAGACAAAGAGAGAGTGCTTCTTGTACATTCGTAGTCTTACATATGCAAAAAAGGTCCAAGCGAGGTCCAAGCGAGTGGGCTGAATGGTTCTGTGTATTCAATCTGACCGGATACAGTCAATTTGAGAAGAGTACACGTGAAGACCAAATATTGCGACTCGCTATGTTTTTATGCAAATATTGCTACTATTTTATATTACAGGTTTAGTTTAGTGGCTGGACTGTAAATAGTAATGTTACGTATAATCATTTGGCACCGATTTTGGAAAATCCACTCCATGGGCGGAGAAATGGTGTTCTCAAAGTTGTATGGCAGAAAGCCAACTTTTGGTCCGATCGGGTTCAAACTTATTTTCATTAAATAATTCAATACGTGTCTCACCAATTTCGCGAAAATTTACCTCCACGGTTGGAAAATTGGTGGAAAACTTTGTTGCAAACGATTGAGCTCAAACATATTGGAAAATCTGCCCCCGCGGACGGAAAAATAATGGTGCGCTATTTATGTGTATTTGTTAAGATTGACGAAATAAATATTTGGCCGGGCAACGCTGGGGTTTTACCAGCTAGTTGACAATAGAAGGAAGATTACATTGCGGTGCTTATAAGGCAGGTGTAACTGTTGTGAGGTGTATGTGTAAAGTAATATTAATAGTAGTAGAAATATAAATATATATTTATAATAAGTAAATAATAAGGTAAGTACTAAGAAATATATATACAGTAGTGTTTATTAGGTAATATTGCCAAGCACGCACGAATTCTACAGGATCAAAAAACCTCCTAAGGAACTTCAGTATCTGGCGACACTAAGGACCTGCTCGGTCTATGTGGGACCACCTTGTGGTGGTCAACCGGTTCTAACCTAACCTAACCTAACCTAACCTAACCTAACCTAACCTAACCTAACCTAACCTAACCTAACCTAACCTAACCTAACCTAACCTAACCTAACCTAGCCTAACCTAACCTAACCTTACCTAACCTTACCTAAGCTTAGCTAAGCTAAGCTAACCTAACCTAACCTAACCTAACCTAACCTAAGCTAACCTAACCTAACCTATAAGGTAATATTGAGTGTAGAACTAGCTAAAATGAGGTGTATGTGTAAAGTAATATTAGTAGCAATAGAAACATATATACAAGATAATGTTTATAAGGTAAATACGAACTTATTAGATTGCAGACGTGTTAGTTGCCATTTCTATACTTGTTTGGTCTTAGAGACAGATGCGAATGTCTGAGTAAGTCCAAGACTATAATGTAATATGCGTAGGTGTGTGTGTGTGTGTATGTGTGTATGACTGTGTATGTCTGAATTGCCGCACATATTTTATATGAAGGCACTTTGAAATTGGGAATGCATGCATTATTTTTTGCTACAGCGGCCATCAAATTTATATCCATGTGTGTGTGTGACTCACCGCCTCTGGCAATGGCCGCCCTTCCGCCCACCGCCAAGCCTCTACTTTCGTCCTTGTATTCAGTTTGGGTTCTCTGGCTGATGCCGTCTCCGACTGCTTGCTGCCTGAGCTCTGCGGAGCCTTTCAAATGTCATATGAATTTTTCGCGCTTGACTGTCTTATGTGCGTGGCTCTATTCAGTGTGTGTGTGTGTGTGTGTGTGTGTGTGTGCATGTGTGTTAGCTTGTGTGTGCAATTTTTCGTGCACTTGGAGCAGCTAACACAATTTGTGTGTGCGCTTGATCTTATGATATCTCTGCCTGCGGCCCCCTGCCCCCTGACCGCCTCCCGCCTCCCGCCTGCCGTCTCCTGTCTGCCAGGCAGCCAAGCAGCCTGCCAGCCTGCCACTAACTACAAGCTGACTGTCGCTATAATTTTCGAAAAGGATTTACAATGCTAAAATTACTTCCTAAGCCATTCGACCTTGTCGTCGTTACGTACCACCGCATCAGGCACAGCAGCTGCTGCCTCCGTTTGAAAATGTCCTTTTTTCGCGTGTGTCGCGCCTCGTCCTTTATCTTCAGCTTGCAACTAAGCGCAAATCCTCACAACGAACTGTTTACATCTAGCAAGCTGCCTGGCCCGGCCTGGTATTGGACTTGGGTTTGGGATTGGGGCTTGGATTCAGGTCTGGAACTGGCTTGGCGACTGGTTTATTTGTTTGTTGCACATGCCAATGGCCTGGCATTGGCGGCTTTTTTCATACGTACATATGTATATCCTGTATAGCTGATTAAAAAGGGCATCTTGGATTATAGGATATTTTTAATCGCGATTTCCGCCTTATCAAAAGAAATAATCGATGATTTCAATCAACCAATCGATACTGACCTCGATTTATTTATAGCTCTAGTCTGTGGATAGTTTGATAACTATCTAATTACCATCGATAACTTATGATAGTTTAACAAAAGCTATCAAGCACAATATTGGGTGCAATAGATCGCAGTACACATGCTCTCCATGTTGACAATAAATAATAATCAAGGAGTATTGCTAGTCTGCAAGACAATAAGTCATCAGTGCTATCGAAATTACCATCGATATTACGATATTAAGCCATCACTAGCTCTTGGAAGAGTTATCGATAGAAACAGCGAACATTTTTGGACACAATTTGTAAAAAATGTAAATAAAGCTTATTCTATTTTCTAAATGGAAGATCACAAAGAGCACACTAGCTTATATGAACAACTCATTAGAGATTATTAATTATTAATCTATATATATAAAAGTGAATGTCTGTCTGTATGTTCGCGATAAACTTGAAAACCGTTTAAAGGATCTTGATGAAATCTTTTATAATATATTCCTTGAAGTCCAGGGAATGTTTATAGCTATAGTTTGTTGTGTCATCACCACCCCCACACAACCACCCACTCATAAACGAAAAATGATAATATTCATGAGTATAATTTTACATTAAATAAAAACTATAATATCCACGAGTGTTAGTGTGTGTAAGTGTGTAAGTGTGTGGGGAAGGAAGTTTCATAGCAATTTTTTTACCGTGCCCTCGATCGACATAATAAATATTTATAAGAATCAAAATTTAAATAAATATAGTTAGGAAATGCGAGCAACGCCGCGGGTATAAGCTAGTTATCTATATAATTGACCAATGACTATTTCATGCAACCATATGAAATGGAAGACTTACTTGCATTCCATTATGTACTCTTTCATATGAAAATTTGACGATTGCCAAAGCCACTCGGTTTTAAATGTATCTCGCATAATTATGGTATAAAAATCAATACATGAAGCTGGTGTTAAAACAGTATCTATAGTATCTTATGGTAGTATCTACCTTTTTGGCAGTTAGTTATAATTATTTTTAAAAACCACTGGTGTACAGACTATTAATATAACATTGAAGCTAAGAAGCAAAATAAGACTAATTGATATTTTATATACATACTAGCTGGTAGCCGGCCTTGCCCGGTAAAATATTTAAATAAAAGTGCAATATGTATCACAATTTTCCGTCCCGTGGGGGTAGACTTTCCTAAATAGTTGAGCCACATGCTTAATGATTTTTTGTGTAGGGCAATGACAATGAGACAATGTCACTCATTTGACTTTGACACCCATTTTCCGCCAGTAAGCACTTCCTTAAAATATTTTTGTTGAAGTTGAAAGATTAATACTAACATCCAGAAAATAGCGAAGGGGTGGGAAAATGTCTGTACTTAATGCAAGTGAACATCCTTAAAACAATTTTTTCCATTCCTAAAACCTAGCGCGGCCTCATATTTATCGCATTCTGTTTGCGTAAGTCCAGTGCACTGCGGAAATGTGCACGGCAGTCAGAAAACATTCAAAAGTCCCAAATTTGGCGGCAAAGTTATCACAAGTTGGTACTGACAAATATCATCCGATATAATAGGAAGTTACTGTAAAAATTCCAGGCTTCTTACTTCTACCGTTTGGGCTATCCAAAAGTTAAAGAGTTTTATATATATAGATGTAAATAAATGCAATATATACGGTAAGTGCTGAGGGTGGCAATCAAAAGTATCGATATTGGAAAAGGCTGATAAATTTGAGATATCATGTTGAATACATATACATATATATATATATATGTCAAGTTTGGCTACTCTAGAACTAGCAACAGGATATCTGCTAGTCGAGTATTCTAGAGTCCAGATAAAAAGCATTTTTACTTCTGTTTTATTTTTGAGGTTTTCTTTTGCCGCTTTGCGTATTTTGTCACTGTGTGTGTTTGTGTTTTTGTGTGTGTGTGTGTGTGTGTGTGTGTGTGTATTTGTCATCCTTAGGCTTTTTTGGCCGTTGTTCAACTCTGGATGAACGCCCACTCAACGACAGCTGCTGCCAGCCACCGCAACCATTTTACACTGCCAGCTGCAAGTTTGTGTCCCCGTTGCCTGTCGTTGCCTTTTGAACTTTAATATACGCTCGCAAAGGACTCATCGACTGTGTCTGTGTGTGTAAGGCAAACGACGGCTCAATTTTACAAAGGCGTTGATGTGTAGGCAAACACACACACACTCGCACACTCGCACACTCACACACAGTACACATATGCCTCACACACAAAGCCTTGGTTAGTTGGAATAGTAATGGCATTTATAATTTAGTGTCGTCGATTTATAAATGAACCGATGACATCAACATCGTCTGTCTACTGTGCCTCCCTTCCTTCCTTTGGCCCCTCCGGCAAGTGCTTAGCATAATTTTGGGCGCATTTGTGGCATTAACAAGCAAATTCTGTCTGTGTATGCGCGGTTGTGTGTGTGTGTGTGTGTGCCTTACACTGCACAAAATAGTAAGCAGAAGCTGACTGAATGTTCGCTTACTGATTTTTCAAAGGTCTTCCATATACTCTGCTCATAAACAGGCAAAGCTTCTACTTGTAACAAGGACTGCAAATAATAGTTAATAATTGTTTTTTTATTTTATTTATATAGTGGTTACGATCGGCATCTTGCGATCTTACAGTTATGGGGTTACAAAAAAATTAAAGGGAAACATGTATCCAATATATTATATTTTTTTAGGGGATTTCCAAAAACAGGCTACATTTTAATTGTTGATTTATTTCAAATAAAAAAACTTTTAATTCTCTTTTCTTCACACACAAAAGAAAGTTATGAATAAAAATGAAGTATAAATTTGTATGTAAAAATCACAAAGTAACTCATATTTTCAACTTTTATAACAACAATTGACAAATTATTTTTACTTTTAACACTTATTTTAAGTTGAAAATCAGCGTTATTTTGCGATTTTTACATAAGAATTGAAATGTTAATTGTTATTTAAAAATTTTGTAGTATTAGGTCAAATTATTTGTGTAATTTAATGGAAAAATCAATAAAAAATTCTTCATTCATTATTTTAATGTTACAAATTATAATTGTAAGGGTGTCTGATTTGAATTCATGGTAGTAGTAATGTAAAGAACACACCAAACGCACAGTGAGCATTAGACAAAAGGTCACTAATATTACATTATTACTTTACATATTGAAATCCACTCGGATCTAGCCGAGAGTCCCAAAAACATAGCGAACTTCGTCGATGCATGTGAAAGGACTGCTTCTGGCAGCTGTGTACTTATAGAACTAGAAAACTACGGATCTAAATGGTATTACAATAGTTCAACACTTGGGTCCTAACCTAACCTTGACTTAATGGGCTCCGTTTAGGAATTAACACCCTAGAAATGGGTGAGTCCTTGCCGACCTCTGCCCTTCCTGACTTGTGCCTAAGCCTAGTCCTGTTGTTGGCTATGCTGATGCAATGCCAGCCAAGGACATAACCTATAAATGGTATGAAAAATGCGAGTAAGTACAGTACCGTCTAATCTAGAGCGATAGTTGCTGTACTGTTTGATAACATATGGGACTCAACTATTCTTTTTGACAGTGTACCTGTTCAATTTTGTCATTTAGCGGGGCAGGTGCATCAGAGAAAGCTCTTAAGCTGTACGGTGTGACCCAACCCGACCCTGATCCTTCAGCCCGTGCCCTCCATCGTCGCATGTGCGATATTATAAATTTATAAAGTGCAGCTGCATGAAATTCAACATATCCAAATCACAGTTTAATTCAGTTTCGAGAGACTATTGTTATTATTGTTAAACCAGCCGTTTGTTACATGGCCTTAATGCAAATATTTCGACACCGTCCCCAAGAAGCTAACGTAGCCCAGGGACATGTCCATCCAGGACCCACTGGCCCTCACTTGCCCAGGCATTTGGATACAGCATCTTAATCCATGGCCTTGTGCCTCAGCGTTTCCTGGCACACAAAGTTGGCTAGCGTCAGGGCAACGCCGTAGGACGTAACTCGGGCCAAAAACTTGGGTAATACGTACATTTGTTAATTGGCTTAAATCTTAATACTTGCTCACCATACTTACCATACGCATCTTGCCAAACAAACACTTCTAATTTTGGTATCAACCTTTACGTAGCCGTGCTTCTATTTAGGACTTTTTTTCACAAAATTGGAACTATTTTGGTAAAAACGAACGGGACAAATGTTACAAGGTTTACTGTACTGGTTTTACATTTCAAACTAATATAACTACTTTCTAGCTACTTTGATTTGAACTAGATATGTGTTTCAAAGGCTTCCTATAACGTTCTCGGAATGTCCTACATTTTTCACAGCAATATTTCGTGTACAGCGTTGCCACCTAGTTCAAATGCGTGAATACCACAGTTGTCAGTGTTGGTAAGTGTGTACCATAAACACACAGTCTGTTGTAAGGAAACAAACACAAAGTATGTTGCATGTGAAGTTTAGTTAGACGCAACCTCAACTGTACTTTGAGAAATCTCTAGAGATTTTAACCTTCGCTTGGTTGAGCAATTCAAAATATCATTGTGGAAAGTGGGTTCCAATAACTATGCCATTTTTATTCGGGTTTTGTTATTCAAATTGTGGAAAGTATGTTCCTATAATTATACCCTTTTTGTTCGTGCTTTGTGATTCAAATTGACTAGGCATTTCAATTCTATTGATAAGCCAAAAAAATATTTTGTGCATTTTTTTTACATTTATCAAAAACTCATATTTTGACTAAATTAAAATCTGGAAATTTCATTTTTAATGGATTGTGGACATTAAAAATTTGCATGAATAGTTATATTAAAACTTGTTCTGCGCAAGTTTATTTTTCGGACCAAATTCATGCTAAAAGTTCATAAAATCTCGACTTGTAAAGTTTCTAGATTACCAACTCCCATAACTTTGTCAAAACTTAACCGATTTCCATACGGATTATGTTTTTGATCATGTTTAGTTTTCTAAATTTACTTGGCATTTAAATTTTATATATATGTGCAAATCCTAGAAACAGTACTTAACTTTTTTATGCCATTCGAAAGTACACTTAAATCCCTATATATATATTGGAGATTTTTTGATAGTACATTACAAAAATGTTTGTTAGATGTACATAACAAAGTCCAGTGGTTAGAAGTGGCTTCTTTTTTTATGTGGTGGTTGTGATTGGAACCTTGCGATCCAGCCATGCAGAGAGTTTAATAAGCCAGTTTAATACAAATTTATAGAGTTGGTAGATGTTAATTAAAGACTAACTAGGGAAAATAGTAAATAAATCAATTTATATATGAATTATGTACATTATTAGAGACTTCTACCACCGAAGAGATCCCTTGGGTAGATGCGCTTCAGTGAGTTCGCTTCAAAGTGCCAACGGGATTGAAAGAAAGCTCTAAAAGCAGGCTTAGAATTTGAGCTGCAAGCTGCTTATTAAGCTCCATTAAATCAGCACACAAACTTAGTCCTGAAAAGCTTAAAAGCTTTAAGCAAAAAGCAAAACTTCTGCATAATATTTCACTAATAGCTGCGCATATGTTTTAAGCATATGCACAATGCTTTTTGTAATTTGTTAAATTCAGCATCGTCCCAGTTTCAGCTCCAGCTCCAGCTCCAGTTCCAGTCCAAGTCCCAGACTCGGTCTCAGTTCCGGCATCTAGTTGCAAACTTATAAAATTATGATACCCAAAAAGCAACAAATTTTAATTGCAAGAAAATTCATTCGTAATTCACGCACACACGAGACAGAGAGACATAGATAAAGTCGAATGTCTGCAAGTTGGGAAGAGGATGGAGAGGTGGGGGATGGGTACTGAAGGGTTGCACGCGGCATCTAATGTGTCTAAAGCAGCATGAGCGTGCCTGGTATAGTTGCGGAAGGGGTTGGGGACGGGGGAGGCGTGTCAGCTGTTGGCTAAGTAGAGGTAAAGTAAACCAGGACCAAAACAGACCAAAAGCTCGTTCAAGTTTTTTGGGTGGCAACTAACTATGCAACTCTCTGCTCTCTGATTGCAACTGTGTATGTGTGTGTGCGTGTATTTGTGTGTGTGTGTGTGTGTGTGTGTGTGTGTGTGTGTGTGTGTGTGTGTGTGTGTGTGTGTGTGTAAGATATAAATTTATTTAGCCAACGCGCGTATAGCGCATAAATTTGTTGAGCGCAAGCTGCTTAAGGGTTGCCACCCCGCTCGAGAATCGTTCTAGGATTGCCAGCGCGTGTGTGTGTGTGTGTGTGTGTGTGTGTGGGTATGCGAGTGTGAAAAATTGAAATTTATTATTATTGTAAGCCTGTTGTTGTTCTTGTTGCTCTTGCTGTTGTTCTTGAATTACTCGCAGACAAAATAATAATGTAATAATAATTTTTCCAACTCGTTAACACATGAAACGTGTGCTACACATGCACGGACTGAACCCCGACCCGGTCCCGAACCCGTACCCGAACCCGAACCCTGAGAGCAAGACCTCGCCCTGAACCAGAAACAGAAACAGTACCAGAATCCCTTGGCCAGTGCGTGGACCGGAGCTCAAACATTTTACAGTTGGCTGAAAAGCAAGAGTCATGTGTGGATTATATGCATCTACAATAGTTGGAATTAATGATGCGACAATAACGTTCTGCAGGTGGAAGGATGAAGGTGGAAGGAGAGGTGAGAATGGAGGGACTGAACATACATATGCATGTACTATCATTTCCA
This sequence comes from Hirtodrosophila histrioides, assembly GCA_037075165.1. Taxonomy (NCBI): domain Eukaryota; kingdom Metazoa; phylum Arthropoda; class Insecta; order Diptera; family Drosophilidae; genus Hirtodrosophila; species Hirtodrosophila histrioides. The sequence continues at coordinate 4,480,602 of JBAMCL010000444.1, forward strand.
ATAAGCGAATAATGTACATTTACAATAGTTTTATAATATATTTTGTCTATTTTCATTTACAAAAGAAGTCAAAGTGACAATTCAACATAATTCAGTTCAATCCAAATACTTCGCCGGGCAACGCTGGGGTAATACCTACCTAAATATATACATTATTTTAATTTGATCGAAAATAAGTATGAAAATTCATTATACATTTTCTTTTGCAAAGTTCTATGGCCTGCTGTGAATCGCCCTTCTCTGCGATTCTCAAAATGTAATAAATGTCCAATACAATTGCCTATTTTGGAAATCTGTTGAGAGTCTCTCTCTGCGATCCTCAAAATCTAATAGGATTCCAAATTGAATTATTTGTAGATCTGTTTACAGCCTTTCTCTGCGATTCTCAACACTTGATGGGAGCCAAATCTTTGGCAAAAGCCTTGACCCCGCTTTAGTTCAAGTTCAAAAGGTTGCAAGAAAATTCGAAGTATATTCTGATATTATTACTTTTCGAGACACTCCTGTGCCAAAAGGACTTTAAAATCGTTTCCTATCAGAGCATTATACTAACAAATATTCATTATTAAAGTCGTAACTTTGATTCAATTTCTTTGAATAAAGTGAAACAAAGCAATGAAATATTTATATTGGATTTATTCAATGCTAGCCGCTCTTTCAACTGACAAACTCGCAAGTTTTACCTTATTTCAGTTGCTTTGTGGCACAAAACACCAACTGCATATCTATTTTTATTATTTTTTTGTGTGCATCCTTTCTTTAGTCCTGGCTTGCTTTCTCGGACAGGACAAAAACGAAAGCTAAAAGGAAAATTCCATTTGTAAAGCGCTTTTAGTGCAGTGGGTCGCCAGGTCTCCTGGAGCTGGAGAAGAATGAAATAATTAAATTCAATTTATCGGCATAAATTGTTTTAATTAAAACTGGAATACAAAGCACAGGAAATACGGTTTGTGGCACACCGAAAGAACTGTACACTAGGAAACTCTAAGAAAATAATAATAATCATAATAATAATAATGTTTTTTATACAGTAAGTCAAATTTCGTCCGGTTGTTCCTATCGTAGCTCTATTATAAAGAGGTCAGATTTTGGTGAAATTATAGGATACTAATTATAATATAATAGAGCCCGTAAGTTCTGAGTTTAGATAAAATATTTGTATAATTCAAAATTAAAACTAGTTTTCATCCGAGTGTTCCTATGGCAGCCCTAAGATATAGTAGTTCGATTTCAACCAAATTTGATCAATCTGTATAAAATATAAGAACTTCGATTTGGTGAGTTTGGTCTTAATATCTTCAAAAACAAGAAAGTTTTTTCAAACAAAAGCGTAATTGTCAACCGATTGCTTCAATGGCAGATATAATTTATAGTATTTCGATTCGAAAAAGATTTGGTAAGTCTGTAGAAGACAAAGAAATTTCGATTTGGTGAGTTTGGTCCAAATATCTTCAAAAAACAATGAAGTTTTATATACAAAAGCCTACTTATCAAGCGATTGTTTCTATGGAAGCTACTTATGTGTATGATTTAGTGATCGGATCTAACCTAAATTTCATAAGATTGGAAACAATGAATCCATCCGACTGCTCCTATGGCAACTATATGATATAGTGGTCCGATATTGAGCAAAGGACTCACATTTTGTGAGTTTGGTTAGGATATAATCAACTAATGCACACTCCCTTAAGAAAGCTATAAATCATCCTGAGATTAGTAATTATATATATTTAATATTATTCAAGTGTAACAAGTTTTTATTACAAAGTTATTCAACCCGCAGTACTTGAACTTGGGAAAGGTACGCCTTTGCGTTGAATTATTTGAATTGTTATACGCCAATGTTAAGCCCGGATATTTTGTGTGGAGGGTTCAAAATTTGATGGTATGTGTTTTTTGATATAAACTATGAGATCTTGATTTGCCATTTGGCCTTTTGCTGGGTGTGAAATGCGCTGGGATACATGAATTGTTATTTAGAAATGGTGACATAATCAAAACATATATATTAAAACAATTAGCTTACTCAGCTGTCTACATCTGCAAGGTAGCCTTGAGCTGGGCAATCAGGTCGTCGGTGTCCTGGAGAAGGGATTCGAGTGGTGTTATTGATTCTTCAGCCACAGTCTCCTCGGAATCGTCATCTTCTTCTATTTCCGGTGTGTTATCCAAATCGAATTCGGACTCTGGATCTGGCAATTGCTCCGCCGTAATGATGTCAATGTTGTTTCGCATATCAGCAAAGTTGCGTCGGATCGACTCTCTCATATTCTGCATGGAATCCATCAGGTCTGTGTGGTAGCTCAACGTCAGATGGCGGCGCGAATCCTGAGACTCGTTCAAGGATTCGGAGTAGTTGCGAGACGCGCCAGCATTCTGTATGCTGTCAGAAGCTGTGGACAGATTCTCCTGTGGCCGCCAGTGGCCATAAAATGATAGAGGTGGCAAGGGCTCATCCTCGTATTCAGATGGAAAGACTAGTGTGGGGTCCGGAGCATCCGGGAAGAACTCCAAAGCACGTTCGCGCTCCTCAATGGCATTCAGTTGTGGCAAATCGCCAACGAGCATGCGGAAGGGACGACTGAACTCCGTCTCAAAGTCGCGATCCTCATGGGTACGCCAATAATTCATCTCATAGCTGCCGCAGCTCAGCTCGGATAGATCGTCGTCAATATCATTTGAGCCGCATGAGCCGCCATCCCAGTTCTCGCTACGCGGATTTGGATCACGGGTGCGAACCCAGGTCGGACGAAAGCGAGGCTCCGGATTTGTGTTCTGGCCGCGCAGCTGTTGAACCATGTACGCATCGAAGAACTCGTCCACCTCGAAGTCGCTCTCCCAGCTATCCTCGTCGGCTTCCTCCTCGCGCTCATCCTCGCTGCTGGTCATGGACCAAAATTGCTGCGGAAACTCCTCGAAATCTCCGCCCAAGAAAACAGAATTGGCCAGTGCCAAGTTTGTAGTTGGCGGCTCGGGCTCGGGCTCCGGCTCTGGCTCGGGCTCTGGCTCCGGCTCGCAATTGTTCTGGCTATCACCGTGCCCCTCCTCCATCTGCTCACATTCAGCATTGTCCTCCTCGTCGTCGGCATCGCTATCCAATTCGGCATCGAATTGGTCGTTATCCCGATCAATCTCCAGATCGCTATATACATCGTCATCACTGTCGCTATTGATGCGAGTTATTGGCAGCAGACCAGAGATCCCTAAGCCACGGCCCCCAGGGCGTATGGATTCCTCCAGCGACAACATCATGGTGTCATACTCCTCCTGGATCTCCTCCTCCACCCGGGGCAAGTCGTCCATATCCATAGTCCCATCCAAAATGCTATCCACAATGTGAACAGTGCTCATCAGATAGTTCCAGTAGCATTCGGTCGAGCTAAAGATACGCATCTGGCTACCGTTTGTAATGGTCTCCGCGGGGCGCAGTCCCTCCGAGGGCTCCTCGACCGGAACCTGGCCAGGAGAGGCCATTATGCGCTGTAGAATGTTAACGCCAGTTGGCGCCTGCAGCAGACCCAGGCTCTGTATCATCTCCGGATGCAGAGTGAAGTTGTGAATGGTATTTGTATAGTGCCGGCCATTGTGGATCAGCAGTGTGGAAATGCACCAGGTGGCTGGCATTGGGCCAGTCTCGGCGGCAAAATTGATATGCATTGTAGTGCCGGCCGCTACCTGTATGGTAAAGCGGCAGTTCTCGGCTTGGAGCACTGGATTCAAGGACTCGAGCTGGCCCTTGTCCTGCTCACCATCCTCCACCTGCTCATCTTGGCCGACCAAGGACATATCCAGATGCTGTTTATCCTCTTCCATTATTATTATGCTTCAATACACGCTTGTTCGTTTTCTGCCTATAAAGAGTCTTAACGTGGCCAATTAGTTTACGGGTATGCGCAATTGGTTTTCTCACTTCCCACAGGCGTGAATTTCAATTTATTCTCAAGTGCGCCCAATTTACAAGTAGGTAATTAATATCCGGTGGCAAATGCCAAAGCTGCCGTTCAATTAAAAAACGACGCCCGGGGGCATGCCACATGCGGCATAACCTCAATTAGATAACTTCAATTGAATTGACTTACCCACTTAATATATAGAAAGCAATATATGGATTCCTTGAAATTTGTGTGTTTTTTTATATTTTCACAAAATTACTACAACCTGCTATTGGAATTTCCGAACTAGAATGAAATGAATGCTCTTACAACTCCAACATTGATTCAACTAGCAAGTCCTACTATATATTATTGTGTGCTGTCTACGAATCCTGTGAATGCCCCTGCCCCAAAACGAAAGCCGAGCACTTGTCATTCAAATGTTGACGATGTTACGAGAATCCCAGTTCATCCCAGTTCAAATGAACAGTTCCAAATGAAGAAAAAAAAAACAAATGCAATAAACCCAATCTTTAGTTAGTTCATATACATAAATCTCAAAAATACATTTTTCAATTCATCATTTTTATTTTATTTACATATCTACAATGGCAAGACACTGCTGCCTTGAATCAACAAATATATCATTTAATCAGGGTTCTTTAAAAAGAGTTATGACTTTGAAAACATCAAAATAGCAAAAATTATCTAGATGAACGAGAACATTTTAGTTCGACTTCGAGTTGCAGTATCCTGGAAACAGGATAAACTTTTATTTCGAATTTTTATCAAAAAATTCTAAAATAACACTTTTGATCTACAAAAATTATGATATAATAATACAATTTCAATTTTCATATAAAAATCATAATATAACTCTTATTAAAAAATCAAAAATATATGTTACCATTAGATTTTTTGATCAAAATTAAGAAATAATTGTTATTTAAATTATTATAACCTGTGATGGTCCCTCAATTGAATACATAGATTCATGCATATATTTTTAAAAGCCTCCAAGAAATTACATTTAAATCTTATAGCAAGACCAAAGCCTTGTGTTATTAGAGTTTATAGCAGCTAAATAGTAAGAAGTTGAATATAAAGAAGAAACTTATAGATGTTAAGATTAATTTAAGATCTAAAGCGAAAGAATTGCAATTTAAAAAAATATTCAAACCGATAGGGGAAGCTTTAGTAGCAGGTCCTGAGCTTTTGTATATAACTTTAAAAGAAGGAAGGACGGCTATCTTCGGAGTGCCGAAGCTATATACCCTAGCAGGAATTTATTTGTATACAAAACAATATTTTTGGCTGATTGGTCTTACGGGTAACATGTGAAGTATACTAATACTCTTGATTGCAGTATTTGTATAAGCAAAAAGTTTGATATAGTGGTCCGATTTTGACCAAATTTGGTCAGATCGTATAAACTCTCTAGAGACTCTGTTTGATAAGGTTTGGTAAGGATACCTAAATAAACAAAAAAGTTTTTCATACAAAAATATAGTTGTCGACCGATCATTCCTATGGCAGCTATATGCTATAGTGGTCCGATCGGCCGGTTCCGAAATATGTACAGCCTGCAGCAAAAAGAAGGGTCTGTACCAAGTTTTATAACGATAGCTTTAAAACTGAGAGACTAGTTTGCATAGAAACAGAGGGACATCGCTATATCGACTCGGCTATTCTTGCTGATTCTGATTATATATACTTTGTTGGGTCGGAAACGTCTTCTTCAGTGCATTGCACATTTCGAGACAAAATTATAATACCCCCTGCAAGGGTATAACAATCAAAATAATCATCATTTTGTAGTTTTTAAAATAGAACTTGTAATGATTACAGCCCCTGGACTTGAAGCATTGTGTTTGGTATTTAGAGGGCTACTTTTTGTTGTACATAGATGTTCCCACTGTGCATTTAGCCAGCTTGTGATTGATTTCCCTGTGCTTGGCCACAATCCAATCAGCGACTGCCTCAGACTCCGCTCAGCATTTTGTGAGCGCATATTTGGCGCTAATGGAATTTTAACACAAATTAGTTGTATTGCTTAAATGCCGGCATGTAATTTGTTGGTAATGTCAGGACCAAAAGTTGACCTGCGGCATTTTGGTAATTTCGAATGGGGGTGGAAATGGTAAAAAGCCAAGGCGAGGGTGTGGAGATGGGGATGGAGATGGGGACGGGAATGAGGGTGGGGATGGAACAACAGCCAGCAACCGCAAAAGCAATTTTGTTGCCCGAGTGCTTTTTGTGCTTGAGCTCAAGCTGAAGCTGAAGCTGAAGCTGCTCCGTCTGTGGACCGTGTGCGATTGGCATTTTCTTAGCAAAGGCATCCGACCTGCCAGATGCCACATGCCGCATGCCACATGCCTCTTGCCACTTGCCACTCCCAGGCCGGCCAAGTTGCCTATGACAACGTTTTGCTCAGCCCATTGAACTTAGCCTCGCTGCGTTGCACGGTTGCAACTGCATATGGGGGGCAAGCTGGCTAATAACCTGGCGTTGCACACACACACAGACACACACACCACATCATACACACAACTTTAACCTAGAGTTGTATCGAATCGTTCAGAACAAGTTCTGTGTTCTTTCATTGGGATCAATGGAAGCATCCTTTTCAAACCATTAAATATAATATATATTCCTATATAAATAATAATTTTTTATTATTTTCTAAATGAAATCTGCTGAGTTAAGATCTGAAGATCCAAAGCAACTTGTAGTTGAGCATACCCAACTACAAAACTCCCTGTACCCAAGTCAAAATTGTCCGATCGCATTTTCGTACACTTACACACATATACACAAAGACACAAACATACACAGCACAAGCGACAACGCAAGCGAGGCATTCTATGTGGCGGCTGTGCTGATTCTTTCCTTCCCGCGCTGCAGTACTGAATCTTGTTTGTTGAATAACTTCCGTGTTTATTATCCGATCGATTTGAAATTTGGAAAGTAGATAAAGAGTGACAAAAGTTTTTACATGCCAAATCCTAAAGCTATATCTTTAAAAGTGTGGCTGTAAAACGGTTCTAATCAAATAGCGGGGGAATGGGGGGAGGGGGAATATTTTGGATCCATAACAAACTTGACCTGCGCCCGCTATACACGAACCTAAATTCGAAATTTGGTTTCTCTAGCTCTTATAGTTGCTGAGATCGACGCGTTCATCCGGGGAATCGGACAGACGGACATGGCCAAATCGAAATTTCTTTTGATACTGATCAAGAACATATATACTATATAGGGTCGAAAATGTCTCCTTCTGCCTGTTACATACATTTGCACAGATTAAGTAGCCCCTTTTTATCCAATTTTTGGATACAGGAAGTAAACAGTGAACGAACTATTTGGTTGATTCATCTAGTACTTCTGGGTTCACCTTTAAGTTCGATGAATAGTTCCTTTAGTTAATTTGTATCAGCTTACAGTTCAACTTAGCATGGCAATTAAATTAGATAATCATATATGCTCAGTACTAAGTAAAGATGAAATTTAATATATTGCTTATGACAGATATAAAAGTTAGACGATTTTCTAAAATCTGCTCAATCGGAGCAAAACCTGTGTCCGTTCATCGAACTGTTCAGTTGTGGGAAGTTAAGCTTGAATGTGTGAAAAGTAATATATATAATTAGACACAAAATAATGAACGTCCTGCAGTATCCAGCGACACCAAGGACCTGTCTGGTTAATGTTCGATGGTCACCGGCTCAACCTAACCTAACTAACGATGAACGATGAAGGAACGAGTGATTTGAACCACTAAAACTCTGCCCTCAAGTGAACCACAAAGTACAGCTCCAAGCGGCACACAGTCAAAGTACGGATACAAACAGCAATATTGGCATTAAATATTTTGCTTGACAGAGCGCCGCAATAAAATCAAATCAATAGCAACAAGTAAGTGCAAGCGGGACAGCCAGGCAGAGCGAGAGAGAGAGAGAGAGAGAGAGAGAGTGAGAGAGAGTGGGGAATTGCAGCTGGCAGGGTTGTCAACTCACCAGCAGTTACAGTTATGGCCCAGCACACAAAATGAAATAATTTCACCGCAGGGCAACCAAAAACGAAGCGAAAGGCGAAGGCGAAGGGGAAAAGGGAAAAGCAAACGCAAAAATATCATCGAACGTGATTTATTTTATTTGCCGCCATCTCTTTGAGCCAAAGAAAAACATTGCAGGAGCTCTGAAAAAGCAGCGAGCGAGTCCTGCAGGCCATTCCTGTCGAATACTAAGTTTCCCCCAAATGGGGTCATATCATTTGAACATTTAAAATAATAGACGCCAGGCAAATACAAATGTTGTTATAACATTTGTTGTTCAATGTTTATACTACAATATGATTCAATTACAATAGAGCTCTTGAGCCGACCAGCTGCCTAAAGTTTAAATTAGTTCTATTAACAACATACATATATCTATACTTTTAAGGTAAAGCTTTATTTGGTAATAACCAAACTGTCAGATCTGTCAATCATCATTCCCTGCAATAATAATCTGCTTTTGAATCCTTTTAGCTTAGTTAGAAAAATGAAATACCACATTTCTGATATTGAAATATGAATAGACCATCAAGAATACAAGTATAATAAATTATTTATACATACCTTAAACATTCTTGAATTAAGACTTGATCTTGATCTAAAACCAATTAAGTAAGTATTCAAATAAAGTATATAAGCTAACAACATTAGGTATTATTATTATTAGTTTAGGTTAGGTTGAGACTTAATAGTTTGAAATAAAGTATATAAGTTAAAAACATTAGGTATTATTATTATTAGTTTAGGTTAGGTTGAGACGGCAGCTCATCCCCGCGAATGTCCACATCTGGTTCCTAGAGATACCGCATATATTGAACATTATGGCGTCTAGGAATTTCTTTTGGTTCAGCGGTGTCCTCGATACACTCTTCTTCCATATAAGGAATAGTTGTAAAATTCAACTAAAATATCTTACTGTGCACAGATGTTTTCCCACTCTGAACCAAACCGTAAACTGAACCAGTTTTCTAAGAGAAAACAGAATCCAAGCCTCTACCGATCCATTTTTGTCTCATTTTGGAGTTTTTTCCTCATACAGTTAGACCTTAAGAAAATGAGACTTATAGCGTCTTTTACCGCTCCAAATTTCAGACCAATATGAGTTTATTATAAAGGTCGTAAAGTTAGGAAGAATTTAAGCGACTTATATGTATGAATTTATGATTTTTACTCCCTGAACCCATAAAATGGGTAAAAGGGGGGTTTTGGATCTGTGCAAATGTGTGTAACAGGCAGAAGGACAACATCTCCGACCCTATGAAGTATATATATTCTTGATCAGTATCAAAAGAGATTTCGATTTAGCCATGTTCGTCTGTCTGTCTGTTCGTATGAACGCGACGATCTCGGCAGTACAGGGAGTTTTGCTGTATACTCGACTGTAGCATTCTTACTTGTTTCTAGAGGATTCAATTGATTATATGCGGAGTCCCAATTAACTAAATTAAGACTCTTAAAGGACTCTCTGGGGCATGTAGTAATAGAAAACTGTTTCAATTTGCATACTTTAAGAGCCCCCAGAAATCGTTTGAATCAAGACTCAGTGTTTGCTGGATATACACAATACATTCAATATGAATAGAAGATAGTATATTGGATGCATAGATACAGGCAGACGAAAGACAATTGATAAATTATGTTAATTTGTTCGCGGCCAAAATGCAATATGGAAAAATCTGAAAGAACCCAAAGGGTTTCCTGCATTCCAGCACGTTGGCAATTTATTAGCACAGCCCCAGCCCCAATCTAAATCCCTACCCAGCAGAGGGCTGGGGTATTACAGACGCTATTTAGAAATACAATACAGCAGACGAGCTTGGAATGGAGCCTGTGGGCTAGGATCCTGGGACCTGGGGTAGGGGGTTTGGGGGGTTGGGGCCTTGGTCCAAAGCCGTCGCTTCCGTGATTAATGCCCGTCGTGGGCTTTTGTGCTGGCGCGCAAAATTTCGTGTAATCTACTTTAAAGCTCGAGCATTGCATAATTTTGAACGTAGAAAGGAGACTTGCATTTGGCCATTCATTTTTGCTTCTCTCTTCTTTTTTTTTTGTACTTTCTTTTTGCAGCCACGTTGGCTCCCGAGCCGTCCGCATTTCACTTGCTCTGTTTGCATGCAATTTAGAGCAGACCAGCTGCCGTGTGCAGGCCGTCAAGGATACGGATTAGCCAGGGCCAGGCAACTATGTTTAAGTGGCCAGCAGGAGACGCAGATACCCCGAATAGATGGCCCAAATGGATGGGGCTACCTACGGTTGAACATTGCGGCCCAGCAGCCAACCAGCCAAACCTGAACTCAGCACGGCCAGAAGCGAAGCTGAGCTGAGCTGAGCTGATTCCGGGCTAAAATATGCCAGCCGAAAGCGTCAAATTATGGTTGAGGTAAGTGTGTGGTTGGGTTAACTTCAGCATAAGTTAGAGCTCTTTTATGGCAACGGGTAAGCTTAAGTTGAGCCAAGCTGTCAAAAAATATCTTAATTAGGTCAAGATCAAGTTGAGGTACTTAGCTTGAGCAGGAACTTCACAAAGAAGGCGGCAGACAGACTAACGGAATGATATAGCTGATTATTGACTAAGTTGAACATTCATATCAGGAATTTACTCAGCTTTAATCACAAATAGATCAAATACCATTTACAACTTGCAGATTCCGTAAACTTCAGGATGAATTCTCATTGTACATACTAACAGAGATATAGGAACTTCCAGCCCAAGGAAATACCTCGCCTAAATGAGAAAATGTTCAGAATGCGTAAAATATAAGCCGAAGGCCCTCTGTTAATAATTATAAATGTGTGAATGGCAAAACCCAATCAGTCGTTTACCAACACTGCGTCAATCAACGGCGTTGCAACTTTGCGTCTGGGTTTTCACGATGCAAGCATATGAAAAAACATTTTATAAATCACAAAATCTAAATTGGAATTTAAGGGAATGTGATTTGTTTTACAAGGACCCTAACCATTAAAATTTGTTATATAAAAATTTTGAATTCAGAATTACGTTAAGTTCAAAATTCTTTTAGATTACAAGTAAAAGCTTAACCGATTTCCATACGGAATGTCTGTTTTATCATGTATTCTTTAGTTTAGACCACTGCGGTCCTTGTTATGGTTTTATACAACTGTAAACCTGCAAGCATCGATGTAAGTAAGTATGTGGGATCCTTAATATTGATACTTGATATGATATGATAAGAGAGATCGATCATATATGTGTGCCAACTTTTGACATGCACAGCTTGAATCAAAAGCTCTGTAAAAATCACTTTTATTTTCAACCATAGGCAATAACTTCAATTGCATCCAACGATTCGTGGCCTTTGGGAACGATAATGGACAGATTTAATTGTGCTGGGAGAGGGGGGACAGGCAGGACAGCTTAATGGCCACGCCCCATGCATAAATTAGCGCTTTTTAAGGGCTGCCAAGTGAGTGTGTGCCAAGCAGCTGAAAAGTATGCAACAAGATTTGCTGACCTGCCATTTACGCGCTTAACTTTGTGCAGCTGACAGGGGCTGGGAAGGGAAGGATCATGCTGCCAAAGCAAAAGTATTTGCAGCTAAGAAAAGCGGTCGGAAGAAGAAAATAAACAACAAGCAAGCTGCAATCGAAAGCAACCGACTGCAATATACTCTGTTCTCGCTGGTAATCGAATAAGTCAGTCTCGTAACGTTAATATCTAGGATGATGATGTATATCTAGTGAATGACCCAGCACCTGCCACATCCTGACAACCTTTCTGGTCCGCCAAAGATGCTCAGCCTTCAAAAGCCTGGTCCTTATTCGTCTCTGTTCCGCGAGTGTGCCTTAATATCCTATCATATCTGAGAACTTCTCTCGTAATGCCAGAAACAAGCTTCCATCATGGGTTACCGGCTGTTTCAGCTTCTATTTAGGTTCTGTGGAAAGTATGTTGAACTGTTCATTAGTAAAGTGATTCAAAACGTGATTTAACGTGTTCTGAACTTCACCTTCGAATCCATGTCCCACAAATACCTTTGGTAGCTAAGGATCATAATTCTAATGAATGCGGAATTCAGCACAGGGCAGCCGGATATACTCTGTATCGCTTTGGGAACAGAGTACAAGAACACGAAGCACAAACCAAAGGCAAATGAAATCAACAAACAACAAAGTTGAGAGCTGAACCAACTAAGGCCAAAACTTGCCACAACTACTTAGCGTCAGTGGCAGGCAGCCGCTCCAGCTGGTCAATGGCCCGACGACAGGCCACATTCAGTCGCAATCAAACACCCCCCACACCCCCCACAATCCGCACAGCCCCCATTTCCCCTCCCATACGCAGACAAATGTGATAAATGAATGGATAGCCAGAAGACTCGGCGGGCCTTGCGGACAGAAGCTAGTACTAAGGGTGTGGGGTGTGGGGCCAGGGGCCAGGGCGACAAGTAAATTAAATGGAATGACGCAAAGCGTAAACTAAAATGGCGTGCGCCATTTTGTTTTAAATATCAACACAATAAATATAAAAAATAAAAGCACGGCCAAATGTTTGGGCTGTAAAAATTGTTTACGACCACTAAAGGAAAACCGCGAAACACAAGCCAACACCAACAACAATAAAAACAAAAACAACTAACAACAACGACTGCCCAGTCTGTGTATGTGTGTGTGTGTGTGTGTGTGTATCGATTGTAAACCGGAAGCTTGTGGCCGAGCGACAAACGCGTCGCCATATTGCGAATGTTTATGCGGCTGCCTTTTGACATGTTCATGTGCATGCAATGAGCTACACGAAGACAGAGACAAATGGAGTGAGCGAGAGGGCCGAACTAAGAGAAGAGTAGCCGTTCCAGCTGCAAGGTTTCATATGGAGTCCAGCCCCCAAATGCACTTGAAAGCGACAAACGAGTCATTCGTATTTTGAAGTGCGAATGAAGCAAGTGCAAGTGACTTACTTGAACAAACACTTGTTTGGGCTCGCATGGTTTCATCTGGAGTCCAGCCACCAAATGCACTTGAAAGGATCAAGCGAGTCATTCGTATTTTGAAGTGCGAATGAAGCAAGTGCAAGTGACTTACTTGAACAAACACTTGTTTGGGCTCGCATGGTTTCATCTGGAGTCCAGCCACCAAATGCACTTGAAAGGATCAAGCGAGTCATTCGTATTTTGAAGTGCGAATGAAGCAAGTGCAAGTGACTTACTTGAACAAACACTTGTTTGGGCTCGCAAGGTTTCATCAGGGGTCCAGCCACTAAATGCACTTGAAAGGGACAAACAATTCATTCGTATTTTGAAGTGCGAATGAAGCAAGTGCAAGTGACTTACTTGAACAAACACTTGTTTGGGCTCGCAAGGTTTCATCTGGAATCCAGCCACCAAATGCACTTGAAAGCGACAAACGAGTCATTCATATTTTGAAGTGCGAATGAAGCAAGTGCAAGTTACTTGCTTGAACAAGCAATTGTTTGTCACAGGCTTGAAGGCTTGTTGCAAAAAAAAACACCTCAGAGGCCACCTACCAGAGCAACACAAGCCAAAATATGAGCTGCGTGCAGCATAAAGATGCATCCATGTAAAGTTTTACCCAGACAGTAGTTCAAAGGTTAAGTGGTTAGTTTGCATAAATACAGACAGTCTGAGTACCACCAAACCCATTTGATGGGTATTGGAAGCAAAAACACCTCTTTTGAACGACCTTAGTACTGTAGTCTATCTAAGATCATTAAACCTTTCCATGGTAAACAAGAAACAAACAAAACATGGAAACAAGTAAATGTATGTAGTCAAAGGAGGCTTGTGTGAGAGATACCCTGTACTAGTGTTTGAAAGTCAATGATTGATAGCGATCGACATATTTCTGGTAAATTTCTAGATCTTAAAATCACTGAGATTAACCAAACCATGAAGTTAGGCGAGAAACGAATGTTTGGAAAGAAACTCCATTGGTTATAACGTGTAAACATCTAATTGAAACTTAGCTTAAGCTCAAAAGGATTACGGGCCGAACCTTCCAGTTATTTTTTGTAGGAATTACAGAGTATGTACATTAGGCAGATTTTAAAATGCCTGTCTGTCATTCAAAATGACATAAATTGTAGGGCCTTCGAACGATTTTCGTTTCAGCTTCAGTTCCAGTTTCAGATCCGACAGAAATGGAGTTTGCCTGTCAGCAGGATGCAGGCGGCTGTCGCCAGGACATTTACGTTTATTTTTATTGCTTTGCACAACATTTACTTGGGAAATGGGAAATGGGAAATAGGAAATGTAAATGAGCAAAATGAGTTGCAGAGCAAGAGCCATAGATAAACAAAAATAGAAATAGAATTGTCCAATTGCAGAAGGCAGATATCGAGCTGCTAAGAAGTTGACTTTACCATTTTCATTTCGATTTCCATCGGCAATTTCATCTATGCCCACACCCACTTAAGCTAAACCCCTCGCACCCCTGCCTACACTCTTGTTGGTAAATTTATTTCGATTCCATGCTACCATTTACGACCTCCCCATTTCCGGGCATCATAGGGCCCATCAATGTGCGCTGTGTGTTGACAGCGGCAATTGCTTAAATAAATAAACAGCTTCAGAGCCTGAAGTTGCATGTACTTCCCCTCCCCGCCCCCACCTTCCACCACACCCCCTCGCATGGCACCTGCCACTGCAGCAACACTGTCAGCCCCCCTCCCAGTTGCCTTTCTCATATTTGCAAATGAAATTTCATGTGCCAACAAAGCGAAATAAGTTGCATGAAATTCATCCAAACAAATGGAAGGGCTAATAAATAAACGGCTACCTGCAACTGTAACTGAAACTCCACCCTGCCACCCTGCCACCCTTCCACCTTTCCATCCTGCCACCCCACCATCCTGCCACTGCACATTTGTTACATTTGTGAGTATTGTTCTCCGGTTGCATTGTAAGCGGCTTACCTGCTCTGTAATAAACATTTTATAGCAAATTTCCGCGGATGGACTGAAGTTTTCTCACTGGAATTTTATTGTTGATCGTTTACAATGCGTAAATAGATTATATAGGGTCCACGTGTACACTGAGAGAGGAGTAGCTGAATAAACTAAATACATGAAGTAATTTACTTCTATTAAACTTAAGATTGAGCACATGTCCCAACTACATCATATCATATCATATCATCATACATAAGTTCTTGGATATCCAATAGAGCAATCCTAAGACTACTCTAGCATACATTTTTTAGGTTATAGCCACATAGACAATGCTTATCCCTTATCGACTGTCAAGAAAGATCTTAATTCATCAATTTGACATCGTTCACAAGAACTAGTTCACTGTCCATCAACACTGCAAAAGATTTTGAGCATGTATCTTGGCTGACGACCGAACAAGAATCAACTGGTGGAAGATTAAAGACCACAGAATCAGAAAAGGGTGCTTAAATGATCCATTTTGTTTCCTAAAGTATGTCAATATTACTTTACGTTAATAACATTATACAGTAGCAACCCTGGAGAAATGAAAAATGTGCGAAAGAGATCTCCGTACCTTGAAAGTATCTATATACTCAATCAGCATCAGCGAATAGTTAACTCAATAAACTATTTTCCACAGTGTGGAGCATATTAAATCGGTTTGCATTTGTCTGTACGGGCATTTCACACATGTTCATATATTTATGTATGTATATGTATGAAAGTGACTATGTTAATGTACTTTTTATATTTACAGGGTATGTCCTCCAGCATACACTCATAAAATGACTAAAGTGAGGCACTTAAACTGTACACCTGTAGGAGACATCTCTGACCCTATAATGTATATATGTTTATACTTGATCAGTAACAAAAGTCGAGTCGATCTGGCCGTGTCCGTATATAGAATGCAAGGATCTCGGATACTATAGGTGCTAGCGAAATCAAATTTGGTACATAGGTCATGTTTATATCAAATTCAATATATTTACCCCACACACCCCCGAAAATCAATAGAATTTGTTGATGAACTATCATTAAACATTTATCGTACTGCAGAAATGCTCTGCTTGCTTACACTGCCGCTGGACGGCTTGATGCATAAAATGTGATTGAAACTTTAGTCCTGGGTACAGGCTGTTTCGTAGTCGGGTATACTCGACTAGAGCATTCGTACTTGCTTTTATATGTGCAGTTTCCTTCGCCTGAGGACGAACCTGCACACGCAGACATCCATAATTCTGGGATTACACGCACGTAGCACAACTACAGCTGCCAATATTTGATTTGCGCACACACACACACACACACACACACACGCATGCAGGCACACCTGTAGACACACACACACACACACAGAAGGAGAGTGCGTTTGCATTAAGTTTGAATTATGTATTTTTGTTTGAACTTCTTGCGCGCAAAGGTTTTCTTTGGATTCTTTTTAGGAATCGCACTCGTATTTATTTAACGGCTGGCGCTTATTGGCATTTCAGGCTTTTCGACTGCCCTGGCTTGGCTTGGCTTGGCTTCAATCTATGGCTCGGCCATAACTCTCAGGTGCACATTGTGGGCCAAATGAAATGAAATAATGAAAACAATTTCAACGGGCGTGCATTGAACTGCAATCGACAGGACGAGAGGACGTCAGGACGACAATGCCAGTGCCAGTGCCAGTGGCAGTGGCAGTGGCAGACCTGTATCCAGCTCCAGCGTATAAACAATAACAACAACAAAAAGAAGAAAATAATAACAAAGAAACAAACTGAAAGCAAATACCTATTAGTTATGCTACGTGAATTTTATGGGTCTTATGACTTGGCCAGCCCCAGACGGTGAGCAGCCAGAGTCGCATTGAGGCATTGAGATTGGGGATTAAAAGTGTGGAGGCTTAGGGATTTTGCTTTAACCATAACAACAGGACTCATATCTGACGAGAATGAGCTCCAAGCACAGTCCGTGACATCGGTTAAACACTGTGATTGTATTGCAACAACAACAAAGGATAGTTTTTGCCAAGGAGGCAAAACTCTTGTGGAATAGGCTCTCCCTGGTGACTATGCACACTAGCCTCTTGATATGTCTTGGTACACACTACTATACTATATACTATACTATACTATACTATACTATACTATACTATACTATACTATACTATACTATACTATACTATACTATACTATACTATACTATACTATACTATACTATACTATACTATACTATACTATACTATACTATACTATACTATACTATACTATACTATACTATACTATACTATACTATACAAATCGATATATATAATATATATAAATAAAAACATATATATACTATAAAAACAGAATCCGTAACAGCTATAGCAATACTATAATTTTTAAATAATATTTTTGAAAGTCAAAAAGGTAAACCAACAAAAATACTTAAAATCCCAACAAAATTTATTTAGATGTCAAATTACCAAGTTTCGTTATATTTCAGCAACCAAAGTATACCTAATAATTTGTATGTTTTTGGAATTTTATGACTTAATAAAAATACCAATTAGATACTAAATAAAAATCTACTTAAGAATTATCCTAAATTTTATATATTTCTGGGACTGTTCGCCCTGCGATTCTCAACTCTTTATAGTAGTCCAATTCGATTGCCCATTTTGGGGATCTACTTCTCAACATATAAAGTAATGCTGTGCAATTTCTTATTTTAAAATGCAGAAGTCGACAACATACTTCTGTAGCCAAATTTTCAATGAATTTAAGAATTATATTTCTTTCTGAATTCTATGTCGTTTATTTTGTCCGCCACAGATCAGCCCCATACTTACTTGAAAAAGTTCGAGAACTGAGCCTGCCGATGGAACATTGCCATATGTGTATATCAACAACGTATACATTTAGAAAAGGCACCTCTCCTGGAGTGTTCATATATGGAAAGCTCTTGGCCCTAGACAAGCGGCTAACATTCCAGCGAAAATGCAGAAAGAAGCCATACTTGTGTAGCCGCCAAGGGCAGCTAGCCTAAACTTTTCCTTATTTCAGAAATATATTTCTTCCATTTAAAAAGTTTTTCTACTAAACAGAAATGATTGCTGGCTTTAAGGGTCATCTTTTGTATAGAACGATATTCGGAATTCTATATAATTTATTTTGCCGAGTGTACTGCAGCTCGCCCTGCTCTTAGATTCTCCAGTAATAATGGTCGTGCTATGCAGTCTTTTACATTTGAATGTTTTGAGACTCATGTCAGTTATTTACACTCAAAATCATATTTGATTGATATCCTTTGATACTTAAAAATGTGCGAATTATCATCCTTTACGCTCCCTGGTTAAAAGTCAATTGCAATAACGTTCAAGCTATATCATATGACTGAGTTAGCCAAAGAACGCTTTCCTTTTGCCCTTTGACATATACTATTTTGTGAGCTGTGTATGACAGAGACATCTTGTGTTCTGCCAATGCATGCTGCGTATTCAAATGCGGCCACTTTGACAGCTTACTTTTGTCGTGCACTGTGGATTCGAGATTGGGATTCTGTGCCTGAGCCTTTGTACAAATCCAAGTTGGAGATACAATTACAAATAAGAAATCTGTGACACACAAAGCTAACGACCAAAGACAAAGCATTTGCCATGCACAGTATTAAGCATGTATGTAGGTTTATACTTACATATATCCTGTTGTCGTCCTTGGCTGCATCCTGCGCGACTTTGCAAAATGTCACGTACATGTCCAAACATGCAACAAACTACATAAATGTTGCATTTTAAAAGTCAGCGCTTGGGCCACCCTCAGCCCGCTGGATAAAGTCCCTGTTGACCCGATATCCTGGCGTCCTGACAGCCTCTGCCGCTGCTGCTGCTGCTGCCCAGCTGCAGGTTATCGAAAAGACTGGCAGCGCCGGAAGTACTGACATATTCGAGAAATAGACACCGCTCGAATGTTCCTCGGCCCGACAGCTTTGCTGCTCCTGCGTTCGACCGGAGCTAATGTCACCGTCAGGAGCGTCTCCTTTGACTTCCGCTTTTGGGCAACTTTGTGCCGCTTTGTGTCGTCAACTGTCGTTGCAGGGCCACCAGGGCGTGACGTCATCGCAGCACTATAAAACAAAAAACAACAGCCGAGATTGTTGCTCCCGACTGTGCTATACTCTGTCTGCTAAGCAAGTTTATTTCAGTTTCTGCCTATTTTTGGGTGTGCGGATGGTCTTGCTAGGAATATTATTGATTCAATCTGCCAAGCAGGCCATCTGTAGTCCCGGTACCAAATTTGATAAGTCTATCTTTAAGATTTTGGAAGATACACACAATGATAAG
The DNA here is from genome assembly GCA_037075165.1 of Hirtodrosophila histrioides. Lineage (NCBI taxonomy): Eukaryota > Metazoa > Arthropoda > Insecta > Diptera > Drosophilidae > Hirtodrosophila > Hirtodrosophila histrioides. The sequence goes on from JBAMCL010000444.1 coordinate 4,499,744, forward strand.
TTGCAAACTTATTTTAAAGCTATACCAATTTCAGAATATCCACATTCGCGGATGGAAAATTTATGGAAATTTCTGCTATAATTACGTGCGATTAGTTCTAAAGGAGCTCTATAAAATTAGTTGAAAGGAATTCAAACCGATTTGGTTTCCAAAAGCGGAAAATTGCTTCCACGAGCGGAATATTGAGTTCTAGTTTCACTTCAGTTTTAAGGTGAATTTAAAATTACTTTGTTTTCCCTTAACCGCACAGCAGAATCCACCATAAATATATGGAACAAAACCTACTAACTCTACTGATCAAAACTTACAACGATACTCATAATAGTGTCATCGATATTTTGCCAGCTAAGAACATTGTTTGCTCTATTTGGTTTATCTGCCGAATATGCTCGATATGAGAAGTAAACACTTCTGAGAACAGCGTATGAAAATTAAAATATAAAATCAAAAAATATATAAAAAGGCAAGAGGAGTACATGCAAAAAGCAGTGGAGGCAGAACTAGTAACACATTGCTTTCCATTTTCAACACACTTGAACATGCTTCCGCACTTAGGCGTGTGCGTGGAGTGGAACTGGAACTCGAACTGCAGCTGGAAGGTGGGGTTGCCTGAGTGGATAGCATAAAGTGGTGTGAGTGACACGAGTTGCAATAACGCATACCCCGTCACCCCCAGCACGATGCCCTTACCCTTGGCTTTAGCCACCACCCGCAGGCAACAGCCCATTAAGTGTGCACTTAACACGCCTACTAAGTTCATATTACTTACTTAGTTGCGTTTTGTTATTTCCACCCACTATCTCTCCCCTCAGCACGCTGAGATGATAAGGACGAAGAGGAGTTTAACAAGGAGCAGGAGCTGCCGCAACGACATCGCTGCCTCGCAGTGCAGGGCAAGTCAGACAAAAATGATGATTATACTCGGTACTACCCCAACCCGACTCTCCTGCCAACAAGCATATCTGCTACACTCAGAAAAATGAATGCCCCGATATGCAGAAGGTCACCATATTTGTTTAATAAAAGGCAGCTAGCCTAATTTCTTTCTGAACTTAAGATATATATTGCTTAAGTTTCGAAACTATCGCCACTAAATATAATTCATTTCTGGCTTTAGGGGTGACCTTTATTACGGGGCGATTTTCTGAATGCTTTGACATTTATTTCTCTGAGTGTAGAGGTGACAAGACATCAATGGCATTATCGAAATACCGCAAATATCGATTGTCTCGAATTATCTTCTCATGCGATAGTTTTGTTCGGCATATCGATAATGTTTTGTATGGAAATACAACCCTAAAGAATATTTAATAAGAGTTCCTTACAAACTACAGGACCCGTAACGGTTGCAATTTGTAATATAAGGATTATGCATTTTTTACTATTTACTGATCTAATTATTATGAAATAATAATTAAATTCCAAAATCGAGAAATTCCTCTTATTTAAAATTTTTATAGTAAAAATTTATAATTAAAAACAAAAAAAAAAATTTTTTAATTTTTACTTTAAAAGTTGAAAGTGAAAGTTATTTTTCAGTTATTATTTTCAAAGTTGAAATTTAAATCTTTCACAATATTTTTTAGTTCAAGAATTTGTATAAAATAAAAATTGATCCTGTTCTAGGATAATTCATAAAAAAAATTGGATGTGTGGTGCTTTTGGCATTCTTATTGGATATATTTTTCGGCTTGATATTTTTTATCCCTGATAAAAACATTTAATTTCTTTGGAAAGGATGCCGCACTGCGAATATCCTAGACATTTATTTGAAAACGTTTTTATAGATAACAAATGCTGTGCATTCAAGAGTTAGGCGCCGGCTTTAAATGTCCATGTCCGACTTCACAGACTCCTAGTCCTTGTCATTTTCTCCCTCCCGAGCCTGTTCCGCATCATCTAATACATATTCGATGACATCGTCAATGGGTAAATGCCTTGGCAGCGATACTGTGGAATCATTCTCTACGACGACATCGAAGAGTAACTTGCAATATTCGCGCATGCGAGTTCCATAGTCCAACTGAGCGCAGTTCTCTCTAGCCTTGGAGAGATCGTAGCCACAGTACTCGATAACCTTACAGATCACCGTCTCCTCGGAGCTATTGGGCCAGTTAAGTTTACGGAGTGTTGGCGAATCCAACAGCACCTCAATTAACTTGGCTATGTTCTTCTTGAGCTTCAGATCCTGCTCAGTAAGCGCTTCGATCGCACCTTCATTGATTGACGACCTCTCGACCACCGACGACACCTTCTCTGGGTTTAACTCTCTTACTGAAATGCCACCTACTAAGGGCAAGATCATGAAGACTTCATTCTCGACCACAAGGGTTTGAGCCTTGCCGTCGACGAGAAACTCGCGCACCTCAACTCCATTGCCATCCGTTTGGATGACCGAACCCGTTAATATATTATCCTCAGGCGATACGTTCTCCTTATTTCCCAGTACCTGCTCCTCCAAAACATCGGCCTTTTTAGTCCCTGTATGAATAAAATGGGTAAAAAGGTATATTAAATCTATGACATGTGTGTTAGGGGCTGAAGGCGATATCACCGATCCTATTAGGTACATATATCCTGGATATATTTAGTGTCCGTCTGCGTATATGTCTGTCTGTCTAAATAAACCCGTCGATGCCAGGAACCTCAAAGTGGTAGAGACATCAATCACGACACGACATTAATAATGTAAGATGTATTAATATTTATTTTGAAGCAATAGGTATCTTCGATAGTGTAAGCGAGACAACAACATAGGGCTATGATCAGCTGAATAGGTCATTAAATCGTGAGGTCCAATAGAAAAATACTGATGGGGAAAAAATCCCTTAATGTATTTTGCCAAGTGATTGTCAACCTTTCGATAAAAGGCCGATTAATATATTTTGAAATATATAAAAGTGTTGTCGCTTGTTGTGTTGACAAAAGGCGAAATGGCAGAGGAAGAAACACAGCTAAAATACAAAAAAAAAAATTCTGCTTCAGGCTTATGCAACGTGATAAAGAAGGATCATATAATTGGTTGACGTCCTCAGTTAATTTTTTCCCAAAAATCGTTCTGATTTTTGTGTCTTATCTTGTACAATGGGGTCCTGTGGTCCCACATATAAACGGCTCCATGCACCGAATCAAGTAAAAAGTGACATACCTCTTCATTATCATATCAAATTAGCTTCTCTTTGTTGAACTATTTGCGCGCCCTTTGATAATAAATGTGACCATGTAATTTTAGCATACAAATCCATATAGAACATAGCTGGCTGCACCTTTCACACACATCAGGCGCTCTCTTTTACTTAATTTTAATGTAAGTCTAATATTAATGTCTTGTCATATAAACTTATGATCAAGTTTATTTCTGATTTCAGATACTCCCCCGCACCTCCGCAAATCTATAATACTGCAACACTTTTGAAGATTTACATTTGATTTACTATATAAATTTCAAGTCGATGGGTTAATAAACACGGAAGTTCAAGAAACTAGTTTCAGTACCGCAAAGCTTTTCCCGCCTGTAATACCTCGCTTGCACTGTCGCTTGTATGTGTGTGTGTGTGTTTCAAGATGTCTTTGGGAATTTTAGAGACGATTAGAGCATTCGCACTTACGCTTGTCGGCAGGTGGGCCAAAGCCAAAGATATCATCAGGATCGCACATGTGCACCCTGGCAATATGGTTCTTCAGGGTTACAGTGCTCGCAAGGTGCTTGTCGCAGATGGCGCACTGGAATGTTCTGGGCTGAGCCGAATGATCTCCAGCCTCAATGTGATCCTTGAGAAGCCTTAAGCTGCGGAATTTACGTGGACACACACAGCAGGCGAAGGTGTTGCGCTTGCGACGATCGTGCTCCTTATCATGACGGTCACGTTGTTTCTCCGTCTTGAACTTCTCCGGGCACTGAGGACAGGAGTAGGGGCGCAGATGGGTCTTGGAGTGTGTACGCAGCTGTGTGGCCTGTATGAAGCTCTTGTCGCACACGGTGCACTGGTGCGGACGTTCGCCAGTGTGACGCTTCATGTGGCGATTGAGGACCTCCTTGACAGCAAAGGATTGATCGCACTCCGTACATTTGTAGGGTTTCTCCCCGGTGTGATAACGTCGATGCTTCTTAAGCGCCTCCAAGGCTGGAAACTTCTTGTCGCACAGATCGCAGTGGAAGGGCTTCTCTCCCGTGTGGGTGCGCATGTGTATGTTGAGCGTGGAGGGGCTATAGAAGCAGTTCTTGCACACACGGCACATGAACTCGGAACGTTTCGCCAGCTGCCTACCCATATGCTTCTTAACATGGGCGCGCAGATTGTCCTTGCGTTGGAAGACTCGATCGCACACCTTGCAGCTCAATGCATCCGAGTCGTTCGTCGCACAGGACGAGTGTTTCTGGTGGCGCTTCAAATGGCACAGCTGCGTAAAGTCCTTGCCGCAGCTTGTGCAGGCAAACAGCTTACCAAGCAAACGATGCTGCTGCTCGTGCGCCTGCAACAGGATGCCGCTGCGCAGCTTTGCGTTGCAAATGGAGCAGGGGTAGTCATCGAGCTCGGAGTGAGTGATGAAAATGTGGCGCTCGTAGCTGGTCTGTGTCTTGAACGCCTTGGGGCAATTGGGGCATTTAATGTGGCCCTGATGAAAGCTCTCGTAGCTCTCGCAGCAGCAGAAGCATCTCTTATGCTTCTCCAAGAAGACAGCATCCTTTTCGATCTTCTCCAGATTCTTAAGCATGTCCGCCTTGCGCAGATGCTGGCTACTGTCGGCACGACAGAATTCGAAATGCATCTTCAGGCTCTCAACCCGAGGGAATATCTTGTGGCACTTACCACACACGTGCTTCGCCATTTTTCGTCGCAAAATATCGAATTTGCTGAATGTCACAATTTTTCTCTATCAAAGATGGCCAGTTATCGAACTGTCATCGAACTTGAACTTGAACTTTCATTGTGTGTCAAGCATTCAGTTGTTCTTTGGAACTGGTAGGGAACATGTTCCGGAGAAAAAATCAAATTTCAAGTTTTCAAATTTTTATTGGCTGCAAATCATAAGAAACCGGTGATAATTAAAAATTTAAAAAAATACAGAAAATACAAAAAAAAAAAAAAAATACAATAATAATAAAAATGCATCTTAAGTCTATTCACACCCATTAATTGCAAATAGTTGTGCTGCCTCACTGTTCAGATGTCCTGTTCTTAACACAAGTCCCGAAGGTATGTACTTGCAAAGTAATTCGAACTCTTTAATTATCTAATTATCTCTTCAATTAACAGAAATACATAAAATCACTGATATATCACATTAGGGTGGGGACGGCAGATCGATCGTAGTAATCATCGTAATATATATAATCGGTATGTATCAAAGATATGATATAATCCAAGCTAATAACCTGTGTGAATTACAGTAACCATAATCTAGGACGACGACGACATTCAATTAAATTATCAGTGTACTTCTTTTTAATTCGCCCAGTTTATAATTTGGCTGCAGAAATATCAAATAAAATGCGAATTAAAATATATCTGTAGTGCAAGATTTCAATGTGTATCTTAGCATTTCGGTGTAGGGTATACAATACTGTGTTCTTTGAGATAGAAATCTTCATTTAGATCGACACGGCTGCGGCTAATTTGCGGGGGTGGAAGTGTGCGTGGATGAAATATTCTTAGTCAAATTATTCAAAGAGGTCCTCAATAGCCTGCATACCAAATTTGCTAACTCTACCTAAGAGGGGAACACAAAAAATAATAAAATAAATGTATAATTATTTCACAAAATGTTGTCAACCAAACAAGAGTGAAAAACAGAATGAGCAGAAAATGTTTATATTTTTTTGTGGGTTCCAAGCGTGGGATTTCATGCATCCCGAGGCAGCCACCCAACTGACCTTTCAGGATTCAGCCAAAAGTTTTCCAATGTCTTTGCGAGTTGCGTGCTGAAAATTTACATCAAACCATAATCGATTTAGTTTGTTTTCCTTACGACCGGGTCGAAGGGACGCATGCCCATCTACAGAGCCAGAAAGCAATAAGCCCTAGTCCTGCCCCCCGCCCACTGCTCACTGCAAATTTAATTACGTCACAATGGACAGGGAATACAAAGACGCAGTCACAGACAAAAATGGAGAATGAGCAGCAAATGGAAACCGAATGGAGGAGGAGTTGGGCAGCGGCAGGAGGGTGGTGCTGTGGTGGTGTGTTGGTGTGTTGGTGTATTAGTGTGGTAGCGACCGGTGCCAAGAAAGCGCCACATTTTCAACATTAACGAAATGCTTTTAATTGTGCACTTAACGCTCGTAAAATGTGATTTAATAGTTTCTGGAAATGCCAACGGGGCTGACACACAAACGGGGCACAGAGCGGGGGCCAAGACGACAGGATGGGGGTGGGTTGCTTTGGCCAATGGCCTAGTTGTTTGGCTTTTACCGGAAACGGAAGTGGAGCGCGTTATAAGTTGGCGGGGCAGTTCCTATTTAACCTTAAGCAGCCACAGCACTGACAGCCCAATTTAGACGCCCACCCAACCCACATACCCGCCCCACCCTCTGGCCAGCCCCAGTAACTACCAGCTAGCTAAGTCTTGGGCTGCCTTGTCGGATATTGCAGTTGACTTTTGGGAATTCGACCAAATGGCAAAGGCGAACAACAAAGCGAATTTTCGAATTTTCTTGTTTTTGTTTTTGTTTTTGTTTCACTTCTTTTCTTGGCCTTAGCTGAGGGGCTGATGAAATCAATATGATATGGAGGCGAGTTCTAAAAAGGAGCCCTCCTACTATAAAGGACATACCATGATTTTAGTTTGATAGGGGGATCAGGTCCCAAAGCAATTTGCTGAACAAAATAAATGAAAGTGAACACATGTTCTTTGTTTTCTACTAACTTCAGTTATTTAAGTGTAAAGATCGTGCTAAAAGGAGGTCCTTTTCAAGCTACAACCTTTGGTTTTTAATTGATCGTTCCTTATCAAGCCAATAGAACTAGGGAAAAGAGATTGTAAATCTTGGAGAAATCGAAATCTTAGATTTCTAGTAAATAAGCTCATCAGGGAGATTTCTTAATAGGATGGGCTTTCCGGGTTGGGGGCCTTAGGTCTAAAGCAACCCACAGCAAAGATAGATTTATGAGACTCGTTTCACTAGCTTACAAGTATTTCATAAAAACACAGCCATTAGAATCAGTCGATGACTTTATTGAAATCCAAAGGCAATAGTATTATTATGGACCGGAGATTTTGAGGACAGTTGTACCATCATATAGGTTGGTCGTCCGGTTCACAGATTCCGGCGGCCAATACGTAGCTCCCATCAATGCGACGTACAAAGTCGTGCAAACAGGCCAGGGCCAGGGTATCCGTAACCTGTTTATGAACCTCTCCGGGGGGCTGTTCGGTCACCCTGGCAACATAGTCAATAATATCCGCTAGGGATAGCGGGCGATTGAGCACCATGAAGGCGGCCAGTATTTGATCGCCATAGAGCAGATTATTAACACTATTGTCAACGGACATGACTCAACTGACAACTCAATCCTGGAGAGCCGTCCAAACGGTCAACCGGACGGAAGGGTCAGCGCTTGCTAAGGCTTGAACTGGAGCTCCTGGCACAGCCACTATTTGAGCATCTAACTGCTCCGGATCTGGTTTGATGTGGCAGCCACCTCTCCGCGACCAGCGAATACATATCATCGTCCCGCTCCACGAAGCCATGCAACCAGGCAGCCGTTAAGGTATTGTCAACGGGAAGACGCACCTCAAGAATGGACCTGTCTGTCATTTCGGCCACATAGTCGACCACCTCCTCCATGGTCATTGGACGTCGGAACTCCATGAGGGCCTCGAGTATTAGATCACCATAGCGATATCTCGACATGCCCAGTCTGTTCTCCGCTTTATACAAATGAATTTTGACAGGCTGTTCAAAATTTCTAGCCTAAACGAACAGTTTGTTTGATAGATCGGCGGTTTAAGCATCATGGGTTGCTTAAATCCATTCAATTTACAGACATTTAGTTTATATATTCTCTGCAAGATGGTTTCCGTTCCATTTAATTTTGATCAGCGGCGATAGCCGAGTGTATATTCGAGCCATATCCGTCTGGCCATTTCTTATTATATGATTTAGTTCCGTTTTAGAGCTGAATATTAATACAGAGTCGTTCAGATCCGATTCATATAACATAAAGAGTAGAGTCTATAACATATATTCAGTGGTTGATTGGTTTTAAATTTGACCTTAACCCCATTTCGTATGTGAAGGTAGAGTTTTGGAAATCGACTAACAAGTTTCAAGTTTCATACAACAGTTTTCGGCCTGTGAGAGAAGAGTTTCCAAAGTCGGTGTGGACAAGGACCGAGCTCGTTGTTCACCACTCAGCCAATCAGTCAGGCTAAAGGGTTTTATATACTAATATATATGTATATGTTCTTTTTAGACTTCAACGTAGTAGCATAAGTTAGTCAAAACCGTATTGATTTTTATAAGGAATGCATAATATCAGAATATTATTTTTATCAGAAATATTTCTTGTGATATCATACCTAAAAACATATATACTTATTTATTATACAAATACAGTAAACATGGAAATATGGAAATTTGTCAATATTTCATAACTCATCCTTTTTAAATTTCTTAGTCATCCATTCCCATCCTATCTTAAAGTCTCGAGCTATAGCTATACTTAGTTCTTATGTTGATTTTATATCGGCATAGGTATTTATAAAAAATAATTAAAGATTAAAATAAAATGATAAAATTAGGTTGCTTTCAGGTTTATAAAGTGGGTTTCTACAAGATAGTTACTGTAAGGATACTTACCTGTTTTTGAGGTGTATCGACTCGCCTCTTTCCAGTCAGTCCTTAGCAGACACACACACCAACACACACACCCACACCCATACACAGGCATTGCATCCCTGTCAGGAGTATAACACTTGTGCCTGAAACTCGGGCGCCCAGTGAAAATCTAATGTTCATGCTCATGGTTATTTGTTATTGCGTTTCGTTTGTTTTGTCCTGGATCCTCGTTCTGTGTCCGCTACCATGGGGCGTCTCCCGTCGCAAGATGGCGCTTAGCGATTATTTCGTTAGCATTTACACCAAATGCAGTTAAATTGGAGCCAACGCCATTTGGGCCATTTTCGGCCATGTTTGCCTGTTGGCCCATTTACCCAGCGTTGTCCTTGCCGCCAATCCTCGCTGTGATTGTTGTTTGCGAGGCGACTTTAAGATTTGTCATTTCTGATAAGGACAAGTTTAAAGTTTAAAGACGTCCCGTTATGCCTTCCCTTTCTATCTATCCAGTGTTATGAAGCCTCACTGGGATTTCATTTGATTGAAAATTTGCTAACTTCTTTCCTTGTAATTGTAAAAATAGCGGATGTCTTCGTTTTCTATACAATAACTAAATTTTCAACAAGTTCTTTCAATATAATAATGTGGTCCGACTTTGAGAAAAGTTTAGCAAACTATATAAAAACGAATCGCATTTGCTGGGTGTGGATGAGATATTTGCATAAACAAACAAATGTTTCATATATATACTCATATTTCATCCCATTGATTCTAGGGCAAATATAAGTAAATCGATCTGAAGAATTGTGTATTGACTCAGTTGTAGATATTATTTATATTTAGGTCATGACAAAATTATAATACCATCTGTAAGGGTATAAAAAGTTATACACGATTTTAATTGAGTATTAAAGACAGTTTACACTATCTAATATTTAGGAGTAATATTTTCAGGCATAATTCTTGCGCAAGTTTCTTGAAAATATTACTTGTTGTTCAATCTATTGCGCAATAAGTTCCCCGACTGTTTTTATAGTGTTGACAGCGAATCAAGAGATAACACTTCTATACCTATATTGTTTTTATTGTTAATTAATAACTGGCTTAAACTATTGTTAGCTTAGTTTGACAAACATCGAATTAATGCCAACTAAATACAGTTTTATTCATGAGAGCAGCCGTAGGACATTATCTTAAAGCATATGCTTATTCGAATTGATATATGTATGCGAGGTCGGACTCATCAGTAATCGGCCGATTCCGACGACTTTCATCATTAATTTTCCCATTGACATTGTATAATCCGAGAGCAGTTATAGAAGAGAGCAGAAAGGGTTTGTTGTCTCCTTAAAGAGGTGTCAACGAACACGGCAAGGATGGGAATTTATTTTCTCGTTCCCGACTGTGTCGGGGTTTTTTGGGTTCATCCCGCGTATTCCAAGTGCTGTCCCAAATTCTTATGACATTAACTACTATATGATTACAATTTCTATTTACTTTGTGGTATTTGCTTTGAAATGTGTTTTTACAATGTGTTTTTGACAAAAGTAGTTATGAACCTGCTGCATCAGAATGTTTGGCATTGCTGTCTTTGTCTCCATTCCAATGTCGATAAAATTTGTAGTGACGATTACTTCTCAGACTGCCCTCTTAGGGGGAGGCATGAAATGTGTCAAATTGCTCAACAATTTGCGTCTCTCTAATGAATTTGAGCCAAAAATCGATTGGCACGCCTCGACGGGCATGCCTGACAAATGGCCAGGGCTTTGACTTTGACTAATGGAATTCCATTGGCGTACAGGATGTGCAATAAAATAATTGCTTGCTATGCACTAATTTAAGTGATAACCCCACACCCCACACCCCACCTCTCTTTGGCTCCTCACCCCCTTTGGCCACTGCATGCCTGGGCAAAGACTTTGAATCATTTCACGTAAATTAAAATCCCGAGTTACAATGTGTTTCAAATATTTTCGGGCTATTTGATTTGAATTAATCGCAGTTCGATTTATTTGTTTCTGTGTGTGACTATGTGTGTGTGTGTGTGTGTGTGTGTGTGTGTGTGTGTGTTCGTTTGTATTATTTGATTTCATTATAATTACATAACTCACGCATGATTACAGTCCTGCTCAGGTCAATTGTCCATTGTCCCCGTCTCACGTTTCCCTCGTTTTCCCTTTGTGGCTCAATCTGTACACATTGCCACAATTTAAATGCCAATTAAATAATTTGTTTGCCTTGTTTGTTTGTTTGTTCGTTTCACGTTTGCTTGCCGACTGAGTGTCTCCTGGAAATCTGTTTCAGCAAATTCCAAACAAATAACAACTTAATACTGTCATAAAATAGATAAAATCATACTATATACCCTTCAAAGCAACTCGAAAGAGTTGTGAGAGAGGTGATATGCTCTGCTTGCTTGCACTGCCGCTGAACTGCTTGATGCATATGTGTACAAAGTGTTTGGTTATCTCAGTCCTAAGTGTCTCGTAGTTAGGAATACTCAACTGCAATCTTCTTATTTGCTAAGTAATATATAAAAAGCAATTTATAATCTCAATTTTGCTCGAATGTACATATATAAATATATACTATTATATTAGGACCACAAACAAATTTGTTTTTGAATACTGTGAGGACCTTAACAGCTTTATAAAAAGCATTTACAAAAGCTTTACACCAGCTTGTTGCATTAAGCTTTTACTGAGGCCAGTTTACACAGATACTGGCAGATAAGGGCGGAGTCCTGGCCACGTCCTTGCCGGCTGATACTTAAGAAGAGAGAGAATTAAGAGCTACGATTTTCTCGTTGCCAAAGATATACGATATAGTATAAATTTATATTATAAATTTGTTCTGATTGTATGTTTGGGAAAGTTTAATAAGGATACCTTAATAAACAAAAAAGTTTTTCATACAAAACAAGTAAGAATGCTATAGTCGAGTATACCGGACCCCCTGTAACCAGGTCGACAATTTCCGATCGCATCTTCGTACACTTAAGCATAGACACACACATGCACAAAGACGCACACACACAAGCGACAGCGCAAGCGAGGCATTTTAAGTCGTGGCTGTGCGGCTTCTTCCCCCCACTGATACTGATCAAGAATATATATACTTGATGGGGTCGGAGATGTCTCCTTCTGCCTGTTACACACATTTGCACAGATTTAGTATCCCCTCTTTACCCATTTTATGAGTACAGGGAGTAAACATAGTTGTCGACCGATCATTCCTATGGCAGCTATATGTCATAGTGGTCCCATTCGGCCGTTTTCAACATATTTACTGTCTGCAGCAAAAAGAAAGAACGATCTGTGCCAAGTTTCATTAGCAGAGCTTTAAAACTGAGAGACTAGTTTGCATAGAAACAGAGGGACATCGCTATATCGACTCGACTATTGATGCTGATTCAGAATATATATACTTTGTTGGGTCGGAAACGTCTCCTTCTGACCATTACACATTTTGAGGCAAAATTATAATACCCTCTGCTAGGGTATAATAGAATTCTACTTAATTATAAGAGAAGAGCGCTAGCGTCGATACCTTTAGATCATATATATAAGTATATACAAGAGGAACCTAGCAAACTACTACAAGAGGAAACCTCCCGTCGAATATTCGAGATGCGTGTAAACGGGCCTTTGCCCGGGTATTTACGCTTGTTTGTATGTGTTTGCGTGTGCTGCAGAATACTTTGTGGCTCAAATGAGAGCTTGGACTTGTTGTTGTTGCAGCAGCTGTTATTGCCGTCAGCTGGTGGGCTTTGATAGCTCACGGGCCAGTGTCAAAGCATATTTGCCAATTGGCTGCGCTTTGTGTATCATTTCTAAATCGCAAAAGTCCACCGTTCACCGCCCAACGCCCAACGCCCACCGCCCACCGCCCACAGCCAACAGCCAGAAAGCCACAGAAATGATTCCGAACTGGGAGTAGTCGGTATACGATGGGAACACACACAGCTGGCCAGAAGATACACAACAAGGGAGGGATGCAGGGAGGGGCGTCGCAATTAAAACAACATTTCAATGCAAGCGCTGCGGACTGATTTCTTGGCTTGTTTTTGGATTTGGGATGCTGATTCAGAATCCGATTCGGTTTGCCCCATGCAACTTGTTTAGTCATTGGGTCCTTTTGTTTGGTAACCATTGGAAACCTTTGCCGCTGGCACTCGCACAATGCGATTCATTTTGGCGCTTTGCCGCTTGGCCACAACAAACGTCAATTGAGTGCAAGTCCACTCCAAAACCCCACAACACCCACCACCCACCACCCACAACACCCAACAACCATCCCAAGGGCAAATGGCTCGAATGAGGTCTTTGCTTTGGCTCATTTTGTTGGTTTCCTTTAGGCGATAATGGCATATTTTTCATGCACAGCCGAACTCAGGAATTGGTCCCCAAAAATTGGTACAGTTTACTCCAAATACATGCCCTCAACTGCAGAGAGCTAGCCCTATTAGTATATCCTTGCATTGGGATAATAATTTTATCAGCAAATGTGTAATGCATTAAAGGAGACGTTTCCGCGAACTAGTCTCTCAGTTTTTGAGATGAAACTTAGCACGAATGTTTCCTTTTGCTACATATGTCGAAACCGTCCAGTTCGGACCACTATAACATATAGCTGCCATAGGAACGATCGGTCGATAAATGAGTTTTATGTATAAAAAACTTTCTTTTATGAAGATATCCTCACCAAACTCACCCAAACCAAGTCTCAGTAGAGTTTGTATAAACTGACTCAATATGGTCGAAATCGCAACACCAAATCATATAGCTGCCATAGGAACGATCGGTCGAAAAATTAGTTTTTGGTATAAAAAAAAATGTTTTGTTTGATTTTTCTTATACCTCGTATATTAAATATTAATATTTAAAGCTACCATAGGAAACAATTGAATGAAAATTGAGTTTTTGTATAAAACATATTGCTGGAAGAGTATCTGGCTTCGGCACGCCGAAGATATCCGTTTTCTCTTGTATTTTCTTAGGCAATATATATCTGAAATGCACAAAAAATATTTGTGTTAAATAGAAACTATTTCTGGTTTTTATTGTAGGGCAATTTTTTGAATTCTATGGCATTTATATTTCTGTATATTATGTTTCTGTTCGATTAGAGCTATCGCATCCAAAAAGAAATCCCCGTCCAAAGAAACCAATACAACTGTGTCAACACAGCCTTTCGTAGTTTCAAACGAATCACATGAGCTTAATTAGAAAGTTTATTAATACAATCAAGCCTTATTGATTTTCGGTTTGGTGTATCCAAAAATACCAAAAGGTTTCTGTTTCATCATCCAGAAACTTTCTTTTTCAGTGGACACAATGCATCCTTTTAAAGTGTTCCTCAAGCTGCCACATCAAGGCTGCTTCTTGAAAATAGTAGATCTTATTTGAGACTTAAATTGAGGGTTCCTCAATACTATCGAAAGTAGCTTAAATTTGAAGCTGTCTATGGAATGTAAGCTTAAAGCCAGCAAGACTGTTAAGGATGTCTCTCTATGTCTGGACACGGGCTGAGTTTCACTTCAAACAGCATCAAAATGTTGCTGTCAATGCCGAAAACCAAAGAAATGTTGGTTAAATAGCATCTTATTCTTAATTCACAAATGCGGCATATTCTGTTTCTAGTCATTTATGGTTTGCTTATTTGTGGGCGCAGAAGTGGGCCTGACAAAAATATCTATAGTCACTTTTATCAAGGAGGTCAATAGCAGTCTGTATACCAAATTTGGTGACTATAACTATAACAAGACGACGTGCCGAAGATATATACCCTTGCAGCAATGTTTTTTATACAGAAACTCAATATTTATCCGATTTTTCCTATAATAAAGTGTCACGATTTCGATAAAATTACAGATAACCATATGAACTATAATAAGACTCACAAATGTTGACTTTGGCAGTAATATTTGCCTAGAAAACAAAGATTTCATACAAAAACTCATTTTCACCCGATTGTTCCTATATGATATATGATATAATGGTCCGATTGTGACCAAATTTAGTCAGATTGTATAGACTCTTCAGAAACTCGTCTTGGGTGAGTTTAGTGAGGATATCTTCATAAACAAAAAAGTTTTTCATACAAAACAAAGTTTTCGACCAATCATTCCTATGGCAGCTATATGTTATAGTAGTACGATTTGGGAGGCTCCGACTTATATATTGCCTGCAGCAAAAAGAAAGATCGCTACCAAACTTCATCACGATAGCTTTAAAACTCGACTAGTTTGCATAGACATCGCTATATCGACTCGGCTATTGATAGATTCAGGATGTACATACTTTGTGGGGTGGTGACAATATTATAATACCCTCTGCAAGTGCACAAAAAGGAAGATAATGTAGGCCAGACTGAATGTCATTTGGGATAGTTTATAAAACAGTATTCTGTAAGTTTGGATACAATCGATCCATTACAGGACGGACAAGTGAAAGGTTAAAACATTTTTAATGACCAAAACTATTCGGAATTAACTGACCTGCTATACTATTAGATACTATGGGATATCCTTTGACTATTCAATGAAAGTTGGTTGTAAATGCAGTTGTTTAACAAACTTTATTGTATATAAAACGATAGTATTTCAAATTGGACTGTGCGATTAAATCATTTCTATAGTAACATCTAAGGATTCATTGAAGTAATCAAACTTAATCAAACAGCTGTATTTTTTAAGTTTAATTATCTTATCCTTCAAATCAGCTGTTTTTTGACAATATTTCGTAACACTTTTTCCACTCGTTGAAAAGTCAAGAGTGTTTAATCTTCGGAAACCTGAATACAACAATAATTTCATCATTTGAACTGAATGTAACATTTGTGAGCATTCTGACATTTCTAGTCTAATTAACTTAGGTAAGTACATAATGTATAATTATAAAAGAAGAAAGTTAATCAAAAATGTAATGTGTATAAGTAATTAAAGTGAGTAAAACTTTGGCAACGCCTTTCACAGATCTGGCTGCTCTACTCCAGGACAGAGAATTATTAATATTCGCGTTGGCTAATTGTTTATGCACATTTAACGATTGTGGACACACTGGGGAGTCGAATGGGTGCTGGGGGAGTGCTCGTGGGACGGGGCACATTAAAAATGCATTGCAATTGATTTTCATGTCGCGGCTTCCTTTGTTGCAGCGCCGCCCCCAAATGGCCAGGCGAGTGTCCTGTGTGCAGTGTGT
The DNA here is from genome assembly GCA_037075165.1 of Hirtodrosophila histrioides. NCBI lineage: Eukaryota > Metazoa > Arthropoda > Insecta > Diptera > Drosophilidae > Hirtodrosophila > Hirtodrosophila histrioides. The sequence goes on from JBAMCL010000444.1 coordinate 4,515,725, forward strand.
GTCCTGTGGGCCGTCTGAAGTTGACCAGACGCCCACGTGTTTGCTGGCATCAAAGTTAATTGAAATGTTTTACATGTAGCATATAATATTGTGCTCTCACTCCCCTCCCCGGTTAGCGTCTGCCTCGTCGCGCCTCACCGGCGGCCCGGCGGAAGCGATTGTGGACACCGCTGCCAAACTGTTTGCTGGCTGCCAGCAAGGCTGTTGAACCGGCCACCTCATCCTTCTCCGGCAGATGCGCCACGTGCAGTATGTCCCAGAGCAGCTTGCCGCTCTCCTGCGACTGCAGCAGCGCGGCCAGCTCCTCCTGGCTGCGCTGCAGCAGCTGTCGCAGGCTGCCGCCATTTCTGAGCACTCCATGCACGTTCCGTGTATGAATCCCTGGCAGGCGCAGCAGAAAATCGTGTATGGCATTGTTAAAGAGCAGCTGCTCGCCCGGCGCCACGCCAGACTCCTCGCTGCCCAAGGCGGCAGCCACCTGGGCATCCGGCTCCGGTTTGCCCAGCTTGAGCTCCTCAAACAGCTGGGCCGTGGCATACGGACTCGGTGACCAGATGAGCCGCAGCTTTGGAAAGTGCAGCGTCAACAGCTGCAGCTTCTGCACAATATCCGCATTCGTCGCCGTCGTCTGCTGCGAGAGCATGAACTTGCCCTGCAAGTGGAACGGACGATTCTGATCGAACTCAATCAGCAGGATCGGCTTGGCGTAGTAGCGTTGCATTTGCACACACTGGTTATACAGACGGCCCGAATTGAGTGAACCAATCAAGTCCGAGATGGACTTGCGCTCCACGCACACATCCGGGGTGAGTATGTAGTCGCCAATGGTAATGGTAACCGGGAGCACCTCCAGGCCGCGTCTGTGTATCAGGCAGGGCAAATCGGAGCGGAATTCTCGCATATCGACAATCACCTTGGGCGTAATCCGTGCACTGCCCAATGCCACGCCCGTGGCAGCCCCCTTGCGTGTGTCCGCATTGGCGGGCTCCTCATCCTCGTAGCTTTTGAGCAGCACAAAGGCCTCGTCTGTCTTGCCATCCTGGTACTCTGGTATGACCATTTTCTGTAAATATAGAAGACTTTAAGCCACAAACTGAGCCAATTGTTCACCATACTTACGCTTTTTGTCTCAATGATCAGCTCAAAGGCGGACTTCTCCCGCCGCAGGCTGGTCAGGTAGGACTGCTCCTCAACGGTGCGCGCATGCAAAAGAAAGTAGATTTTCATGCGATCGGCGGGCGGACGACGGCGACGGGCTTCGAAGACCTCCAGCTGCCGGATGGCCGTCACATTCGTGTTGTACATGATGACATAGTGGGGCTGCAGCTGTTCCAACATCTGCTCCAGCGCCATGGCGCCCTCGCGCTCCGTCTTGAAGGTCTGCAGGCATATGCAGGGCTGCCGATGGGCGGCCAGTGCGGCGGATACATCAAACTGCTCTAGCTCTGGTATGATCTCAAAGATGGAGGCATCCGGATCGGGCACGCTTGCCGCCGGCGCCTGCGTCATGGTCAGCATGTAGCTCTCTTCGAACATCTGCTGCTGCAGCTGCACCTCCGCATCTGCTTCACTCAACAGCTGCGTCAGCTCATCCAGCTGCGGCTTGGCTGCCTCCGCTGCTTGCGCTGCCTCCGGCTGCTGCTGCTGCGGCTGCTTGGCCTCCTTTTTGTCCGCCGCCTCGGCCATGACAGTGGCCAGCCTGTCGCGGGCAAAGTTTTCGCTCAACCTGCCCACGAGCACGTCATGGCACATGGCCTGATGCAGCAGATAGCGTGCCCCGCCCTGTGTCAGATACTGTTTCAGCTGGTAGCAGGTCCGCGCGTCCTGGCAGAGTATCAGCACCTTCGGCGGCTCTAAATGGTCCGCCCCACGCCGACGCCGCATATCCCCAGGAATATCATGTGTGAGCAGCTCACTCAGCGGCTGCCATTTGGGACACGGCTCTGGCTCAAATTCTGTGCACAAATATTCAAAAGAATGGTTAATACTTAATACATTACAGAGTGTTCATCAAATTCTTCTATGACAAATACGCAAGACATACAAAGTTCTCCCATATAAGAGCTCACTTAAGATATACTGGTTATCTGACTTGTCGGAGTTTTCAAGTTAAGCTATAACAAGAACAAGAAAGAAAGCCTTTCTTCGGCAAATATGTATCCTTCCAGCAATGTTTCTTATACAAAAACTCCTAAGGCAGCTAAAAGCTATAATGATTCGATTTGAACTTAAACAAAACATAATGCAATCAAAATTTAAGCAAGTAGGAATGCTTTAGTCGAGTATTCCCGACTACAAAACTACCTGTTGCCAACTACAACTTCCAAACATATCTTCGCACACTTCCAACATACACAAATACACACGCACACAAGTGAAAGCGCTAGCTCTTTTGTACTGAATCTTCTTTTGTGAATAACTTCCGTGTTCATGATCCGATCGCCTTTAAATTTGGACAGTAGATTAAGAATGACCCATATAGTATACATGTTGAATCCCAATGATGTATCTTTAAAATTGTCTTTAAAAATAGTTTTTATCGACTTGCCGATAAAGATATCTGAAATCTGAAACAAACTTGTTCTGCATATGGTAATATCTTCCTCCACAAGTCGATAAAAACTATTTATAAAGACAGGAACCTACATTCCGAATTTGGTGTGTCAAGCTCTTATATTTCCTGAGATCGTCGCGTTCATTCATGGCCAAATCAGCTCGGCTATTTATACTGATCAAGAGTATATATACATACTTTATAGGGTCAGAGATGTCTCCTTCTTAATATTAACACCTCCTTTTTAGCCATTTTATGGGTACAGGGAGTAAAAAGCTATTTCAAATCATAAACCACTTCAGACTACTTGTTGCCCCAACTTCTTGATCCTTTGCATTAGGATAATAGATTAAGTATGGAGAAGGATCTGCCTAGCTGTAGGAAGAAGCTTCCTTACCTATCGGATGAATCAATATTGGAACATTTTACCTTTAAGCCACGTTCTCAGCTTGGAGAACAAACTCTTTCGCTAATATTTAAGCCAATCCCTTGGGATGGTATGTCTGTGAAGACCCCGCACATTTGTTTGTCAGGCAAGAGGAAACTTAGCCGGGAAAAGTTCCTAAGAATGAAATACTAATGCGAAGGCTGAGGAATATGTCGAATAAGGCGATATCCGAAAACACTACTACGGCCTAGGCAAAGAAAAGGAAGTCGGGCACGAAAGCAAAGACCAAGTCTTGTCAGAGCTAAGAATGAGTCTTCTATACAAGGAAAGCAATTGTTGTTCTATCGATCGTTTGTAATCTAAGCTGCTATAGATATTATCGATAAAGTTCATTCTTTTCAACAGGCCTGGTTGGTTATGATTAAAGCAGCGAGAATATACATATAGAGTTCATTCAAATTCTTTGCTTTTCCCTTGTAATTCATACAAAATGTAGCTTATCTCATAATTAAGCCTTTTCAGGGTTTTTTTTCGATTTGCTGGAGTTATCGGTGGAATCGTTTGATTGCCCAGAAAGTGGTCGATGGTCTCTATTTGACACTATCAAATATGAATCTGGCATTATATTTCCTCTACGTTACCTTGCAGAGGTTGTAACAGGATTTCTCCCATGTATAGTTATCTATACAAACCAAAGAGCTTTATGTAATCATTGAATCTTTCAGCAATAGCAACTGCGAGAATACTATATGATACAGCTCGACTTGTTTGCTATCTGTAGCAAAAACAAGCAACTGGGCGAAGTTTTATGAATACTGTTCCGAAACTGAGATATACTCTCTACTTCTACTCCTACTTCTCTAACCCTACATCTACATCTATTTGTACATCTACATCTGCATCTTCATCTGCATCTACATCTACATCTACTTCTTCTTCTACTTCCACTCCTATTCTTTTCCTAATTCGTATCCTACTCATACTCATACTTATAGACGTATTCCTATTCCCACTCCTACTTCTAGTCCAACTCCTACTCCTACATCTATTTCTACATCTGCATCTACATCTACATCTGCATCTACATCTACATCTATTTCTTCTTCTACTTCCACTCCTACTCCTATCCTAATTCTTATCCTACTCATACTCATACTTATAGCCGTATTCCTATTCACACTTCTACTTCTAGTCCAACTCGTACTCCTACATCTATTTCTACATCTACATCTATTTCTACATCGACATCTAAATCTATATCTATATCTACATCTACATCTACTTCTACTTCTACTTCTACTCCTACTCCTTTTCCTTCTCCTTCTACTTCTCCTTCTACTTCTACTTCTACTCCTACTCCCACTCCTAATTCTTATCCTACTCATACTCATACTTCTAACCGTATTTCTACTCCTACTCCTACTCCTTTTCCTTCACCTACTCCTACAGCACGCTCAAAAGACTGAACACTCAATTATAGTATGAACAACTAAATGTGATCAAATTTGGGCCCAAAGGCTACACAATTGGAAAAAGCAGACTTGAATATTCGATTTGATCGTGAGCTTAAAAACATTATGAGGCCTTTTAATAAGTCTATATACATAAAAGCGCATATTAGCACAGAATATACTGAACCGATTTTAAAAACGTTACTTTAAAGTAACATTCAAGCCTATGTTATAGTCAGATTTTTGAGAAAAGTATCCCCTCTATCGAAAGATGGATGGATTTTTGCTTCGCAGGTTTGGCATTGTTTTCGGCATTGTGAAGACCCTTAGTGAGATTTTTTGATTAAGTGTGCACTCTATGTACTTTATGGGTACGGAAATGCCTAAATAAACTAGTACATCCTTAGCAAGGATCTTAAGAGGTTTGGCAGTTTTTAAAACTGACCATTTTGGGCATTGTAGACGCGCTGCTTGGACAGGGTGAAGATCTGCTCGGCGGCATCCAGGAGCGTCCATCCGGAGTTGCTGATCGCATACTCTGTGCTGCGATAGCGTTTAATCAGCGCATACGAGCTAACCGCATCATGGTACATCGTGGAGCTGCCAATAGAAATATGTTAATAAACGTAATCCTTGACAGAGTTTTGCACTCACAGCATGAGGCTACGCAGTATCTTTAGATCGGCCACGATGAGCTTCGTTTGCGAGTTGAGCTGATGCCAGATGCAGTCCAGCTGCGCCTGGAGAATCTTGTGAAACTTTTTGGTCACACAATTCTCAACGGTGACCGCCTCCAGATCGACGGTGCGATTGATGCGCTTGATTTCCCGCACCAGAAAGTTCATAATGTCCAGTATGTGCGTCTGTATGGAGTTCATGTGCGCGCTGAGGGGCACATGCAGCTCAAGCGTTTGCGTCTGCCACGGCTGCAGTGCGGCACGCACTGTGGCATGAAAGCGTGGCCAAATATACAGATGCTTCACAAACAGATTGCGCATCGTCCGCTCAATGTGCGCATAACCAATGGTAAACGCCTCCGGGCTGCTCGAGAATGCCTTGATGAAGCCCGTCTTGTTCCGCTGGCGATACAGACGCAGCGCGAACGCCTCCTGACAGCTCTCAATGATGCTGTGCGCCCGCAGGACTATGATGCCAGTTATTAGCTCGATGGGTATGCGCTGCTTCAGCAGATCGACGACCAGGATGCGTGTGCTGATGAACTGCACACCGCCCTCCAAATAAACGCGTTCACTGCGAATTTCAAGTGTGATTGGTGAGATTTGTGGCTACAGTTTTAGTAGAAAGTAAGGCTATCTTCGACGTGCCGAATATATATATACTTATCTCAGTGTTTTCTATATAAAAACTCAAATTTCGACTGTTTGTTCTTATACAATAATGTGGTTTGATTTTAATAAAACTATAGCCAACTATATAAAGTATAATGAAACTTTAAATGGCTCAGTTTGGTTAAAATTTCTGTATAATGAAAAATCTCATTCATCATCCGATTGTTGCTCCGGCAACTATAAGATATAGTAGTTCGATTTGTACCAAATCTGCTCAGCCTGTATTAAAACATCATAAAACTTCGATTTGCTGAGTTTGCTCAAAATATTCTTATAAACAACGAAGCTTATCGAAGTTATACCATCGTTCCTATGGCAGCTATGAATATACATAATATATTGGCCCGATTTTGAGCAAATCTGGTCGGCTTGTGTAAGGCAGCATGTTAGTTTTATTTAGTGAGTTCGGTTAGGATATCTTGTTAAACAAAAAAGTTGTTCATAGAATTGAACATTTGACCGATTCAAAAGAAATGGGAATCAGTCTGTTTTCTATCTAATCTGTTCAGTTGATCAACATCTATATATCAAATTTGAATACTCTAACTCTAAAGGTGTGAGAGATATACGTTTTTGATCAGTTGTGGAAGAGGGTCCTCAAATACCGGGTAGATCTTAACACTTTATAAGATAGGAATATAAAACAACATGTACATGTAGTATATTACATTTGGTTGCTCTAGCTTTAAGTGTGTCAGACGGCAAAGCACAAACCAAATATACTCTTTATTCCAAAAAGTTTTTTGAAACAGAATATAACAAGAAAGAACGGCTATCTTCGGAATGCCAAAGCTATATACCCTAGCAGAAATTAATTTTCCCACAAAACTTAATTTATGTCTGATTGCTCCTTTAAGAGCGATTTTTGATAAAATTATACGAAACTATTTGAAGCATAATAAAACTCTCACTTAGTTTGGATAATATATTTGTATAAGCAAAAAGTTTTATATAGTGACCCGATTTTGACCAAACTTGGTCAGATTGTATAAACTCTCTAGAGACTTTGTTTGAAAAAGTTTGGTTTGGATACCTGAATAAACAAAGAAGTTTTTCATACAAAAACATAGTTGTCGACCGATCATTCCTATGGCAGCTATATGTTATAGTGGTCCGATCCGGCCGGTTCCGACATATGTACTGCCTGCAGCAAAAAGAAGGGTCTGTGCCAAGTTTCATTACGATAGCTTTAAAACTGAGACTAGTTTGCATAGAAACAGACGGATTGATGCTGACTCAGAATATATATACTTTGTTGACTCGGAAACGTCTCCTTCTGACCATTACACATTTGGAGACAAAATTATAATACCCTCTGCTAGGGTATAGGAAGATCGATCTAACTGATTGTTGATCAACGAACAAAACAAACTGAGAACTAAAGCTTTTAAAACCCAATTTCTTTATATGGTAGATCAGTATTGTTGGAAAATTTCAGCCACAAGTGTAAAAAGTTCGTGGAAAACTGTTGTATGTAACCTTATCCTTTTTAAAATACCATTAAGAAAAAATAATGAGGGTCGAACTTTGTGAAATGTTGTTTATTGTCAGTATTCGGGTTGAAAAGAATTTCAAATGTTCTACGCCATAAATAATTTAATGTGGAGCTCATCGATTTTATAATGAAATTCAACTTCAAGGTCGGTTAATGAGCGGAAAATTGTTGTGCGCAAATTAATTTTCTTATTTTAGTTTCATTTTCAAACAATTCAATAGCAATTCCACCCCCACGGGCGAGCAATCAAGGTCAAGTTTTAATTAAAACGCATTTCTATGATAAAATCTACCCCCGCGGTCGGAAAATTGTTGGAAACTTGGGCAGCTGCTGCACATTTACTGGGAGTCAACTAAATGCGACCAGGTGAATGTCACATAATAATAATTCCAGTCAATTTCAATCAAGAAAGGGTTCTTACAAGAATATATGGCAGTCACGACACATGTCATAGAAAATGTGCTAAGAATAGTATTTATACTCTTTAAAACCAATTGAATCTATAATTGTACACATTGTACATTGATTTGACATTTAGAATCAATTGAATAGCTATAATTGTACACAAATTGATACCTCAAGTCTAAATTCATTATCCCTTCAATCTATTTGTCAATTTAAGCTGATCAAATAAGTTTATTTTCCTCAGCTGATCCATGTATTAAGATATATATGATTATGCTACATATTTTGATAAATTGACAGTCTATCTATAATATATATATATTACAATTCAAATCATGGCATATTCATTTGTGGAAATGAATAATTTAGTTATGCCAGATATATCTCACCAGTGGAAACACGTATGACAATATAACAACTTATTTGCCACCTGTTTTTTATATGACAACATTATACAGCCAACATTGTTTAACTTTATGACATATTGAAGCTGAAGTTGGTGTTGGTGTAAAAGTTGCTTTATGTTTAGATCTTTGCTTTAAATATGTTACTCAAATTTGAGGTTATAAGATTTTAGTTGTTGAAAACTAAAATTATTCACTTAAATAAAAATGCGCCTCTTTATATGACAGGAAGTCGTCTAAATTTAACAGATGAATAAGCGTTGCAACCAGATATTGTAAAATATGGTATGACATATGATATGACAGCTAATATGGCAACTAATAAGTGGCCTGGTGGAAACACCTTGCGGTCTGACGACAGGACATCATATATATGGCATATTTAATAATTTTACAGGTGGAAACGCAGCCTTAATGTGACTGCAACCCAATGCAGAGTAATACAGATGAAATTGGGATAGAAAATTCGATTAGAATCACTTTCGGTCTTTAGAACACCCAAGATATTCCCCTGCCAATCCTATTTCAAGCACTAACTTAAGGACTCTGCTGTTTACCTACCGCTCTGTGGCAGTATTGGCCACGTCGTGCACATATTTGCTATCCAGCTTGGACTTGTAGTACTGCTCCTCCGAATCAGAGCTGTTGATCACCAGGAGAAGATTCCCAGCATCGCTATATACCTTCAAGATGTTGAGCAGGACGCGCTCGTAGCTGAGGCCCCTGGATGAATGTGTTAGTTAGCATTGATAACTGGTATTGGCATACGCCAGGTCTGGTATTGTACCACTTACTTGGCAGACACAAGGAGACCATCTGTATGCACCAGGTCCAGAAACATTTGCTTCTCATATTCCAGGAGCACAACATCTTTGCGCATCAAATATTCCTCGGCTGTCACCAGGTTAGCCAATTCCTCATCCTCCAGATTAGCGCTGAACTCCGGTAACGCAGCAGCCACGGGCTCAACGGGTTCCCCCGCAGCTGCAGCTAATGCATCCCCAGGCTCCGTCTCCTGGTCCGACATGGCCAAACAATTTCACAATAATAAACAAACCACCGGCATCTGTCTTTCGATTACTGGTTGCATGCGCTACTCAACACTAAAATTGGCAACAAATATCGATATTAACTGCGTGCAATCGATTGACTATGCATCTCAACAAAATACTTTAAAGGGGTAGTCCACTAAAATATTTTGATATTATTTTGTTTAAAAAAGCATCTATAATTATATGATTTATATTGGAAAAAAAAAACATTTCAGAAAAAGGAAGGAAATCAAAATGCCAATTACAAATATGAAAGCGATGGTTCTATTAAATTAAAAGCATATATTTTCTTAATTTTTTAAAAGATCACCCGATAGAATACGTAACTGGAGAACACCACTACAGCAATGCGCCGTCCAGCATCTGCAGAGCTGATTTAATAAAAAATATGACTGATAAATAAATTAAATTGTAATGTTCGCTTTCATTTCATGTTTTCCAGTAGAGCCGCTGAATCAACATTAGTAGTTGGTGGTGGCTTGTCGATAATTATCATATTTCAACGAATATTTGTAGCTACATTGAAAAGTAGAGCGCGAGCAATTCCAAGTATTTGTTTATTAATTTAATAGCCTAATATTTGTTGCTCACAACAAATATCAATAAAGGCCTTTGGAATATATTTTAAATTTCATGTATGAAATATCGCTACAAATATCGATAGGTGTAGCTTCATTAAAAAAAATACTGCAGTCAACCAACATATTTGCATAAGTGTTTTACAACACTTAAGCTTGGCGCGGAGTTTCAAATCACACTTTAAGTGCAAAGTAAAATAAAATTATGCAAACTGTATGAATTTGATATTGAAAAATAATATTTTTGAGTTTCTATTGACTGTATAGTGTGCAAAGTGTTAAGACTGTATCAAGATTTTGCGTCTGGAGTTAACACGCTCCCCCTTGCTCTCCAGCTCCAAAATATGCGAAATTCCGGCACATTTCGCATGGTTTTGGAGACGTGCGCACTTCAGTTATGACCAAGTTGCAGTTGTAGTACCTGTTGTTGTTGTTGTTGTTTCATATGACGTACGCTCTCAATTGAGGCGTCAGTACGCAGTGCTGCTTTCACACGCTCCCAAAACGAAAAGGGAGAGAGGCGCACAGTGGGCCGCAATAGCGAATGCTGCTGTAAGGCAATATGCATCATTCAGGAATTCTTTGGTCACAAGCAGCGCACACAGTAGCTCCCTCGCTCGCTCGCTCTCTCTCTCGCTCTCTGATTCGCTCCCTTTCGCTCAAGCCAACCACGATGCTCTCATTAGAAGCTCGCTCTCTCTGCCTCCGGTTCCGGCTGTGGCTCTGGCTGTGGCTCCGGCTCTGACTGAGAGGCTGCGGCCTCTGATTTCCATGACAACGGCAACGGCGCAGCTTTGTCTCGTGCTGCCGTTTCATTCTAGAATTAAGTGCCGCCGCAGCAGGAATCGACTAAAATCCCAGCGTCAGGCGCGCACTCCGTGTGCCCCCAAAAAGTCCGCAAAACCGACAACGAACCGAAACCGATACCGAAACCGAAACCGTAGTGTAACGAAGTAAACGTGTACGCGTCGTAACGGTAAATGGCAATGTTCAATTGCAATAAAGCAATCAACAATAAATAGACAAAAAGACATCAACTTCAACCAATAACAGTTGGTTGCTTGACTTGGCAGTATAACGGTACTAACAGCATTCAACTTTATCCTGTGTCCTTTATTTTGTTTATCTGTTTTGTGCTTACTTTCTTTTTGGTGTGTGCAAAATGAAAATTTAAAGGAAATACACAAAATACCTGCCCTACAAATATACACACACGCAATAGTTTTTGGGTGTACACACACACACACACACACACACACATACTTAGCAACACCCACAAGCGCAGCCTCAACGCGTTAGGTTTCCTTGGAGGGGCAGCGTCGGCGTCCGCTTCGACGTTGGCGTTGGCGTTGTAGCTGGCGTTGGCGTCAACTTCGCATTTGGCATACATAAAGTTTTTGGTCAGTCCGTTATAATTCAAATGCCGCTTAACGGTATATGTGTATGTATGTGTATGTTTGTGTATGTGTATGTGTATTTGGTCAGTAAGTCAACAAGAACTGCGCAACAAACAGGCAGCAAACAAACAAACAAACAAACAAACAAGCAAACAAAACAACAACAACATGAGCAATTTTGCTGCTTTGCGTTTTGGCAATTCCTTTTAGGGTTGCTGTTGTTGCGTCTTTGCTTATTACGCACTTTCGCACATACACACACACACACACACACACACATGCACACACACTTACGCACACATGCACAGCATTCATTGCGTAAAAAGCCAAATGCGCAGCAAATGCAATTGCCACGCCCCACACCGCCGCCCCGTGCTCCACAGAAAGAGAGAGTGAGGCAGAGCGACTAGGACAGGGCGAGAGCGAGAGAGCTGTGCGTGTGTGTGTGTGTGTTTGTGTGTGCGTAGCAATAACTTCTGCATTTCTAGGGATACTTGGCCAAAAACAGGATACACAAAATGTGCGTAAGCAATATAAAGTGAAAAGCAGCAACTAAAACAAAAACAAAAGCCCAACAAGGAAAAGGGAAAGGGAAAGCAAGAGGAAAGGGGCAAACAATAACAATACACAGCGCAAGCAAAGGAATTTGTGTGCGAGCGAGAGAGCGAGAGTGTGGAAAAGCGAAACGAACACAAAGAGGAAGCGGAAGAGGAACAGCAGCAGGGAAGCGGAAGAGCGGGCATGGACAGCTCGCCGGATCTGTCGCTGTCGCTGAAACTGCGACGCGGCTCCAGCGACTCAAGGGACAATTTCTATATGGACTTTGCACAGGGCATCGATTCGGATATTGAGGAGGTGGACAATAGCAATGCACCGATCCCGTCCGGATCGGGCGTGCATGGGCCGCTGCCGCCGCCGCTGCCGACCGTATCGCTGAGCGAGGAGATAATGCTGCTGGTGGCGCCACCGCCGCCGCCACCGACGGCGCTGTTGGGCGGCCAGCCGCTGCCAACGCTGACGGAGACGGAGGATATGCCGCCAACGCCGCCGCCGCAGCAGCCGCGACAGCAGCTCAGCTCAGAGACTAACTCGCAGCCGGGATCGCCCAGCAACTCTGTGCTGGAGCTGGAGCTGATACCGCCGCCGCCGCTGTCGCCCATGGAGGATGCCGGGCTGCGTACCGATGACGATGATGGCGAGGAAACGGATGATGCTGAGGAGGTGGTGGTGGTGGAGCCACCAGAAGCTATGCAGCAGCAGCAGCAAGAAGACGCTGCCGATGATGCTGATGATGATGCTGATGATGATGATGATGAGGATGAAGACGAGGACGAGGACGAAGACAAATCCACACCGCCGCCACCGTTGCCGCCACTGCCCTCGAATCTTTCATACGTGCAGGGCAGCGTAACGCCTCCGCTAACCAAGTCACCATCAACATCGCCATCGCCGCCGGTGACGCCGCCGCCGTGTCCACAGCTGAACATCTGCAAGATGGTGTCGCCTCCGGCACAGCATGTTAGCCAGATACCGCCGCTGACGCCCTCGTCCGAGAGTGAGGAGGAGGCCATGTCACAGCCCAACTCGCCCAAGCCAATTGCCAGGCAGCCGGAGCATCAGCCAGAGCAGGAGCCGGAACAGCAGCTGGATCAGCAGCCAGAGGAGCTAGATCAGGAGCAGGAACCCGACCTGGATCTGGATCAGCTGCCAATTAGCGGCGCTCAGCAGCTAGGCGCCGAGGAGTACAGCCGATCGCTTGACAATGAGGATGAGTCCACAACTATAACCACACCGCCTAGCAATGGTTACTCTGCATCCTCCATTATTGCGCCACCGCCGGAGCACTTTGCCGAACTGGACGAGGACAGTGTAGGACGCGGGTTTATACCGCCGCCACCAGTGTGTCTGGAGGATGTCAGTGAGGAGGCAGCTGATCAGGAGCCGCAGCCCGATCGTCAGCAGTCACTAGAGGCCGACGAGGAGGAGCTTAGCAAGGTCGAAACCGATGAGCTGTCCATGGATAAGCTGTCACTGAATGTGGCCGAGGATGACGATGCCGATGAGGAGCCAGCCGATAGCATTAGCTCCCCCCGTGCTGCCAGCATTGCCAGCGGCGGCATCATGTCCACCAGTGGTGCGCTTGCCGCAATGGCCGCTGGCAACGTCGCCGCAGCCTCGCCCAGGCCGGACAGCCGTGTGCCCAGTCGTAGCAGCAGCCAGAGATCCCATGCCGGCTCACGTGCCGCCTCCCAGCACGGCTCACGCGTTGGCTCACGTTCCGGCTCACGCAGCGGATCCATTGCATCGGCCGCTGCCGCCGCCGCTGTGCTTTCGCCCCAAGCCTCTCTTAAGTCCCAGACATCGCACAAATCCCAGGCCTCGATTCCGGCAAGGAGCCCAGCCCCATCGTTGAAATCATCATCGCAGCGCGTTCAGAGCCCGCCCGTTGGCGAGGGCGCACCGGCCATGCCCTCGCCCCCACTAATGCGCAGCTCGCCGCCCAATCTGGCCAAAAGTCCACCCCGGCAGATGCACAGTCCGCCGCGCATCACAACGCCACCGCGCATCTGCAGCCCTCCGCTGGTCAGCAGTCCGCCCAAGCTGGCTGAAACTGCTGCCGCGGCCGCTGCCACAGCCAGCGCGGTGCCCAAGAATCTGGTCAGGTAAGCGAATAACCTAACCTCTAAATAGTTACTCCCATAACCCCTAATTTCTCTGGAAAGTTGCTTATATACTGCTATCACATGTGGGAGGGTTATCACTTTCCGAAAGATTTTGCGGAAGTCAATCTATTTTCAATATTCCCATTTTCAATTGCGATCAGATTTTGCGGATTGAATTCACTTAAATTTGATTCCATTGCATTAACTTGTTATGGCGAGTGGATTCAATTCGGTAGAAATACTGAAAATCGAGACTTTGACAGGAAATTTACTTCCGCAATAGAGTGAGGGAGAGTTCTTCCACTCTTCAAAACATATTTGCATATTTGTAAATCTTGAAAATATATCAGGAAAGGAATTCGAACTTGCCATTTCTCTTCCTTAAATAGTTGCTGCAAACCCCCTAAGTTTTTTCCTCAGAAAACTGGTCATATAAGAACTAGTATTGAATATATCGGGAAAAGAATTCGAACTTCGTCTAAATTCGCCATTTCTCTTCCTTAAATAGTTGCTGCAAACCCCTAAGTTTTTCCTCAGAAAACTGGTCATATAAGAACTAGTATTGAATATATCGGAAAAATAATTCGAACTTCGTTTAAATTCGCCATTTCTCTTCCTTAAATAGTTGCTGCAAACCCCCTTAGTTTTTTCCTCAGAAAGCTGGTCCTATAAGAACTAGTTTTTAACACTAAACATGTATATAAGGCCTTTATATTTTACGAACAAAACTCGAATCCGCTTGTTTCCAATTTATATATAGGAATACATATTCATATCTTGGGTTTAAGCTGCATAATACAAGATAAACCGCCATCATCTATAAGATCCCATCAGGAATACTAATGATATGATACAATATATGAGCTGCTTAACACATTGATACAATATATTTATTATTTTACCTTGCCAGCTCAGTTCCCCAGTTCCCCAACCAATCAAATTTCCTAACTTCTGCATGGACAGCTCTTGAGAATATGCACCAGTTGTTTCCTATGAAATTATATGAGATTAATGTCAGTTGACAGAGGGTGGACGCACTGCAGGGGCTCTTCCAAGAATATCAAATGATTACTGTCATATACAGTTTACTTATACAACGTGTAGTTATATGAATTCATTGGTCTATCGATTTAGTTGTGTTGGAGGGGAGAGTTATAAATAACACAATTGCTGCATTTGTCAGGATAACCAACAAACGTAATGAAATTTCAAACAGAACGTTTCCTGCGCATTTCTTTTTTATATAAACATCTCCTCTTATATAAACAACTGCTGCCCTTTTGTTATGTGACTAGGACTCTCCGTGGCAGACTTGTCGTTGGTGCGTCAATGCCAGAAGACAACGCAAAGGATAAAATGCGCAGTAATTACGTTGGCAAGCCGCTAGGTCCTGAAGTCCTACAAGTAGTTAGTGTACACAGCTTTCCTTTCTACTTGGAAAAGCTTAATGATGTCAGGTTTAATTAAGCCCTAATTGAGTCTTGATCGAATAAGTATCTTTTAAAAAAAAAACAGCCTCTAAAATGAATAGAGTGCCATCAGGACCGAAGGCATGCAATCGAATTACCCGGACACGAAGCAGCAGAAGGTCCTAATAGGACCTCAATAGAAGGACATACAATAGAAGAACAAACAAGGCCAATGGTGGACAATATAAGGCAAATAAATTGCAGAAATGCATCAGACCAAGTCACTTCTAGGCAACTATAAACTGAAAAGTTTGCAGCAAAGAATACTAATGGGAAGGAATTCAATCAGGATACTCACTGCTCTCTTAACAGGATATTGTGGACTGAACTAGGAATTGCCGTAGAGGATGACTTCTCATTGAATGACTATAAAAATAAGTATATAACCAACTAATGTCCTTGCTAGCGAGCATTAGGCTCAGAATTATTCACTTCTGAGCCTGAATAGATGTTCCCTATTCATAATAATAATGTAAACGCATAATTTTCATTTCAATTTTGAAGCTAGTTTCATTTATATCAAATAGATACAACTTTTGTTGAGTAGATAGAACTAAGATGCGACTGTTTGATATTTACTAAATTGAGCTCATTAGGTCATTCAAGTTTTCTTTAAGCTTCTGCTCTTAATGTTGTAGTGGTTGATATCTATCTGTACCATCAGGTAAATGATCCCAATTATTTGTTTCTGTTGCCTAATGGTCTGCTCTGGTTGCATTATAATGAGCTGGCCTGCTTGCCAAGCACTTTTAGCAGCAAGCAGCATCGACAACAACCCACTGGTATCGTCCTGA
Organism: Hirtodrosophila histrioides; assembly: GCA_037075165.1. Classification (NCBI taxonomy): domain Eukaryota; kingdom Metazoa; phylum Arthropoda; class Insecta; order Diptera; family Drosophilidae; genus Hirtodrosophila; species Hirtodrosophila histrioides. Next base: position 4,531,724 of record JBAMCL010000444.1, read on the forward strand.
CGCTGTCCTATCAGCCCCGCAGCACTTGTCTCACACTTTATTAATTGCATAAGCGTTGCCTTGGCTCCCAGCTCCATGCTCACAGCTCGCTGCTCTTAGTGTGCGTTGTCTGGGTCCATTAGTTGCTGTTAATAGCCGAGGAAAACTGTTTAACTCATGCACTCGACGCTTGTTGCTTGTTGCTTGTCGCTCGATGCCCAGGGCCCTCGTCCTCGTCCTCATGCTCGCATCCTCGCATCCTGCGCCTGACTGCATAGTCCGCTGTAATAAAGCACCACCCAGCCCGTTGAGTCGAGCCGAGCCGAGCCGAGCCGCGTTGCCAGGTTGCTTTTACACTTTGCATTAATTAAACATCACGTTTCCAGTGCAACACCCTGACAAGTTGGGTAGCAGTGCTATTCAGGCCACACGGCGTATGCGGCATTTCTAGTGCGTATACGCCACGTTGTATGTTGCCTTTAGCTAGGATACAGGAGAGCTGGAAAGTTGATTGCCTTGCCACGAACAAATTGCACAACAAAAATGATGCTGCAGGTTGTTGTCCTCGCTGATGTCACCTGACACAATTGGGACGACGCTTTTGACCAATGCCACGCCCACGCCCACAAATTGAATGTACGCCCCAGCCGCCCCTTAAATAGGTCAATTGAAAGTCTGTTGTGCTGTTGCACTAGCCATAGCATGTCTGCCCCGGAAATGGCTGGACGCCCATTCAAGGACCTCATCGCATTCGCGGTTTTGTTTGCCCACACACACGACCAGCCTAATGGACATTTCCAAGCCAGCGCCTCTCTTGTGTCCTCCAGCTGCAAATTGTTCCACCCACAGCAGACACTCGAGCACTCATTCGAATATTGTGTGAATGCAGCCGCATAAATGTGGGTACTTTGGTGCGCCTGGACAAAGCTAAACGAATGCATTTCGAATGCACATACTAATTAGCACATGAATGAACATGAACCCACTCAAACTGACACTCGGACTGCTATCGGAACTACCGGGTTCGATAAGTTCTATGCCATAACCTACAGAACAAAATCAAATATCGAATTGTCGTTTCTTTTGTCTCAAAGTTAATTAAATTCCATTATGCAAAAATCTGTTACTGAAATTCAAAAATAAATTGTATATTTAATAGTTTGCGCATATTCAAATTGGTATAAAATTAAATTAACTCTGAGCTAGTTCATATTTTGATCAAGTTTCATGGCAAATATTAAAGAAAGATTTCACTTGTAAGATGTTCAATTCTATAAATGCTTCTCCTCGAATTGTACACTCCATTAGTTTGTCAAAACCTAATGAATTCCTTTACGGAATGTTACGGAATTTAAATTTCATTTCATTTCATTTCATTTTAAGAAAATGAGTATAAAAACCACTTCATAACTTTTTGGTCAAAAGCCATGCCAAAATTTGCACAAAGCCACAAAATTTTGACTCATAGTAAGCGATATTTCTACATTTCAAACATAATGTTGTCAAAACTGAATCGACTTTTATGTGGAATTTATTTTGGTTACTGATTTGTACTCTGGATTGTTTGGCAATTTCACAGTTCATTCATATTAGAAAAGAAGTAAGAAGTTGAGCATACCCAACTACAAAACTCCCTGTAGCCAGGTTTCTGACCTGATCGCATCTTCGTACACTTACGCATACACACATACATACACAAAGACACATACATACACAGGACAAGCGACAGCGCAAGCGAGCCACTGAATACTGAGTACTGAATCTTCTTTGTTGAATAACTTCCGTGTTTATTATCCGATCGACTTGAAATTTGGTCAGTAGATTAAGAGTGTCTAAAGTATTATACGTGCCAAATCCCAAAGCTAAATATTCATAATTGTTAGTATAAAACGTTTTTATCAAATTGCGGAGGGGGGCGGGGGAAGATATCTGAAATTGGAAGCAGACTTGATCTGCGTATGGTATACACGAACAAATTTGGTGTCTCTAACTCTTATAGTTGCTGAGATCGACTCGTTCATCCGGACAGACCAACGGACATGGTCAAATCGAGATCTCTTTTGATACTGATCAAGAATAGGAGATGTCTCCTTCTGTCAGTTACATGCACTTGCACAGATTTAGTACCCGCTTTTTACCCCTTGTATGAGTACAAAGAGTAAAAATGCTACATATGTTTGGCAGCACTACTCCAAGCACTAAGCCACTGAATGAGTAATTAGAAGTTCTGTTAATAGAATGCAGCAGGTAAATTGTAAACCTATTTACATAGCGACATTTGAGTGAATGCAACATGCAGTGCAGACCACGACCTTTGCTCCTGTACACCGCTCTAGCCGCACGCTCTCCTTGACTTTCGTCGTGTGCCTGGGCAGGTGCATTCATTTATGCAACAGTCAAGTCGAGGGCTGCCAGCTCGGCAAAAGGCAATGTGGCAGGTTAACAACCCTGAGCGAAACGCCATAAAGTATGCAGCACGCTTTTAGAAATCTGATTACAAGAACGCTTGAGTGCATGACCCACAGTCCCAGACCCATCAGCCCCAGTCCCAGGCCCAGCAACCACTAACCACAAGCCCCAACAGTTGTGCCAGCCAGGATGACTCCTATGTCCTGTGACAGACTTCAATCGAGTTGCAGAGCTCGCTGGAGTACTGCAGGCAGATTGAAACCGCCCTATGTCAAGGTTATTTATAAGCTTGCAAAACTCTGCCACACTTGTTGCAATTCATATGTAACTTATTCAAAGCGTACCCTTAATGCCTCCCTTCGTCCCTGAACCCTGCTGCTGAGTATATGCCATAATGATGAGTACTCGTTGAAGTGCTGCCGTGCTCAAGGATACTTTCGAGTGCCAAGCTGGCAACCACTCAATCTCAATCTAAATCCAAATCTCAATCTAAATCCGATAGTCAGCGTTTTCATGTAAACAAATGATGCATATGAATTCACAGCATTCACACTCAAATTCAAGTGCTGTGAATGTGAATGTAAATGAATGCAGCAAAGACTCGTGTGAATAACCTCAGTTTCTAATGCACTCATATGTGTAAGCTAGAGTTGGTTGAAATCACCATTAATATCGACAATATAAAGCGTCTTAACATATTTTATACATATGTTCTTACTTACCGAATAACAAAATGATGCCTCCTTAAAGAAAGTCTTCGTCTTCCCTCCAGATGATGAAGTGCCTTCTTATTATCCTACTCCAGTAAAAGTGTCCCTAAAGCATACAAAGAAGAAGATTCAAATTTATTGGCTTATCTAGATTCATTGAGCAGTGTCGATAGCTAAAGAAAACCTCGATAAAAATCAATAAAACTTATCTAGATTCATTGAGAAGTATCGATAGCTAAAGAAAACCTCGATAAAAATCAATAAAACTTATCTAGATTCATTGAGAAGTATCGATAGCTAAAGAAAACCTCTATAAAAATCAATAAAACTTATCTAGATTCATTGAGAAGTATCGATAGCTAAAGAAAACCTCGATAAAAATCAATAAAACTTATCTAGATTCATTGAGAAGTATCGATAGGTAAAGAAAACCTCGATAAAAATCAATAAAACTTTCGATAACAAAAGAATATGTATATTCTTATTCACAGCAACATCATTTAATGTATAGTTAAATTAATAATTAAACTATATCATCTAGTTTTTTTTTTTAACAAAAACCGACTGTTAATTGCTTTTCAGTTTTATCAGAAAGGCCATAAACATTTCTTTATTAAATGTTATACTCTTGTCTCCGGCAGATCTCTAGTTTAGATTAGCGAATATTTGTGATATATTTATAGAGCACTAGCTATTATAATTCACCTGTCTCGCTGCCTCATTGTGGCTTAATTACACGTCCGCCATGCGCGATTCCCAAATGAACATTCTAAGCCCCAGCCCAGAGAGAACACAGCGTGCAACTTCGTCATCTAATCAGACCAAGCTATATAGTATATATACACTTAAATATATATGTATATATACACTTAAATATATATATATGTATATATATATATATATATATGCATATATGTGTGTTGTATTCAGATTTGGAATGTGCTCGCTAGAGAACAGTTTCAATTGTCACCGTGGGTAGCCCCAGCGGCTTTTTGGGCCGGTTTTTCATTAGATGTTCTTTTTTTTTAATATATATGTATATATATATATTTTTTTTTTGCTGCCGCTGTTATTAAGCGCAATTTAGGAGCATCGTTGTGCGAAGAAGGGGCGCAAGCGGGTGGAAATAGTACTAGCATATAGACAATAGCAATGACAATGTCATAGTTGGGGCTACCAAGCAGAATTCTGCTCGTACTATTCATACGACCTTATCAAAAAGGTCAATGACTTCTGAAACTATGCCAAGTTAGCCCAAAACAAGAAACAGATAACAACAGTTTGCACATATATACTGATATATATAGTATATATGTATATGCAATCTGACTAAATAGTAACTCGGACTCTGCGTATCTTTAATGACAACGACGACGCCTCAGCGGAAGTGTCTGGCACCCAAAATGATGAGCATTGCCCATTTATCGGTCAGCATAAATGCCCACTCACCGTTCATATAAGTGCGAGTACTCCATATGGCATTTAGTTATACACTGTGCAAATCTGCACAAAATATCACACACCGAAAGTGTTACATTTCTACGTTAAATGATGATTTATTGAAAACTATTTGTATATTTTTATACCCTAGCAGAGGGTATTATAATTTTGTCTCGATATGTGTAATGAACTGAAGTAGACATTTCTGACCTTAAAAAGTATATATATTCAGAATCAGCAACAATAATCGAGTCTATATAGCGATGTCCGTCTGTCCCTCAGTTTCTATGCCAACTAGTCTCTCAGTTTGAAAGCTATCATTATGAAACTTGCCACAGACCCGTCCTTTTGCTGCAAGCAGTACATATGTTGGAATCGCCGAATCGGACCACTATAACATATAGCTGCCATAGGAATGATCGGTCGACAACTATGTTCTTATATGAAAACATTACCAAACTTACCCAAACTGAGTCTTCAGAGGTTTTTTACAATCTGACCACATTTGGTCAAAATCGGAACACTATATCATATAGCTACCATAGGAAGGATAGGGTGAAAAGCGAGTTTTTGTATGCAAATATTTTTGTATTACATTCAAACTATGGCAGAGTTGTATCATAGCTCAAATAGTTTCCTATAATTTTATCAATATCGGACCACATAGCTCCCATAGGAACAATCGGACGAAAAGTGAATTTTGTATAAAATACCATTGCTAGGATATATAGCTTCGGCACACTTTCTTGTTTATTATTTAAAACCATTGAATATGGTTTTAAATGTCATCATAATTAGGACTTGGTTAATGATTTGAGTGTTAGTGAGTTATACATACAAGGTATGTGCTATATCTCTCTCTTCTTCAAAACTAGTGTACAAAATATATAGTACTCCTTCCTATAGACTGTGTGTTTAGCGACGTATAGTTTGTAAATGAAATATTAAGCAGGCTTATCGACAACAATTCAGGGTGAACATAGATACATTGATATATAAAGTATTGGCTGGTCTACTATGATGAGGATGCTTGGCAGCATCCGATAAAGTGAACCTTTTGTTAAAGTTTGTTGTCCAAACTTGTCCGTATAAGTGGTAGTCGGCTAGATTCGAACCCGAGTGCTCCTGTCTGTATAAGGCGTATGCCTTAACCTCTGACCCACTTGCTGTCCGATCCCGGCTTGAACTAATTACTTTCAACAACAGGTCCATTTGAAATTCTAAGTCCACAACAAAGCTTAATCCCTTTATCTAAGTTTCTAACACTTACATACAGTTTCATTCTTATTTATTTCTTAGAACCTTTTGTATTGCCTAAAGGCTATATCTACAATATATTGTATTTATTTTATACACGTACATTTTGAATAATAAAACCAACTTACTTACTTATGTAAGCAAAGGTATCATCTTTGTTCACAAAAACAGGCAACTTAAGGCTCACTTTTTTCCTTCATGGAAGGAAAGAAAGGTTTGCCAGGATTGAGGAGGTAGCACAACAAAATGTCTGATGCTGTCAGCATATGTTGGGCCCATCTGCACTGACACAACAAAAGAATCTTAAATCAAATGTACATAGCCCGTGAATTTCAAAAGTCACCTTTTTTACACCCTCTACCCATAAAAAAATGGGCAAAAAGGGAGTATTATTTATTTATCCTTAAATAGGGTGCCAACGCATCAGTTGGGTACCATTTAAAAACGTTAAACACAAGATATTCACTTGATTTTTGTTTTGTTGCAAAGATTGTGTCCTGGGGCAGTGCAGAGTGTAGCTTATTCTGAAAGGTCCTGTATTTAAGGCAGTTAAAAACCAGTTGAAATAATAATATTAGCTTACAAGGAGCGGAGTGGTTTTGTATCTTAAATTAAGAATGCTTCTGGTGGAATGAAGCATTCCAGTATGTATTATTCATTTGTATGATATGGTCCAGATTGATATCTGGTTGGTTGCTGTTCATGCAGTTAACTATGTGTCTCCTGATAAGGTTGATAATAAAATTGTCTAATCGTTTTATATTGGCTTCGTCATACAGCTTTTTGTTGAAGTAAACCTTAAATGGTTGCTTTCAGGTGTCCTGTGCCGCGATGTGCAAGATTTCAGGCATTTCCTTTCAAACTTCCTTCCTTCTCACCTTCTGCATAAACGCCGGCGAGATATAAAACCAAATCCATACGTTTAATATAGGTCTTTTAAGTGATACACACTTGTCATATAGTTTTAACTTCATGATTGGCTTTCAAATAAATAAAGAAAAACGTTTATCGTCTTTACAAATAGGTGAAGAAAACACAGCTAGGGCTAGTTTTATATCGATTAAGATTGATTTAATTTAATAAGAAACAAGTAAGAATGCTAAAGTCGAGTATAATCGACTAGAAAACTCCCTGATCCAGGTCATCAATTTCCGATCGCAACAAACACAGGCGACAGCACAAGCGAGCCATTTTAAGTGGCGGCTGTGCTGCTTCTTCCCCCCGCTCTGTAGCACTGAATCTTGTTTGTTCAATAACTTCCGTGTTTATTATCCGATCGAATTGAAATTTGGACAGTAGATTAAGAGTGACTAAAGTACTGTAAATGCCAAATCTTCAAGCTATATCTTGAAAATTGTTACTGTAAAACGGTTTGGGGGAAATATCTCGGATATTCCCTTGACCTGCGTCAGCTATACACGAACCTACATTCCACATATTGTATCTCTAGTTCTTATAGTTGCTGACATCGACGCGTTCATCCGGTCAGATCGAAATCTCTTTTGATACTGATCAAGAATATATACACTTTATAGGATCGGAGATGTCTCCTTCTGCCTGTTACATACATTTGTACCCCTTTTTACCCATTCTATGGGTACAGGGAGTGAAAAGCGCAACACTATTTACAATATATTACAATTGGTCGAGCACTTTGTTAGCTTTGATTGTGTTATTTGTACACTAGCATTTCTCACTGTGTACGTATGCAGATGTGTCTATATCTGAGCGAAGCGTTGTTGGGTACCCCGTAGCAACAGCAACAGCAACAGCAACAGCGAGTCGATTATTTAATTAAGCCACTGTTGTCCATGTGTGCGCCAGTATGGGTGTCTGCAGATCTGCGCGAATCCCAGAAAACGGGGGCTCATGCAAATCCGGCAACTGGCGGCGGCAATCAGTGAATCGACGTCGCTCGGCGCTGTATCGAGCCAACTGAACTCAACACGCACTCCATGCCTTCTGCATCCATTTCCATTTCCAGCGGCAGCAGCAGCAGCAGCACCGTCGCGACGGAGCCACCGCTGGCGACGCTCAGCTTCCAGGATGAGCAGAAGCAGCCGCTGTCCAGCGCAGGGGTCACCAGCACCACCACAAGCAGCAGTAGCATCACCACTACCAACAACGTGGTGAGCAGCCAGCCCCGTACGCATTTCACCAGCAGCCATCATCATTACCATCTGCCGCATCAGTTCCAGCATCCGCATCATCAGAATCATCACACGCACAGCGTGCGCGTGCCCACGCCCACCGTGCCCAGCAGCTATGCCCCTCCGTCGGCAGGCGTAGGGTCAGGAGCCGGAGCCGGAGCCGGAGCAGGAGCAGGACTCGATGCTGATGTACGTTCGCCCAGCTACGGTAGGCGGGCCGTGCCAATAGTGGCACCCCTGCTGAGCAGCTCCCTGCTGGCCACGCCCGGTGAGGCCGGACACGTGACGGCAGCCATTTCGCCGGGCCGCTTGTCAGCAAGGTCCGGTTCGCAGCATCATGTCACCATCAATGAGGCCTGCTTGCCACACAAGAGCAGCCTGGAGAGCGCCGGACCCAGCGGCATTGTGCTGGGCGGCGGCGATGGCGATGACAATGATGACAATGGTGACGACGGTGACAATGGCGGCGACAGCTCCGAGCCGCCCTCATCACCTGGCAGCAGCTCGCAGCGTCAGGATGGCGACCGTCCTGGCGGCCAGCTGGCCCTCTATCACTCACATCAACTGACCAACTATCCCGTTATGCCGGCCATCAAGCGCACCCACCGCCCCTCCTTTGTCTATCCGCCAATGCCGCGCGTTAAGGCGTAAGTTTCACAGTTACCAAATTAATCTTTCAAATCCCTAATGCATTATATTCTCTATTTGCAGCGGCGATGCTCTGGCCACACTCTTCTCGGCCCTCTATGGCAAACTTCTGGTGGTCATGGGCGTGGCCTTTCCTATGGCTGAAGTTATTTCCACCTACATACCGCCCTCCTTCTACGAGGTTAGCATTAACTTCCAAATTATTATAGCAATTGGCCACCTATTGAGGTTTTTCTATTGAAATAAGCTAAATTTATAGGAGTACTTTAAATTGGGTTTATAACTTTTATACTCAAAACTTCCTTTATGTTCTTTAGGAATTGTTGGATAGTATATATAGATTCAAGCTTTTGAGTAGCGGATTTGATGCTTTTTCAGTTCTAGTGCATACAAAGAACCCACCGATTTCCATTCAGCCTTATATCTTTTAGTTTTTTCCTCTTCTTAACAAACTTCATTCCAAAATTGTTTCTACTGATGTGCCCATCATCTCATCTGTAGATCTTGCTTTGATAATATTCATTTAGTTACACCTTTAACTAAATGTGTTTAATCAATCCTAAAACCTTTAGATTTCACATATTTTTCTTGAATGTTTTTTGTTACTTCATTTATTTTGTCTTTCCTGATTGTTTTCCCCGCAGAACAGTTCATTCTTCGATGTTTTCTTAAATTTAGCCGAAGATTAGGACAGGATTATATTATTTCCTTTGTATCTTTGCTTACTTCTCTCTTATATTTTCATATTGTACTGATCGAATCCCTTAAATTATTCCTAGCTCTTTAGGTCTCCCCCATTTTGTGGAAAATGTTCGTAATTTCTCTATTCATCTTTCCATAACTCAAAGTTCTCAATTTTGGGGTATTTTTTTCATCTTGAACCCTTTCTCTGCTTAAGTAAGTCATATTCTTAGACTCAAAGTAATACCCGCTCTGTTTGATGTCATCTTGCAGGTGTATTACTTGTATTTGTACATTGGCAGCATGATCTTTCTGTTATTCATGTACGCCACACTGCTCTGGGGGCGTCCAAAGTTGCCCGTGCCCATAGGTAAGTGAATCCTGCGGATTAACAATCAATAGTCCAGGATGACGAATCCCATTCACTTGCAGCCACTTCGCCCAATAAGTCAACGACAAAGGCGAGCGCCTCGGATAGCATGGATGAAACGGATACGGACAGCACCTCGACACATCGCCGCATACCCCCGCCGATCCAAGTGCGTCGTCCTTCGCTGCTCGCCCCGCTGGGCAGGCGGGATGCTCATTATGGTAGCTTCTATCTGCGCATGGGCGCTGTAGGTATGTAGTTACGGAGTAAGCTGGAGTGGGTTGGCAGCATTTGTAATTGGTTTGTTTTCAATTACAGCATTTGGCATTGGCAGCATGATCTACTCGGGTCTAGAGTTTGGGCAGTACTTTGAGCTGAATCCGGACACCAAGTGCCACAATGTGCTGCTCGCGTTGACGCCAGCGACGCGCATGGCCTTCATCTTCATCCAAATGTACTTCATATTTCTGAACAACGAGCAGATCAAGGTGTATCGCTATAAGATCATAGCACGCTTTGGCTTAATGCACATGATCGGCACGAATCTGGCGGTTTGGCTGAACGTATTGATACAGGAGACGAAACACGAGATACTTACATTTTATAATCCAGAGAATCGCACGCTGCGCATCTCGCATCGCATACCAGGACACTCCCGTGGACATGCTGTCATCTCACACGATCCGACCGCACATTTGCGTGTGCCACGCGGCCTCAAAGGACCCTATCAGATCTTTGAATGCCGCCGCACCAACATCATTGGCACCTTGGTCCAGGATGCCTCGCCCTTTCTGTTCCCCTGCACCATCGAGTACTCGCTTATCTGTGCCGCCATACTGTACGTAATGTGGCGCAGCATTTCCCGTCCACAGACGGCAACAGCTCCACAGCGACCGGACATGATTAGCTCGCCGATGAAACGTTCACCCCATCATTATTCCGTGGACTGTGCACGGGCCCACAAGGGTCTATTTGTTGGCATATTGATACTGGTGCTGACCATCATCTCGCTGATCATATTCTTTGTGCTAATCTCGCGGCCAGAGTTCGTTTCCCTTGCCGTCACCGAGGTGACTATCTGTGAGCTGCTCATCTATGGCACTGCGACCATTGCCACGCTGCTGGGCATGATACAGATACGGCATTTGCAGTACGACGCCTATCGTAGCTTCTCGCTGGACGACATACTCCTGGTGGGCGCACAGACGGGCTCATTTTTGTACAACATCTTTACGGTGATTGCCGGACACTTTACGCTCCGCAGCGATGATATGCTGGTGCCGATCAATGCCCTCGCCTCGATTGTCCAGACAGCATGCCAGACGATGTTCATACTGGATGCCAGTCGCAGGCAGGCGGCCAGTCCGGAGCATATACGCAAGAAGCCCGGACGGGAGATAGTCACATTTATGCTGGTGGTCAATCTGGCCATGTGGGCAATTAGTACGCTGGAGAAATCGCGTGCCGAATCGCATCCCATACAGCTGAACTTCTATGGGCTGTGGGCGTGGACCATTATAACGCATGTGTCCATGCCGTTGGCCATATTCTATCGCTTCCATTCGACTGTCTGCCTGTGCGAGATCTGGAAGCGGGCATATAAGCTCAAGCCGGCGTATATGTGAGAATTCGCCCGCTCGCGCATTCAAAGCATTGCGCAGCAGCAACAATTCTGCGATGATCTCAAGACAAATCTATCCTACTGCTATTGCTCGACAACTTTGGCCGGCGGCGAGCTGGAGACAGTCGAGGAGGTGGACAGCGGCGCCAGCGGCAGCGGCAGTGGCAGCGGCAGCGGCAGTGGCAGCAATGACAATGGCGATGCTGAACGCGGCTCAAACACTGCCGACTTGCAACAGAATGAGGGCGAACAGGGCGGCGGCAGCGCAGGATGCCAATTGGAACGGGCCCCCGCCCGTGCGCTGTCGCCGCAGAGCCTGAACACGGAGAAGGCCTTCTGTCCGGTCTATGTCATAAATGGTGAATGAGTTTACGCGCACTTTGAGTTCATAGACGCGCTGAGCGGCCATGAGCTCACCTTTGTTTAGCACTTTTGCAGCCCACCACTAGAGAATACCCAACTGACAGCACCCACCATCTAAGAACCACCTTCATCAATGTTTGAGAAACCCCGGGCGGTTGCAGAAGTTCACCTCAGAGCCCCCAAACACATATCCGCAAGTTGGGAATGGTATTTGAAAATGATAATTGAAAATTAATCAAAGCGTAATTCATATATGTATCAAGTAAATAACATATTTGAATCCTTATAACTCGTATATAAACATTGCATTCGATTGCATATAGTATATACAAATAGATATTAAAGACGATTGATTGACGATCAAGTAAGTCAAACGCTAATAAAATGTTTCGAATGTATTCAAAGACGAAGGATCACTTCATGAATGAGTTCCTGGTTAACTCTTTGCTTGTGGCTGGAGAGGTGAAGTCGCTAGCCCCGCTTCATCTCTTCACCACAAGCAAACAACAGATGAGGAAACTTCATGAAGGAAACTCATCGTGTGTGCATGTGTTTATGTGTGCATGAATGAACTTATTTATAGATATCAAGTTTAAATATAAATATACATATAACCAGATGTTAGTTCCATGTTGATTCACAATATATAGAGTACATTAAAACATTGTAGTGAAATATTTAAAATTCGAGAGTTGCGAACAGCGAATGCCCCCAATAATAATTAAAAACCAAAAAACAAAACAAAACACTTTTGGGTTGCTCACGACCAGTGCTTAATCGGCTTAACTGGTTATTGAAAACTATGTATGTAGATGAACATATCTGTCGTCTTTAATCAGTTAAGCCGTTAAGCCGTTAAGCCATTAAGCCAGTGGTTGTGAACAACCCAATATAAATGTTTGCATTTTTTACCACATTTATATGGTGTAGGCGCCCTACAGGATCCCCATACACTTTCCATACCATTTAATTTACTCTCAAGAGACTGAATGTTTGACCAGCCCGAAATTTCGACAGTCCTTTAACTCAACTGAGAAGCGATAATGAGTTGTGAATCGTGAATGAATATATATATATATAATCAAACGAGTTCGATATATACATACATATATGTAGTAATATTCGATATACATACTATTTACAGAGTTGACATTCCTGCAGTTTGTAAAAGTTCTATAAAACAAAAAAAAACGAACAAATCTCGAGGAAAAATCCCAAGTAAAAATAAATAATAAACAATAATAATCGTAAACGTAAACGTAATCGTAATTAAAATTGAAAATTGATAAATTGATAAACATTAAAGTCAAAATAGTACATCTACTCGCATATTAAATAAATAATTAAATAAAAGAAAGAAATCAAGGCGAGAAAATCATAAACCCCACCAAATGCGAGCGATAAAGTCAAACAACCAGGAAAAGTATTAACTATATTAAACTACAACTGCGAAAGAGAATGAGATGGAAAAGGTTTATAATGTTTAAGGCATATGAAACATACTTACTTATAAGTATATGCAAATATTGAATATCAGCAACTGAAAAAGATATATGAAAAACAAAAAACAAAAAACAACAACTATATATACAAGTATTAACTATATTTATTAAATAACAATTGATTTGCAGCACTCTTAAGTATTTTGATAGATATGATCCCCTTATTGTTGAAATTCCTCGTTTATTAAAGCGTTGTCATTATATTGTAGTAACTAACTGAGTTTGGGTTTGTTGAATTGCAAGTTTTGGGAAATTAATTCTAATAATTCTAATTGTAGATGTTCTTTATAAGCATTGAAAAAACATAATTAGTTAATTGTTAAGTGCTTTGTTTACCCCCTATCCATAGGTTCTTGTGATAATTTACTTATGCTTGTTCAAATCGATCAACATATACATAAATAATTCATTTACCAACCACCAAATACTAAGCTAAGACTTAATAGTATATGTATTAACTATTAACTATTCAGTATTGAGTAAGCTCAAACATAGATGAAGAAATCACAGAGAGAGAAGTGAATATATCACATATAAGACGCACAAGTAACGCAACAAACCAACTAACTACGAGTATATAATGTATTTTTTAAATATACTATAATACTTGGAATAGTTAAAGGATCACTTTTAGGTAACCTAAAGAACTTTTTTTTTTGTTTTTTGTCTACCATAAAGGTATAGGATATATAACTTTATATATATATATGAATGTATGTGTGTTTGTACAACTAAATGCTATACATAAGATTTTAGTAATTGTATATGTAAACTCCTTTTCACACACACTCTCTTGTATATTTTTGAATGCCAACAAGTTTTTACATAGCCTAAGTTCCAGCTGCTTTCTCTATACAAACATACATATGCATAAGTGTATGTGGATATATATTTATGTACACTTATGTACTGGGAACCAACGAGTTGAGTTCGATTTTCGAAGGCAAGTCTATAGACTTAAATACATACATTGACATTGATTGGTGTTCTACTATATTCAAGTTGTAAACGCCAACAAAAATATATTAAAAAAAACCCAAAACCAAAAAACAAAAAAAAAACAATATATGTATAACTTAGTTATCTCAATTTTATATTCAAACCAAATTTTTAACTAGTATAACTGTAACTTTGTATGCATTTTCTAACAAGTATTTATTGTACACCGACTTGGACACTGCTCAAAAATAAAAATAAATATATAATACAAATCGAACATTGAAAAATGATAATGATAATGATAATGAAAATTGATAATGGCAAATCAAAATTGAAAAATTGAAATTGAAATGTATTTACAAAACAAAAAAAAGCGTATATGTATTAGAATTTATTAAACTAGTTACTAGTTACGAAATGAATTCGAACTTATTAAATGGTATATATATATATATGTAGAAGACTTCTTTCCCAGTTGCCAAAGAAAACGATACAGAAAATGATATATAAATACAAATAAAAGGAAAATCAACATAAGAGTTATATACAGAATTGATTAGAAAACTTTTTTGAATTACAATAAACAGAAAAACACCAAAATATTGATATATATTCAAAAATAATAATTGCATAATTATGTTCGAAACGAAATAATTATATTCCTCCGAATAATAAAAGTATTGAGGAATTTTCCTTTCCTAAACTTCAAAACTGCCCCAATCGAAATATATTTCTTTAAGTAATACAATCCAATATTCAGTTGACTCTTTGATTCCCTGAAAAATAAACCTAAAATATAGATCTCTATGTGATTTTCGTAACTTGTACTTTATCTTTTCTGATGCAACTGAAGAACTAAAGCAACTCCCTAGTTTGTTATAAGTAAAATACATAAATGGCTATGAAAATATATAGAAAACCATATACGATTGATTTCCACGTTGGGAACGGCTGAGAAAAAGCACATCCCGTAACTCCAGTCATGTGTGTAACCTAACCAATCCAAACTGATCATAGATGAGCAGTAAATATGCAGTAATTAATAAAAATGAATTCGATTACTATGAAAAACGCATTTGGTTAATTGTTTCATTTTGGGTCAAAGGGTCTCGGATGGATTTTTAGGAGAAAAACCCTCGCTGCAAAATGGGAGCAGCCAGCCAGCGCAAATACAGAAAGAGCTGAAGAGAAATACAAATTGAAACAAAAAATATTTATACATATATCTATGATATGCTCGCATTTATAACTTTATATGGGCATGTATCTGTGGGTTTTTGCGAGAGTTCGAGACCGGCTAAGGGTTGGAGTGCTCGAGAGAGAGAGCCAAAAAGCAGGAAGGATAAGAAAAAAAAAGAAGCAGGAAGGAATGTTGCGTATACCCAGGATAGAGCGCAGCCCAAAACCGGGCTGTGCACTTAATGGTATGGATGCAGCATCCAAGGATAATGCTTTCCCCAGCCAACCCACGCATCCACTCTAGCTCCCTCTCCCTCTCTCACTGTCAGTGTTTCCATCTCTTTCGCCATCTCCATCTCCCTGTCGCTGTTGTGGATGCTGTGTGCTGGCGCCCCTGATTTGTGCTGCAGTTTGTGGATGTCGTTGTGGATGCTGTTCAGCCAGCGTTGGCTGGCCTATGTACCAGCGTATGTACATATATATCATATACATACATATATGTATATACCAACTGCTTACCCGGGATTGGAACCACGCCCTGGCCAACTGAGCTGGCCGAAAACTAGGTTAGCGCTTCTTCATATTGTTATTTCTCTCACCTTTTGTATTTGTAATGCCCACTTTTGTTGTTAGTGTTGTTGTTCTTGCTGAATTCATTACAAATACAACAAGAGATTGGTGTCCTGCTGTTTATCCAGGACCTGCTGCCAGCCGCCAGCGGCAGGCCAGGACGAGTGCCTTGTTGCTGGCTTAATTCAATTAGCATTTTATTTGGGTTCGCCGTCAATAGAAGGAGCACACACACACACATACACACATACACAATCACATGCAGGCTTGACCAATGCAGACACCACACCTAGGCCCACCTAAGAACCACCCACCCACAACGCCCCCACCTTTGGCTAGGACAATAATTGTGGGCGCGCCACATTGCAATTAGATACAAAAACAAAGTTTACACAAATGCCCAAATGCACCCTGTTTGGCGGCAAACTAAGCCCAAAAGGTGAATGTCCTTTGCCAGTTTTGGAACGCATGCGCCTAAACAATTCCAGTCAGAGCCAAAGCCACAGCCACAGCCACAGCCAGAGCCAGAGTCACAGTCACAGCTCGACTCTCTATGCCTTCCTTGGCTGCATCCTTAGGCTATGTCGCACCTCTTAAGCGCTCGCGTGTCCTTATAGGCGTACTCACACACACACACAATCACACACATGATGTGTATATGAATAGCATATACTGCTACGCACTGGCACGCACAACAACAAGTCCTTTACTAGTCGAGGGTGCGATACTACACTCCCAAATACTGCACTGCCAGGAATCTAAAGGGCGCACCCAGCCTACTTTTCCCAAGCAGATGGCACAACGCCATTCTGGAGAAGCCCCAACATTGCAGAGTCCCCATCAAGATGTCTTTGTTAAGCCCTTAAAATTGCCCAATGGCCACATCCTGTGTGAAAATGTCCTAACTAGCGTTCTGCACAAATATCTGGCTGGCATTTGGGAGTGATTGCACTTAGGTGGCATCAGATTATCTTGAAACCAAATAAATTTCACTTTGAATACACTTTTAATTCCAAATAGCCTATGCATCAAGCAGTTCAATGGAAGTGCAAGCAAGCAGAGCATTTAAGCAGTAATTAAATAACTTCTGTGTTTATTATTCGATCGACTTGGGTCAAGAACCATATAAATTATATATATTTTATGCATGCTAATAACCAAGAGACCATATCTTTCAAATAGTCTAGGTAAATCGTTTATATTGAATGCGGCGGAGTGAGGAGGGAAAGTCACAAATAATAATTAAATAAATGAAGGTTATTTCGCGACCAAATTCTTAACAAAATAGTATAAAAATATGTCAAAATCAAAATGCAGGTGTGAAGGTGCGGTCACACGAAATGGCACCTTGCCACATATATGTAATATCGTTATGGAAATCAACCGTCAACAATTGTATATGGCAAAAGTAAGAATATATGTTAAATATTTTAAATATAAACTTATATGGCACGTTTTTACCATTGATATCTTTGATTTGCTATATCGTGCGCAAGTATCTCAATCACAAAATTTATGTGGCAGCCTGCCATACCGTACTCACACGTTGTGGTAACTGCCGACTGCCCCATATGTTTCAAAATGCCATATCGTGTCACCGCACCGTGCGAGATATAGATTTAGCTTATTTGCGGAGGAGGGGGTGAGAGTGTCAAACATTTTTTGATGCAGATCTGTCTGGAAGTTCAACATTAGTCTGTATACCAAATTTGGTTACCATAGCTTACAAAATGTGGCAGATATAGGCTTTCGCCAAATTGAGGGGTGAAGGTCGACCTTAACACTTTTTAAATTGAGGATATACAACTACATGTGTACCAAGTTTGGTTGCTACAGCTTCAAAGGTGTGGCTAAAATTGGGTTCATACGATCAGACAGACAGACAGACGAAAGGACGGACATTCGACCAACCCAATATACTCTTTTTCCCTTCGGGAACAGAGTATAAAAACGCACTGCAGTGCAAGCGAGGCACTGGCTGCGCTGCTGCAGTACTGAACCGTATGTCGTGAATAATTTCCATGCTTATGATCCGTTCGAAATTTGTACTCCCTGTACCCACAAAATGGGTGAAGAGGGGTACTTCATCTGTGCATACATATGTAACAGACAGAAGGAGACAGTAGTTATTCTCGATCAGTATCAAAAGAAAATTCGATTTTCCATATCCGTCTGTCCGTCCGTCCGTCTGTCCAAATGTATGAACGCAAGGTTCTCGGAAACTCTTAAAGTTAGAGACACCAAATTTGAAATGTAGGTTCGTGTAACTATAGCAGGCAAGTTAATTTCAGATCCCAACACGTAGATATGTTAGGAAGTTGTAGAACTGGGTACAAGGAGTTTCGAAGTCGGGTATACTCGACTAGAGCAAGAAAGAAACTTGTTTACAATAGATTAAGACTGACCCAAGTATTATACATACATGCATGCATACCAAATCCCAAGGCCATATCTTCAATATTGGAAATCGAAGGTCTTCATATACAGGAATCTATTTATATTCAAAATTTTGCATCTCTAGCTCTTATAGTTGCCAAGATCGAAGTAGTCGGTGTATTAATAGTATATTTATTGAATAACCGTAGTAACCTCTTACCTGTAGTCACTTTTTCAGTTCAGTTTACGTTTTCTCTCAAACTCTCAAGCATTTTCACTTTCCAGTTGAATAGTATTGTGATAACAACAAAATTGTCTGGCACTTAGCTTAAATTGTAGTGTATATAGTTAACTTTGTACACGTTTATCTGAAAGAATATACGTTCAACCTAGACTTAGCTAAAGCTATTTCGAACTAGAAACCACTTCCAAATTTAGTTGATTCTTAAGATTAAGTATGGAGAAGAAACTACCTGGTTGTAACAAGCAGCTTCCTAATCCAGAAACATGTGTACCGAAGGAATCTCTGTCGGATGACTCAATATTGGATAATACGACTTATAAGCCACGTTCTGAGCTTGGAGAAACAACACTTTCGGAGATATTTAAGCCAACCCCTTGGAATGGTATGCCTGTGAAGTCCCCGTACATTTGTTCATCATGCAAGAGGAAAATGAACCGGGAAAATTTTCTAAGAATGAATTACAAATTGGAAGGCTGAGGAATATGTCTATAAGTCGAAAACTCTATCACTCTATGCCAAGAAAACGAAGTCGGGCACAAAAGCGAAGCCCGAGTAGACATCCGATCTTTTAAATATCTGACAAACATCATAGGTAAGTGTCTTGTAGATATGAAAAGCTATCGAAATCGATCGTTTGTTATCTAAGCTGCTATCGATATTATCGATAAACTCTTATCTTTTCAACAGGCTAGGCTCGATCTGAACAAGCCACGTGGTAGTATATATGGAGATCAACCAAATTCTTTGTTTTTCCTTTGTAATTAATAAAAATTTTTGTTTGGCTCGAGTGTTAAACATTTTCTTTGTTCTTATAATTTGTTCCCGAAGGGAAAAAGAGTATATTGGGCTTGCGAAATGTCCGTCTGTCCGTATGAACGGACCCTTGAAGCTAGAGCAACCAAACTTGGAGCACATGTTGGTGTATATCCTCAATTTATGAAGGGTCAAGATCGCCCCCTATATAAATTTGGGGAAAACCTGTATCTTCCACATTTTTAAAGCTATAGTCACCAAATTAGGCATACACACTAATGTTGAGATTCCTGACAGATCTGCATCACAAATTTGTTGACACACCCACCCCCACCCCCGCAAATCGGCACATGCTATCACCAAAATACATTTTTCACAGGGTTATATCTCCTACAGTTTCATATCTAAAGTCACCAAAATTGGCATACAGACTAATGTTGACCCCCTGGACTAATCTGCATTAAAAAAATTGTTAGTAGTATGTTAGTATGTACAATATGTAAGTATGTACGCTAGCTGGGTTTTAGTTTCTTTTAGGCTATTCCCATAGCAGGCGAACATTTGAGTTAGCTGTTGAATTATGCAATTTGTCGCATTCATCGGCGTTCAGAAATATTCACGTGCTAATATTGCTCCGGGCAGTGCACGTTATTGTTGTTGCTGTCGGTCATCCTCTCGTTTTTATCAACATTTAGCATGTTGTCTGCTAATTCGCACAACGAATGCCATGTGCAGCAGACTGCAAAAATGGCAACAGCCAGCGCAAGCAGCAAGCAGCATTGAGCAATAGCGAATATCGTAAGTAAGCGCTTACGATATACGACGAAGCTGCAGTCGACGGCGACGGCGACGCTGACGGTGACGGTGACTGTGCTGCTGCTGTGGCTGCCAATGTTGTTGTCGTTGCGATGCTACGCGACGCATGCCGACGACTATGGCAGTTGCTGTAACGCGAAGCGTCGCGACGGCGACAGCGACGCCGACGTCAGCGTCAGCAGAGCGCTTACTCGTGTTGGCCTGTGTGCGTTCTACGTTTTGAGTTGTTAGTTGCGTTCGAACTCAGTCATAAGCGAACTGTTACGAGTGATGGAAGAGTCAATACGGTGGCTGCCAGCAACACACAAACAACAACAGCTACAACAACAACCACAACAACAACAAACGCAATAGTTTAGGCTAAGCAATGTAACTAAATCCCAAGCTGATTTCAATCAAGTTTTCTTTTGTTTTTTGCACGCCTCGCTTGAATAGTCAATCAAATTGCAAACATATATAAAAAAAAAAAACAACAACAAAAACTTGTAGTTGTTGTTCTTGTTGTTGTAGACACTGTTGCCAATTTGTTGTAATTGCTAGCAATAACTTTTTTGTTTAACTTTTTTTTCAAATGCTGCCAAAGTGCTGAGCTAAACTATTTTTTGGTTAATTTGTTAGCTTTTGATTGAATTATAATAATAATAATAATAATAAATATAATAATAATCATAAAGTAAGCCAAACAAACAAACAATCAAGTGAAAAATAAACATCCATCAAATTTTGTGTGCGCGTCGTCCATTTTGTCTGTGTGCCCCCCTTCCGTTTCCGGCAGAAGCAACAAATATTTGGCAAAATACGGCGGACGAGCAACCAGGCGCAACTACAACTACAACAACAACAACAGACAAGAAACGCGCGCGCAACAATTATTCGCCTCGCTCCCCCACAGTAACCCCCCTTCAACGACCCCGCTCCAAACGAAAGCAGGACGAAGTCGTGACAACGACATGCGAAACGCGTAACAAAACAAACAACACAAAGACGCAACTTTTGCGGTACTTTTGCCATTCCATGCGAGAGTAGAAGAACACGCAGAAGAAGTAGAAGAAGAAGAGGTGAAGAGGCGTGCAAGGAAGAGGATACCCAAGAAGTAAGTACGCAATTTACACAATACAGTTACTTCCTGATTTGCCTTCGATTATCCTCTGAGTTCAGCTCTTGCAGTTTACTTCCTCTATACACTGTTTACTGTTGTTGTTGCTTACTGTTCTTTTCAAAAGAAAACTTAAAATAAATAAAACTTTCATTTAGAAAATATATATAGAAGTGTTTGTTATTAAAAGTAAGGTTATAAAAGATAACTATATAATAGAAAACTTGAAAGAAATACAATTTGTTTAACTTTTTTTTTAAAATAGAACTTAGAGCTTAGAATTAAATGTAAGATTTCTTTTATTATACAACAAATGGCAGTTTCAGACAATAATATTTACAACTATTAACATATTTTTCCAACTTTAATGAAACTTCAACTTTTACAAACATCGGATAGTATCACTATATCATATAATTGCTGTAGGAACAATCGATTGAAAATAGAGATATATATAAAACTTTATTGCAATCTCAGGAATACTCAGTTTAGAATGTAATCTATATTAGATATAAGATATAAGGAATGGTAATCTTATAGCTGCCATAGAAACGGATGAAAAATGGGATGAAAAATAAATTTCCGTATGAAAAACTTTTTTGTTTTTACCGATATCAAAACAAAACCTAGAATTTGCAAGTTTTCTATGTTATGTTTATAGTCTTATATATATGTTCCTCAAATTTTATTAAAGTCGGATTACTATGCTCGTATAATATAGCGACAATAGAAAAGACCGGATGAAAATGAAGATTTTGTGTGAAAACCCTTTTTTTTCAAAGATATCTTGACTAAGCTTCGAAAATACTAGTTCTATTATATTTTATATTGTTAGGTTAAGTTTTATCAAGTTTGGTTCAACATATAATATAGCTGCCATATAAGCAATCGGTTGAAAATGAGTTTCGGTATGAAGAATTTTTCTGAAATTAGTATATACACTGCTGGTCATAGGTTAGTCGCACCAAATTTTATTTAAAAAAAACTGTTCTACTTACTATTAGACATATATTATTGTCCAAAATTTGTTTTTTTGAAAAATACCATGTTGTTAAATTTGTATAATCTTTCAAATATTATACTTGAAGAATCATTAAATAACCAAGGTTTTTGCATAAGAACTTTTTTGGAATCGCTTCCAAAATAAAAGTTATTAAACATATTTTTATGCAAGTGAGGGTGCGTCTAACCTTTTGACCAGCAGTGTATATATACATATGTACATATAGCTGTTATTTCTTGTGTAGTGAATACATGGGACCACAATTCTTGGTTTGATTTTTTTTTTTAAATACAACCCTGCATGCAAATGTTATAGTTACAATGAAAATTGCAAGTAAGAACTTCCGGCAGAGCTGAGTCTTGCCTGTTCCACATTATCTGTTTTCTATATACTACAAAAACAATCCATGAAATACTTTCATTGTTCAAATGCGAACCTTTCGACTACAGTCGTATGTATACAATTGAGAATTTTGTGTGAATGCTAAGTGAACATTGAATAGCGCTAATTACCTCAGGTTTTGTAGCTCTTCAATTTAGTATTCCCCCCAAAAAAAAAGCCAAAGAAGGCAATCAAAACTTTGGGCACCCTGCTCAAGTTACAGACGTGTTCGCATGCGACATGTTACCTGTATTAGCCACATAAGTACATATCTGTACGGCATACGTGAGTACTCGTATTTGTTTTCACATTTCTTGGTCTTCCATTAGAAAGACATTGGAATGTCCGCTATATGCGTTTCTTTTGCTTTGCTACCTTCGTTGGCCAAGTAAACCCATAGAAGTGCGACAAAAACGAGAAGCGACAAAAGAAATTTGTTACGAGTAATTGCAACAAGAAATGAAAATGAGAATGAGAATGAAAACGTTAACGTTAACGTAAACCGCAGGGCTGACAATGCTAAAACTGTTTAAGTAAATGGGCCACAGAACTGGGTCAGGAAGGAAAGAAATCTGATCAGACAGTTCAGACAGTTCAGACAGATCACTGATCGAATTAACAGCTGCAAAATCATCAATCAGTGCTGTAAAACACTTTCAGCTACTCAATGCAGTGCTGTGCAGTGTCGTTAAACAATTTCAGTTAATTCTTTCCATCCGTTTGCACCTCATGGAGTCTACAAAAATTCTCGACACATTCATCGATTCAACTGTGGCTTATTCATTTAGATCTTAGCCTTATATAGTAACTTTGGGTCCTATTACTAGTTCTCGCAGCTAGGATTTGGTTATCTATGTGTAGGGAACGAACTTTACTTCAGCGTAACGCTAAGTTATCCCAATTTTCATGTTTACGACCACACTATACATATTGTGGGTTATATTTACTTACTTTTGTTGTTTTGATTACTTATTCTATGCTGGACAAGCCAAGGATCGTTAATTACTTATCTCCATGGTCTGCATATCCAATCCTGAAGACTATCTATTTGTCGCACTCCTCTAACCTCTTCAAAATATAGATAGCTGAAAAACGATGTCAGTTACTCGCAGTTATCTGTCTATATGTCTTCGTTATCTAACTTAAATCGATCGTTAATTCTCTCACTATATGTACTATATATACAAAAGTTCACGCAAGTATAGATGCCATAGAAGATCTCTTTCATATTTATGCAATATAGAATGCAACGTTCTACAAATTTCAAATTTGGGCTGAATTTAGGCTTTTAGAGACTTTCATATTTCCTAACAATAGAAAATTTTAAGAAAATATACAGATTTTCTACGTTTCTTCTTTTTCGAAATCTAGATTTTTAATTTAAAAAACTAACTGAAAGAAAAATGTCTGGCAGTTAGACAATTTTCAAAATTCTGTGGCATATTCTTTCTTTTAGTATGAGTCTGAGTCTTTCAAAATCGATTTATTTCAAAGTTAAATTCAAACTCTAAAGCATTATAATAATAATAATAAGATATTAAAGACAAAAGTCCTATGGCACCTACTTATATATACCCTAATCCCCAATCTTTACGAAGTTGAAAACAAACTCTCAGCTAAAAATTATGCAATATTTTATAGGAAACTATAGTAAACTGAGGAAACTGTACATTTTAGGTTCCAGAGTTCAGAATGAGAAGGAGAACCTTTATAGCTTTATAGCTTTGGCGAAGATACATTAAACTGGGAAGCAAAACCTACGATATTTTGATCGTTCGTGTTTGCTTTTAGTTCCGACATAAATTATTGAAACTTTTTTTGCTATAATTCGAAACGTTCTAAAAATGCATTCTTGACATGCGAGGGTTGAAACTGCCACCTCTCTAGCACGGTGGTGTGTTTTGCACTGACCCTTGTGGGTGGTGGTTGTGGTGGTTCGCATTGGGCATACATTCAAATAAGAAACGCAGCCCAGACCCAGACATCAGTACTATATATACATATAGTATATCTGCATATTGAGCTAATGAGGCGGCGACCTCGCCCACAGTGCATGCACGAGTACAATACCATCAAATTGCGGCCCCTGGCTGGGGTGGGGTGGGGTGGGATGGACGGCCGCCCAACCCTGCCGAGGCTGACCAGAGGAACGCGCCAGAAATAAATCCACCTAACCCACCCAAAACCACCCACTGGCAAATGTCAGCGTCAGCTGTGTATCGCTGACAGCCAATATATTGAAAATTCTGGTTTTTGTTGCTGTTTAAAAGGTCAGGCTTATTTCATTGTTTTTGGCTCTGATACCCTGTAAACTGCCAAAGGGGTAGCAAGGTACACAAATGCAACTAAAAACTGTTTTCCTATGATTTGATTATGTTTAGAGGGCATCTGCTAGTCGAGCTGTCTTATTTGCTCTGACAGACGCAAAATGTTTGCATCTGCTCCATAGTTCCCATAATTCTCATGCCCATTCCGATTCCTACACCCATTCCCATACCCATTCCCATACCCATACCCATTCCCATTTCGGTATTCCTATTTTATACAATTGCATATCCGGTTCTCAATGTGGGTGCCGTCTCTGCAATGCTCACAGATCTGCATCTGCACAAAAAACGAACACATCACAAAAAATTGAAATTGTTTTTGTTTTTTGATTTGTTTTTGAAATACTCTGCCCCTGGCGCCGATCCGCAAGTCTGCGATTGTTGTGGGTGCGGTTTGTGTTCGTCGCTTGTTTGTAATCTGTCATCGGACACTTTTGTGCAACTGTCATAAAACAATATCGAAAACAATAACAACAACAAACAACAACATACAATGATCTCGCACTGAAGATGTACATTGAACCCCTCGGGGAATTTGATTTTTGTTTAGGCCTACGTATATGTTATTTGGAAAATGTAAACATTAGCAACATTTGATTCCGTTGAAGTATCTAGAACTTGCTTATGTGGGTTAACAGGTGGTTGTTAGTGCTATAAATTTACTTGCAGTATTTTTCTTCTTTATTTTTTAAATATAGCCAGAAATCAACAAAATATTGTTCATTGGGTGACTCTTTCAGAATTACAATTGTTTTATTCATACCCAACAAAATTTCAAAATTTCTGTCTTTCCTATTTAGCAAAGATTTATAAATTTACTTGTAATGCACATTCAATAAAAATGATCATAGAATGTATTATATAGCCAAGCATTACTACCAATTAACTTTCTCAAGCTTGCCCAAAGTTTGAAAGTACCGAGCAAATCGACAGTAACATCTTTAAAAGGTTAACATATCGATGAAATCAATGATCATAAACATATAAAGAAATTCGATAGGCACATTAATACTTTGCCAGCCTTACTGATCACTCCTAGGCAACAGAAACTGTCTTATCCATAAAATCAATATAAAAATCGATATGTTTGTAGCTCAACTGGCTACGTCGCGGTACAAGCAAATGACAAATCGATCAAATTAAGAGAAAACGTATCGATAAAGCTAAGAGTTACATTGAGAGCTTTCCAGTGTTAGGGATTCCCACTGGGTAAACGAATATCGATCAATTTCACAGTGATATCGATAGCCGTTAACAAAATTAAGAGAAAACGTATCAATAAAGCTAAGAATTACGTTGAGAGCTTTCCAGTGTTAGGGATTAGCACTAGGTAAACTAATATCGATAAAGCTAAGAATTACATTGAGAGCTTTCCAGTGTTAGGGATTACCACTGGGTAAACTTATATCGATAAAATGCAGAGTGTAATTAAGAGAAAACGTATCGATAAAGCTAAGAATTACATTGAAAGCTTTCCAGTGTTATGGATTCCTACTGGGTAAACGAATATCGATCAATTTCACAGTGATATCGATAGTCGTTAACATAATTAAGAGAAAACGTATCAATAAAGCTAAGAATTACGTTGAAAGCTTTCCAGTGATAGGGATTAGCACTAGGTAAACTAATATCGATAATGCTAAGAATTACATTGAGAGCTTTCCAGTGTTAGGGATTACCACTGGGTAAACGAATATCGATCAATTTCACAGTGATATCGATGGCCGTTGACGTATTCATCAAGCTTAAAATTACATCGATAGCTTGCGATTACCTCTAGTTAAACTAATATCGATAATATCCAGAGCGAGGTCAATAACATCCCGTTGTCGCGCCTAGATCGATAAAAATCAATACAGAAAACGATAATTTTTCAGCACTACCAGTTACACCCAGGCAACAAGTCTCTATCTATTGGCATTACGCAATGTCCAGACCCTTTGCACATTACAAAACTTGCACTAAACGAAACCAAAAACAACAAAAAAAATTATAATTGAAAAAGGGAAGCGCAAAACTTTTGCAATTAACAGGTGTGCGTTAGTTTTGGACTGACTCGACTTGCATGATGTATATGTATATGTATGTATATGTATATGTAGTGGTATATATGTACATATATGCATGTAGACCATAACTGACCACAACAGTTGGCTGCTTTTGGCTCTGTCTTGCTGCAGTCGTTAGCCATCAAATGTTAATGGCATTAAGCAAGCTTTCAATTTGTGGCCCAGTGTTGGTGTTATTAAGTGCTCTGAGGAGCTGAAGGTGGTGGCAAGAGAACATGCGACAATTCTATGGGCGGGCAAGGGAACGGGGTACGGGGAACGGGGAACGGGGGGAACAGCATTAGGCGTCACTTGTAAACGGCCATGGAACAGTTATATCAACAAAACCAACAACAACTAAAGTCAAAGCAAAATGCGTTTGGGCCAACATCATGGAAACAATGTTTTATGTTTGCCGCCTCGTTGCATTTTTGCGGTCTAAAAGGTGACTGCAGACAGTTAATGGTCAGCGCACATTCGGAATACCTAAGGGCACCTTTATATATAGCACATATATAGGAGCCGTACTTCACTTTTATGCTGCTCTTGTGTGTACGTCATTAGGCAGTCAAGAACTGTCCAGCTTTATGCAATTAACTTCTAGTTAAGGCCAGTTTACACACACTGCCAGTGTCGAATATCTGTTGCCAGGCAACTGGCACGCTGTCGAAGATACCCATAAGGTTCGTATATTTACTTATTGATAGGAGTACTGAGTAAGCCTTATTTTAATCAAGTCTGATATCATCATTCAATGAATAATGTTAATAAAATCGATCATAAATAAAGTCTGGCAGTAAATGTTTGGCAATGTCATCGTATAAATCTTTCGTGGCAGTAGTACTTTTATGTAGTTTTATGTGAATTTTATGTGTTTGTCATTAGGCAGTCAAGAACTGTCCAGCTTTATGCAATTAACTTCTAGTTAAGGCCAGTTTACACACACTGTCATTGTCGAGTATCTGTTGTCAGGCAACTGGCAAATTGTCGAAGATACCCAAAAGGTTCGTATCTTTACTTATTGATAGGAGTACTGAGTAAGCCTTATTTAAATCAAGCCTGATATCATCATTCAATGAATAATGTTAATAAAATCGATCATAAATAAAGTCTGGCACTAAATGTTTGGCAATGTCATCGTACAAATCTTTCGTGGTAGTCGTTCACTTTTATGTGAAATTTATGTGTTTGTCATTAGGCAGTCAAGAACTGTCCAGCTTTATGCAATTAAGGCCAGTTTACACACACTGCCAATGTGGAATACCTGTTGCCAGACAACTGACACACCGTCGAATAATCCATAAAGTTTTGACTCTTCAGTTTTTAATAGAAGTGGTGACTTAAGCGTATACTTTTCCAGAGTTTTTTTAATATAATGTTATATTATTATTCCTATCCAATAAACGATGTAAATAAAAACTATTATAAATTCCAAATTTTTGTTAAAACTCAGACAATGTTTGGCAATGTTTCCACATCAATTTTCTGCGGCAACTTTTATTACCGAATAAACTATGATATATGTATGCTGGCATAGGCTTGTCAGACACGCAGAACATCTGGCAGCCTTTTAAGCTCGTCTGGTAGCATTTAAGTATTCAAAATATCAGCTTTAATTACGCAGATAAAAAATGCTTCTAAGCATGTGAGGCACACAAACAAATTAATATTTAAATGGCAAAAATATGTCTATGTCTGAGCTGTCGTATAATGTACCTGAAAACAAAATAAAAGCCAGCTAAGCTGAGGTGCTTAACATGTTTATGCGACACTTAAAAGATTTGAATTTTTGATTAACATACAATAGGTATATCTGCGAGACAGAAAAAACCAACCGTGAGAACTTCCGCGGAATATGCATGTGTGAATATTTAAGATGTACAAGTAAGAATGTCTATAGTCGTGTATACCCGAGTGCGGCACAGTCTCTACCCAGTCTGAGCTGCACAAACACAAATGGGCCAAGCAGTTCAGCGGAGGTGCAAGCAAGCAGAGCATTTTAGGTGGCCGCAGCGCAGCTGCTTGTCTCTGCTTCAGAGAACATTTGATAACATTATGAGCACAAAACATGATCAAAAAGACATTCCG
Source organism: Hirtodrosophila histrioides (assembly GCA_037075165.1). Classification (NCBI taxonomy): domain Eukaryota; kingdom Metazoa; phylum Arthropoda; class Insecta; order Diptera; family Drosophilidae; genus Hirtodrosophila; species Hirtodrosophila histrioides. Next base: position 4,560,674 of record JBAMCL010000444.1, read on the forward strand.
TATGGAAATCGATAACTCAATAGCTGACCTACTGATCCGACGGCAACTTTATAATAAAGTGATCCGATTTTGATCAAATTTGGTCAGATTATAAAAACTATAAAGAGACTTCGGTTTCGTGAGTGTGGTTAGGATAGCTTCATAAACAAAAAGGTTTCTCATTCAAAAACACAATTGCCGACCGAAAGTTTCTTTCTTATAGTGTTTCGATCCGATCATGATCATTATTGATTATAATTGTAAAATATTGAATATACTCTAGATCTGTTTTTCAAGAGTTGTTTCCCAGTTTGTTTTCACTCGCTCGTATTTGTTTTGATACGCATTCCCCAAGCGATTCAGAACCGATTTTCCGCTGTTCGCCTTTAATATTTGCAGACAGCTGGCCGAAAATTGAAATGGCACACGACCTCGCAATGAAATCCAAAACAAACACTTGGCCACTGGATGCACTTGCACTCCGGATACGCCAGAGATCGCCCCATGCCACATGCCACATGCCACATGCCGTATGGCATTGGGGGCGTGCTGTGTTATTAGCTTTTGGCCGTCGGCCAGCAACAAAGTGTGGCACCTCATTATAATAAATGGTGATACACACAGATTGGGTGTACTACACAGAGGAAAAATACAACGGATAAATATATGCTGAATCAATTGATATTACTAGATCGTTTGGATATTACAACATACTTAGTCAGGCCTGTTCCCATTTCCGCGTACTTTTCATTCCGAATATTTTTTTTGGATTTTGTGTTCTTGCCTATAATTAAAATAATATTCTTAAAACCTTTTAGGAGTTGTAAAAAATAAAAATAACAAGACTGAGTTTTCTGATAGATCTTGGAGTAAATAAGGAATTGTTATCTAGAGTAAGAAATCATCGATACTATCGATAGCAGCATCGATTATTTGGCAGCTACACCTTATACCAATTATATGTCAAAAACTCGGTAGGATTTGGTATATTTTAGGATAAAATTATAAATATTACTTATGACAAACATCAGCTACATTTTAAAAATGCTAAATAGTATAGTAAAATCATAGCAAGATCCTTAAAACTTTATTTTTAATTTAAAAACATGCAATTGTAGTAATACAGAGTATCAGCCTGTGCAATATTAGTATATAATCAACGTTAGTTATAAAGTATTCTATAAATAATATAAATATCATAAAAATATTTGTCAAGTAATAAAGTCTGAAATATATCGTAATGTATTTAATAAGTACTCGATAGCTATCATACATATCTGTTATCGTTTTATTAGAAGTATCGATGTTGATCTTCAATAAAGTCAGTCGAAAATATACGCCAAAGAAGCAAGACTATCGAGACTGCACAATTAATATTACAATATGTAATATGTGACAAGTTCATCCTGAGAATGTCTTAATAATATTATAGAAAATGTCAAATCTATAATTTCGAACACATTAGTTAAATATTATACCTAATTCTGAAGTAATGGATTTTATGAGATCCCTGATTATACCAAAACTATCGATAGCTGTTGCAATTGAACTCGATAAATCGAATTGTCGCGTTTTCCTGACTCGTTTCCTTTACAGTCTATCGAAGTATTTAAAGACTTTCAAGCTTAATACAAAATGTAAGTCTTATATACATATTAAATCTATAATTTTTCAATTTTTGTATCAAGTTGAACTTAAGAATGTCTTAATAATATTATGGAACATGATAAATCTATAATTACCAACACATTAGTTGGACATAATATCCCCATAATTGTTGACCATTTCATTACAAATTTTTGTTACAGTGTACTTCTTAAACGATAGAGCAGTCCAATGAGATGGCATTTCATCGGGCGTGAATTTATAGGGCACATGACCCACATCAATCTGTCAAGATCGCTGAAAATCCGCTGGATTTATATTAGATTTTAGTAGATTTTGTTTTAGAATTGAGTTCATTTCGCTATAAACAATATCAAGCGATGCCTGCCAGTCAGCCAGCCAGCCAGCCAGCCAGTCAGCCATCTATCAAGCAGCTAGACAATGCCATATCCCATATCCCATTCCCCCTGCCCACTGGTCCCCCCTGGGACCCTGCCACCCTTGGCCTGATTGCACAGATGGTCACAGTAAGAGCCATAAAATTGTGCGTGCCTTTTCCTTTTGGAATTTCCACTTGTTGTTATTTGGTCTGTGCTCACAATATCAAGGCCAATCTATAATATTATACTATTTAACAAAAGACGCACGTTCGATATTCAATTTTAGCCAAAGACTAAACATGATTTTGATTTTGTTTTACACAAATGTTTATGAATTTTAGTAAAAATTTGTATATATTTTCATAATTTTTAAAGCATTGTTTATGCCATCCTCTAATATGCTATTATTTTGTCTATTTTCAGAACGACCAATTTGCTAACTAAAAGTCTTGAATTAAACAAACTGCTGCTGCAAACTGAATGACTGATTTTTCTGAACAAATAGCAATTACCTCCTAACGAACTTTATATACTTTATCGATAAACTTGTATGACACTTATGCCAAGAATGGCAAATCCTTAGCTTCTCCATATGTATATTGGGGCTTTTCTTTAGTAATACGGCTAATATCAAGCATCAAATTCGAGTAAAAGTACTAGCTGGCTAATAACCATTCGACATAAAAACCATCTTAAAGTAAGAAGAAGACCAATAGTTTAGGGATATAGTGGATAGGAAGGGAAGGAATGCAGCGTTGTCCCTATCTACATGAGATGCGAGAACGTCTACTGGATCAGCCAAGGGAAACACTACAGCTGGAGAATATGGAGCGGGCCAACTTACTGGACAATCGCCAATCGGCATCCGAGTCGAATCAGGTCGGCACTGTGGTCAAGGTAGGGGCTGTTGGATGTACTCGTACCAAGGATTCAGATCATATGCAATATAGCGCTCACAATACACAATCACACTCACAATCACTTCACAGCTCCCAAATGGGGATTTATATAACTAATTCTGAAATAATCAATTTTGTGCGATCTCTAATTACCTATCGATAACTGCTTCAATTTCAATTATCCCTGTTTCCTTGACTGGTTTCCTTTACAGTCTTTTAAAGTATTCAATGACTTTGAAGTCTTTCATACATTTGAAATCAGTAATTTTTCAATTCTTAAGACTTTTTTGCTACTTTACTCTCAAATCGATGAACACATAATCATAACAATGCATTAAACATCGATTAGAGTACTTTTATCGATATTATCGATATTTTCTTATATCCCCTACTCACAACTCATACATGTACATAAAAAACACATTCAAAAACTCTACAAATACTAAAATAAATCCAAAAGAACACCTAATCAATATTAAAAAACAAAATGCTTGTAAATATTGCATATGAATTCAAATGTTATACCATAATTCCACACACATAAATATAATAATAATAACAATACTTACCTTTTAGTTGTGTATATCAAATGTTTACATTAATCTGTTATTGTTTGAGCTTTTCAATTACAACAAAACCAAAAACAAAGTTCAGTTTGCCATGTGAAATTAGAACACTCCTTGATTGATGGACTGATTAATTGATATGATCGCTCGACAGCTTGATATGTACCAGAACAAACCTCTTCAAAATGTGACGCTAAAGAGAAATCAAAAAACAAAAAACAATATTTGAATTGAAAACCATATACTATGACCAACAATAAATCCTTGCACGAGTAACGGAACGATTCGCCCTTTACTTTGCATTTTCAAATACAAATCTTAATTTTGAATTATTCTGGCAATAAATTGGAATTGTTTTTCAATTGTTTTCATTTTCAACTTTTGACATGGAAATGCATGCATTCTAATTATGATTATAATGTTATGAAAGCGTCATTTACTTAATGTTTATTGAAAGTCAAAGAGTTCAAAGCACAGAACTTGTAAATGGCGCTTGTTATTGACTTATGTTCTATATATGTACATATATTGTATTGCTGTATATACGAATTCCAATTTATTGTTGTCAAACCTCAGTGGTTAATCAATTTTTCATAACGAACTGTCACCTAACCTCAATTCTCTTCGATACTTCATGCAATCCGATAACGATAACAGCTACAAGGCGATGGCTACCATACGAGTCCTGCTCACCAGCGCACACCTCTAGTACCACACGATCTGGGAGAGGACTTCAATTTGGATTTCGATGATGATTTTCCCATCGATGCACGCCGACCAAAAAATGCCAAGTAAGTGTGTTCCATTTTGGACAATATCTATAAATATCTAATATTATTTAAGTGCCCCCCACCTGTTTCTAAATGTGTTCCATTTTATGTGTTGTCCAATTTAATCATTAACCAAGCAAACAACACTTTTAATTGTTTCATAATCTAAATACAATTAATTGTACTTCGTTTACATCTGTGATCTTATTTATCCCGCCTTCTATATAAAGCCTATACTACATTCCAAAGCTATGCAAATCTGCTTGTACTTTGTGTGATTTTGAGTTCACATGATAATACTTATAAAAAGTTCACTTTACACTATCCGCTACTATCCTGAGGTAGTGATGTAGGAAATCTATCCATATATCGATATGTGAATGTACGACATCGTATATTGCTAAAGATATATTGCCTCTATATCGACGTATTTCAAGATATAGTCTTTCATATGTTCAAAGCGAACCCTTCATTGCTAAGTATTGTCGATATATCGATATTACTTCGCGCTATATCGATATAAAATTAACGACTTACATCACTATCCCGAGCAGCCGCTAGAGAAGGCATATCCCTGGGTAACACCTTATTCCTGTTGGGTCTTTAAATCACCACCATTCAGAGCTTCTTCAAGTCCAACCAGTTCTATCTTCTTAGTACTTGTAGTCTTCATACCATAGCCCCTACTTAGCATAAAAAACTTGTGATATCTCATTGAACTAATTCGCAAGAAACCATTACAGCGGTAATCATCCATCGGTTCTGACGAAACCACAGAAAAGGTCAGATTTGGTTGTATTCATTTCGAAACGTAATATTTTCGATATACTACTATCCATAAGATAATTAATATTCCTTTCACCTAAAACTATTTAACTATATTAGTTTCTATTAATCCTAACTTTATGAACTAGTGAAAGAACTCAATCTCTATACCATATCTATTATTTTCTTTACCTACACTTAGTTGGCTTTAGAACTATTGTTGATATCACTGCATTGTGTTGGCGTAGTACTCATAAAAAAGCACCAAAACTAACATTAGATATTCATAATAGAATGGAATAGCTAAGCTGTGAACGCTAAAAAGTGTCACATTATACTTTAGCCCGGACTTAGACTTATATTTATATGTACTCCCAGCGGAGGAGAACATTGTTGGCCAAGTTTCCAAATGCATTGAAATTTGTTTTATTGTTGGCTCCGGATTGTCATCCGGCTTGTTTGGCAACCGGCAGATTATAATGTCAATGAACTATCACCGCAAAAGAGGCACATTGCCTTACATTTCCGATTATGCGGGGCATTGTTAAGGAGGAATGCAATGCATTTCCATCTGCAATTCTGTAGTTATTCCCCAACCACGCCCTTCGTCCCTGCGTGAATACAAATAGGCAGTGGTTTCGTAAGGAAAGAGGCATACAAATCGTTTACACAGTGCAACTGGCAAGCATGTAAGTTGAAGAAGTTGCAAACAAATTACGCAACTTGACAACTGACAATCCGACGAACTCAACATTCCACTTGGCTGACGACGGGCTTGGCTCTGACAGCGGAGCTTGCCAAGATCTCATCCTTTGCTTCTGGCCCCCCCCATTGGGTTCATATTTGTGCCGCCGTTTCTATCTCCGCATTACGTGTTAGTGTCATTGTACGAATGACTTACATTTCGGAAACAATAGATTACGAAAGACACGACGAAAGAAACTATCAAACGGGTGGAACATCCCTTCTAACATCCTGCGCCAAACTGGAACAAGTTTTTCCAAGACACTATCAGCCATTGCTTTGAAGTTTAAGGTGTCACTTGTGTCCTTGTTATCATATATCCTTACTACCCATTGTTAATTGAGTAGTATCGACCTGAGGCTATCCTAACCTTGTCCTAGCACCCTATGAGCTGGTTGCCTATTTTTGGTCGCTCAACCCTTGGCTGAAAGTGAGGCCTGTTTAGATGAATGCACACAAGGTCCACGATTACCACCTTCAATTAAGCAAGGCTCACCATCATCGGACTCAATGTTAAACACTTTTTATAAATAACTTTCAACTCCTGAGGGGACCTTGTTGATGGGGTTGTCATAGACCATCAGCTATTAATAAAGTAGCCCTCTGTTCACGTTTTTTGCTGAAAGCTAAACATATGTTCAATGTCATCAGCATTTAGAGGGACCTACAGAACAAAAGGCTCAGCACTTTCAGTTATACGGGCACAAATTATTTATGTTTAAAGTATTAATGGTTTCCAACCGTACTCAAGAGTAGCCCGAATACTTCTTATAAACATTTTCCATTGACTGATGATTGTTCAGGAACCACTTTAGGCATTTGCTTGAATAATACCAGCATGTTACAAAGTTTACCAGAACTTTTATGGGATTTTATCAAAGTTTAGTTAGGTATTTCTTAAAATTAATCTAATAGAATATAAATGAGTGTCCAAAATGTTGAACTTTATTGAGAAACATGACAATAAACGGGGCTGTTCTCGTTTCGAAGTACTTTTGAAACGTAAGGCGGTTGCCGTACCGAAAGGTCTTCGTTTTGAACCTTCCAGATTTCCTCTGTATACGTACAGTAGTTTTTAAAAACTGTTGTAGCAAGCAGAAAATTAAATTTGTTTAAAGATTTTAATACTTTTTTATATTGGGCGTGTTGCTATTAAGGCCTTAGCAATATGGTCTCTGCGTTTGGGGCTTAACAACTTAAGGCGGCTAAGCTCAGTTCCGCTCTGATCAGCTGCCGGCGGGCTTATTCAGTGTGTTTAGCCACCCCCAAATGATCCAACACCAAGGCGACCGGGCTGTTTATGCTTTCGCTCATAAATTCTATTGAAGCGTAGTGCCCATCTGGATTTTATATTATTTTAACCTGCATTTGCTCAACTTTTTAGTACTGCGCCCCACCATCTTTATCGGCTTATGCGCTTACTTATGGCTGGCTCTGGGTGCGGTTGTTGGACGTTTATGTGGTTCATTTTCCTCCTTCCCTCTGCTTCTTTTGCACTTCCACTGACTTCCCATCCTGCTACGTGTCATTCAATGCACTTCGACGCAGTTGTTGGCGGCTCGCGACGTTTCACTCCGCGCTGCGCCGAGCCGCGCCGCGACGCAAATCCTTTGCTTCCTTTGACCCAACTGCAACCCCTTCCCGGGTCGGGACGCACCCTGCAGCCAACCGGCCGGGCATATTGATGCGCACACAGCCCATGGACATGGCCTGCAGCGCCCATCGTCAGTCAGTGCAGACTTGCCGGCGTGTGTGGCGAATGAACAAGCAAAACAGAATGCGATGTTCGTTGTTGTGAAACGCGCACAAAACAAAACTACGCAAAACTCAACATACGACATACGAAAGACCGAGAAACGGGAAACGAAACCGACGGCGCAACACTTTTACGATATTAAGTGGGTCGTCGCTGACGGCGGCGTCGCTGCTGCGTCTAACGTAACTGCCGCTGGCAGCGCACAGTGGTGCGATGCGTGAACTTATTGGGTGAATGTGTATATAAGCTAAGCAGTTGAAAAACGAACATATCTTTATGACTTCAACAGAGATTGTGATCTATAAGCAGCATGTTTATTATGGACTATTTTGTGAATAGGTATATATACTTTTATAAATATACATATGTAAGTATATATAGGTTGACTTTCATACGATAGTTTCGATTGTTGATAGTCAGTACTATCCTAACTTTCAACTTTTACTTTTATTAGTTTTGCAAGTGGTCTATGCAGTCGACCAAATTCTAGGAACAATAAAAGACAAAACAAAAATAGTATAAAAACGATTAATAGTAGTGCTATATTAAAGGCATGAAAGGGACCATAAATTAAAATAGACAATCACATTTAAAATGAAGTCGTTCTTTTAAATATCATTAGGACAATCACATTTAAAATGAAGTAGTTCTTTTAAATATCATTTATATTACCTTTTAAGAATAGAAATTTCCACAATGTCAAAAAACAGTTGTTATGACAATAATATAAAGAATGGACTTTATTGCCAAGCAAAATTATACATTTCCTGAATTCATTAAGAACCATATATAAGAAAATTCGCCTAGAAGCAAATTCTAAACTTTTCGCTTACTTTTCAAGTTGTTGCGTCCACTGTGCCTGTTTTTTATGCCTTGTGGGGTTGTCTCAGCGGTTTCGGCACACACACACACACACACACACACGCAGAATGCCCGTGGCCAACGTGGGTAATTGAGTTTTTGGCTGTTGCTTTCAGCTAACTGACAGCTCGCCCTTTTTTACCCTGTACCCAATAAAAAGTTAGTAAGTATGATGATGCTCTGACCCTATAAAGTGCGGATGTACCAAGAATCAACATCAAAATATATTCAGGGGAAAAAATTAAAAAAAAATCCTAAATTCATTAGAATACCATACCATAAAAAAAAGTAATTAGAACCAAATAAATGCAAGATATTATAAGGAAATGTATGTAGATATCCTATCAATACAAAATAAAAAAAAATATATCAAGCAAAACCAGGGTTAGTAATTTAGAAACTCGATGTTTCACCACCTCTATGGGAGAAAAATAGAATTTTCGAAAAAAATTCGGACATGTGCCCATTTTTGAATACTTTTCATTTCGTTTTCGGATGAAATGCCTTTTCAAGATATACTTGCTTGGAATAAGTTAAAATTCTTAAAAATATTTGATCGTTTTTCGGAACAGCTAACAATATCGATTTCAAATGATTTGATGGGATTTGAAAATGCATCTTTGTATTCTGAAACTTAAACTAGATAGAAACTAGATAGATACAATAATAATAAGTTATTTTCGCATCGATTGTCATCGTGAATGTGTGCAGACCTGATAACAGGGTATCACTCTAGTCGAGCACTATCGGCCAGTGCAGTTTTAGTCCGTTTCCTTTGATTTTCTGATTCGACTGCTGCGACTTGTGCCTTCTTCAATGTGTTGTGGGCTGCATTTGGAAATTGCAGAATCACCCTGTCCGTCGGACCCACCCTGGTCGCTGGTGTTCATCGTGGGAATCGAAATACGGTTTGCACTCCCCGCTTGCCGTCTCATTCCCATTCATGTGTCCCTCAAAAGTGACCCATTTTTTCTTAATGCATTATTAAAAAACTGAATAATTTGCTATTCGCTTGACGCAACCAACACCAACTGTCTAGTTAATTACTGTATTTTAAAAACAACATGTGCACTTTTCAAATCAAATAAAAATAGTTTGATTGCATGTCTGCAAATCCCCCTACAAATAACTTGTGCTTTGGAAACTCTATTAAAAGTCATTGTTAGCAGTTATTAAAACGTTTATTATTTATGCATATCAATAATAAATGCAATTAAAGACATTGTGTTTAGTCTTTGGGGGAGTTAAAGCAGCTTGCAAATCGGTTTTAAGAGCCGTCGGGGTCACAGAACTTTGAGAAACTATATTTTTCTAACCCCCAATTTCCTGGCAACCTGGTCAGCACATAAAAAAAGCTTGTTAAATAATTAAAATTTTTTTTGAAGTTTGCTTTTAATTAAAAAGGATGTATAATTATAACTTATATTCAAGCAAACCGGTTGAAAGGAACCAGAACCGAATCAGACTTAAAATGTTGTACATTTATTAAGCCATTATTTTTGAGGATTGGGAAATGCTTGACAAATCCGGGTTCAGGCTGGGTTCAGGATTATCAAAAATCAGGTTTCACGAACCGAACCGTACCAAACGAACCCATGAGACATTACTTCGAACCGTGAACCGAACCACAATTAAAATGTTCTACATACATTAAGCCATTATTTTTGACAATTGGAACATTTTTGACAAACCTGGGTTCAGGACTATCAAAAACCAGGTGTGACGAACCGCACCGAACCAAACGAACCCATGAAACGTTATTTCGAACCGTGAACCACAACCGTGAACCACAATTGAAATGTTCTACATTTATTAAGCCATTATTTTTAAGAATTGGCAAATGCTTGACAAACCTGAGTTCAGGACTATCAAAAACCAGGTGTGACGAGCCGAACCGTACCAAACGAACCCATGAGACATAACTTCGAACCGTGAACCACAATTGAAATGTTCTACATTTATTAAGCCATTATTTTTGACAATTGGAACATTTTTGACAAACCTGAGTTCAGTATTATCAAAAACCAGGTGTCACGAACTGAACCGAACCAAATGAACCCATGAAACGTTATTTCGAACCGTGAACCGAACCACAATTAAAATGTTCTACATACATTAAGCCATTATTTTTGACAATTGGAACATTTTTGACAAACCTGGGTTCAGGACTATCAAAAACCAGGTGTGACGAGCCGAACCGTACCAAACGAACCCATGAAACGTTATTTCGAACCGTGAACCACAACCGTGAACCGCAATTGAAATGTTCATTTATTAAGCCATTATCTTAAAGAATTGGCAAATGCTTGACAAACCTGAGTTCAGGATTATCAAAACCAGGAGTGACGAAGTGAACCGAACCAAAGGAACCCATGAGACATTAGTTTGAACCATGAACCGAACCGCTGAGAAAATCTGTTTGGTTTGCAGCCATGAAACATTTTCTTTGTTCTTTTGAAGTTGTAAGACGACATTTATCAGAAATTTGTGTTATTAAATAATCCGCATTGATTGCAAACCTACAATTAAAAAGTAATAATCAAACTGGATTACCCAGACGATTTGTATAGCTTCAATTACATGCGATGATTGGTATTAGATTGAGAAATGATTTCATTTGCGCAAAACTTCTGTGAAAATTCATTTGAAATTTCTTTGAAGGCAAAATGAGTGAGTTCTGTGTGACAGCGTATAAATGAGATTGAGTGGGAATCGGATTGGAAATTGATTGAATGAGATTTCCGAGACCAGAGTCAACAATGCGAGTATCCACTGGGCAACCGGGAAGTTAGGCTAGGAACCAGACACCGCAACGTCTATGGCTGCATTCACTATTCCAATGAACTAACCAGGCACAGAGTGATAAGCCATTGAGCCACTCAGCCAACCAGCCACCCATACACCCATGCACCCACCATCGAGGTCCTTGTTGTCCAAGGCACAGATCTGAAATGTAAACGGAACTAAAACCATTTTGAGCTCTGTCAACAAGCTAACATGGCTCTGAAAAGTGGGCTAGGACTAGGACTAGGGGACAGGTGGCGATGGGTTCGCTGCAATCACAGCCAAACGCGTCATTAACATTTCAATAAAAAAAACAACAAAAAATATAATATATAGATGAAGTATATAAAAAAAAAGAGGCAAATACAACGCTTTATGCAAATAAAGCGCACTATGAATGGCAATGCTGGAAAGGGACAGAGCAAAAAGAAAGCCACATACAATGTGTCCTACTTTCTGGCATACGAGGCGATGTTTCCCCTACGCGCTACGTGAGAGGCATCCTTTGAAACAGCAACAGCAACAGAAACAGAAACAGCATCCTCGTCCTGCAACAGAGAGCACACGCACACACAGCTTTCACATCCTGCGAGCATTAGAAAGAGAAGAACATCGCCAGCAATGGAGACAGCTATAGGTTGAGCAAGAAGAAGAACGAGAGCCTTGTCGCAGATTCGGCGCACAGGGGCGGCTGCTGCAGAGCCACAGGACACAGAACAGCACAGAACAGAACAGAGCAGAACTGAGCTGAACAGGACTTGGGCCACACCGAGTCTTTTCAGTTGTAGTTGGATAGTAAAGGGTCTTGGACGTGTTTTTTACAGCGCTCGCAAGGTAGCCAAGATAACATACAGTTAGAGTGAAAGCCCACAACCAGATATCAGTCTGGTACATCAGCATATATATGTAGAAATACATATATATATATATCCTTTTTTCTATAATTTTTTTAAGCTGCTATTGAACAAGTGACAATTGTGAACAAATACTGTTAAAAGTGATACACAAAATCTGTGCTGATTATAAATCAGTTGCAAGATGAACGAAAACCTATATACTACATATAGTATATATAAAAAACCAACAAAAAATATAAACATATACTAGATTAATAATACAGTGACTATAAATGAAAACTTTGTGTGGCTTTTTGCAAAAAATATTTGTGAAACAATTTGCTGTCTTGGGCATTGTCAAAAGGATGCGTTGGGCGCGCTAAGAACTTGTCTCTCCTGGTTTTGATAGCACCGGGCAGCTATACACACAAACATACATATCACACACCACACCACACACACACACACACACACCACACACACATACAGCATAAACAGCGCCTAGCTGTGAGCGCAAGTGCGCAAAAATGTGGCTCTCAAGTGTAGAGTTCGAGCTCCAGTGCGCTTAAAAAAAACTGTATGCAATATGTACTTACATACATATATACAGCTGTATACATAGCATACACACACACACACAGAGACACACAGCAGCCCACTTGTATTTGAGTTAATCTCACGCATACTTTCCCCTCTCTCTCTCTTGCGCGCTGTCGCTCTCGCACTCGCTTTCTCGCACAGCTTTTGGCGGAATGCGTGAGCGAGGGTTGAATTTTCGCTGGCGAGTTGAGTTGTTTACTCGTTGCGGCTGCGGAGAAAGAGAGGTCACTAGGTCGCTCCGGGACGCATTCCAAAGCAACAACACAGCAGCCGCAGCAGCAGCAGCAACAACAACAATAGCGCTTCAAGTGCGGCTCAAGATTTGAAGCTTTTTTGGCCACGCCTCATTTGCCCATTTGCCAAATGCATTTCAAATGCGTTCCACAAAATGTCAGAGACACACACACATACACGCCCACGCACACCCACACACCTCAGTAAGCGAGAGCTAGAACAACAAAAGATTTGTTGCATACTTTTGTGCGCTGACTGCAAATTGTTTCATTCAATTATACATTTCACGGCAGACAACAACGACATCGAGTGCATCAAGTAATTGTGAGATCGAAATAAATAGACAGTAAACGCAGTTAACGCTATCGATACGGTTATCGATATCGATATCAATTAAGTGCACAGCCGGGATCAATCAGCCAGCAGCACAACGGAGACCGACACGGAAACGGAAACCATGGGCGGCGGTGAAGTGAAGGTCGCTACCGTCGATGTTGAGGGCGGCGACAATATGGCCACATTGCCGGTATCCCGCTCCCACACCGCCGGTAGCACCGATAGCGCCGAGAAGAACAACGCGGCCAACAAGGAAATGGAGCTAAAGAATGTCATGCCACAGCCGTTGCAAAGGTGCGCCTACCCTGCCTGGGGAACCTAGTTAATGGGAGAGCGAAAAGGGAGTTAGCAAGAGCAGCTGGCAAGCGGTGCTGGGTGGGGGGAGGGGGGTAGCTGCGAAAAATGGGTGGGCAGTGCTACTCAAGGCCGCCAAAAGTGCCAGGCCCTCACTAATATACACACACACGCACATATAAATATGTATATAAACATACCATATACAATGTATACCACATAAAACAGCCAGATACACATCCCAGTAACTCCATTGTATATAGTAAGCTACACTGTATATACTACCTATACTATATAGTAAGCTAGAACATAATCTATGGTTATATCTATAGTATCAAGGGTTTTCTCATTGAGATCCCATCTAGGTTGTTTTCTGTCAATATTGAAGTCTTTCTTCCTAATCCAATGTATAAAAATCTCCCAATTGTATTTTTCCCTTATTATCGTTGGTTTTTCAGCACTAACTTGCACACATACAAAAATACATATGCATACATACATATATATATATATGTGATGTTTCCTAAGCCGCAAATTTAGTTACTACTAGTTGCCATAAAAAAACGCTGTGGTCCTGAATCCAACAATCAACAAAACACACCCCATGCCGATATCCTTGATTGTCGTAATACTCGCTTGTAGCTATCTACTAAGTACTTACATCTAAGACATCTTGTCGATTGTCGTCCTATAGGGTTTGCTACACGTTCAAGCCAAATCCAAATAAGCACAGTTTTATGCCAGCGAACATAACGGTGCAGGGCACTTACCAAACAAATCCAATAACGGGACCAATCGAACTATGGTAATATAAACTCCAACTATACATTAAACTCTGCTTAATTGCAATCCCACACAGTCCCCATCTAATAAAGCAAACAAAAAACACTCGCACAGAAACTTACTTATTCAGGTCAGTTCTGAATTCCACTTTCGAACTAAATCCACAGAAATATGCAAAGCATACTTCTTGGATACGTCTGTAAAATAAATGAATATACAAGAAAGCAAGGACATTAATTATATGCTGCTCTGAAAAGTATGCTACACGCTATTCGGTGGAATTGATTCGGAATGAAATTTAGAACAGGCCTTATGATATTTGTTTAGAGTGCCCGAATAGTTTACAAGATTCCCTCTTAAAGAACATTCCTCTCAAAGAAATATGTTTGTTGCTTTTTATTTTTCCAGTTTATCCCATACTCAGAAAGTTTCAATCAATTGAAATCACGTTTGTTGGCAGGTGAATTGCTTGCACACTTTGTTGTGCAACCAACGTCTGCACACGATACATAAGATACACATATATATATTGACAGCTTATCTACTGTTTACGTAGAACTGCTCGTATCCTGTTGTGCAAGTCGTCAAAGCGAGGCATATCAAGCTGTCACTTGTAGCTTACTGCTCATGACATTGATGACTTATACAATAATCCACAACGCAGTTTTATATAAGCTATGAAATGCGCAATTCGCAATTCGCACTGCAGGATACGAAACCGCATTTTATTTATAAACATGTTGTTGTCAAACATGTCAAATTGCTTGCGCTCGAATAAATACTCAACCAGGTCTTTGACAGGTGCACGTTATACAACTTTACGCAACAAGCGATACGTCTAACTTATCTTACGGTTACCTTCATAACGCGAAATGTCAAATACATTTCGTAGACACAAACACCCACACACCCACCCACACACACACACACACACTACTACATCCCAGCAGCAGCCCAACTACATATGCAAGTGGGCGTTGAGTTGTGTAAGTGGGCGAGCAGATCCTTGTATGCGACATTTTGAACAGCGATGCTTTCCGTTGATACCTCCAACTGGGTCACATAATGCAAATGAGTTGTATGTCAATAGAAGTGACGCACAGTGGTGAAATACTTAACTAATGAGCTTTAAATACAACAAATTCAACTTGAAATCAAGAACTTAGCACAAGTAGCCAGATCTTAAAAGATACTAAGAACATAAGAGGTTTATATTTGAAAGTACCTTTGAATGTCCTTGCAATTTAAAAGAAGCTTCAAGCTTTCCAAGAACTTTTTTTATTGGAACCAAGCGTTCCTCATGTATTCAAATCCTTAAAACTTAAAATTCACTGCTAAAAATAAATATTTTTGCATTTTCTTTAATCTGGCAAACAAATTTTGTGAAAAAGTTAATAACTTGAAGTTTCGCTCTTGATAACAAAATTTTAAAAACAAATAAAAGCAATAATTACAATAATAGTTCTTAGGTATTCAACTCTTGGTCAAAATGCATGCCAAAAATTCAAAATTAAAAAAAAAGGAGAAGAATTTTCACATATTTGTCGAATAAAATATTCTTTCTACTTATTTTTATAAAAATATATATCTTATGCAAAAAAGTAATATGAATTGTATAAGAATTTTCAAGGTTTTAGTATTTGCATTAAACATTTATATTGCAATACAGTAAAAGCTAGTGATGTAAAAACATCCATGTTTTGTATGGAAAACATCGGAGAACATCGGAGTACATCGATGTTTTCCATACAAAACAGGAGAACGTCGAAAACATCGATGTTCTTACATCACTAGTAAAATTGTCAGCTAGGCAACAGTTTTGTGGTTCGAACTTCAGTCAACAAATAGTTTCTCACCCAAGTAGTTCAAGGTTCTCAAAGTTGATAGCAAATAAAATATAGAAAAGGGACAGAAAAGATCTTATGGTTTGCGGTACACTTGCCCCCAATGTGAACAATAAAATATAGAACAGTGTAATTCGAACTTGTGAGCTCTGCTCTAAGCCCATGGTGCTCATAATAAGCGCTGATTGGCATCGAGCATCGAGAGGCAACAGCTTCAATGTGGCTGGTGTCTGATGATAGTCAATTAGGTATGCATGTGGCTGGGTTATGCACTCGAGCAGTCAAGGGGTGCTCTTAAGATGCATGAAAATCACACACACATAACACAAACACACACACACACACAGAGAGATTCACACACAGAAGCACAGTGAATGACACTTTTGAGTACACTTACTATAGAACTACCACAAATGATATGCAAACTAGGTAATTGACACTAACAAAGACCTACACACGATTGATTTGATTTGGGATTGGGTCCTGTACACACACTCACACACTCACACACACACACACAGACACAGCTATAGCTAGAAATATGTCAATTAATTAAGAATTGTTGACATTCGTTTACACAGGACATCGCTCTTCATTGTGACCAGTCTGGTGTATGCAATTCTATTGATTGTCGTTTGCATTGCGTATGTGATCAGCGATGTGACCACACACCGACTACCGGTGCTCTACTACGAGACGTTCTTCACATACTTATACGGCGCCAGTATACTCTTCCTGTTGTACGTCTTCTGTTTCCTGCTGCAGGGTAAGTAGCTTTAACTGCAAGTAACTCCCCTGTATATCCTTGTTTCTAACCGATATCTGCAGAGAGCTCTTGCTGCAATGGCGGCAATGGCGGCAGCAAGCCGAAACCCCAACCCAAAGAAAAGAAATCGAAGAAGACTAAGAATGCAGATCCAGCCGATTCGAAGGATGCGAAGGGCTCTAAGGACTCTGGCAAAGCCGGCAAAGGCGTCGCATATCAGGTGGGCTATACACATACATACTTTCAATTCCTGATCTATTCCGACCAACTTTTAAGGGTTATTTTGTAAGGTTGCTACATTTATTGAGCTGAAAAAGTAGTAAGTGAAATTAGAAATGTTCTGAAGAAATATTAAATAATAAAATAATTAAAAGTTAGCAACTAATTTCTGGGATAGTTTAATAATTGAATTCTTAAAATATAATTTAAGACTGCATACTATCGCATTTAACAATAAAAAACTATTGCACTATCGATATTTTATTCTGAGCTACCCTCAAGGTTTTTCACTAGATAAATATATTAATCAATCTTGATTAATTTATTAATTTGATGAATTCATTTTAATATATTTACTTAGCAATTAAATAAATACATTCAATTACTTACACTTCTATGTGTATGAACAAACATATGCTAGTTATCGATAGTATCGATAGGTACAGCTACTAGGTATTCACTATCGAAGGTCTTTTAGGTTTTTGAGTACCCTATAGAAAATTGAAATATGCAAAATATATTAATCAATCTTGATTAATATATTAATCAATTGGATGAATTCATTTTAATATATTTACTTTGCACTTTTATGAATATATTCAATTACTTACACTCTTATGTGTATGAAGAAACATTGGTTAGTTATCGATAGTATCGATAGGTACAACACTCGCTATTGAAGGTCCTTTAGGTTTTTAGGTACCCTATAGAAAATTGAAATATGTATAATATATTAATCAAATTTGATTAATTAATCATTTGATGAATTCAATTGAATATCTTTACTTTGCAATTAAATAAATACATTTAATTACTTACACTCCATGAAGAAACATTTGTTAGTTATCGATAGTATCAATAGGTACAGCAATCACTATGAAGGGACTTTTAAGTACCCTATAGAAAATTTAAAATATGCATGGGAAAAATCGTTCATAAGTTTATAGTTTCATTCATAGTTTGAGTAATTGAACGTGATTTATGTCAGGGCTTAAGGCTGGGTTGTGTTGCAGGGTTACGACCCACAAAACAATATATATCGTACTCGCACACACTCATCTGTACTCATCTGTCCAATGGGGTAGATTAGCAGTCTCTCGTTAATTATGTGACGACGTTTGCCAACTGATAAGGCCACATTAATTAAGCTGCTCGTATGAGTTTTTGCATTGCGCTGATTCAGTGACGATCTCATCTCGTTTCCACACACAATGCCCAACATGAGCTCTGTATATATGTACTTATGCTCTGTTCCCATAAGGGAAAAAGGTTATATTGTTCAATACTAGCCTTTTGAAATTTGGTATGCGTATATCTCTATATCTTATATCCATACAAGTGTGAAAATAGTTATGCCAGGTTGTTTCTCTTCCCCGCAAATAAGCCAAATCTCAAATCTTCCACAATTACAAGGCTGAACTTATTAAATTTTTGATATGAGAATTGTTTATAATCTCCTCAAAAAATATAACTTAAAATATTGGGAATAAAACAGTTTTGAGTAATGTAAATAATGATATGATAATAGTGATTTTCAGGCCTGTTCCCATTTCCGAGTACTTTTCATTCCGTGTTGTTTTTGGATTTGTTTTCCTGTTATCAATCGAATTTGCTTTTCAAGCCGCATATTCAATTGTATTTCGGAATTGAGAACCTATTCCGATTCGGAATGACTTGAAGGGAATCGAAAATGGGTACAAGCCCGAATATCACTTGAAGATGGGTTCAATTATATGTATTCAATGCCCGCCACTGGGCACAGAGTATACCGCAGTCGGGAGCTGTCGACTGAACTTGGCTAACTGTTCTTTTTCAACACACACAGGAAGCACCCGTGGATGCCGAGGTGGCCGTGACCCCGAAGAACGTACGCAAGCGCAAGACCACCCACAGCGATCTTACCCATGGAAGTTTCTTTCTGCGCGTCGGTGCCATCGGTAAACTATCAGATCCTTGGTGATCCTTGGGTCACTATTATTGATACACCTCTTTATTGGTTTCTTTTGTCTCTATGTGTGTGTGTGTGTGTGTGTGTGTATGTGTTTGTGTGTGTTTTATTATTAACACTTTTAGCTTTTGGACTTGGTGCAATGATCTATATTGGACTGGAGTTTGGATCGTTCTTTGAGATACCCTTCGATTCGCCCTGCCATCACATTCTGATTGGCGTCAATCCACTACTGCAGATGATCTTCACCTTTATGCAGATGTACTTTATATTCATGAATGCACGGGTAAGTCAATTCAGTCCAAAGTTGGGGCGCAGTTCATGGTCGAGTAGTACGATACCATATTAACTCAACTTTCTGTCTAAAACTAAAACACTGTAAGCCTAACTACTAAATACAATATACTACCTACTATTATCTACTACTACTACCTACTACCTACTACTATTGTATGTTAACATGAGAACACACAGAATAAAACAACCTAACAAATAGCCAACAAAGTCCCAGTCCTCCAACGGTCTAAATTGAGGTTAGTTTTAAGTTTAAGTTCACGATATACTCGTCGGCCAGAGAAGAAAGAGAGCACGTGATTCTAAAGCGTACAAATCGTAAAGAACTCATATAGTATTATGTTAAATCTCCAAATTCCTTATAGGTTGTGTTCTTGACGATTATCGTACTGGGAATCACGTGCCAAGTTCATTCTTTAGTCACGATCACGATCACGGTTCAGGCTCGGTTCGGTCATTCTCGCTGTCTCTATCATTCTAGCTCTCTCTCTCTCTGTCTCTTGCTCTCTCACTCACTTTCACTCTCTCACTCTCTCTTTTCGTCTGTATCGCTCGTTGAAATTGGCGTGTTAATTGGCAGTTAGTTCAGTTGAGTTAATTATCATTGATTCATCAACATTATCATCTGTCACTTTTATTTGTTTTCGCTTTGCTTCATTCAACAATGCAACAATGCAACATTCGCAACATTCGCAACATTCGCAACATTTATCGTCATACCCAAATATCAACCAATTTGATCCAAAATGTGTTTAAAATACGAATAAAATCGTTTTATTATCGGAACAATTACAATGTATTTTATGAACACTATCCCACATTCGGCCTAAGTCGAATATGCTCATTAAGACCAATGCCAAAAAACCATATTAAACAATAATAATTAGCAATATATCAGTTAACAGTTTAGCAGCTTAGCAGCATTCACATAACTAATTCACATTCACAACACGTACACCCATTCATTAAGCATTAATCATTCCAATATCACGTCATCATCATTCTTTTTTAAACAAATTTCGAAATTGTGCAAAGTACTTAGTTTTTTTAATGAACCATTTTTGTGTACATAATCCCACAACTCCGCCCCATTCGCGATCGCAGACTAGGCCACCATTTCAGGTACGATATACAAATCATTTTCTACTCTACTCTACTCTACCTTACTCTACTCTCTACCCTACGCTCATATCTCTCACATAAGCATATCTATATGTATGTGTCGTATTAGACTAATAATACTAAAATATATTAATATATAGTTTAAACTTAATTTTAACTACTTGTAAACTTATGTACTCGTATATTTAAGGGTTTCGGGCTTGGGATAAGTCATTATTATTGCTATATACGAGTATATACTCTTGCAGATGACATACATTAATAATAAATAATCACCTCCGTTCTAAACTCCACTTCTGAATCAATTCCACTTTATACTTTAAGAATCGCCTTAAAATTGAATGGGCGTACCTCTAAGTTAAGGGTTTTCAATATTCTCTACTCTAACGAGTGCTCTAGGGAAGTGTACCTATTTTTAAATTTCCCAAACACATCTTACACATTTACATTTGCATTAAGCAGTTCAGCGGCATTGCAAGCAAGCAGATCACTTCAAATGGTGGCTGCCGCACTGCAGTACCGCTTCAAGTGGTGGCTGCCGCTCTGCAGTACCGAAGCTAGTTTCTTGAATAACTTCTGTGTTTATAATCCGATCGACTTGAAATATCTTTTAAATTGTCCTTGTAAACCGTTTTTATTTGCTTCAAGCAGTTCAGCAGCATTGAGAGCAGTGGTGGCTTCGCAACTCACTGCAGTACCGAAGCTAGTTTCTTGAATAACTTTTGTGTTTATAATCCGATCGACTTGAAATATCTTTTAAACTGTCCTTGTAACTTGTTTTTATCGATGTGCAGGGGGATTATACAAAATGAAAGGAATCTTGACCTGCGACCGTTATACAAGAACCGACATTCCAAATGTACCAAATTGTACCTCTAGCTTTGTGGATTTGATTCGAAAGTGAGGTTCGGAACAGATCCGTACGTTTCGTATCATTTGGGAAACTTAAGAATTTGGGTATTATTCTGTAATTTTTGGTAATATTGATTCTAAAGTGAAATTCGGAATGTTTCTTATTAGGGAAACTTAAGAGCTGCTGCAAGAGTATTGATACTTCGTTGAATGTACGAGGATTGATTTCCGTTTATAATATACATACTTATACTTATACTTATATTTTGTAAATACATATACACAAATATATATATAGTGCTATATCCGCGATTCCCATATGTACTCAAGGTTGCGCCTGCGCACTGCTTTTTCTCTCTCTCTCTTCTCTCCCACCCTGCGCTGTTTCTCTGTGGCTTTGTCGCTTTTCTCGAGCAGCTCAACATACACCGCTTCAAGGTGATTGCCCGCTTCGGACTGATGCATGTGGTGGCCACCAATATCTGTGTGTGGATACGCACCCTGGTGAAGGAGTCGCTGCTGGAGATCACCATCTATCATCAGAAGCGCGAGCCGGATCCGGATGCCTCCTCCATATCGCATTCGCTGAGGCAGCATACGCTGCGTCACGCTGGCACCGTGCTAAGGACCCACGCAGGACCCAACAGCGAATTCGAGGTGCTGGACGGTGAGGATGTGCTGCCCAAGAACGTCTACAAGAGCGACAATGTGCTGTCCAAGCTGGTGCGCAATACGGTCGATGGCATTTCGAAGAGCCTGGGCATGAGCGCTGACGTGGCCAGCACCACCACCAGTAGCACCACAACGAGCACCACCAGGGCGCCATACACTACGCCTGGCTATCAATGGCACAGCACTACTATGGCACGCAAGCTGAAGAAGTTTATCACTAGCACCACCGCTGCCACCAGCACCACCGGTAGCAGCAGTAGCAGCAGCAGCAGCAGCACAAGCACCACCACCACCACCACCTCAACCACCAGCCTACCATTTGGCAGCGCTGCCACTGCCACCGATATGAGCAGCACAACCACTGAAACACCCTTCAACACCCTGCAGCGCATCCTATCAAGCGCCGCACCGAGCCACACGCCCGTCGATGTTGCCGCACCAACGTTGCCCGCTGCTGCCGATGGCAATGGCGTCATTGCCACCGCCACATCCGGCGTATCCTCATTCCTCAACAATCTGGTCTCGTCCACGCCAAGCACAAGCGTTAGCGCCAGCACCCCAGCCCTTAGCACTACCGAGAGCACCGTCAATCTGATGAACAACCTGTTTGAGAATAGCTTCCAAACGTATTCGGATTTGTCGCATGATGAGCCAAATGGCCTGGTTGCGTTTGAGAATTTGGAGAGCCTGGATAGCATTTATCCGGCGGCGCTGTCTTCCAACATCGGCACACTCAATTCCACCGCCTGTGGACGCATTGACATTATGGGCACCATCGTCTATGATTCGGCGCCGTATCTGTATCCGTTTATCATTGAGTATTCGCTAATTGGCGCGGTGGTTTTGTATGTCATGTGGAAGCACATCGGCCGCTATCCCGGCAGGCTAACCGATGAGGATCTCGAGCACAGGCTCGAGGTGATGCTATCCCGTCGAGCCGTTGCCATGGCGCAGCAGGCACGTTCCGGTCGCGTCGACTGCGTTGGCTCCTCGAAGGGTTTGTTCTTTGGTCTGTTGTTGTTGGTCGGCGCTCTGATTTGTTTGATACTCTTCTTCGTCTTGGTGCGTCATCAGCAGTTCTCGCTGTTGGCCATTTATCTGGCCGATGCCAGCCACTGCATCCTGATGGCCTTTGCCATACTTGCCATCATTGTGGGCTTTATCAGGTGCGTACAAAAAATACTTAATACACACAAAAGTTAACTCAGATCGAGATTTATATAAATATATGTATCTTTATTTTTAATAATACAAATCCGAAACATCAAATAATGCTGAACTTTCAATATCTAACATGATCAATCAAGATCTGTAGTGATCAATATTCCTGAAACTTACAGAAAAATATTAATCAAGATCAAAAAAAAAAGTGAATTTTATTTACTTACAGTAAAATATATTCCTCAAAATAGAAGAAATATTACTTCATTTTCATTTTGAATGTCACGTACCGTATACCATACTATATATAGTGTGTACAAACACATATAAAGCTACATTTTCCAATTACACCAATAACAATAAATATAGAACTAAATTATTTCAGTAGATTCTGGAATTAGTCTTGCAAATATCGCAGACTAATTCTTTGTTTTATCTACCTTTTTGCTGTCACGTCCGTATACAAACATTTCTTAAAATGCAATTTAGTTCCATACTTTCGACAACTGTCAGCCTTTAGAGCAAGAATGACTCTAATAATACACAAAACTTAAACCATTTTCCTTACTCGCTGCTGTCACGTCCGTAACACTAGAAATATCCATATACAATTTACAAACGTCTGACTGCAGTTTAGTCTAAAACTAAAACCATTTCATACTATTCTTAAAACAGGGTCAAGAACTTGAAATTCCGCTGCGAGGAGCAATCGAATTTGAATGACATTTTGCTGCGCATCTCGGCCTTTGGACTGTTCACCTATTCCGTATTCAGCATTATTGCCGGCAGTCTTAAGATGCTGGAGAATGAGCCCAGTCTGCTGGTCACAGCCACTGGAGGCGTTGCCGTATTCCAGGTCATCTTGCAGCTGCTCTTCATAGCCGATGTATCGCGCCGTCGCGTCCACTTGCCGGAGCACGATCGGAGCAAGCCGGGACGCCAGATTGTTACCTTCCTACTCATCTGCAACGTGGCCATGTTCGCCATTTACACATTCGAAGCTCAAAAAGTATTCGCCAATCCTGTAAGTAGATATGTACGTAAGCGAGACTGAGTTAAGTAAGACGATTAAAGCTCTCGTTCGTTTTATTCGCTGTTCGTTATATGTTATTCGTTATTCGGAAACGTACTAAAATATCATTTAACTTCAACTACAATTACTTCAGTGCATAGATACTAAATTACAATTACTTAATTAATGGTAATGAATGTTTTAATTACTATTGCGGTTCATTTAAATTCAATCGAACATAATGGTGCCTCAACATTTTAATTACTTAAGTAATTGTGTTTAAATAACGTAATTACTCAGGAAGACTCTATATCAAAACTTAATTAATTTCAATTACTCATGTAATTGTGTTTTAATAATGTAATTACTTATGAAGAATCTATACGCATTAGCGTTTCAAGAACTTTGAATTTCGTATAATTAATTTTTATGCACAATTCCTTGATAATTACAATAGTAATTAACATGAGAATTACTGAGTAATTACTTTAGTAATTGTAATTTGGAAATATATTTAGTTTTCTATATCAAACGCATGTTGAAATCTAAAGTATTTTGAAAACATTCGTCGGGCAAAATTATCGATAAGGATATGCATGCATTTTCAATATTATTATTCGCATCTATTATTGTTGCTGTATTTTGATTTCCTATTGAAATTCGAATCAGTCGCTTATTAATTACATAGAGCTTAAAAGACCATCGATAAATCTTGTTTTCTGATTCACTATCGCGGTTTTTTCACTATCGATGCTATCGATAACAGTGCGATTTCATAATTTTAAGTTATTATTTCAAACTGAAAATAACTGAAATATAAATAAGTTCATTTCCATTGTACCTTACAATTATCGTTCGATAGTATGGATAGCTTATGCTTATAAAACTATCGAATGTGGAGACTATCGATGGTTTTGCAGCTCTACCAAGCGGCTGCTTTCTTAAGGTGCGGTTACACGATATGGCATTTTGCCACATATATGTAATATCGTTATCGAAATCAACCGTCAACAATTTTATATGACAAACGTAAGAAAATATTAAAAATGTTAAGCTCATATGGCACGTTTCTACCATAGATATGTATCTTTGATTTGCTATATCGTGTGAGCAGGTATTTCAATTACAAAATTTATGTGGCAGCCTGCCATACCGCACTCACACGCTATGGTAACTGTTGACTGCCCCATATGTGGCACAATGCCATATCGTGTGGCCGCTCCTTTACAGTTATCGTTCGATAGTACGATAGCTTATACTCATAAAACCATCGAGTGTGCAGACTATCGATGGTTTTGCAGCTCTACCAAGCGGCTGCTTTCTTATAACTCTGATCTGTGGAGTGTTGTGCATGTTATTTGTGGTTTACCCAACTCAAACTGATTAATTACTTACTGATTATATTACTCTCAACGAAAACAGGTGCAGCTGGAGTTCTACGGATTTGTGCCCTGGTCGATCATACAGCGTATTACACTGCCCCTGTGCATTTTCCATCGTTTCCACAGCGCCGTGACACTTGCTGAGATCTGGAAGACCACCTACAAGGCGCGCTTGGAGTAAGCACCAGGATGCTAAATCGAAGAATAATGTAATGCACCAAAAAAAGCGGAAGAAATGAAAAAAATTTATAGCGAAACGAAACGCAAATGAAAATGAAAATGAAAGTAAAAAGCTAGTTTCGAATTGCATATTAAACAAAATACATAAATATATACATATATATATCTTCACATATATATATATATCTATATATATATATATTATAATACTTTTTGTTTTTAGTTACGCGTATGTATTTAGGTTAACTAAGTTCAAAATGCGAAAACAAGAAACAAATTACAAAAGCGAGCAACAAAAGTACGAGTTGTATCAAAGAGAGCTAACTCCCAAAGCAAACCATTGGACCATTGCGTGGTTTTAGAAAGCATAAGCCAAACTTTAAAAAAAAACAAAAAAAAACAAAAATTCAAACATATAAAAACGAATTTTAGATTCGGTATTATCAAAATGATAAACAAGCAACTACGACAAGCCAAAACTTTGGATGAAATCAAACAACAATTGTTGAGAAAATTGTGAAATGCATCAAACAATTTTTGAAAGGAATGATTATTGCTTGTTGCTTTTTTAAAATACTATATATATATATATGTGTTTAAATAAGATTTTGATGTGGAAAAACTTAAGAACTAAGTCATAGCGTTTACAGTTCAAAATGCATTTCTGCAACATTGTTTTTTTCTCTCCTTATTTTTTTTGTTTTTCAATTTTCCTTTTTTTAAGTTGTTTACTTAAAAAATTGAAGGAAAAATATATTTATAATAATTTAATGTTAATGTCTGTACTATATTTATATACTTACTTATACTCTATACTATATAATTTCTGCTTTATTCATGCATGTTTATTATTGTTTAACTCGCTGCAATGTCTGTGTAACTAAAAGTTTTACTTTTATATATTTAATATTTAATTGTTTTTTTGTTTTTCATTTCTTATGCAAACCAATTAAAAACGAACATATATAACAACTAAGCAAAGAAAAAAAAACAAAACAAAATCATAAAATTTTAAACAAAAAGGTTGTTTACTTTTTGCGTTTGCAGTATTCCAAGGTGCTTAGGTACAGTTGGATAAATATTTCAAGGCACAGCGCCGCCAAGTATGCAGCGATTTTCAGGCCAAAAGTACACACACACCCACACCCACACACACACACACACATACATATGGTATGCCATGAAAAGCGTTGGAATAAAGCGCGAGCATTTAAAAAAAAAAATATAATCACGAATTCATTCAACATTTTTGTGTAAGTTTTCGATTTTTGCCATTCGAAAAAACCAGCCGAAGACAAACAACAACAACAACAACAAACTGTGATGAATTATATTGTTTATTAACTTTGGATACGTTTAAACTATTTGACTTGCATTGAACATTTTACTTTTAGCACTTTTCAACACCCAAAAACCATAAAACTACAAAAGATTTAAGAATACGGCTAAGCTGCGTTCAACCAACTTCATGGCCCATACAAATGAAACAACAACAACAACAATGAAGGATATATACACAACAACAACAAGAACAACAAGAAAATACAACAAATTCAAAACATAACGAAAAACAACATGTTGCGGCTATAAAAAAGCCAAAACCAAAAACATTTTTAATATTTATATATATATATATATATATATATATATAAATACAAAGTTTATAAATGTCCATTTTTTGATTATTAGTAGTGATGTTAAATGAGAAACAAAACAAAAACAAAAACTTAATAGTAATTATAATAATTTAAATATGTATGTAATAGCTGCAAAAACAAAAACAAAAATATATATATATACTATATATATATATATATATACATATATACTATTAAACAAAAATGTCGTATGTGGTTAGCCAGAACAATTCTTGAATCCCCGAACAATGGAAATGCATTTAGGAGATGACAAAAAAAAAGAACACGAAAACGTTTACAATTACAAGTTAAGAACCATTTTTAAAGATATATGCAACGTATATCTATAAATATATGTATACTAACCCACCAAATTCAAAGTATTTCAAAGTTTTATATGGATGTAATACAGTTTAATGGGGCAGAAAACAACATTCAACATTCAACGCGGCCCCAATACAAAAATTCCATAACTAACAACAACTATACAACTATAACACCAAATGAATAGTGAACAAAAACTGGCTCAAATAGGCAACAACAACAGGGTAAAAACAAGTATAGAAAAACAAAAAAGAAAAACGATAAACTTTAAATTGAATGTCATTTTACCTGTTGCCAAAGACCAAAACAAAACAAAAACAAAATAATTAAGTATATCTCACTCAGAAAAATGAGATATGTATCAAATTTTGAGTGTTCGTGTTTTCAATTTACATATTATTATTATATACATATATACACTGCCGTCTCTTGTACTACTCATACTTATGTACCAATATATATACAACTATATATACATAGGCAAATACAAACGAACAACATCCATATGTTTGTATACAACGAGTAATACAAATAGGACGTTGCGCTATACGTGATCAAAGCAATCCAAATTTAATCAGTAAACCCTCGAGACAGACCAAGCATATTTATAAATGCCGTACTGTTGGGACTTATATTATACTCAAATTATTGTCATTAAATTAATTATATAATTATGAAACTCCATTCTAAATACGATTACATTTAAGTTACGCTCAAGCAAGCATTGTTCAATGTAATATGTGTCAAATGTTTGTGACTACTATTATTAGTTTTTAGGTTTTTCTGTATGCGATCATGATCGCCGTGAATGGGCCACATATATCTATCTATATGGATAATCAAGGCAAATTGTACGCTCTCAGTAAAGAAAGTAATCGACACTCTTTCATCTATGCCATAGCATACTTATGAGCGCTTACGCTCGCTCTCTCTCTCTCTCTTTGCTGTTACGTATTTGCTGGATATACTACATACATACATACAAACATACATACATGCTTACAGAATATATGTATATGTTGTGTGTATTATGTGCTCAAATGGCGAATATAATAGTATATGTACTTGTGTGTAGCTTTTAGTAATCGAAACAAATATATATATGTACACATAACTCGTACATATTTCGTACATATTCGTACATATGCAAAATGATAAGACAAAGGAAAAGAACGTAATTGGAGAATCGGAGTAAATTCATATTGTATATCTAATTGTTTTTCCTTTAATATGTATTTAGTTTACAAATAAGATCATATTTTATGTAATTTTAAATAACTACAACATAAATTATTGAGTGTTTCAACTAAGTTGTATAATTATAAGTGAAATTTACAAAGAACGCGTCTAGACATAATGGAATTATGTAACTGTATTTCAAAATGCATGAGAAGATCGCTTCTTCGATATATCCGCACAACAACCAAATAACCTAAAAACGCACAAGAACAAACACCAACAACAATGAAATCCATAAACAAATACATAGAAAATGATAACATTCGTATAAATATACTATATATATACATATGTGTAGCTATATATATATATACATAAGTACATATATATATATAGGCAATTTCAGTAAAAATAAAACCAAATGAAAGTAAATCAATACATACATATACATATTAACGAAATGGAAACATTTAAGCGAAATTTACATGCATTTAATATACATTTTCCCATAACCACTAAAAAAAAGAAAAACCAAAACAAAAGAAAAACAAATAAATATAATAATAACTATTATAATACAATTCGAAAATCAATCACAAACGATTGGACAAAGCTATCAATGATTCGAAAATCAAATTGTAAGCAATTTGAAATCATTGTCGCATTTTAGATACCAACATATTTCCAAGCGCGAATACATTTCGTTAAAACACTCACAATGCTCAGCACTCGAAACACTCGAAACACTCGAAGCAACTTGCTGCTCGCTGTTCGAGTGCACTCACACTTACACTCACACTTACAGACATACACACAGACATGCATACATATGAATAAATTACATAACGAACGCAAACGTTGATGGTAAACGAAGCTAAAATGAAAAAAAGTATATAAAACAACAAGAAATGGCATACAAGTAATTTTAAATTGAATAAACTTAGTATTAAATATGTACAACAAACTTAAATGTGTTTTATTTATGGGCATAGATCATCGGGAACCTAAACCATACCCATTCAAGGATATCATTCCGCTTGGAATTCATCAATTCATCAGCAAGTTTGTCGCTTTGTTTAGTTGCAAATATTCCCTAAACGAACAATTAAAGTGTATGAAATATTTAACAGGCTTACCGACAACAATTCAGGATGAATATACTATATCGGATGCTGGCAAGCATCCTCATCACTGAACTTATTGTTAGAGTTTGTTGACCAAACTTTTCCACCAGTGTCACTTCCTTTCCCCTGGAGTACGACAGGGCGACCGAAGGTCAGTCATCGGACCAAACGTAGTTAAAAACTGGGGTATCCGGGGCCAACTAAAAAAAAATAGTGCAATTTTCACCATCAGAGCTGTTCTGAATATCACATTTGAATTAATTTCACAGAACCTACAATTTGGAATATTCTTCCCCCTACCAAGAAGCGCTCCTTGGATTGGATTGGATGTTCCTTTAGTTTGATTAACGCTTTGCTTAAAAACCTCCTTTGTGGTTCCTTGGCGTTGCCTTTGCGATCCTGTTATTTGAGTCCCAGGACGGTGGTAATAACAGGGAACTTGCTGAAGCCTAAGGACAGCTGTCAAAAGAAATATTAGAATATGTTGAATGGTTCTTAATTATAAGATCTTACCTTTTTCCCTTCCTTCTTCGATCTGAGCTGCCGAAGAAATTCTAAAGGAATTCATATGGTGTTAGGGTCATTAGAATCTCATTCTCAAGCAAATATGAATAATCTAGTCAAGGCAATAAGACAATTCAACAATATATATTCTTAGTACTTTTCATTTCGCAATGGTCCTTCAGTGTTTTATTAAGAGGAGCTGGTTCATTATACGATATACCCTTTTCCTGCTTTGGAGCACACAAATCTGTGGCGGAATTTGGCACACAAATACTTAAACTGTTTTGGAAACTGAATGGTTATTATATTAATTGCTCACATACATATTTACATACATATAAATATATTAATTCATACGCTTAAGCTATGGTCCAGTTGGATGCATTAGTACGGCGCAGCTGTCACATTCAGATTCACCTGGAAGCTGGCAAATCGATAGGCACGACTGTCCGCATCGCGCACCAGGCAGAGTGGCGGCTGTTTCTTGGCTCCAGCTGCTCCTTCGCCTGCATCTGCCAGCAGCTGGTGCAGTCCAGCGGCCGTCACGTAGCCCACCCCGCAGACGGTGGCCTCGATGAAGCTGAAGCTGGCGCTGGTCACATAGCCGAATACTTCGCGAGTGCATTGCCGGCGTACGCTATCGTGCGTCTCGGCCGGCTGCGTGGGCAGCCAGAGGCGGCACATGTTGTCCAACTGTTCACGCACCAGTGTGTCTGTTTGGGCTGGTCTAATTTTAACGCGTCGGGTGCTCGTCTCCTGCAGACGACGCTTTTCGCGGACGCGACGAGCTCGCAAACGCTTCAGCTGTCGCTTGTGGTTGAGGCGCAGATCCTTGCGCAGACGCTCGTTCAGATCTGGCAGCGTTGGCTCGCTGTGCACGGGCGCGTGATCATGGCGCTTGACCTGCCGCCAATGATGCTTCCAATCGGCACGCGTGGGCAGGCAAATCAATGCATTGTCCTTGAGATTGCCGCGCGACTGCAAGCGCAATTGTATCTGAATTAGACACTGGTCCGGCAGCTGTGCTGGCATTGCTTGGCGACGCCGCAAACTCTCATCTAAACGCTGCAACAGCGCACGATCCCGCATCACATAAAAGCCGTCCACAGTCGGCGAGGATGATTTGCGGCGCCAATCGCGCACCAGCTGCTGCCAGGGCGCCACAAATGGACTGACCACCGCCAGCTTGCGATAGTTGCAACGTTTGTTCGGAGGCAGACGAAAGTAGCGGGCGCTACGCTCCGCGGCAGCCACCGAAGCCCGCTGTAAGCCTGCAAATGAAGAAACAAGCAATTGTTAGATGTCTCAGTCTAATGAAAGCTAACTCACCCGCCACCGTGTCCGGTAAATGCTGATCGGCGCCTGCCTCCCTGGCTACCGAGTCGAATTCACGCAATCCGCCCGGCTTGGCGCCCCACATGATGAGCGTCAGCCATAGTGGCATGCCGTAGCGTGCGGGCGCAATCACATCCCAGCCAGAGCCATAGCCTAGGCGATTGTATTGTGATTGCTGTGAGCCAGGACGCTGCACGAGCATCAGCGGCACTGGCTGCATTTGCTGCTCGAAAGCACACGGCTCGCCCGGCACAACAGAGTGCTGCTGACGCAGCTGATCGTAGGCGTGTGTCGTTAACATCTGATTGCCGAGACGCTTACGCAGCTCCAGTTGCCACAGCGGACTGTTGGGCAGACAAGCTGGCTGCGACACAAGCAGCTGACCAGCTGAGCTGCCTGCTGCTGCTTCAGTTTCTGGCTTGGCTGCCTTGCTGCGCTGCTTGGGCCTCTGCAGACGCGGGTCAACAACATTGAGACCAATAATCATGTTTGACAGCAGCTCACTGGGCGAGCTGAGCTGTAACGCGGCCTCGCAGTAGCTGGCCTGTGAATCCAGCTGTTCCGACATGGCTGGCAGCTTACGCTGCTCAGCCAGCCAGTGTGCCTGGGTGCTGTCCTCGCTGCTGAAACGGTAGGCACGCAGACTTGAGTAGAGCACGCGCTGGGCATGCGGTCCGGTCAGGCGAAAGCGATTGAACTGCTGCTGCAAGAGCAGCATGTTCAGGCTGCTATCCTCGTTGACGTAGTGTCTGTGACGCTCAAACGCTTTGGTGTGGGTCAAGAAACGCTCTGGCTGTTCCGTAGATTCGCCAGGCAATTTCACCTTTTGCTGTTTGGTGGATTTTAGCTCAAACACGTCTATAAGCTGGATAAAGGTCGCTTCAGCGGCAGCAGGATGCAGCCACAGCCATAGCGTGCGATGCTTTGCCTCCTCCTGCTCTTCTGGACGCCACATGAAGCTGGCACGCTGCAGTGCACCCAATGGATACTGGCCATCGGCAAAGAGCTCGATACTGCCCTCACGACGCCCGCTGACAAATGTCTTTGCCGCAATGCCCAGGCCACAGTCTGGACTTGTGAGGCGCGCAAAGCCGGCACGCAGCAGCTCCAGGCTGCCCTGCAGCTGCACGCATATGTAAAAGGATATGTCCTGCAGCAGACAGTGCTCGGCACTGGCGCGATAACAGGCTCGGTACGTCTTGTCGCAGCTGGCATACGGCAGCCGATAGCCCCAGCGATCGATCATATGAAAGCGCTTCGCATGCCAAATGTGTGTCTCCAGCCAATAGTGCTTGCGCTGCCGGCGTGCATATTCACGCATCAGATTCTTTGGACGGCGACGGTATTTGCGAGATGGACGCTTATTATTCACCGGCTGGTTGCCTGCCTTGCCCATTTGGGATTTGTGGGCGGCGCGATATTTGCGAGGCAGTCGCTTGGGATGATGCGACATGGCGCGTCGGCGCATGTGCTTTGGTAGCGTTTGAAAGATCAGCTTGCTGTTCGTCGGCAGCTGGGCCTCGGCAATCAAGGACTTAATCTCCTTCAGGGCTCCAGCTGCATAGTGATAGGTGGACACATGGCTGGGCAGCGTTATGCGACCACCAACGCTGGTGTCGTACTCCAGCTTGGTTGTGGCCATGTCCTTAATTTTTGTTATGCTTTTTATGTCATTAAAGTCGTACACAACTATTTAAACAAAATAATTTAAAAGTGGGCACGTGTAGCGGCTATGGATGAACTATAAAAACACGGTCACATTGAAGCGCAGTATCGATATTTTGACTGATTAACTGGTAAGTTTCATCGTTGACATTTATTCATCCATATTCTTGTATAATATGCGATTTTACTCTTGCATTTCTCCAGCAATTAATTTGACAACAGAATTGTTGCCTTGCTTTTTAAGACATTTGCATTTGTCCTTTATTATTGACTTATTTTTGCTTAATATCAAATAAAATCCCATTACGGAATACCCCATTAAATACCATATATCGATTGATTGTCAAAAACCTATCAGCTGTCATTGCACAGCACTGACAAGTAGCGAAAATTGCAAACAGGCGTCTATCGATAACGATATCAAATAAACAATCTAGTTTTGTGTTTTGTACTGAGAGAGCGCATCATTTTTGCGTGGAAGCGGCTTATAATGCAAGGATGCTGGCCAGTGCAGCGGTCACAGCTTTTGCTGATCCTGATCCTGCTCATGCTCGCCATTGCACAGGCAGCAGCATCTGGCCACACACCAAACAATAGTACCAAGACTAAAGGCAGCCCCTTCAAGAACGGCAACAGCGTTTGTCAGCTCCAGCTCTTTTGGCGCACCCAGGATAGATACACCTGTCCAGCTGATATACGGACGCTGCGCGGCACCGTCTATATACTATACGATGTAAACATATCCGAGGGCTTCAATTTGCGACGCGATGTCTACATACGCATGGCAGTCTTTGTGCGTCGGCTTCGGCGGCGCAAGCGGTTTCAAAATGTGCGTCTTGTGCTGCCGCCCTGGCCACGGCTCTATCATTGGCACTCACATGGGCTGGCCCAGAACGATCTGCTTTGGCGCAATTTCTTCGATTTGGCCAGCCTGCGACGCTATGCGCCCGTGCTCGATTATGACGAATTTGTGGCCGAGTATGCAATGTTTGGGATGCCAGCGCCGCCATACGTTCATGTATCCCAGGTCTTCCGACTGACACACTACGAGATTATGATGGAGCAGGGCGTCTTCCGTGACAAGTACGAGCGTGAGGCGCTCGATCCCCTAGCGTCACGCACGGACGCGTGCAATGAGAAGTCCATCAGCGGTGGGCCGCTGCTGCAGCAGAGCCTGCTGCGCTACGATCGCTATCATTGTGTGCGCTTCCAAGGCAGCGCTGGCCTGCTGGAGCGCATGTTGCGCGAGGCCATTGACGAGGATACGGCGGGTGCGGACGATGCTGACGATATGCGCGTCTATGCGGTGCTGAGTGCCGAAACGGTTCTACACGACAATTGGGGCGATGAGCACTTTTGGCTGGCACGTCGCTCCATGCGCTTTGCCCAGTCGCTAACCAGGGTCGCTGCCGAATTTCGAATGCTATCGCTCAGCACCACAGACACCACGGCTGGCATACAACGACCAGCCATGTGGGAGCTGGAGCGTCCAAAGCGTGATGCACGCGGTGGCGACTATTTGTGTGCACATCTGCGACGTGGCGACTTTGTGCGTACCCGGGAGTCAACCACACCCACCCTGAAGGCGGCAGCACAGCAAATCAAACAGCTGCTACGTGCATTCAATTTGACTACAGTATTTGTTGCCAGCGATGCAACGCCATACGAGCTGCTCGAGCTGAAGGAGCTCTTCCATAGATTTCGCTTTGTACACTTTACGCCGGAATCAAATGCACAGCGACATCAGCTTAAGGATGGCGGCGTTGCCATTGTCGATCAACTCATATGCTCCTATGCCCGACACTTTGTGGGCACCTACGAGAGCACATTCACCTATCGAATTTATGAGGAGCGCGAAATTCTTGGGTTCAGCAAGGCGAGCACCTTCAATACATTCTGCAAGGCTCTGGGCGGCAACTGTGCCCGGAATGCCGTCTGGCCAATTGTCTGGAATGATGACGAGGATAGACTTTACTGATTCCAATTCAAATCGTATACCTAATGCTCGCTCAATGTCTCTATCTCTTTCTCTTTTGTATGTCATACTAGTTAAGGTTATTTTTAAATACTTATACTGTATAACTTTGAACAAACTGCGATGCTGTACCAAAAATTAAACACTTTAAATGGCAAACCATTTATTAAGCTCACTTTTTCAAACTAAATATTACAACATTTTCGAATTGCTTCGGGTTTTTGGCAACCGCCAGCGAATACTCAGCCTTTCTCTCTCTTTCTTGGACCAAGAGAAAATCCTTTGAATACCTACACAATATAACCAAAAACCAACCAATTAAACTG
Organism: Hirtodrosophila histrioides; assembly: GCA_037075165.1. NCBI lineage: Eukaryota > Metazoa > Arthropoda > Insecta > Diptera > Drosophilidae > Hirtodrosophila > Hirtodrosophila histrioides. The sequence continues at coordinate 4,596,387 of JBAMCL010000444.1, forward strand.
AGAGTTCGAAGACGCAAATGACACGAAAAGTTACTTCAAGACATCGCTTATAGAGTTTAGTTCTTGGTATCCTGAGAACTTGAGAAATATAAGCGTATTTGTCTTGGTAACGGCTCGGAAATTGGGGGAAGGATTACAGTATAATTACTTTCCTATGCTCTTAAACAGGGCGCCAAGCCGAAACTAAGCTATTATACTCGTATTATAGCGAATATCCGCTATATATCATCTAGCAAGATTCATATACTACTGTAAGTGGAATTTAGTTATGCGATAAGCTACTTTGAACTTAACTAGGATCTTGTCAATCAGTAATATTATAAGAAAAAGAATTTTGTCATACAAATACTCATATTGATACGATACGATTCAAGATGGATTATAAGGGATTTTTGCAACCTAATTATTTACAAAAAAGTGTACTAAAAGAATGAAAGAAACCAAGATATCAGCTGTGCTTCCGTTTTTGAAACTGCCAAAATTTGCCAAATTTACTCTTATAATTTCGTAGGAATAGGTATAATTCGGAAATCATATATAAAAAAGTAATATGGAGGGGAAACGAAAGCTGCTGTTGACAGCAACACCTTATTTAATTAAGAAAACTAAAAATTAAAAGACATCAATACCAAATTTCAAATGAATGAGCTTTAATCGATTTAAAACGACACAAATTTCGATAGATTTGCTTTATCAGCCTATCGATATAGTTTGTAGTTAATAAGCAGAATTTCGATAACTCGCCTTCAGTTTATTTTACAATTGTTGCACGTGTTCTGTTTTAAAGTCAATTATTATTATTATTTTTGCTTTGCCAAAATGGGCAAAAAGAACAAGGAGGGGGCCAATCTGGGCCGCCAGTTAATCAAGGATCGCTTTGGACACAAACCACGCCGCAAGGTGGACAACGATACAATGGTGCGTAGTAAAATGAAACTATTTACATGCGCACATATAAATATGTTTATACTAATACATACATATATAGCTGCACACAACGGAACTTCAGGATGGCTATGACTGGGGTCGCCTAAATCTGTCCTCCGTAACGGAGGAGTCCTCGTTCAATGCCTTTCTGCGCACTGCGGAGCTGGCTGGCACAGAATTTCAAGCTGAGAAACTAAACATTACATTTGTGAATCCCAAGCAGCGTGTGGGTCTGTTGAGCAAGACACAGGAGCAGCAATTGCATAAGAAGCATGCCGAACATAAGGATCAGTTGAAGATACCCCGTCGCCCCAAATGGAATAAGGAGACCAGCGCCGAAGATTTGGAGCGTGCCGAGAATGAGGCATTTCTCAATTGGCGCCGTGATCTGGCAATGCTGCAAGAGAACGAGGAGATTCTAATGACGCCCTACGAGAAGAATCTTGAGTTCTGGCGTCAGCTCTGGCGCGTTGTTGAGCGCTCTGATGTTGTTGTCCAGATTGTCGATGCGCGTAATCCTTTGCTCTTTCGCAGCATTGATCTGGAACGCTATGTCAGTGAGGTGGACAGCAACAAGCTGAACATGATATTGGTGAACAAATCGGATTTGCTAACGCTAGAACAGCGCCAACACTGGGCACAATATTTCGACTGTGAGGGCATACGCACGGCCTTCTACTCGGCCACACTCGTCGAGGAGGAGCTCAAACGCGAGGCGGAGGCAGCCAAGCAGGCCGCTGAATCGCCATCATCTGCGCTGGAGCTGCAGCAGCTGCGCGAGGCGGCTCAGGAGATACATCAATCCCTAAATGCTGTCGAACAGACTTTGGATGCCATCGAGAGCAAGATGCAAGCCAAGCCGGAAGCGGAGGCGGAAGCGAAAGTCAAGCTGCCCAGGCTGCCTGGTGACAAGAACAGTGCACATTTGTTGTCGCGCACGGAGCTGATTGACTTCCTGCGCCACATCTATACGGGTCCACGTCACACCAAACAGCATGTGACCATCGGCATGGTGGGCTATCCGAATGTTGGCAAAAGCAGCACAATTAACTCGCTGATGACGGTGAAGAAGGTATCGGTGTCGGCGACGCCCGGCAAGACCAAGCGCTTTCAGACGCTCTTCCTGGAGAACGATATACTGCTGTGCGACTGTCCGGGCTTGGTAATGCCCAGTTTTGTCCTCACCAAAGCGGACATGTTGCTCAATGGCATACTGCCCATTGATCAAATGCGTGATCATGTGCCTGCCGTGAATTTGCTCTGCGAGCGCATACCACGCCATATCCTAGAGGATAAGTATGGCATTGTGATAGCTAAGCCCTTGGAAGGCGAAGATCCAGAGCGTCCGCCTCACTCCGAGGAGCTGATGCTCGCCTATGGCTGTAAGTACATCAATCTTGTACAATGGAAATCCATTATTACGCATTGAACTTGCAGACAATCGCGGCTTTATGACCTCCAATGGTCAACCGGATCAGGCACGCTCCGCGCGCTATGTGCTCAAGGATTACGTCAATGGCAAGTTGCTCTATGCCTTGGGTCCGCCCTCGGTCGTTCAGACTGAGTATCACACATTTCCTGAGCGCCAACGTATACCACTGGAGGAATCCCAGCTGCCTGGACAACAGCAGCGTGCCATGCGCGTAAGTTGCCCCACTGGCCACATGCCTTTGTACCGCAACTCATGATTTGGTTTCTGTTCACAGATTGATAAGGTAACATCCACCGAGCTCGATCATCAGTTCTTCGCCGCCAAACCCAGCGTGGCTCATGTCAAGGGACGCACCAACTTTCCGCATGTGCGTCTGGCAAATGATGGCAACCTGGTGGCAGCTGGCGCATCCGGACCAGAGGCCAAGCCCTGGCGCAATGTCAAAAAGGAACGACGTGAGAAGCTGCGCAAAAAGTTCTCCCACCTTGATGAGCACTAAACGTTAACTGCGAGCTGCTGCAGTGCAGCCAAGACCGCTTTTGTACTTTCCAGTCATATATACATGTATCTAAAAGCTGGTTATTCTAAATTAAAGCTAGCGTAAGCACTCTCTTGAGATATCACATCCCAGATGTTTCATATTGCTGGATGCTGGACTTATGCAAGTGTGCTAACCGCGAAAATAACGTGAGATATTTTTACCTGTCTATGAAAAACGATAGAAAAGTTTCCTACTCAACAGTAGCGAGAATATTATAAATAAAATATTTATAATTACAAAATATAACTATTTTGATTTAAGGACTTAAAGGCAGATGAAAAAGCAACCTCCAGCGAAGTTTGCCTAACGTTTTGATATAATCATCGGTAGTATCGATAAAATTCGTAAGCAACAATGTTCTTGTGAAATTTTACAAAATATAATCACACAACGTTTTAAATTAACTTTGTATAAGGTTTCAACTCAATTCTTAGTATAGACCAAGGTGATTTGATCCATTTATGAGTAAATTCAGCTAATATAGACATTAACAAATGTATTCGCTATGTACAGGCATATCGATAATATCGAATGTGGCACGGAAAGGTCATCGATACTATCGAAAGTGCAATCGATTGATTTCCAGCTCATATATTCATGTATACAGTATCTCCGTTTTAATTCTTGATTAATAAACAATTTGCAGCATCAAAATCTGATCTGTGAACTATAAGCTAGAATTTACAAGGCTTCTCACTTATAAATATTTAAAAATAAAATGTTGAAAAGATTTTAATCGCGAGACGTCCACTTTTAATCCATTGCAGGCATCAAAATAAGTATAAAAGTTCGTTTTTCGGTTGAAATTCTTGCTGAAACTAAAAGAAATGTAACCTGTAAACATTAATCATATGTAGTAATTGATCTTCCTTTATTTCAAACTACCATAACTTTGTCAAAACTTAACCGAATTCCATACGGGCTGTCTTTTTGATCATGTTATGTACTCTAAATTCACTTGGCATTTAAATTTTGTTGGAATTCTGAAAAAAATTCTTGATATATATATATCTTCGGTACAGAAGCATAGCCATCTGATAGCCAGGCAGCAATAGGCACTACTATAAGCAGGTCAAAAATAACATTGAAGTTGGTTTGATAAGTTCGAACCAAACTTATCCAGCTAGGCAGGAACAATAGGCTTGCCCTCAGATCCCAGGGCATAGAGATATACCCGGGAACGAAGCAGCAGGCAGCTGGAAAACCTCTTGTAGGCCCAGAACCGTTTTGTGGCATAGGAAGGACACACAATATGAGAACATTTGAGGATAGAAGAGGACAACTTGAGGCAGAGTCAAGCTGAAGAAATGCTCCAGGTCTAAGACAGACCAAGTCATTCTTGGGAAATTATGATCCGAAAAGATTCAAGCAAATAATACCAATGGGAAAGAATTCACTCAGTAGACTGACACTTTGTAGACTGAGAAGCCACCTTACTAAGCTGGGAATTGTGAGCAGCGGGACATGCAGATTCTCAGAAATGGTGGATGAATCCTCATTGCACTTACTAACAGATTGGGGTGGGTATATCCTTCAAACAAGTGATATAGGTACTCTAGATCCAACCAAGATTCTTGCACTCATGCAGGAAATAGGCCTGTTGAGTGAGCTCTCTGTTCAGAAGGGCGTACAATAGATCTTATATGTCGCAGTACAAGGTACCATCATCAATAACAATCTTCAGTACGCCGCATATATATTTGATTGTAAAGACCATCCATAACATAATAAGTTTGCAGTATATGTAGTTATATCAAATGAGAGAAGTTAGTTATAATAAATGAGAATAAAAGTGTTTCATGATGAATATTATGTGGGTTATAATAATTAGTGAGGAAGTTCATTTTAATGCAAGCTTAGGCAATTGATTGTGTACATTAAATCTAAATTTACTTAGTCATCTAACTTAATTTGTGCTCTAGGTAGTTCTTAGTTTTCTGACCTGGTTAGTAGAGACAACCAACAATATTCATCAGATTGGCACCGCTTGACTTTCGGGATGGTAAACTCGCTGATAAGTTTGGCTTAACCTGGTTGCATTTTAGACTTTTGTCCAGATGAATTATTAGATGAGAATATAATATCTACTTTGTCGTAGTTGCATTTATGATTCTTCTGCCGTACAATATTCTTTATGACCAATTATTCTTCTGGAATCTATGACAGCGATCCAATTTTTGATAGTTCAGTTAAGAAATCAGTAACAGATAACGTTACTAAATTTTCGACTAAAAGAAACGCCTTTGGAATAAGAGATACATAAAAGATATAGTGATTCGATCCTATCGGTGCCGATAGAAAGCCATATTTACAAAGATTCAAAGCTAAAAGACTACTTTGCAGAACAAGAGATATACAGAGAGGGCTACATCAACTAAGCTCAAAAATACAAGACTTTGCGGAGATGAATTCCTAAATTTCGCTCATGATATCATTTTGGGAATTGGTCTACGATTCAATTCAATTCTCATCGAAATAGGATTCAATATCAGTCAGGAAATTCACTTCTGCCATAATTTGAAGAATATGGAAATCGGAACAGGTTTTAGACCTACTTTATCGGGTATAAATTAACCCTTTCAATGCACTACACGTTTCGAGACATACTATATGACCGTATACCCTCTGAGCAAGAGCCAGATAACTTCTACAACTGTAGAAACCACTTTAGGTCGAATATATTCAAGATATTAGAGTATATCTATACGTAATCCCATGCTGAATACCTTATGAATAAATACAAAGCTTGAAAATGTATAACGTGAAAATTGGGACAACCTTTACTAAAGATTAGAAACTTGCATTTACATCCGTGATTTTAGGTTTATTACAATGTATTCAATATAAGCATACAAATACATGAAAGGAAATGCAAATTAGATGCATCGAATGCGCTGCCATTTTACAAACGGCGACCGCGACGACCGCCCTTCCTGCGTGTGGAGTCAGATGGAATGGGTGTGACATCCTCGATGCGGCCAATCTTCATGGATGAGCGGGCCAAGGCACGCAGTGCGGATTGGGCACCGGGTCCGGGTGTCTTGGTCTTGTTGCCGCCCGTGGCACGCAATTTAATGTGCAGGGCCGTGATGCCGAGCACCTTGCAACGTTCAGCGACATCCTGAGGGAAGGAAATTGGTGAAAAGTATAAGTTTATTTAATGTTAACAAATTAAACGATTGTAAATCGCACCTGAGCTGCCAACATGGCGGCGTAGGGGGATGCCTCATCACGATCAGCCTTGACCTTCATGCCGCCAGTGACACGTGCGATAGTTTCGCGTCCCGATAGATCGGTGACATGCACGAAAGTATCGTTGAAACTGGCGTAAATGTGTGCAACGCCGAAAACGTTCTCGCCATCGCGCACCTGTGGGCCAAGCGAGACCTGCACTTCCTCCTTCTGAACTTTAGCCTTCCTGGGTGCCATACTGCAGCAATTAGAAACGATCGGCAACTGTTGATAAGAAGAAGCATTGTACACGGTTCAACAAATTGTTTCTTTAAAATTCTTTAAGCTATGCACATGGCAGCTCATCACACACACACACACACACACAAAAAAACAAAAACAAAAATTGCTGCGATTGCCGTAAACGACACAAAATCATGAATTTTTTTTATGCATTTCAGCTTTATATAGACTATGCTTATAGTCTGTTGTGCAATTCATGTTTTTGTTTAGTTTTTATGGCGTAAAAACGTATTTTTTAAAATAAATTAACAAGAGAATATCACAACACGAACCAATTGCGTGAACCGGATATTAAAAAAGAAGGCTATGTTGCAGCTGTCAGAGCAGAGTTGCCACTCAATTCACAATAGACATGAGCTGTCAAGAATTACGCAGGCTTGCAATGCAGGGTTGATAAATATTAGAACATTACGCTTTACACAAACAGTTATCGATATAAGTTTGCATATATTTATATATTTATTTGGTGCATTTATTTATTTAAAAGTGTTGATTATAATTACAAATTGCGTGCACATATATGAAGCCATAGCAACGAAGGTCTTAAGCTTTAGTAAATTTGGGATTATTAAATAAAATTATATAGAAATATGAGTTTTATGTGATTTTACTATTAGATAATTGCTTAATATTATAATTCATAATATAATTTAATTGATTTTGTTCATTCTAGTTAAAATACTACAGGTAATTGATATTATTGCACTTAAATATATATAACCTATAAAAATTCCATTGAATATTTTATGATTTCTTATATGTTAACATAACATAATTAGAAAATTATGTATTGCTTACAATTATTTTCGAAAAATAAACAATGAATGAAAAATTAAAATTTATATAATTTTGTGTTTTTAACTCCTTAAAACTGAATTTCTTATATTTTTAGGGTTTTTGCCTTTACTTCGATATTTGTGACGTAGACACGCAACACAAGACAAGGGGCGTACTATCGTGGCGTAACCTTAAAATATTCGATATTTTCCAGCTGCAACTAGTGCTTTCGATAGGTGCAGTCAGTTTATTTTTTTTCTGTTTTTTTTTTTTTGCTGTCACAAGATACCTTTTGGGACGGACAAGCAGCGACATGTCGTGGGTCTCTGATTACCAGTATACGTGTCTACAAAAGCTGGCGTCCCAGGCGCTGCAGCTTACCGGCCACATACCCCACCACATAGCCTTTGTCATGGACGGCAATCGACGGTTTGCCCGCTCCAAGCACATTGATAAGATTGAGGGCCATTCCCGCGGCTTCTCCAAGCTGGCCGATGTGCTGCGCTGGTGCCTGGACATGGGCATACGCGAGGTGACAACCTTTGCGTTCAGCATTGAGAACTTCAAGCGTTCCGACGAGGAGGTCGAGGGCCTCTTCAATCTGGCCAGAGAGAAGTTCTCCAGGCTGCTGGAGGAGTCCGGTCGCCTGGACGAGCATGGCATACGCATACGTGTGATTGGCCACATTGAGCTGCTGCCGCCGGACTTGCAGCGTCTCATTGCCACGGCCATGTTGCGCACCGAGCGCAACGATAAGCTCTTTTTGAACGTGGCCTTCGCGTACACATCCCGCGATGAGATCACCCATGCGGTCGAGTCGGTGCTGAAGGATGACGACGATAAGGATGCCGATCCACTGCAGCCAGCGGATGTCAATGAGCGTCTGCTGGAGGCATGCCTCTACACACGCCACTCTCCGCCGCCGGATCTCGTCTTTCGCACCTCGGGCGAGACGCGACTGAGCGACTTTATGATGTGGCAGGTAAGAATTCTAAGACTTAGGATCGGGCTATGAAACTCGTTGCCTGTTTTCTACTCCAAGTCCTTTCCCCTTTCCAGGCAGACTATAATATTCGCCCAGTCCGTCGATTTATATTTCTCTTTCTCGGTTTTCAAACTATATTAAAACTCATATTTCTACTCCCTGTACCCATAATTTCATCCTGTTGTTTTCTCTACTCAAATATTCTATATATTTTGTTCACTACAGCGTTAAATTTCCTTTTGAAACTTTGTACTTTGGCTAGCAAATACTATTACTTATCTATTTAGTCTCATCGGCAAATTATTTGAGCGTAAAACAAAATTCGTTTTGGGATCAATGTTCATCTTTCATCATTTTCATCGAGTTTCGCAGTATAAACAAGATAATCACATTATATAAAAGAAAGATGGAATATTTGAGGATCTTAAAACTGCTTAATACAAATAACTTGAATTCTGTTATGTATTAAATCGAATTTTCTCCCTTTCCGAACCAACACTATATAGATATATTCTGAATCAACATCAATAGCCGAGTCGTTATAGCTATGTCTGTTGGTTTCTATTCAAACTAGTCTCTCAGTTTAGCTATCGCGATGAAACTTGGTACAGACCCTTCTTTTTGCTGCAGGCAGTACATATGTCGGAACCGACCGGATCGGACCACTATAACATATAGCTGCCATAGGAATGATCGGTCGAAAACTATGTTTTTGGATGAAAACTCTTTTGTTTATAAAGATATCCTCACCTAACTCAGCCCAACCAAATCTCTGAAAAGTTTATACAATCTTACCACATTTGGTCGAAATTAGAACACTATATCATATAGCTACCATAGGAAGGATCGGGTGAAAAATGAATTTTTGTATGAAAAACTTTTTGTTTAGAATACTATTACATCCCAACTAAATGAGAGTTTTTTTTATACTTCAAATACTTTCCTAAATTTCATTAAAATCGGACTACACTTTGAAATCAAGTTTTGTATGCAAATTAATCCCTGCTAGGGTATATAGCTTCGGGACTCCGAAGATGTCCGTTCTTTCTTGTTTTATGTAGAAAAATATTGAAATTACTTTAATCAAACCGCGCTAATGTTTTGAAAAATAGGTTTCTCAAAGAACAATACATCTAAGTTTTGAGCATTTCTTCCTTATTTTCCTACTTTTACCTTCATAATTTTTATTTATTTATTTATTATTGAACCAATGTCTAAGGACTTCCTGGTTATTCTAGTTCTACCTCCTTTCAAACCTGAATCGATATTATATCTTCGGAAGATATAATTTCTTGCTTTGATTTAATAAAAACATAATCTTGCGGGAATCGAATAATTTCGCAACCGCACAATTTAGAAAACTTGTCGGGGAATTTTGAAAAATCCTTATCGAAAATTGTCTTTGTTTTTCAGTTGAGCACATCCGTGCTGTACTTCACAAATGTCCTGTGGCCTCAAATAACCATTTGGAACTTTTTGGCCAGCATTGTTGTCTATCAGCGCGATAGAAGCCGCCTGGAGGATTACAGGCGGGAGGAGCGGCATTTGGGCAAATCCAACGAGTTCAATAGCCTGCGCATTGAGAGATTTCTACACAAGCTGGATGCTAATCGCCGGAAATTGCTTATAGCATTGGCCTCCAACTAATGCCAGTCAAATTGTTAACTACACGTTAAATGTTGTGATAGGGAAATAAATAATTATTTATAAATACTCCAAATCGAGTTATTATTGTGAAACGGGTAATTGACAACTGGTAATAATTACTTCCTAGTTTTATAGTTATAGATTTATATCTAAAAAACGTAATATATTCGATATGTTTTGAATATCGTCAACTGACGATTAATCACAGTGACTCGAAATATTGAGTAACACTTACCTGTAGTAAATACAGCAGGGCTGCCATGCAAACGTTCACAATGGACGACGAATGGCATGCATCAGTTATCGCACAGCGGTAATCGATTATTATCGCGTGCACATGCGATAACACAATGCGCTTGCAACTCTCTTCTCACATTGGTGGTAATTGCTGAAATTACCATCTTGCAAAACTTTTTTTGTTGTAAAAATATATATACAAAAATACACGAAAAAAGTAATAGGCATTAGTTTTTCATAAAATAGTGTAAAACAAAGTACACTTTTAGTTAGATTTAAAGTTAGTTTTCAGTGTTAAAAGCAATTAATTTCAAGCTCTAGCTCTAGTTTTCTTACACTAGGCGTGACGACGAAAAAAATCGACAAAAAAAGAACAAAAAAAAAAGAAATTTCACTCGAAATTCGCAAATAAGAATTACACGCGACCGCATCTACTACGACAATTAAACGACAAAAGTATTTTGTATAACATTTCCAAAATTATTCAAAGTCAACAACTAACACGAAAATAAAGGGTAAGTAAATGTGCTACAATATGTGTCTGTGTAAGTGTATGTGTGTGTGTGTGTGTGTCTCTGTGTGTATGTATATATACACACATGTGTATAATGTGTGTTCAGTTTTGCGTGTTGCTCTCTTTCTGTTCCTTTTTTTCTTCTTCTTTTTCTTCCCTTTTCGTTGGTCGCCGCTGGCGATGCTGTATTGATTTTTTTGCGCGAACGCTGCGTTGCTTTTGATTGTATGTCGTTTTGAGAGGGCGCGGGTTGACTTCACAAGGGGGTTGCGGGGGGGCGTTCGGCGGCGCTGTTATGGTACATTTTATATGCAGTTTATGAAATTAAGCAATAGCAAATAGCATGTGGCGGGGGGAGGGCATAGTGTGTAGTGCAATTGGAAGCGCAACAAAACTAATCAACACCTAAGTGCAATTTTGCATACAAAGGTATATTACATACATACATATGTATGCATGTATGTATGTATGTATGTACATACAGTGTGAGCGTGTGCGTGCACATGTCAAATGCTCACTTCAAAAATGAACCACACGAGTTGCAGTTCACGAACCGGCGAACCACGGTGCATTCAAACTTCAAAATCCAAATAAACTACTAATATTGTATTGTATGTATATAAGTGTGTATGTATGTATGTATATGTGTGTGTGTTAGTAATATGCATGCCATAATTGTAATATATGTATATATTTTGTTTCATTTTTCTGACTAAAGTTACAAACACATTCACACACATTTAGTGTGGAAAATGCACATTATACTTGGTTATATTATGTTTATAGTTTATGGACATTGCATGTAGTATATATGTATATAGTGAGCCCTATTTTAAGGGAGGGGGCTTGATAATTTCAATTTTACAGGGAGTCATTAAATATGAATGCCTGGTTCCGAGGTTTGTCTTGAACTGGTTCTTTGAGTTTTGTGAACTGTTTTGATGCCCTGTCCTTAAATTGACAGTTTGTTAAAGTAATCATACTTTATCGGTTTAGTCTTTCTATGCTCTGATTGACATATTAAGCCTTTGTCTATTTAAGTATATTCTGAAGTTTTCAATCCGAAAAGCGAACAAATTCAGCTCTGAAAGTGCAGTGAGAGCTGAGAACTGTTCTTAATAAAGTTATTAACTTAAAGCCTGTAAGAGCTGTCAAAAAGCAAAGCAAAGCAATTTTCCAGGTAATATCTATATAATATTCAATATTTATCAATATTATAATTAGTTTTCATAACGTTACGGCTTAGACTTTCCGCAAGATTTCACAAAAGTAACTTTTTCACAAAACTTCCTTGAATTATTGTTGAATTTTTCAATGTTTGTTGAATACCAATCCCAAAAACTAACCAAAAAATTAAAATGGGTACATTTAAGGATAATTTACTTTTGCAAAATCATGCCGAATGTAGAAACGGAAGAAGCGAGAAAATTTTAAACCGGTTTAGGCTGATTTTGATAACTTTTATTCATGGATACTGTAAAGTTGTGTATATATGGAGACAGATTTTTTAGCTTAAGGATAAACAAAAAAAAAAAAAAAACAAAATGTTGCATGTATGTGTTCTCGTGTTCCACATATTTAATTTTTCCTGTTATAATTATAAATAACTAGAAATAAATTTATGGAAAGAGGCATTTTCGACAATTCACTTCAATTTAATTCCTATTACAGGGTATCTAGAAGTCTAAAAGTCGTTGGGATTGGAACGAGCTCTGTTAATATAAAACATGTTAAACATTCTAGGCATAAATATCAGTAAACACTTTTTTTAAATTCAATTTTTGTTGTGCTCATTTGTTTTGTTTTTTTCTTCCTTTTTTTTTAAACTAATATTTTGTAAACATTGTATTTTTTTATTTTGATGACCAGGCCAGGACATTGACGTTGTGGGCATAGGACAACAAGCAGCAAACACGGAAGCGCAACTCGAACTGAACCTAACAATGTACGGTGGGGCATATGCACCAAACGCTGGCGGCGTGCAGCAACAGCATACGGGCGGCTATTATGGCAATGGTGGCGGCGGCGCAACGGCCGGTGGCGGAAGCGGACCCCGTCACGAGCGTCCCTATTATCCGCGCAATAACTTTGCCAGCGCCGCTGGCAATGCGGCGGCTCTAAATGGTGCCGGCGGCGGTGCCGCAGCTGGTGGCATGCACTTTGGTCAGCCGTATGGTGTCATGGCCTATGGCATACAGAATGGCATCAGCATGGGCGCCGGGGGTAATCCGTATCGCGGCGGCGGCGGCAGCGGCGGCAATGCCATGCAGAATGGCGCATTCGCTGGCGCCAATGGCATTGCCTTTCAGGGCGGACCACGGGCCAAGAATCCCAACTATACGCAACGCTATCAGAAGCCTCACAATGGCATGGGCAACAATGGCGGCTATCAGGGCGGTGGCAGTGGCAACTATAATGCGGCCGCCCTGGGCATGCTCTCCAAGGAGGAGCGTGCCGAATTGCAGCGGGAGAAGGCTAAGAATCCGGGCAGGAATTTGGTTAAGCCGCATTGGGAGAATTTGTTGCCATTTCAAAAGGATTTCTATAACATTCATCCAAATACGTTGAATCGCAGCGAGCAGGCTGTGGCCGAGATGCGTCATGAGCTGGAGATAACCGTATCCGGGAATGATCTGCCACATCCGGTGGCCAATTTTGAGGAATGCTCTCTGCCCCCGCATATTATTGATGAAATGAAGCGTCAGGGCTTTACCAAGCCAACAGCCATACAATCCCAGGGCTGGCCAATTGCCTTAAGCGGACGCGATCTTGTTGGCATTGCCCAAACGGGCTCCGGCAAGACGCTGGCCTACATGCTGCCCGCCATTGTCCACATTGGTAATCAGAAGCCAATTGGTCGGGGCGAGGGACCGATTGCTTTGGTATTGGCACCAACACGCGAGCTGGCACAGCAAATTCAATCGGTTGTCCGGGATTATGGACATCTGTGCAACCCGGAGATACGGCATACATGCATCTTTGGCGGCTCCTCAAAAGTGCCCCAAGCACGCGATCTAGACCGTGGCGTTGAGGTGATCATTGCAACGCCCGGACGTCTAATTGATTTCCTTGAGAATCGCAACACTAATCTGCAACGTTGCACATATCTTGTCCTGGATGAGGCCGATCGCATGCTTGATATGGGCTTTGAGCCGCAAATACGCAAGATTATTGAACAAATACGTCCGGATCGTCAGGTTGTCATGTGGTCAGCAACTTGGCCCAAGGAAGTGCAAGCCTTGGCCGGTGATTTCCTTAATGATTATATACAGATCAATATCGGCTCCATGAATCTGTCGGCCAATCACAACATACGGCAGATTGTCGAGATCTGCAATGAGAATGAGAAGCCGCAGCGCATGGTGCGTTTGCTCAAGGAGATTACACCGACCAATAATTCAGCTAACAATGGTAACAAAATCATCATATTTGTCGAGACCAAAATCAAGGTATGTATCATAATATCATATTCAATTATATGCTGGTTTTTCATTTAACGACAACATTCTGATGATCTTGAGCTTGAAATAGGAACTCAGTGAATGTCAAGTGAATTCAAACCGCAATATCATGTGAAATGTGAAATTGGAAACCGAAAATACTTACACAGCTTCTGCTTATAGCACTAAAGGAAATTGTAATATTAACTAAGCATCAATTTCATTTACTTTTGTTTTGTTTTTGTTTTGGCTTATTTTATAATTCAACTCAAAAGCTACAAACCTGTCAAGGCCTGTTCACACTGTCTCATATTTAAGGCGCAATATTGCGCTGCTTCTGACTTTCTGATATTAGCGACATTTTTGAAGATATCACAGTTTCTATTACATTATTTTTAACCAATTCTGTAACATCTTTCCTAATGAACTGTATTTCTTAGGCATTTATTGCGTCATAGTTTGAATGCTAAGTTTTTTTTTTATCATATTGACGAAGTTGCGCGAGAATTGTGCTAGAAATTGTTCAATTAACAGAAAAAATCATGTGCTCTATCGATAATAACATCGTTAAATCCGTAAAATGTCCGTTTATCTATTGCAAACGAATAACATTTGTGGAACTGTTAGCCAAATGTTGCAAAAATTGATCCTTTTAGGATCTAATCTATGATTATTTTATGTAGATTTGAGTCTTGAAATGTTTTTCAATTATAAGTTTCTTATAATTTTGTATTTTATAACACGAAAATAATGATTTAGGTTGAGGTTTCTTAGTTTTCAATAAAACTTGAAATAATAATGTACCTTTTTATAATAAGACTTTAAAATTTAAACAAATTTAAAGTTTAAATGCCTTTTAAAAATATTACAAATGTCCGATAGCATCGTTTATGGCATCTATCGAACTATCGATATTCTTGCAGGGCTTGTAATGTCAGAAATTTAATTGAAATGAAAATGCAACAGTTTGGTGAATATTTAATAAGAATGAACGGTCTATTTTAATATACTCCAGTTCCAAAACGAAGATATGTCTTCTGAGAATGTTGTAGTCTATCGATAGCATCGATTGTGGCGGCATTCGAACTATCGATAGTCTTGCAGGGCTTGTAATGTCAGAAACTTAATTGAATTGAAAAATGCAACAGTATAGTGAATATTTAATAAGAATGAATTGTCTGTTTTCATATACTCCATTTCTAAAACGAAGATACGTCTTTTAAGAATGTTAAAACTATCGATAGCATCGATTGTGGCAGCATTCGAGCTATCGATAGTGATGGGCAGTGCTTGTACGACTACTAAACAAACTGTTTCTTGCAGGTGGAGGACATACTGCAGATAATACGCAGCGAAGGATACACAGCCACGTCGATACACGGCGACAAGTCGCAGAGCGAACGCGACTCGGTGCTGAAGGACTTTCGCAATGGGAAGTCGAACATATTGATTGCCACAGATGTGGCATCGCGCGGCTTGGATGTGGAGGATCTGCAGTTTGTGATCAACTACGATTATCCAAACTCATCGGAGAACTATGTGCATCGCATTGGACGCACCGGACGTTGCCAGCAGCTGGGCACTGCGTACACATTCTTTACGCCCGACAATGCCAAGCAGGCGCGTGAGCTGATCTCGGTGCTGGAGGAGGCCGGGCAGACGCCCTCGCAGCCGCTGCTCGATCTAGCACGCGCCATGCCCAATTCGGCCAACTATCGGGGCAACAAGCGCTGGAATAACAATGGAAACGGCGGCGGTGCCGGCGGCGTCTATCAGCAGCGCACCAATCCGCTCAACTATCAGGCGGGCGGCGGCGGCGGCAATAATGGATATAACAATCGCGCCAGCTATCAGCTGCAGTATGCTGGCGGCAGCAGCTATCAGCCCAATGGCAGCAGCGGTGGCGTTGGCAATTGGAATCGTGGCGGCGCTGGCGCTGCACTTAACCAGCAGCAGGTGAGCGCCTCGGATGGCAACGGCGCCAATCGCAATGGCAGCGCCGCCTATCGTCCCCGGGCGCCCTTCAACAGTGGCGGGCCGCGTGCCATAATGGGCCACAATGGCGCCGGTAGCGGTGCTGGCGGCGCTGCTGGTGCCCACAATGCTAGCCAGGCGCATTTGGCCCAACAGGGCGGCGCATTTGTGCCAAATTACAGGCAGCGAGCACAGTTTGTGCCACAAAATACAGCGGCCTCCGCCAGTGGCATGCCACGTTTCCATCAGTTCCCAAAGCGTGACTATCAGCAGCAGCAACAGCAGCCAACCCACTACCAGTCACAGCAACAGGCCCAGGCCCAGGCTCAGGCCCAGCAATCGCAGCAAAAGCAAAAGAGCGGCGACGACAAGACCTTCAAGGAGTATGCCCCAGCTGGAGTCAGCACACCGCTTGTACACTATACGCCAGCCAATTCGCCACCCATAGCGGCCGCTGCAGCGGCTGTTGTCGCCGGTGGCGCTGGACGTGCACCGGTTGCGGCCGCACAAAATGCGGCATATATGTACGAGACGGCCGGAGTGCTGACAACAACTGCCGCACCGGGCACCAATCCGTATGCCAGCCAGTTCAATATGCCGGCCACATATTATGCGACACAGCATCATCCTTTCGCACAGGCTGTCGCCGGGCCCGGACCGGGTGCTGCCATTGAGCAGGCTGGCCAGCATTAAGATGGCTAAAACAAACATACATATATATATATATTTTTCAAGTCCAAAAACTGCAATATACCCAAATACAAGAGACGCAAGCTAAATGCTACAACACAAGATCAGCAACAAGGATAAGAAGGAGAAGGAGAAGAAGAAGAAGCGGCAGGAGTAGCAAGATGAAGAATAAAAGAGAACACATAATAATACTGACAAGCACACAAACACACACAAAAGAGTACACACAAAAGTACACACACACGCGTATCAAATGAATAAATTTTTATAGCTGTGAATGGACTAAACTCAACTCCAGTTCGTTCGAATCATACTAGTTGATACAATTCGCTATGCAAAACCAATTATATATGGGCATAAAATACACACACAGACACACACATGTAGAAGATGCCAATTTGGGTTCAGATTACACACAAATATATATATATATATATATAGATATATATACAGTATGAATATTGTAAACACGTATAGTTCAATCGATTCGAGTCGCTTGAATTCATACAAGCTTACACTATTAATGCCAAATATTTGTATAATTATTTGTACTAGATACATAGCCCATATATATATATATATATATATATATACTAATATATATATATATGTATCGATAACAATATCAAATGCCAAAAATACTTGCTTATTTTGTTTGAAAATACTTCAAGTATAAATACTGCAAGGCTCGTATGATTCAATTGATTCATTTCGAATACATTTTGGATCAACTTGTTGCAACAGCAGCGTCCCAAAGAGAGGCAAGCAACAACAACAAAAACAAATGGCAACAACAACAACAAATTTTTGAAGAGAGAACAACAAATTTGCTAAAGCACAAGTTACTAAACTTATATTAACTACTTGCATATAAACATTATGCATTTTTTCATTTATAATTATATTTATTATTTTTCTGCTACACACACACACACACACTTTGAGTTATTCGCTTGGCAGCAGCAACAACAACAACAATAACAACAACAACAAAACTATGGGTAAGTACAGTAAACACAAAGCGTAATTTTTGCTAACATTTGATTCTCTCTCTTTCTCTCCAGCAACAAATACAAACAACATTAACAGTGCTGTTAATACCGCGCCGCCATTGCTGTTAAACAACATTTATTGGTAAACGAACAACAACAACAACTAAAACAACAAATACCAAAATAGTTCTTTAAGCATTCTTAAAAGGCGGACAAAAGCGCATGTTTAACATTTAAGACTTAAATGTTTTATTTTTTTGTTTTCTTTGATTTTGAGAATAGGCTAAAATATTTTGTCACACACACACAAAACACACACACTCTCACACACACACACACGAAAGTAACCACAACAAATTTGTAAAGAGAAACAAAACTGAAAATAGAAATTTTGTAAAACCTTTTCACTAACTTGGTTGGTATGAAATTAACGGTTTGCTTATATAATATGAAGAACAACAAAATATTTCCATAATAACAAACGTAAGCTAATAATACTCAAAATTGAAAATTTGAAAAATTCTGTTAAAACACACACACACACACACAAATACACACAAAGACACAAACACACACACACACTGAGAAAAAAATGCAGCTAAATGTTTTTTTTTTTTTTTTTTTTTTCGATGAAAGTAAAAATTGCTTAATACGAACTGAAAACAAAAATATTTTGAAATTCGTACAAACTTTCAAATACGAAAAAAGAACCAAAAAAAAGAAAGAAAGTAAAGAGAGTAAAAATAAAAGCAGCGCTGCTTTGGTAGAAGTATGTAAACGAAACAAAAAGAAACAATGAAAATATGTATTGGAAAAAAAACAACACACACTATTTAATGTTCAAGTAATATATATATAGTTTATATACTTTTTTTTATTTATTATTATTATTTTTAACATTTTTTGTTCAATTTCTTTTGTTAATATGCATACATATATATATTTGCTTGATTTGCGTGTAACTTGAAGCTAAAGAAAAGGAATAAGTCGAAGCCAAAACGCGATTTTAGAATTCATAATACTATTTTTTTGTTGTCCAAACTAATTTGATGGTATATATTTATATATACACCGATGTTATTGTGCTGTGTATAACATATAATTATGCACATTCGCTAAAAAACTAAAAAAAAAAGAAAACAAAAATGTTTTTTTCAAAAGTTCTATGCAAAAAAAAAAAAAATACCGAAAAATTAAATTTCATTTAAATTGCAAGCAAAACGATTACAAAGAAAAAGAAAATAAGCCGCATTCATCCATAAAAAGAAAGAAAATAGTTAAAAAGAAAGTAAAATACAAACAAAACTCAACAAAAATAGCCATACACAACAACAAAAATAATAATAATAATACAGTGTAAACAGTAAATGCATATATATACATACATATATATATATATATTAACACATACACACACACACTCACAACACACACATATATATATATATATATATATCTAAATTATTTACCCTTTTTTTTAGTGTTGTAGTAGCAGAGATTTCATTTGTCATTTGTCATTTGTCATCATTATTAAATTGGTAACTTCCATTTTGATATCGCCCCAAATTGGCAACCCTTTATATATATATATATATCGATATACATGTATATCGATTAATTAGTTAGCTGTCTTGGTCCAATGTTGTTGCCCACAAGTGTTAGCCTGGCCCAGTGTTTGAATTGAGAATAATAATAAGTTTAGAAGCAACATTTTTAGTATTAAACAATTTTCTAAGTTCATCCTCAGACGAAAAAAGCAGTACAAAGAATAGAGAGAAAGAAAAAGTAATAGGAAAATGACATTAAAAACCAAAAACTAAAAAAAAAAGAAAAAAAACGAAACTTTAAGCAGTAAAGAGACAGAAATACACTGAGAAAAAATACCACACACACATAGAATATGTTTAGCAGCGACATTTCTTTTATATATATACAACAAAAACAACAAACATATATTTATTTATATGTGTATGTCTTTAGCAACTAACAAAAACGAACGAGAGAAAGAAAGAAAGAACAAAAATATATATATCACACCGCATGGATCTCCTTGTAACAACAAAAAATACAAAAAAATACAAAAAAAATACAAGAAAAAACGAAAAAGAAGAAGAAAATACATACAAACATATATATATATATATATATATATACGAAAAATACCATAAGTGGAAGACATTGTTTATTATTATGTATTATTATTATTATTATTTTGTTTTTTTTTTGAGTTGACTTAACCTCAATTTGTTTTTTGTTGTTAAAACTCTCTCATACGCTTAAAAGAATATCCTTTTTGTTTGTTTTTAGATGCTGAAAACTAAAAAATACTATATTATTTTTTATATGTATATGTATACACAATGTTACTATGTGAAAAAATGAAACTCCACGCACTGGGGGTGGATAATGATTGAAACTCAATAAACCCAAAATTTCAACTCCGACCCCGCCCCCGTTCAGTGTCTGGTCATTTTTTTATGCAACCGAATTGTGATGATGTGATAGACTTATAAAAAATACTAATTAATAACCAATTATAAACGAAAACAAAAGAAAAAGAAATATATATATATATATTGAAGTAACAGCCCATGAATATATATGTTATGTATTTGTATTATTGTCATCTATATATATATATATATGTGACACATATATATGTATATATAGACAATGTCTGACGGCTATATCTCAATAGGGCCCATGCTTTATGGCTATTAATATGTATTATGGATGACATGAGGCACACATTCTTTTTTTTTTTTAAGAAATAAAACCTATAGAGTGCGATATTTGTATTGTATTACCTACATATAAGTTGTTGTGACACACACACACATAAACACACACACACACAGTTAAGCGAAACAAAAAGAAAACACAAAAAAAAAAGAGAAAAAGAAGTTGAAACTGAAACTGAAACTGATAAAATTTAAGATGCAACGAAAAATCCAAAAAAAAAGAAAAAGAAAAATCGTAAAAGATAAATTCACTGCAACTTTTGTAAGGTTGAGGCAAATTTTATTGCTATCCTTTACACTCGGTAACTCTCTATCTCTCTCTCATTCAGTCTGTAACTCTCTCTCTCTCTAAATTAATGAACTAACTGTGTCTGTCTCAGTCTCTCTCTCGCTCTCTTTATCTATGTATAGATATATATGTATATATTTTTACAAATATATATATATGTACATATACAACGATAATATATAGAAACAAATATATTTTTGAAAGTATGATAAAAAACAAAATGCAACTTTTGACAAAA
The DNA here is from genome assembly GCA_037075165.1 of Hirtodrosophila histrioides. Classification (NCBI taxonomy): domain Eukaryota; kingdom Metazoa; phylum Arthropoda; class Insecta; order Diptera; family Drosophilidae; genus Hirtodrosophila; species Hirtodrosophila histrioides. The sequence goes on from JBAMCL010000444.1 coordinate 4,617,285, forward strand.
ACCAAAAATGCAAGCAACTTAAAAAAAAGAAGAGTACGTAACGTAAATCAACGTAACGTAACGTAGCCAACGTTTCGTTTCGTGTGTTTGTTTGTGACAAAACAAAGAAACGCATAAAATTTAAACAAAAAAAAAAAATGAGAGAAAAAGGGTAAAAACAAACGCAACAAGCAGCCAAAAATGAAGTTGAAACAAAATATGCAGTTTATTACAAATATTTTGATAAAAACAAGACGTCGTTGTTTTTTTTGTTTTGTGTAAAAATGATTTTTGTGTGTTATTAATTTGCTTCAAGCGTATATATACATACATATATATATATATATATATATATACATATATTCTTATGTTAAATCATTCATTTTGTTTATATATGCCTACCATATGTATATACAACTATAACTACATACAATACAATACAATTACAATACATACATACATACATTTATTAAAAGCCAGTCGCTGGTTGATGAAGTGAGTGAAAATGCATTTATACAGTGCTGGCCGTAAATACGTTGACAGCGCCCAGCGCTGTCCGCTAAAATGCCAAAAAAGCACACACACAGACACAGACACACAAACACACACACACACATACATACATACTTTTAAGCGCCAAAGTTAGATGCAGCTTTTGAGACAACAAGAATTTTACACAACCAACAAAAAACAAAAAAAGCCACACACAAAAAAGAAGAAGCAGAAGCAGAAGAATTGGCAAAGTCAATAAAGCTACAAAAATGTTGGAAAAGAAACCAAAAAATAAATTAAACAAACAAAAAATAATAAAATAACTAAAGCAGCATTGTAAGTGATAAGCAAAAAAGAAAGAAAGAAAGAAAATTTTGAATATTTTGGCCGCATTATAGCTAAAATGGAAATTGAAACTGAATTGAATTGAAAAAATGCTAAAACTCAGCTTGAAAGTTAAGAACGCGAAAGAAAAGAGAAAAGAGAAAGAAAACCCCATTGTGATACAGTTACAAAATAATAAAGAGAAATAATGATGATGTGTAGAAATACGTAGATACATACGTTAAATGTTAACATTGCTCGTAAACTATATACTATATACATACATACATACATACACAGATTGAGAAAAGTACACATGTATGTGCATATATTATATATACAAGATATCGGCAATGGCATTTGACGATGACGATACTAATAATTATTATTGTCATGCTTGTGTGTATTTCCACAGAACGTTCAAATACTTCTAAATATGAACTATAACTAATTATAATATTCAAAAGCAAGCCAACAATTTATATACAAACTAGTTTTTAAAAACTCACACACACACACACACACACACACACTTATACACACATACATATATGATTTGAATGAGAAAGTAATTCTTAATTTTGAATATTTGTTGTGTTAGCAAAGAGTAAATTATGAATAGTTAAACATGAATAACAACTTAACATTTTTTGTGTAAGCAAATGCAAATTCTTAGCCATTTTGAACGAGCGTGCATTTAGACATATACATACATACATTACATACATACATACATACATTATCTGTATGTATACATACATACATCTATTTGAAATGTATGCGCCAGGATTTCGAAACTGTTGGATTTGAATATAACATTTTCGACAGACAACAGAAACTAAACAATTAAAAACAAAAAAACAAAACAAAAATTTATAAACTTGTGTATTGAAAACACGCAGTGGACATACATATATACATACATACATATATATACATATATATATATTGAAATACAAGCTAACTTACTTATTTAAATGAAAATAATGTTTAGAGCTTAAGTAAACCCAACAAAATGCACACACACATTCAAGCATTATTATAATATCATATATATATACATAAATATATATGCATACAATAACAATTTATGTATTTTACACATACATACATACATACAATACATACATACATATGTACATGCATGTGTAGTTTCGATTCAAACTAATTCGACATATAGCTCGAAGGAAGGAAGCAAACTTAATGTAATCAATTTATCTTATGTATATTAAGTAAATACATACATACACACACACACACATACACACACTCCCACTACAAACCCCCCTCAAGACCCAGCACCCCTTTAGCCCTAATATTATATAGGTCTGAAATAGATATTCGCAAAATTATAATTACGAGTATGTTCACGAAGCGAATGATATCTATGTAATTAAACAAACACTTTTAAATGAATTTGCGTTTCAATATTTCTTATTTAACAGCGGATTTGTCTTGGATTAGAAACAATGGAGTGCCACAGGATACAACAAGATATTTTCATTATCAATATACATTATGTATCTCAAAGATAATGAAACTTTGGCGGCCACAGTGCGGAGAAATTCATACAAAATATGTACGGCATTGTGTTTTAGTTTTGTCAAATGTGAAGACTTAACACCATTAGATTTATTTTTATGGACTTATTTGCAGTCAAAGGTCTATTTCAAGAAGTTCACAATATATGTACGTCTGCATCAGAGAACTGCAATATTCACTCTTCTTGATTAACTCAAATGCAAAAATTTTTATGGGACACATACACAAGGCAACCCAGTTGCCATACTTGAGTGAGTTTTTCAAGTTGCAGTGTAATTGGTACGGTTGCGACAATGTTGTGCCAACTACATTCTGTATCAAAACCTTTTGTTACCAGCAGCGAGTTGCCGCAACTGGTTGTGATGTATTTGGGCAATGCACAACTCAATCCACACAACTCGTGGGTGTTTCCCTTTGGTTTTGTACTCTTCTGCTGTTTGCCTGGTGTCAAATGCTGTTCGTTGTATGCAAAACATTTGATCTCTAGCTTCATGATCGGAGTTGCTTAGCATAATGGGATTGGGATGGGATTGTGGCAACTGAATACACGTAATTGGTACGGTTGTGACAATGTTGTGCCAACTACATTCTGTATCAAGACCTTTGGTTACGAGCAGCGAGTTGCCGCAACTGGTTGTGGTGTATTTGGGCAACGCACAACGCAATCCACACAACTCGTGGGGGTTTCCCTTTGGTTTTGTACTCTTCTGCTGTTTGCCTGGTGTCAAATGCTGTTCGTCAAATGCTTCAAGTTGCGCTACAAAGTTGCCTGAACACTTGCAGTGTGAGAGGCAAATACCCAATTTGAGTGACAACTGGTTGCCGCAGCCGATTGTGCTAAAATTGCCCTGTGTATGGACCGGGTAATGAAACCCATACACAGGCAACCTAGTTGCCCAACTTGTGTGAGTTTTTCGAGTTGTGGCAACCGAATACACGAAATTGGTACGGTTGTGACAATGTTGTGCCAACTACATTCTGTATCAAGACCTTTGGTTACGAGCAGCGAGTTGCCGCAACTGGTTGCGGTGTATTTGGGCAACACACAACGCAATCCACACAACTTGTGGGCGTTTCTCTTTGGTTTTATACTTTCCTGCTGCTGTTTTTAGTTTGTTTGGTGTCAGATGCTGTTCGTTGTATGAAAAACATTTGAAGACCTCTAGCTTCATGATATCGGTTTTTTTTGCTATAGTTGTGTACATCTTTGTGGGTGTCATCCTTTCCGTTTTGTTCTTTCTTGCTACTGTTTTTTCTGTTCGCCTGGACTTGGCTGTTGTTTTGTGCGAAACATTTGAAGATCTAATGCAGCCGTTCATAAACGGCGTTGTTTAGCCACAAATAGTGAAATTAATGAAAATTCAGATATTCCTTTTGCTATTATGTTATTATTAATAAAATTCAAAATTGTAAAATTGTTTTCTAAATTTTTGTAGTTTTGTTTAATTGATATATTTAAATAAACCAGGTGATTGCAATATTTAGTTTATCAATTCGGCACTTGCCGCCGCCATTTATCAAATAGTGCTACGAAGTTGGCTGAACAGTTGCAGTTGCAGTTGCAGATTTGAGTGACAACTGGTTGCCGCAACCGATTGTGCTATATTACTATATGGGGTCGTCCACATATTACATAATCACGTTTTTGCCCTTTTTTGATACCCTCCCCCCCATGTGATCAAGCGAAATTTGAAAACATATATTGGTGAAAGAAGGCTCTTGGATAGATTATGTAACCATATGCCAAGGACCCTCCCCACAAGTTATCAAGGTTAATCTTTTGGCTCAATGAATGCAGTATGTTATGAGACACAACACGCACTCAAATTGATACAAATGTGTGCCTCGCACTCACTCAATGCAATTCAATTCAATTCGAGTGCATTCAATTTAACGTATGTTTGAAGTGAAGGCATGCAGATCTCTAGTTCAAAACCATCCGTGCAATACAGGAGGAACTAAAACGCTACATCACCAAAAATTCAGCTAATTGGTCTTAGAAAATTTCGACAAAAGAGTGCTAGCAAATACTAAAGATAGTATGTATATGCAGACGGTTCACTCCTGTACAAACTAGTTATGTTGTATGAAAACTGTTTGTTGGACTTATTATAAATAAAGTTTGTATGGGAGTAAACCATCTTCCTTCATCTTTAGATTTAATATCTTTGGTGCGAGCAAAGCCTTGGAGGTCATTTTCCCGATGTGTTATTCCATAAATAACCCTGTACTAGAATGTATTTTATAATTCAATAAAAATAAAACAATCTATATATTTAATACTGTGTTTTATAATTAATTAAAATCTTGCGTAGATTTTGGGACACCCTTTACTATGAGTGGAGATACCAATCCATTGATCATAATCATCCCAAGGATACTTCTTTTCTTTGATGTCGTCTTTTGGAACTACTGAGAACTTTATTCTCTTGTCACTTATTACATGCACTAATGACAATGCCGTACACAATCCTTTTCACAATATAATTATCTTTATAATGTGTTCTCTTCCTAATATTTCCTCCCTTCTATTAAGCTTTCTCCTTTAAGTCACCTACGGGAAAAATCCAGCCCGTCCCAGCTGTCAGGTGGAGCACAGCTTCTCGGATTCATGGAGTGTCAAGATCGTCAGAAGCGGCCAGACCCCAAAGATGGACAATACTGCTGTCTTAGGGACTGTGACTGTGATAATGAACTTCGATATTTTGTTTGAAAAATCCACCCCTATAGGAGGGTAATGGGTGTCTAAAAGTTGTATGGGAGAAGGGGTAGCTTCTGCTTCTTCCGATCTGGTGCAAGCTCAGTTTCAAAGCTCTACACATTAAATAATTCATCGGCGGAAAACAGCAGGGTAGCAATATGCGCTTTCATCGATGCACATTTCCTTGGGTGTACAGAAGTCACAGGGCCTGACACACCTCAAACTATCCTAACAATAAACTCGGACCTACCCGCAGACATAATCACACCGAAGAAAATCCAGTGAGCAATAGACTCGTTCACGAGCTACAAATCCTCTGGACTGGACGGATTCTTTCCAGCGATGCTGCAGATGACCCAGCATTGGATCATCCCATGGCTGCATCCACTGTTTGAGGCATGTCTGCAACGCGGCAATGGCCTAGAGAACTACACGGGTCGTGTTCCTGCCGAAGGACTACAGACCCATAAACCTAACCTCATTCATGCTCAAAACATTGGAAAAAGTAATAGAGCTCCACATTAGGGAGGGCGCAAGCTCATCCCTGGAGCCCAACCAACATGCTTACAGTAAAGGAAAATCCGTGGAGACAGCGCTACATTCCCTGGTAGCTAATATAGAAAAACCACCAAGAATACGCACTGGGAGCATTTTTAGACATCTTCGGTGCATTCAATAACATATCAACTGAATCAATATTGCGAGGTCTGACAGCCACAGCATCCCACTCGGCAATACACTCGTGGATACAGAACCTGTTGAGCTGCAGAAGAGTCAAAGCCGAATGGGGAACCACCACCATAACAAAGGAAACTCATGGAGGCACGCCACAAGGCGGAGTCTTGTCTTCCCTGTTATGGAATCTAGTGGTGGACAAACTACTTAAAGAATTCTACAGAAAAGCCCCAAAGATAACTGCCTTTGCGGATGACATAAGCAGTATTATCACGGGAAAATGTCCATCGACCCTCAGCTCAGTCATGGAATACACGTTACAGGAAATACTAAGATGGACCACCGAAGCCGGACTTAGCATCAACGCGGAAAAGACGGAACTCATTCTCTTTACTAAGAGAAACACGGTACCGCGGTGGAACCCGCCAAAGTTGAACGGAATACTGCTCACGCTAAAAACGAATGTCAAATATCTCGGAATAGTCCTGGACAGTAAACTGACATGGAGACTCAATGTTAAAGAAAGGGTGAAAAAGGCAACAGTCGCGCCTTACGCATCGCAGAAGATGCTAAGTAGTACTTGGGGCCTGCCACCACGACTGATGCATAGGATCTACATCTCAGTAGTGCGACCGATACTACTATACGGCGTCCTGGTATGGTGGCAAACTTCGAAGAAGACCACATACCTGAAACTGATGGAAAGGACCCAGCGACAGGCGTTGAGGTCCACTCCAACCAAGGCACTCGAAACACTACTGTGTGTCAACACCCTGGACATACAATCGCACCTGCTTGCACGGAGGACTGCCCAACGTCTATGCGCAACGGGAAACATGACACTTCAAAGTTTTGGACACAGTTCGATTGGGAGGGAGATGCAAAGTAGCACGGACTACATGACTCCTCGAACTAACTTCAAAGAAACACTAACTTCAATGGGACCAAAAGACTGCTGTACAGAAGTGGACCAACACGCCATTAATATATTTACGGACGGCTCAAAAATGGATACAGGAGCAGGTGCGGCAGTGTATTGTGCAGAACCGGAAATAAGGTTGCCGTACAAGTTGCCCGACTACTGCAGCATATGCCAGGCGGAAGTCTTCACAATAAGGAAAGCAGCAGAAGTAGCTCTATCCATAACAATTAGGAACGAACGAATAAATGTATTCGTGCTATAAAATCATTGCGGGCGTCTTCCATTTGTTCCAAAAAGGTCCTGGCAAGCAGGGACGCTAGAACAGTGCATATCTATTGCCTGGCAAAAGAAGGAGTCGGCTACCTCTTGAGAACGAAGAAAATATACAAATTTCATTGCACTCACTATATAGCGAACTGGATGAATCCGCTTGAGCCAAAACTGGTGAAAGGTGGGAGAGCACTACCAGCTGCAGAATCACCAAAATTATGTGCAAGAAGCGAAACCAGAAACTCACTAACTTCCTGCTATATCTTCCAAGGAAAGGCTAAAATTGACTTGACATTGCCTAGTAGCAGCTCAGCTCAACCAGAAACTCACTAACTTTCTGCTATACCTTCCAAGGAAAGAATGCAGACTAATGATAGGAGTATTGACTGGACATTGCCTAGTACCAGCTCATGCTGAAAAGCTGGGGATACTAACGGAAGACGGCTGCCGAATATATAAGGAACCAGGAGTTGGGGAAACCTTGGAACACCTCATATGCGGCTGCCCAGCACTGGCAACACTAAGACATCGATACTTCAACAAACACTGGCTCGCATCGCTAGAAGAAGCGACCAGACACAGGAACTCTACAGGATCAACAAACCTCCTAACGACCTTCAGTATCCGGCGACACTAAGGACCTGCTCGGTCTATGTGGGACCACCTTGTGGTGGTCAACCGGTTCTACCTAAGCTAACCTAAATAATTCATCTGCATGGGCGTTAAATGTGTGGTAAGCTTTGGCATTCGTCATTTTTATTTTCATGCATTTACAAGGCTCTACACAAAAACATAAGCGTGGTGCTTAAAGATTTTTGAAAATAGCTTTTATATAGCTTATAGCTTATAGCTTTTATAGGAACAATCGAACGAAAATGAGTCTTTAACTTCGACACACCGAAGACAGCTGTTCTTTCGTTTTTCCGTTTTACTTTTGACTTCTTACTAGATTTTCAACCGAATCGAATTTCATGCTATATGTCTTATTGGTCATGGTCCAATCTAAGGAGATTAGATATATCACTTAAATTATTTATTTTAGAAAATACAATCTTTTTCGAAAAAAGAACTTTCATTCTTGGAAAAACAACTTCGTTGCAAACAAGAAAAACTTTAAGTCTTACTTTAAATCGTTTACGGACATCTCATTGCCAATTTGCCAATTAAATGATATTAATTAATATAATTGACAAAAAGTTTTCCAATAGTTTTTATACAAGGGTTTTCATACAGAGGGTATTATAATTTTGTCTCGAAATATGTAATGGACTGAAGGAAACATTTCCGACCTCACACAGTATATATATTCAGAATCAGCATCAATAGTAGAGTCTATATAGCGATGTCCGTCTGTTTCTATGCAAAATAGTTTCTCAGTTTTAAAACTATCGTAAAGAAACTTGCCACAGATCCTTCTTTTTGCTGTACCTATGCCGGATCGGTCGGATCAGACCACTATAACATATAGCTGCCATAGGAATGATCGGTCGACAACTATGTTCTTGTATGAAAAACTTTTTTGTTTATAAAGGTATCCTTACAAAACTTTCCCTAACCAAGTCTCTAGACAGTTTATACAATCTGACCAAATTTGGTCAAAATCGGACCACTATATCACTATATCAAACTTTTAGTTTAAACAAATATTTCATCCAAGTTAAGTGAGAGCTTTATTATAAGTACTTCAAAAAGTTTCCTATCATTTGATCAAAATCGGAAGTCTTGTATAAAATGTAATTCCTGCTAGGGTATATACTATATAGCTTCGGCACTCCGAAGATAGCCGCCCGTTCTTGCTTTTTTTTAAATTTTGTTAATTTAACATTGCCTCTAATCTTGTCAGGCGACCTGTTAAGACTCCCAACGTGTTAATTTACCTAAGGATAAGGATATATTACCTAAAAAGTGAACTTAGATATTATTCTAACGTATCTTTACTTGTATCGTGCATATTTTATAGCACACCTGAAGTGCTACAATTTAAGCAAACGTCTTGAATTTGATGCAGCTGCTTACAGATAAATATTTCCTTGAATTTGGTGCCTACTTCCCCTCCCAATTGTCCTTATTACGACGACCCTCTTCAAATTCATACTTCGCGTTAACGTCAGCTGCTGCTGACGTGCGTGCTTTACGTCAGCGGATTTTGGGAGCTTACGTCAAGCTCGGTATGTTAGTATTTTTTAACGTGAAATTGCGCATTTTGCCGCACGCGGCACGCGGTCACACCGCGTGAGTCTTTCGTAATCCAGATTGTTGTTGACATAAACAGAAGCGCGTTTTTTGGACAGGTTGCGGAAAAACGAAGGACAAGCGTGGGACGAGTGCAGTGACTAAATTTCCATTGTAATACAAAAGAAATAAAATTGAACTTGCGTGCTTCTACATACATACATGCATACGTAAGAGCCAGCTGCTCTCGGTTTCCGTTGCCCCGTTTGCGTGTGCGTGTGTGGCTGTGGCTGTGTGTGTGTGTGTGTGCCATAATGTTAAAACAAAGTCGCCGCTTGCTTACGCACTAATTAACATAATTCGCAAAACTAACCCACACAAAACAATAATAATTGATAAAGGAAGCGCCCAAGCATCGGCATGTCCTATACTGAGCTGGAGTCGGGGTATCAGGACCTGCGACAGTCTACGCAGTGCACCGTCGGAGCGTCGCAGCTTCAGCAGCAACACCAACACCAACACACGCAGCAGCCGCTAAATTCCCATTCGCATCGCGTGGGCTTCTATCTGGGCCACGATGGCAATGTATGCAGTAAACGAAAGTTAAAGCAATTAATTACCCATACACATAAACATACGAGTACATACATGTGTATTCACATACATTGTATACTTATACTAACTTTATACTACACACTTTCAAATGCAGCACGCTCTTGAAAATCAATAGCCTTTGACTGTTGTTGTTGTTGTTGTTGTTGCTGACCCTGACATTGTCACTTTGCAGCAGCAGCAGCAGCAGCAGCAACGCAGCGTTTGTAACAGCTGAGTGCAATATTGTCTCGCACTCCCTCTCTCGCACTTGTCTTAATTGCGTTAAAGCTTTTTGCAGCAGACTGCGTTGCACCTCGCATCACTTTTGCTTTTTACACACGCACGAGTCAAGTTTGCGAGAGCGAGAGCAAACATCAAGCTGTAGTGAATAAAAAGAACAAAGCATGAATCAATTAACAAAGCTGCAGTCATGGTGAAATATTGTAAGGTGGTGTTTGGACAGTACCAAGCTGTCAGTTGATATGAACGTGTGAGCGTCAGCTGAACTTTGCCTTTCGATACTCAGCTTGCGTGCTTTACCTTGTGTAATGAATATATCATGTTGATGAATTGGTAACTTGGGGCTCGCTAGGCAGCACCTTATATGTTTACACCATGGCTCCGGTAAATAGTATACTCTGCACATTCTCAGAATTTTCCCACACATTTTGGCGTTTAATTAACGCTCGCAATCGCTGGCCATGTCACCAGCATGCCTTGATCCCTAATAACTTATCTGATTACTATGATCTTTCTGATAGTGTATATCGATACCAAATATGTTGTATCGTGATCTATGAAAATGTATCATAGAAATAGTACGATCAATTTAAGTGATTGTTATACACTGTGTGTTTGTTATCGAAATGCGTCTTAAAATTATCGATATTTTGTATGTAAACAAGGGAAAACAATATAAAAACCGGTAAATTCAAACATGATCTCGGCAGTGGGCATATGTATCGCTTTTCTTTCTTTATTTTCTGATTATAATTGCAGCAACAACTTTGTGGCTTGCGAAGTTCTCCTTTAGTCACAAACTGTAGTACATTTTAACGAATAAATTAATTACTATTTGAATACTTTATTATAATTACTTAGAACTGGCTTTAAAACATATACAAAGTAACGCTTCTATGATTTATAAACAAAGTGTATAATAGCGTTCACAACAAAGTATCAGACTTTTCGATAACATCCAATTATAGATCAATGATCATGGATCAGTTATGCTGGTGAACATGGCCATTGTGTTAGAAATATATTCATACACATGTACGTAGATATGTACGTGTTAACATACATCGATAGACATAAACATGTACATGATAAAGCTGGAATACAATCGATTGCCGGTATCGATAGTATCGATGGTTTCTTAAAGTCACTATCAAAGATTTCTTTCAATCAACTAGCTCAAAGTTATATGCTTGATAGAATACTAACTACTATCATAATGGGTAATGTTCCAATATTTAACCAAACAATTGAGACATATTTACATAACTAACACTCTAATGTTACTTACAAAAAAACCTATCGATGCGATCAATAGTGATACATAGTTGAAACTATCGATACTATCGATTGGCGGCACTATCGACGGCTTTGCAGCTCTATTAAATACTACATACAGAGAATCGAAACCAGAATGGGCAATAGCTTTGAAAAGTTTGCGGGCGGCGGGGGTGGCGATTACAATGCCAGCTCGCGTCGGGGGTGGAGTAGACGTCGACGTCGCCTGGCAACGGTATCAACAACATCACCTGCAGACGCAGCACCGCCGCCCACGGAAGCTGCATTGGGTGGCGGCGCGGGGAGCAAGACGAATAACTCACGTCGTTGGGTGACGCACGTCAGCTCAACGCCAAACCTGAGTGGTGGGTGTATGTGTGTGTCTGTCTTTGTCAGCTGTTCACTCAAACCAGTCGAACTCTTTCTATCTCTCTCTCTCTCTCCCTCTCTGTTTATTCCTTCTTCCTTCGTAGAGACAACCGTTAATGAGGCACTGGAGCCACGCTCTTCATCATTTTCTTATGCGGTGAACATTTATTTACTTTTCTAGTTTATTTACATTGTTTTTCGTTAAATTTATTTCCTTTTTTTTTTTTGGTTTTTTTTTTTGGATTGTTGAGTTATTATTGTTGGCTGGCCTGCCTGCCTGCCTGCATATTAATTGTTATTGTTTTTCGCATTTTTCGCATTTTCCTATACATATTAATTGCTTGCGCATTTGTTTGCTCATTTGCCGCAAAGACTAATTAATTTGTCGGCACTCTGTGTGTGTATGTATCTATGTATGTATGTATACTGTACAGTATATATGCCTATATTGTCGCTTAATTATCTTGTTTTATTTGTTTTACATTTGTTTGCTCTCTTCCGCTCATTCCGGCTTTCGATTTTTGTGCTGAATATCCGCCGCCCACTTTCCACTTTCTAGTTTTCAATTTAGTTGCCAAATTGCCTTTGTCCAAATTGCTGCTATGGCCCCGCAGCTCATTTCAATATTTGGGGTAAGCTTGTACAGTTTTGTCGGTCACGCGGCAACGCAACGTGTCCTGCCGCCAAGCTGTGACGTCAAAGCGCGCAACAGTTTGTTAGTACAAGAACAGCCATGCCAAAAAACCATTGCATACTTTCGAGTGCTGTACGTAAATCGCTCGCTCGCTCGCATTTCATGGACAGTTTAAAGAACTTTTCACGCCCGTTTACACACACTAGCACACACTAGTTTTGCAGTCAGTCAGTCGGTGCCCAATAGTCTGCTAGTGCAGTCTATCAAGTCCTTCCCAGTCCTTGACTGAGCTTAATTGATAGAAAGTAGAAATGTTTACTACGACAGCCTGCTTACTGTTTATTGGCAAAATTTTGTGAAGTGAGGCGGAAAATAACTAAATTTACATTATGAAAATGATAAGAGATAAGACCTAAGTGAATATTGGGAAATATGCAAGATAAGTCCTAAGTGTAAAATGGAAAAGATGAAAGTTAAGACATAAGTGAATATTTGGCTGTGTGTAAACTAAATGTCAGTTGTTCGACAGCGAATGTTCGAATATATCTGCCAGTGTGTGTAAACTGAACTCAAGACCGCAATTATACGCTGAAGTTACCTCAAAAAGAAAAGACAACAAGTAGGAACCCTACTGTGTTTCCAGTCTGTTACATAATGCTAACATTTTGGGTCAGAAGAGGGCGTGTCAAAAACAGCAGACTTGGTTTAAAATAAGCACAGTTGTGGGCGATATAAAGTTTGGGGGTGGCCAAATTTAACTCGATGCTATAAAGTGAGGTTATATACAAACATGTGTATTAAATTTAACTCGATGCTAGAAAGTGAGGTTATATATCAACATGTGTGTCAAATTTGGTTGCTATAGCTTCAAGGAAGTCGAAAAAAGTAGAAACATTACACAAACTCAAAATACTCCTTTGACAAAACTCTTCCGGAATGAATTCGCCTCGTCTGCCCCTCTACATATTGCCCGACCAACAAAAACTTTCCAAAGTAACTTCATCGTCTAAATGGTCGAAATCGTCCTTGTTTTCCTACCTAAGCCGCTTACTCTTGATCCCATGCCCGCTTGCATTAAACATTGAAACCCAATTTACAAGAATTTAAACAAAATTGTCAAACTAGAATATAAAAAAATATATTGATTGATAAAAAACACACACACATACCAAATTTGGCGGGTCTATCTGATCTAATAGATACATTTATATAGATGTATGTTTTATGGGGTTAAAGAATCTATCTGCCCTTTGGATGGATACTGGATAAATTTAAATCAAGTTCGTAATTAAACATTATTTGCTTGGTAAATACGTTTATAAGCTAAAGCTACCAAAAATTTGTAACAATGATTAATACATTGATCATTTCATAACCTAAAAAGAATTTATTTATATGCAATATTTGATATTATAAATACTACAGAAAAACCCAACAATTCGATTGATGATACCTGCAATCTATTAGAATTTGATCATCTGCAATATTTGATATCATAAATACTACAAAAATGCCAATAAATGCCAATTAACAGCATTATTTGATGATATCGTGAATACATATCACGAATTTCATTGCATAAACGCATTAAGAGTGGGGCGTACCTTGAAATCAAAGCCGTATAAGCTGTTTTAACCAGAATGCCGCTCTGAGAACAGACGAAGCCTTCTCTCATTTTCAATTTTCGCTAACCGGACGTTTATGTTACGAGCATTTAAGTTGAATTTAAAACATTGTCGTCGTCGTAGCCACTGTCAACAAAGATAACGTATTTAAACAATTGCACACAAAGAGCGTAAAACCAACAAGAACAAGCCGAATAAAGAGCCGCCGTCTTTTGGCTTTGTGTGGGGAGAGAGCAATTATCACGATCAGCACGGCGGCAGAGCAGCCCGATCAACCGCTGCACAAATGCTCACCCGCATGACGTAGGCGCTACACTTCGATTCGATACTCTCCGGACTAGAGTTGGGCCCGTGACACGCTACAAAACGATCGTGTATGATATGAATGTTCAGCAAGAGACTGATAAAATCAAACAGTTCTTGTATATCTAAAAACCTGTTCACACTATCTCATGTTTGCAATATTGCGCTACTTCTGACGTCACCAAGTGTGACAACAACAAGCGTCTCCGTGACACGCAAGAAAACGATCGTGTATGATATAAATGATCAGCAAGAGACTGATAAAATCAAACAGTTCTTGTATTTTTAAAAACCCGTTCACACTATCTCATATTTACGTGCAATATTGCGCTACTTGTGACGTCACCAAGTGTGACAACAAAAAGGTTTCTGACGTGCTAACTTTATGTCTATTCTTATTCAGTTTATTATTTATAACTGTCTTAAAACTGTACAATATTGGCCTTAACCTTAAAAGAAGACATTTTTCAATTTTATTGCGCAGTAGCTTGAACACATTGTAATATGTAGATGTAATATTTTGATAGTTGCGCTAAATTACACCTAAATATTAGATAGTGTGAACAGACCTTTAGATATACATGTCTAATGTACTGTATGATTTGATCAGTCATTAGATAAGCTCCTTTGTTGATCATTTATACTATAATACACGATCCTTTTCTACTTCGAAACGGCTCGGATAAGCCTATAACTTGGATTCTGTCAATCGAAACGGCTTGGATAAGCCTATAACTTGGATCCTGTCTTATAATGTCAATGCACATAATTTAATTTCGATTTTTGATCCTGAATAACCTAAATGTTTTCATAATATTTGGTCTAAGTCCAAAACTCCAATCATATCTTAGTCAAATTGTTTTAAAATTATTAGTCATTGTTTCCATTTTCGATTACTCACAAATCATTCCTGGAAATTTGGTTTCATAAGTCTCCCCCCCTCTTTGAGCCAGTTGGGTGCAAACAATTCGCGCAGGACTTGAAAAAAATGGCGAACATCTCAAAAGGATAAGTGCTCGGGTATGGGAGGGGGGTGCGATATCCCCTTGACCTGTTTTGTATTGGCTAACATTACCTGTGAAGATGTCGTCGTTTTGCTTCGTGCAACAATGTCATCGCCAATCCGGAACGGAGCATGACTGATTGTCGATAACCGCAGTCGCAGTCGCTGCCGCTGCCGCAGTCGACGTCAGCGTCCGATTCGACGCCGGAGTCGTAGTCGTAGCCATTTGGCGGCTCTCAAATCAGTTGCTTGTGGTGAGCGACGCGAATCGCTAGCAAATAAATAACAATAATAATAATAAATAATTGAAAATCAAATAAGTAAATAATTCACAGCGCGGTTGTTTTTCAATTTTTTTCATGTGCTACCAAAACAAAACATAACAAATACGCTATTTAAACAAAAAAGTATAAAATAAAAATAGTACAGAATTTGAGAATTTTGACCAAAAGTCACGCAGTTGTACTCGTAGTAAAATGGAGTGGACCTGGTTCAAAGATTGGTGGCGTCTCAAGAAGCTACGTTCCCGCCATCAGCGTCACAAAAAGAAACTTGAAGCAGCCGTTGAGGCCGCTGACAGCGTCATGCTATCCTCAGACGAGGCTATGGATGATACCGAACCTAACCAGGAGCTGCCAGGTCCCTCTGGCTACCAAGAGCGCAGGCACAGCCTAAATCCGCATAAACGCAAGAAGCGTCGCGGACGTGACCGTCTAATACGCAATCGCTTGAAGCAGCGACGCGCCCGAATTGCCGAGATACAGAAGCAGGCAGCGGCAGGGAAACTGCAGCAGGGCAAGCCGGTCCGGGATCTCGATGAGGAGGATGATGGCGAATATGGTCCATTCAATGTTAGCGACTATGGCGATGATGATTTCTGCGATGCCAGCGACGACGATTTTTGCAACTGCGACATTTGCCTCAATGTAGGTGCCCCACTCATCATTCGAGTTGGGATTGTTGGTTCCATTTGATATATAAGTTCAGTCGTTCACGAAATCCATCAGCCGTTGTCCTCAAATGATCTTTCTATGATCAAATGAAGTGACTTCATCATTCGTTTCATTTACTTTCTATGAAAATCAGCGAAATTTGCTTGAAATGATGTTACCAAGATCAAATCTAAACAAGTAAGAACGTTGCTGTCGGAAGCTCCCGACTGCAGTATACTCTGCTCACAGTCTGTTAAATTTTACTATCTGTAGATATAGATTATGCTCATTTGCGGGGAATGGCGTGGGGATGCCAAATATTTCTTAAAACCGATTTCTCAAAAAGGTCAACAGTAGTTTGTGTATCAAATTTTGTGACTGAAGCTAAAGAACTTTGAGAGATATATCTGTCCAAGAAGTTGTATATCAAATGTGGTTACTCTAACTATAAAAATGTGTGTGATGATAGGTTTGTACAAAATTAATATTGAACAAGTTATTTCTGAGAAATTTTAGTTAATTTTATAAGCTTGCTGTTCATTGTAGAGAACTGTAAACTTAATTATAATCTTGCAGCTATTTTTTAAGACATTAAATTCATTGAAATTATAGTAGTTATGAGTTAGAGTTAAGAGCAGATCTGTCAAGAAGATCCACAGTAGTCTGTATACCAAATTTGATGGCTCTAAATTGTGGTGAAGGGATGATCTCGACACTTTAAGCTGACGGTATATACCAACATTAAGACATTAAATTCGTTGAGATTATAGTAGTTATAGAGTTAGAGTTAAGAGCAGATCTGTCAAGAAGATCCACAGTAGTCTGTATACCAAATTTGATGACTCTAAATTGTAGTGAAGGGATGATCTCGACACTAAGCTGAGGATATAACCAACTTGTGTATCAAGTTTGGTTGCTCTAGTTTCAAGGATGACGATCAAAATTGACTGGGAACTGGGATAATTCTGCTGTCGAATACGTTCGACTGCAACGTTCTTAGTTGTTCACTTTGGAAACAGGAATATAATAACAGAAATTCTCTTGTGTGCTTTAAAGCACATAAAATATCACAAGAAAGTTTTAATAGCCCGTTCTATTGAAGTTGTTCTGAACGAAACGACAGCACTTCATACTACATCATGTGCTGCTTATCGGGCCTGAATGTGGCTGTGGCTGTGGGTGTGGGTGTTGGTGTTGGCCAGGTCTGAAATGTGGTCGTTAAGAGAGCTAATCAGTTGCGACGAAAATAAATAAAACGACAGCTGTTAATTGAAACGTTAGATGGGCCACAACGCCACCCAATTGAGCTGCGATTGCTTATACTATTTTGTTCAGTTAAGCGGTTTTAGCTGCTTTTCACCTGAGCTAAGCCTGTATTATTTGTTGGCAACAGTTTTAGAATCCATTTGTAAGCCATAAACTAGTTTTTTCGTAAATATGCGATGCGATTACGATTACGATTTGATTTATTCCATTCAAACTAGTATTTAAACAAAATTGATTTCAATATTCAAAATTCAGCTTTGAAGCGAATTTGATACCTTTCAATTTACATCTCTACAAATAAGCGCGCTCGATTTCAAGGAAAACCGTTTCACTTTACTTATTACCGTTTATAACCGCATCAAGCTCGCATCAATTCAAAATCGATTTGATAAATAATATATTCAAACTGTTTCGCTTTGAAAATCATTTTACTCTATACTACTATATCTATTACTGTTGATAACTAAGAAAACTTTCTTGATCCCACAGCGTTTTAAAACCGATTCGATCATTTTACATTTGTTTCAAACTTTACTCAGTTTATAAGCATTACAATTTAAAGATATTAACACATAATATTTTTACTCCCTGTACCCATAAAATGGGTAAAGAGAGGGTATTGGATCTGTTTTTGATTATTTTTTAATTTTAATTGTCTCTAAATCGCCATAAATCTTAAATACTTTAAAAATGCATATGGTTTTTATTATTTTATTTCCCTAACATGCTTTGTTTCAATTCGATTTCGATACCTATATTTATTATATCTTTGAAATTCTTAATATTTTTTTTTTTATACTCTGTTCCCGAAGAGAAAAAGAGTTTATTGGGTTTACGAAATGTCCGTCTGTCCGTATGAACGCAATTTTTTTCCACACCCTTGAAGCAACCAAACTTGGTACACATGTTGGTGTATAACCTCAATTTATGAAGTGTCAAGTTCGCCCCACCCGTCCCCCTGCCACACAATTTTTTGAAAACCTGTATCTTCCACATTTTGAAAGCTAAAGAAACCAAATTTGGTATACACACTAATGTTGAGATTCCTGACAGATCTACAGTAAAAATTTGTTCCCCTACAAATCAGCATATTCTATCCCCAAAGCACGTTTTTTAGAGGGGTATTTCTCCTACAGTTTCATAGCTAAAGTCACCAAATTTGGCTTACAGACTGATGTTCACCCACTGGAGAAATCTGCATCAAAAACTTTTTGACTACCCCACCCCCTCCCCCACAAATGAGCAAAATCCATGTCTAGCCCACCTGTACAGTTAGGATCATCATATTTGACATACAGACTACTGCTTTTTCCGTCTCTTTCTGAACCCACAAATAATCAAATTGTACAGAAGTGGGAACAGAGTATTCTGCAGTCGGGTGCGTCCGACTGCAACGTTCTTTTTACACAGTTTGTGCATTTATTAATAAATATCGTACATTGATCTGAGTTCTTCCTAATAATGTTCGATTGAGTTATTGACATTTGTTATTCTTGAAAAGCTTTCACTTAAGTCTTTAAGTATGAAAGTCTCTTACCGCCATACCTCTGATATAGTTCAAATTAGGTATAATCCTCACTATCTCACCATTTGACTATCGAACCAAACTTGCTCACTGAACTGAGTAAGCGAACATGTTTCTTACCAATTGTTCTTTGTTGCTCAGTTGTTCATTTCAATCGGTAGTTCAGGCTCAGTTTACCCAACTTAAATATACACTATAATATATGCTAAAATGCTTTTGCTTAGTAGCGAAATAAATCACACTTTTAAGACCATCCAACTTGGAAAACTCTATGTTTTTCCATAACAATAAGTAAGAAATAATATTCAGGTATGTACTTATATACTAATTACTTTACATAGAGGGATAATAATAATATTTCTGTTGCCTTTCTATTCAGATTATTCAGCTTATTCATTAAGATTATGCATTTTCTTTTGGTTATCCAAAGATTTTGCATAATATTTCAAAATTTGAATAAAGTTTCGTTAATTTATTATGGTTTTTTTGTTCACTCACGAACAACTGAGCAATTAGCTGAGCTGCTCATGAACAAATGAACAGTAGAGCAAAAACAATAACAAAAAGAACAACTGAACAACTGTCTACTTATGCATTGCTTAGAAATTCGAAAATAATGAAGTTTAACAATTTGTTTAACAAAAAATAAGTGTATTATATATAGTAATTAGTTGCAACCTTTTATTGTTATTTGTATATAAATCGACGGGCAAGATGATCTACACCACGAGCAAATTTATGTTGCTTAGGTCAACATCTACTAATCGTAAGCATTTAAATTTTCGCGCACAGGGCGACACGGATTTTGGGGACAGCAATGACGGGATGGACTCGGATACGAGCACCTCCTCCAGCAACAGCAAACAGGTTGTGGTTGGCATCTGTGCGATGGCCAAGAAGACCCAATCGAAGCCCATGAAGGAGATTCTAACACGTTTGGGTGAATTTGAGTTCATCAAGCTGGTGACATTTGAGGAGAATGTTATATTGCGTGAACCAGTGCAGAATTGGCCCATCTGCGATTGCCTTGTATCCTTTCACTCCAAGGGCTTCCCATTGGAGAAGGCCATCGAGTATGCGCAGCTGCGCAGTCCCTTTGTGCTCAACAACTTGCATATGCAGTATGATATACAGGATAGACGACGCGTCTATGCCATATTGGAGAAGGAGGGCATCGAGATACCGCGCTATGCCGTTCTCGATCGCGATTCGCCCGATCCGAAACGTATGTACTAAACGTATGTGTAAGAAATGCATATGATATGATTTCATTTTGATGTTTGCTTGCAGATCATGAGCTAATTGAGTCCGAGGATCATGTGGAGGTCAATGGTATTACGTTCAACAAGCCGTTTGTGGAGAAACCCGTCTCGGCGGAGGATCATAACATATATATCTACTATCCAACGTCTGCTGGCGGTGGCAGTCAGCGTTTGTTTCGCAAAATTGGTAGCCGTAGTAGCGTTTACTCGCCGGAATCGCGTGTACGCAAAACGGGCTCCTTCATCTACGAGGATTTTATGCCCACCGATGGTATGCTAAATTGCTCTCTATGCTCCCCTCTATGCAATCAATGTACTGCTCTAGGTACTGCTCTAGCACGTTCTAGCTGGACTAGATAACCATTTGCATTTCCGTAACCAAAATGTATAATATATATAGTATATATAATATCCTATATGTGTATATGTATTAGAGTTGTATCGAATTGTTGTAATTTTAATCGAACGACTGAATAGGTAAAACAAACCAACTATATCCTTGAATGTCGTTCATTGAGTTTGTTCGATTTCTTGCTCGTTTGAGTTCATTTTTAGTTCACTCTTAAATTGGACAATTGTTATAAGGTTCTAATATATAACAAAGTGAACAAAACTGAACGAAAAACTAACGAAATGAACGAGAAGTTCACTCAATTGAACAAAACCAACGAGTAGGGTGTTCAAATGAACGAACTATAAGTTCTATTCGTTCGTTTACTCTAAAATTGAACGACTGAACTGATTTCTACAATTGAGCTACAACTTTAATATGTACATATATATATATATTTGTAGATATGCTAAAAATCGGTTAAATATGCTCGATCCATGTAAACAGTACAGAATTCATTCAGCGTTCATACGCTGCCACCACGTCCCCGCTCTCCGCCCCACTCACATACAAACACACACCCACCCACAAACACCCACAAAAATAAAGCATTATAAAGCATATTGTCATTGCCATTGTCTTGCGTCTCGCTCGCCCGTTCGTTCGCTCGCTCGCTCGCTCGCTCGTTCGCCGATCGTTGCTCGCTGCTCGCTGCTCGCCGCTCATTGCCGAACTCCCCCTAGAAACAAGATACAAACTGGCCGCCAGTCGAACGCACTGAATCCAGCATTACCTTTACAACTTAGTATACTTTTCAGGTACCGATGTCAAGGTCTATACCGTTGGACCCGACTATGCTCACGCCGAGGCCCGCAAGAGTCCTGCGCTCGATGGTAAAGTGGAGCGCGATAGCGAGGGCAAGGAGATACGCTATCCGGTCATACTCAATCATTCGGAGAAGTTAATCTCACGCAAAGTGTGCCTGGCATTCAAGCAGACCGTTTGCGGATTTGATCTTTTGCGTGCCAATGGCAAGAGCTACGTTTGCGATGTGAATGGATTCAGTTTTGTGAAGAACTCGAACAAGTATTATGATGATTGCGCCAAAATCTTGGGCAACATGATATTGCGCGAGCTGACACCGACATTGCACATACCATGGTCGGTACCATTTCAGCTGGATGATCCACCCATTGTGCCCACCACATTTGGCAAGATGATGGAGCTCCGCTGCGTTGTGGCTGTCATCCGGCATGGCGATCGCACGCCCAAGCAGAAGATGAAGGTCGAGGTTCGACACCCCAAGTGAGTAACGCTCCCAAGTCCTACAATACTAGCTCAAAGACACTTTCTCAAACCTTAACACTTAAGTAGTTTATTAATCAGTAATCAAAAGAGTTCTTAGGACTACAGAACACAGCTTATCAAGCATATTTATTTATCCTATAATAGCTAAAGACTTTCTGGTTAATTAAGATCTAGCTAAACATACATAATATTAAAATTACTATAAAGGAAACAAATTAGAACATTTCACGCGGGATTAATTGTTTTTAATCAATATCATTTGCCTTGTAATACTAACACAAAGTATCCTCGGTATGCCGAAGACATGATTCTTATACAAAAGCTCAATTTTCGACCGATTGTTCCTATGGCTGCTATATAACAATGTGTTCTGACTTTGATAAAACTATAGGAAACTATATAAATCGCAATTGTTGAGTTTGGAAGTAATATTTGCATAGAAAAATAAGTTTTTCATACAAAACCTAATTTTTCGCACGATTCTTCCTATGGAAGCTATATAATAATGTGATCTGATTATAACCAAATTTGATCAGATTGTGTATGCTGCAAAGAGGCTTGGTTTGGCTGAGTTTGGTGAGGATATCTTCATAAGCACAAAAGTTTTTCATACAAAAACATAGTTTTCAACCGAACATTCCTAAGACATCTATATGTTATAGTAGTTTGATCCAACATATGTACTATCTGCCGCAAAAAGAATCATCTGTACCAAGTTTCATTACGATAGCTAAACTGAGAGACTAGTTTGAATAGAACCCAACGGGTATCTTTATAAAGAGTAAATAAATAAAAAGAACTTGAAAAGCTCTCAAAAGCTTTTAACGGGGTTAATTGTTAATTGTGGTAAATCAATACAATTAATCTGAATTAGCGATCAGCACTTAAAGCTTCTAAAGCTTAGAGCGACACTAAAAGCACACAAATTGGTTTAAAGTTCAACAATAGAGAAGCTTTTATAGCACTCAAAAGCTTTAATTGGGTCAGGTTATATTAAATCGAAACAATTAATCTTCTAGATCAAAATTGACTACAATTTGGTTGAAAAGACTACAAATCAGAGCTTTGAAAGCTGCAAGCGAGCCTAATTGAGTTAAATAAAAACAATTAAAGTCACTTTAAGAAAACGGCGACAGAAACTGGATAAAAATCGTAACTGTTCAAGGATTTCTAAGATTTAGATATACTATAAGAGAAATTGAGCTATATAATTTGATTTGAGTTGCGACAATAAAGAAATTAATTGAAATTCCATTGCCCTTGTATAGATTCTTTGAGATATTTGAGAAATACGATGGCTACAAGCTGGGCCATGTGAAGTTGAAGCGACCCAAGCAGCTGCAGGAGATACTGGATATAGCCCGATTCTTGCTCAGCGAAATACATACCAAGGCGCATGCTGAGATTGAGGAGAAGGAGAGCAAACTGGAGCAGCTTAAGAATGTCCTTGAAATGTATGGCCACTTCTCGGGCATTAATCGGAAGGTGCAAATGAAATACCAGCCGAAGGGACGGCCACGTGGCTCCAGCTCTGATGATGGTAAGTTTTGATCAATTACATAAACTTAACTAACCACACGCTAAGTCTTAACCACTCCAGCCGAAACGCCCGCCGAGCCCTCGCTGGTGCTGATACTCAAATGGGGCGGAGAGCTAACCCCAGCTGGTCGAATCCAGGCGGAGGAACTTGGTCGCATATTTCGCTGCATGTATCCGGGCGGGCAGGGACGCTCGGATTACTCGGGCACACAGGGCCTGGGCTTATTGCGGTACGTTCTAGCATACCCCATACTATTTGTAACTTTTTAATTGGAAAGTCAATCAACAGTTTGCACTCGACCTTTCGACATGACCTTAAGATATATGCCTCGGACGAAGGACGCGTCCAAATGACCGCCGCTGCCTTTGCCAAGGGTCTGCTGGCCTTGGAGGGTGAGCTAACACCCATTCTAGTTCAAATGGTGAAGAGCGCCAATACAAACGGACTTCTCGACAATGATTGCGACTCCAGCAAGTATCAGAATCTGTGAGTATCCCATTAAGACGATCAAACGATACCGAAATGTATTCCCCAACTAATGAGCGATTGCTTTAACGATCGTTGAATGATCAAATGATCAATTTATGGTTCGAGAATTAGACATACCATAAGTAGACAATTTATGGTTGTTCGTGTAGCTATTTGAGCAATTTTCGACGATTATATATTTGCCTGCCGTTTAGGTAATGCTTATGTGTTTGATCTTGACACTTTATGAGGTTTTACCATGTGCCCTAAACGGGAACTTTCGACTGCAACGTGCTTACTTAAAGACTTTTCTGAGCTACTTAAATCTGGTAGAGATCTTAACTTCATAGTAGAGATTCTCCCTAGACTAAATCGCAACGATTTTCATGCGGAATGTCTTTTTGGTTTGTCTCTTCGATTGTTTTGACATTTCAATTTAATTTATTTTAGAATATTCAATATTTTCGATGTATTTTTCGAAGATTGAACTTTTCAAGATCTGTTGTAGTCCTTGAACTTACTTCCTCCTTATCACATATGTCAAGGATATCAACAGTTGTCTGTAAGTATGTGAAATTTGGCAACTGTAGCTAAATCAAAATTTTGAAGGGTAAGGATAACACATGAATCCTTTTAGACATTGTTTTACTGCCTCTTGACTAATTCGCAGAAATTATAAATTTGAAAAGATTGTTAATCTCTACCTCGTATATTTCCAATTGCTAAGATATATATGTGCCCTTGGAGTCGTCTTCTACTGATTGAGGGACTGCGACATACTTTCCTTGATATTTGAATATCATTCCTTTCCAATTTTGTTATAATAAAAATATTAATTTTTAATTACTATAATATGACTTATAATTACTACGATCCAGTAGTATATATATCATTTCATCCAAAATTTCATAAATTTAAGAGGTTTTTTTTTACCAAAGTTAGTGCATCAGTGAGTTATAACAAAAGAAAGTGATTCGAATTTGTTCAGTTAAAACAATTTATGATATGGAAATAATAATCGATAACCGAGTGTGCTCTACTGATGCTATCGATAGTTCCCGCTTGAAGTCCATTTGGATACATTTTTTTTATAAACGTTTCCAAAGGGAGTCAAACTGGAGATGTAAAAAAACCGATATTTTTCAATGTTTTTCATAAAAAAATCGATATTTTAGCATCTCTAATTCAAAACCCTGTCTTCTGGTGTTTTATTTTTTTAATTAGACGCTATTACATAAGGTATAGATATTTCTGGTTTTTGGAAAAGGTTGAGGAATGCTCAATAATAATATATAATAATGTACAATATTTGAATGATCTTTCAGCGCCAAGGGTCGTCTGCACGAGCTAATGCAAAACGATCGCGAGTTTACGCCGGAGGATCGCGAGTTAATCAATCCATGCAACAGCATATCTATAACTCAAGCTTTGGACTTTGTTAAGAATCCGGTGGACTGTTGCCATCATGTACATTTGCTAATTGGTGAACTGCTGCACATTATCAGCATCAAGAAGGACGATCCAAAGACCAAGGATGCCATATTGTATCATGGCGAGACATGGGATCTCATGCGCTGCCGCTGGGAGAAAATTGAAAAGGACTTTAGCACCAAGTCGAAGCTCTTTGATATCTCAAAGATACCCGATATCTACGATTGCATCAAATACGATTTGCAGCACAATCAGCATACGCTGCAATACGATCAGGCCGAGGAGTTATATATATATGCAAAGAATCTGGCCGATATTGTCATACCGCAAGAGTACGGCCTAACACCCCAGGAGAAACTGGCCATTGGACAGGGCATTTGCTCGCCGCTGTTGCGCAAAATCAAGGGCGATCTACAGCGCAACATTGATGAGGTCGAGGATGAGTTTATGAATCGTTTGAATCCCCATTATAGTCACGGCGTTGCCAGTCCCCAGCGTCATGTGCGTACACGTTTATATTTTACCAGCGAATCGCATGTGCATTCGCTCTTAACCGTACTACGTTACGGCGGATTGCTGAATGTCGTTACGGATGAGCAGTGGCGTCGCGCCATGGACTATATCTCGATGGTATCGGAGCTAAATTATATGTCACAGATCGTCATAATGCTGTATGAGGATCCCACCAAGGATCCCACCTCGGAGGAGCGTTTCCATGTCGAGCTCCACTTCAGTCCGGGCGTCAACTGTTGCGTCCAAAAGAATTTGCCACCTGGTCCCGGCTTTCGTCCACACTCGCACGGCGAAACATCCTGCAATGTGAGCTTGCAGTCCACCGATGAGTCCAATCCGTCGCGCATCGAGGAGGAGAATGATTCCATTACAAACGATGAGCAGCAGGGCAAAAAGCGCGTAGGCAACACATAATATCTATATATCTATATATATGAATAATAAACTATTATTTAGCCGATATTAATCATACTCCCCCTCACACCTCTTTCAGTGTTCGCTGCTTACAAATCCACGTACTTCATCGGCCACATCGTTTGGCTTTAACCGTCTGGATCTGCGCTCCAAGCAGCCCAAATCGAAGCCCATACCAATTGGGGCCCATCACACGGTCAGTGGACACGAGGCCATGGATCTGGCCAAGAGGCTCAACGAGGAGCTTGCCTCGCAGCAGCAACAACAGCAGCACCTGCACCAGCAGCACCAACAGCATCAGCTGCGTCCCATTAGCCCAGACATTAGAGCCGTGAGTCCCGACTGTGAGCCGCGTTCGCGCAGCTTTGAGCAGCGTGGATCCTCGGTCAATCACGGCAAGGAGGCGGGTATGTATGTGGGTGGTGCGGCCCGTATGCTGCGGTGCAACAACAAACAATGCTTGCTCTGCCTGGCCATAATACGATTAGCCCAGTTAGCCACTGGGCATCCCCGGCCGGCTCTACTACTATTTTCCATTTCAATTTCAAACTTTGTTCTTGATTTGATTTCAATATTCTTTAAAAACCATGTGCTTAGTTTCTCTTATATATAATAATTAACGTTACTATTTTGTTCTGTTATATATTTCTATATCGTTTGTGTTCTTTTCTTTCAATTGGCTTCTTTAACACACTGACCAAGAATTGGCTATAATAACTAACGTGGCTATTTTGGCTATTTCGGCTATTTGTTCTCGTGGTTTGCAAAAGCAATTTATTGCAATTATGTTTCATGTTTATTTGAAAACCATTTCTGGGCTCTCTCTCTCTCTCTCTCTCTTACTCTCTTTATCTCTCTTAATTTTAACCATTTTGTTGCTCTGCATGAGAACTGTGTGCGCTTTTACAAAACTCTTTCTAACTCTCCAAAACACCTGTAACAACGCTCCCAAAAGAACCACAGACCACAGAACCCAGTCCCAATTAGGAATTCTTTTTGCCTTTCAAGTTAGTTTATGATTACGTTATTGTTTTTGGTCTTTTTTTTTTTTGTTTGTTTTTGTTTTCTAATTTAATTAGAATATATTATTCGTAAGACTTTTATATACTACTATAATCAGCGCTGATTTTCAATGTTTTTTACATTTTATACAAAATTCTTTCAAGCATCAAAAACACACACACACTACTTTGAGAAACGTCTAGCTCTGAGCCCAACATTTTTGATTTTCATTATTTTCACACAACGAATATTTTGTTCAAGTAATACCAGAGTGAAAAAAGATATCACTAGAAATCAACACATGTGTCTTGGCCATGTGTGCTGCTCCTGAAGCTTCCTCAGCTCACAAATCCGGCTCAACTGTGGGCTAGAAAACTGGAGCATATGGTGAAACTGTTTGGGGGAAAACTAATGAAAATCTATAGGCATCTGGCCGCGGAATCCCGTGTAATTGGCAATGCAGCCAAAACAAAACAATACTAAAACATGAAGAAAAGGAAATGAAATGAGCAACACTCTTAGCCATACCATATACGAAAATCCCAGAAACTTCATAGACTTTTGATCCTCGCTCTACTGATTTATAGGCCCAAACTGAGCTGAGCGCCAGCGAATGCTCTCTTGCTAATCCTTTTTGAAAGGACTTCTTTTGCTCACGCTCAGCTGGCTTTGGGCTTATATATATGTACACTCTCGTAGCGTTGATCTCACCCGTTTATATACATATATATCTCTATCTATATGCAATATCTCTATATATAAATTTTTGTTATTGTTGTGTCTCGTCTGTGTCTGTTTTGCTGCGTCTCGCTATATCTATACTACCTATCGATCTGTCTCTGTCTATATACTATATGTATGATTAATGCATGATATGCGGAAAACTTTCCTAAAGTTATTCCAAAACAAATTTTTGTAATTCACCAAAGTTTTGTGTTGGTTTTACTGACCTCTGACATTCTGTACTGTCAACGTACGTATTTTGTTGTTCCTTGTTCGTTGTTGTTGTTGTTCGTTGTTCGTTGTTGTTTGTATGTTGTACCCCAAAAGAATATACCAGTCAAAACATACCCACAACTCCCCAACCTAACCCGACGCTAACCCACAACTAACCGGACTTAATGACCAAATTGCCTGCTGTTGTTCAACGCCGCCGAACCCCCTGCCTGCCCCTTATACTTATCGAAAGCTCCTGCAAGGCTTCACAATGTACAATACCATATAGTTCTATAATATCTGATATCATACTCGAATCTTCCGATAGTTTATTACATTCCGTTTGAACTAACATTTCACTTGTAATATCTGATATCATACTTGATTCTTCCGATAGTTTATTCCGTTTGAACTAACTTATTAAGCTATGGGGAAAAAAACTTAAAAGTTTTCTAAAATGCGGTTCTTTTCATAGTTTAACAAACAATTTTCCATATCCAAGAGTTTTACAATTTTGAACGCATGTTTTCCCTTGATAAACTGATTTATGCCAAATCAGACCCAACTAATATTATATTTAGCGAGGTTATTTACTTCAAATAACTTGATACTAAAAAATGCTTAATAATACTAGAAAGAACGGCATGCCGAATTTATATACCGATGCAGCAATGTTTTTCGTACATAAGCTTTACGACCGATTGTATCTATGGCAGCTATATAATAGCCTGATACGATTTATACCAAATTATAACAAGCTATAAAAACTCTAGTAAAACTCGCAATTGCTGAGTTAAAATGAAGTATATTTATAAACAAAAATGTCTCTCACGCAAAAAACTCATTTCTCATCCGATTATTCCTATGGCAGCTATAAGATATAGTATGTCAATCTCTACCAAATTTTGTCAGTCTGAACCAAACATATTGAAACTTCGATTTGGTGAGTTTTGTTAGGATATATTGAAAAACACAAAGGTTATCATATAATAACTTAATTGTCGACCGATCGCTTCTATAGAAGCTATATGTTATAGTAGTCCGATCTGGCCGGTTCTGACATATAGTACCAAGTAACATCTGTACCAAGTTTCATCACGATAGTGATTAGACAAAGCTTTGCATAGGTATAAAAGTTACTACCCTGAAAGTATGAATGAAAAATAATTATTAAACAAGTTTTTTTTAAAGATATTAACAAAATGTACATATCGAAGTAATCAAGGTGTGTTTATCCTATAAACCATCACATATTGCGATGATAAAATAACAAAAATAATATAATTCCAACATAAATAGGCTTCAATATGATAATTCTCAAAACTTTCGATTGGTAGATAAATTATTTTAGCAGTATATCAGATATTGGAATGTATATGTAAATCCTAAATGTGCTTGTACATTTGTATGTAGGTACATACATACTTAAGCTGGAAATGTTATCGATACTATCGATAGAATCGACAAATTTACATAAAATGTATTTAATCAAAGGTTAAATTAAGATAAGGTGCTTCAAATAGATTCTCTGCAATTGGCATGCTGCATGCTTCAAACCGATGCCTTTCGATAGTTTAAACTATCGATAAAACCGAAGAAACCGTAAAAAGCTTAAAGATATTTAGAAAACTTTGAAAATTATAATGCACAATGAAGCAAAAATATTTACACATTCGGAAATAATTCAGATACAATCGTTGGATACTATCGATAGTAGGAAGTTCAGCAGCGATATTATCGATTGTACTCTTGACGAGTTTCCAGCTATTGAACTACATATGTATGTATGTGTGTGTGTGTGTTAAAGCTGAAGAAACATCAACAGCGCTGCCACTCGATAGTTTCGATTGCTCAAGTTATCGATAACATTGTTTACATCGACTAAATCGTCAAGATCATAAAGAATGTTGACGAGATGATTCATTAATCTGTGCAGATTGAAAGGGCAAAACTTAGATCTAATTCGTGGCATTGGCATGCCTGTGCGATGTTATCGATAGTATCGATTGTTTACCAGCTCTAGTTCTGTACCTAATCAGCTTGCAGGTGCGTTCAGCTTTCGGCTTGCCGAATATACATTTTCCTTTCTTGTTCTACTTTTACTTTTACGAGTATTTCGGCTAATTAGTTTTCTGTTTGTATACTCTGCGACCATACACACACATACCACACACACACACACACACACACACATACTGACAATACGAACCACAAACAAATACAAAAACCAACCCATATCCAAACGTTGTCCCGCTTGCCACTCTACTAATCCCAACCAGCGCCGCCAGGGGCCACCTTCGATGAGATTGTGAAGGCGCGGGTGGGCGTGGCCAGCGGCAGTGGCAACCGCACTGCCATACAGATACGCGTCACAGACAGGCTGTCCTTCTTCAAGATTGACTCATCCACCAATGAGCTGCCCTTGTCGGACATTGACTTCTCGCTAACGCCGGGCACGCCGCAGTGCATCCATGTTGGCGGTGGCGCCTCGAGCCGTACGCATAAGCGCCACAATTTGTTAAGCATGCGCCGCATGGTCTCTGGTGAGGATGCTGAATTTGAGGGCCTGCCGCCGCTGCAACATTTGCCACAAATCTCGCCCATGGCAACCAACGAGCGTCCGCTCAGCTGCAATTGCAGCAGCAGCTCCTTCTTTCCCCCGCTGGCTACGGCCCATGCACACTCCAAGAGTCTCATTCAGCTGGCTGCCGTTGAGCTCTCCCCGCTGCCCGGTCGTGCCACAGCCGCACCAACCGCTGCCGGCAGCTTTGAGGATGACTTTCAGCTGTCAAGCTCGGCGCCGGCAGTGCTCCTTAGCGGCCTGTTTGGGCAGCGCAGCGGCGGCGCAGCCTTCCTGCAGCCACACAGCGAGCAGGGCACCAATTCACCCACCGCCTCCACGCTGCGCCTGTGTAGGGACATGGAGACGCACGAGTCGCGCCACCGCCAGCTGGAGCGTGGCCAGCGCAAGGCCACAAGTCACTCCTGTGGCCAGCTGTCCATATTAATGGCAGCGGCGCCAGCCACAGCGCCAGCGCTGCTGCCCGAGAATCCCTTTCGCTTTGCGGCAGGAACTGGTGCAGCAGCAGGAGCAGCAACTGTTGCTGCCACAGCTGTGAGCAGCACATTTGTAAGCTGCTTTGCTCCCATTGCGGAGCATGTAACGCCCTCATCTACGCCCACGGCCACGCCCACGCCCATGTCTTTGATCGGTCAGCTGGCCAGAGAGGCGCAGTTGGCCTTTAATATACCCACGGTGCTAATAACTGGCACAGCCACCGTGACAAGCAGCACAACAGCAAATACAGCCATTACAGAAACCACTTTGCCCACTATAACAACAGCATCAATTCTTACTACAACTACAACAACTGCAACAGCAACAGCAATTACTTTGTCAAATACTACAGCAACAATGTCTTCTAATCAACCTATTACTAACCAATTCAAACCAATCGATCCCTCCTCAATTGACGCATCACAAACGTACACAACGAACGCAATCAATACCGAAACCACTATCCCAATCCCAACTACAATCCCAACCACAATCGATACAAATACGTACACAATCACAATGAACATCATCACAACGACCCCGTCTTGTTGTACCACTACAATCGCTACAGATAGCAACGTTTCGGTCTCGATATCGGCATCGGTATCCTCGCCCACTTCGTCAACATCCTCGCGTCGCCAAAGACACAGTATTGCCGGCCAGATGTCCTATATGAAAATGTTGGGTTTCGGTGGTTTTAGCAAAAAGATGGCCACCAGTGCGAATAGCCTTTTCAGTACGGCGGTTATTAGCGGCAGCTCATCGGCACCCAATCTACGCGATATGATACCGGTATCATCATCCGGTGAGTACACAATCACAGATACATGTCCATACACACACACACAAGCCCACACACACTCCCCAGAGCTGCAAAAATTGTACTAAATCGATTTATCGATACTTTTTTGTGTCTTCTCAAAGACATATCGATATTATCGATATAAAAACTATTTAAAACTTATTTGTTAGCGTTTGCCTTGGTCAAATTTCATACAGATTCCTCTTAATTAACAACCAAACTCTTCGAAACTAGTTTGTTAACACTTCATATAGATTCTTCTTAATTTCCCACAGCCATAAACATGGCAAGTCCATCATTTATATATGTGTTTTTTAGAAAACATAACACTTTATCAAACAAAACTTGATAAAATATCGTGGTAATATGAATCTCAATATTTGTATATCTCCAGCTGGAATGTAAATCGTTACTTAGGCAACGATAAGTTACAAACTAGTATCGATATATGTTTGATCTATGTACATACAATAGACATTCAAGAATTATCGATTTGTAAACCAAGAAAATCGCATTCTTATACCTATTAGATTACTTAAATTCTTTGTCAGGTTTGAAAAGAAAAAATACACTCATAGTGAATACACTTTTTCTTATATATCAAAAATGATATTTCAGCATATGTTAATAAAAAATCGATAAATGCATATATCTGACATTTGATTAGCTATATATATATTTGATCGCATGGCGTCAATCCAGTTTTGTTCAGCAATTGCAATATTTTCCTTTCATTGCATTCAATGCTAAAAGTATATTTTATTTTGAAGACATAGGGATATCGATAATATCGATATTTTGTCAGCTCTATCAAGCACACACACACACAGCTACAAACACCAACACACACACACATTAATTAGGCTTAACGATCAATCTAGAACCAGCATGTGCCCCTTCTCCTTCCAGTTATCCACAAATCACAAATATTCATCAGAACGAAGCGAAAGTACATACGACATAGTTAAAGCGAAATGTTACAGTTAAAACAATGTTATCGATATCCAAGCATTTACATACATACATACATACATATCTCAATGACAAATTGAGCATAGATTTTCAGATATTTGATGTAAGCCACCATTATACATATAATACATACATATGTTAATACTTCATTCAAATCTGATCATATTCAACAATTTAGTTACACACTTTTCACCCAAAATGATCTCTGATTTCTTAAATAGCACGATATATTCACTTTTAGACGTCTTAAAACTGCTTCAAATGTTTGCAAATTTTCAAAGTGTTTTTGCTTGTGTCCATTGTTTTTATATACTTAAAGAAGTTCGTTATACAGGATGTCCTTGTTTTGGAACTTACTTTAAAAACAAACAACAATTTTTATTCAAAACCAAATCAATTTTACCAGTTTTTCTTTCAAGCATATCCAAATACTTATAATTTAATATCAATTTTTATGTTTACAGCTTTTATATAATGAAAAAATATATCACATGAAGATTTAAAATATCAGAAATTTAAAATTTAAAATTATAGACAAATTTTTGAACACTTCAAATTTAATACGATTGAAAATTGAAATTAAAATACTTTATAAATTTGTTAAATTAGCGAACAAGTTTTTAATGACTTTTGAAATCTCAAATTTCAGTTCCAAATAATTCAAACGCTTTTTGGTATTCGATCAACAAACTTTTACAAAATTCATTAAGTGTGTTTTAACTACAAAAGAATATAATTACTAATTGTATTTTCTATGTAATATATGTTTATATTATAGACAAAAGTAGAGCTCACATTTATTTGAGGAATCTAGCAAAAATTCGCTAAAAACAAAAACATATTGTGCTCTTTTTAATATAATATATACTATTATTTGTTTGTCAAAGGACACGTTTGGAACATATCAAAATTGCACATCAATTCATGTAGATTCGTGTTTAATTCCAAACAAAAACAAATTTCCCGCTAAATATTAACATACAAGTTAATAATATGATATAATAACTACAAGTATATGGGCCCCACACAATTTACTTGTAACTCTTTAGTGGAGGCATTTAACTAACGATAGTATTGATAGTCTTTTCGAGTCGATAGTCTGTAAAAATGAATATCGTCGATACTATCGATAGCGCCATTGATAGCTTAACACATCTAATCGATAGCTGCAACACATCTACTCTGTAGCACTCGTATTTAACTCTGAATCCGCTTCCATTTCCATTTCTACTACCTTCACCCTCAATTTGAAAATGATCATTGTTTCCAACGATATTAATCGGTTAACGTGTTTAGGCTTTGGTGATGTGCCGCCGATACGACCACTGGAGACTCTGCACAATGCGCTGTCGCTGCGCAAGCTGGACTGCTTTCTGCAGGACATGATCCTTGCGCAGATCTTTAAGACGCCGACGGGCTCACCGCCGAGGGCCCTTGATGCACCCGGCGTAACTACCTCAGCCTCAACGCTGGTACCAGCCCTGGGGCAGCATCCCTCGTTCTCGATACCGTCCGGCTCCATGTCAATGCTGGTCCAGCCCCAGGACGATACTAGCGCTTTATGCACGCCAACAATTCTAACCGGAGAGCGACTATCCGGTGTTAACAGCGTCACCTATAATCGTGCTGGCGGCAGCGCTATAGACACGACCATCGGATTGAATGACACTAACAAGGTACCAATTATTGAGGATCAGACACAATCATCCGAAATGGAGGACGCCAATCATGCGGCCTTGAAGCAAATCTTAAGCGATCAAAAACAGCGTAAGTTCCTTAGCCGTAATTCAGTGATTGGTTGGCGCACGTGAATGTGTATTTATTTGATGAACCCAAAGCCGAGTTCCACCCATCTGAAATCATCTCAAAAGATATCGATCCCAACTTGCTATACGATATTCATTTGTATTTTAAAAACTGTGTTTATATTTGTTATATTTACTGTTTTGATTTACTAAATTAAAGTGTTTATTACTATGTATATTGTTGTTAAGTATTATTTAGGCGCCGTTTTCTAATGTTCCTAATTTTGAGTAGTACTTTTCAAAAATAGCTACCTAGCTTTCACAATATCTACCTACTTTTCATAAGTTGAGCTGCAAACTAAAGTGAACTGTTTTATAAAGTGTGAGATCTAACTAGTTCCAATCCCGTGAGCTACCCAAATTCAGGAACATAAGAAATCGGCCCTTATAGCCTTATAGATAAGTCTGTATTTTTCTGCAATTGATGAATATTTTCTTTTATGTTTATTTCTCTTTTTCTTTTTTTAATTTTTAGTGGATTAAAACCATCAAATGATTGTTATATTTGAGTGCTTTACTTGATATCTATCACTGTACTATATTTATAGAGATCTGTAATAATGTTGAGTTATAGTATATGAGTTGTATAATTATGTTTATTTATATAAATTTTCAAATTCATTATTATGTGTGCTGTTGCAAATTGTGATTACGTTAACATAAGGAGCAAGATCAAAATAAATATTATACACACATACATACACACGCATAATTCGCTCTCTTGCATGCATTCCGTGCGCATTGTGGCGCTCTCTTTACTATTACGTGAAACGTTTCATCGCACGCCTCTCTGGCACTGTCTCTGTCTTTGTCTTTGTCTTTGTTTCTCTATCCCTCTCTCTATATTTCTGTCGTTTGCCGTGCGTTACATAAAAGCTTCAGCTCGCTCTCGCACGCACTGAGAGATCACTCTTGCACTCTCTCTCTGCTTTCCATTCACCACCTCCTTACACTCACCCTCACTCTCTGTAATGTGAACCAAAACTAACAACTTGAACAATTGAAACACAAATCAACGAATGGCAAACAAGTTTGGCAACAGGAGAGCCTACTAACGGTCCAGAGCGCGGACGGGCGATCGCAGATAAACAGGTGAGAGATGAGATGAGAGAGAAAGAGAGTTTCTCTTTTTATGCCGTTCATTCTCTAATTTTGATTTAATTGCCTTACAGAGTTCCGAGCGCTGTAAACGTGGTGATGACCGATGATAACTATGAGGAACACATTTTGCACACCTATGAGCCCATGAATCAGGATACGTTGGTTGACACTGATGGCATCTATCTGTGCGTTGGCGATGAGGCCGAGATGAGAAGCGCCTCCATCACCCCAGTCAGCCAGCAGGGCATGGATCTCGAACAGGATCTGAGCATGGTGGCCAACAAGGGTTCCTTGACTCTCTCCATGGATGTGAGTGATAATCTCTGTTCTGGCCAGTCGAACTTTAAATTGTTTTAGCAACACTCAGCTAAAAAATCTATATATTATCGATTCTCGAATTAGATTTTACGTATTTCAAAATTTTGCATTATTTTTATATGCTCGAATTCAAATTTAAAACTAACTTCAATTTATATTGAAATGACATGAATAATACTAATACTGATAGTAGTCTTTACCTTTTGGTCTTGATAGTCTATAGGCAGTATTATCGATACTATCGATAGATTTTATTATGTTCATAGCAGTATTAAAATCATAATTTTGAAGTTTGGAAAGTAAACAAAATCAACTGTCTTTATACCCTCGACAAAAGTATTTTATTTTTGTACCGAAATGTGTACCGTTTCCGACTCCACAAAGTACATATACATTCTTGATCAGTATTAACAACCGACTCGATATAGCGATTTCCGTCTGTCTGTCTGTCTGTTTCTATGCAAACTAGTCTGCCAGTTTTAGAGCTATCTTGATGAAACTTGACACTGATGCTTCTTTTTGCTTCAGGCTTTACATATGTCGGATCGGAACAGGAGAACATATAGCTGTCATAGGTACAATCGGTTGACAACTAAGTTTATGTACGAAAAACGATATTGTTAATAAAGATATTCTCACCAAATTCAGCCAAGCCAAGTCTCTAAAGCGTTTATACAGTCTGACCAAATTTGGTAAAAATCAGACCACTAAAACATATAGCTGACATAGGAACAATCTTGCGATAAATGAGTTTTTATATAGAAAACTTTTTTATATACAAATATTACTTGCAAACTCAACAATTGCGAGTTATATGACGCTTCATATAGTTTCCCATAATTTGATCAAAGTAGGACCACATGATATAGCTTCTATTGGAAGAATCGGCTAAAACATGTGTGTTCTTATTTTCATTTAATTTGAAATTGTTATTTACTGGACTCACGCTTGCAGGGCTTCGAAGACGATGAGGACGCCACTCTGTCCGCTGGAACAACACCCTCGCTGGCCACCGAGTCGGAGCCGAAGATGGAGCTGTGCTATTGCTGTCCGACACACGCCGATCAGCCGCCGGAGGTGGCCAAGGATGATCCCAAGTATGCTTTCACTCTGCCGGTGGTCATAACCGAGGCATCGCCGGAGCACAAACCTATACCGATGCGACGGGTCCACGGCCCCATCTCGCCGCGCATGCAGAAGCAGATAAGCGTGTTTGAGGGCGCCGGGGGCGACAGTCCGGAGGCTGGGGCGATGCATGGATCGATCAATTTACCGGCGGTGGCCCATCAGCTGCGCCAGGATGCGCGCCTGCGCAAGTTTGAGAACCTCACACAGTCCACGTCCAATTCGAACTTTCCGTTTGAGAGCAACACACTCAAACGTGTGCCTTTGATCACCAAGGATGATTATTCAAATGTCTCGCATACGCAGAGCTGCATCAATCTGAAAAGCAGCGGCGCTGGCTCCGCTTCCATCACCGGATTCCTCAACTATGGCTCGCCCCAACGTCAGCG
This sequence comes from Hirtodrosophila histrioides, assembly GCA_037075165.1. Taxonomy (NCBI): domain Eukaryota; kingdom Metazoa; phylum Arthropoda; class Insecta; order Diptera; family Drosophilidae; genus Hirtodrosophila; species Hirtodrosophila histrioides. The sequence goes on from JBAMCL010000444.1 coordinate 4,654,903, forward strand.
GAACAAGGAGCAACAGTCAAATTTCACCACCTGCAGCTCCAAGGCTGCCGCCAACTATAATCGGATGCCCAATGCGCTATCCGTTTGCTGCTCCATGGATGTGGATTCGTCCAGTAGCACAGGAGGATCTCCAGTGGCACGGTCGTCAGGGCCGCATCCGGGCGCACTCATTGTCAAGGAGCGTTTCATAGATCCTCCAAAGCGCAGCATTATGCGTGGCTTTCATGCCAAGACGCAGTCCATGGACGCTGACTTTCTGTTCAACGAGTTTTTATTGCTGCCCGCTATTGTGCCGCAAATGGATGAAGATGACCAAATGGAGCTGGACATGCCCACGGAGTTTCCTAAATAAATTATCCCCAAATATATATGAATGTTATAACCAAAATCTATATATCAATCTATTCTCTAGCTATTAACTTCAATTGTTGTTGTCGCATTCGCACCAATTTTATTGGCTCAAGCAAATAAATGTCTATTTTTCTGTCCCAACACTTTTTCTACAATCATTTGAGCTCAGCTCCTTCGTTTGGGTGGCTGGTTCTGATCTTTGACAGAGTGAAAGAGAGGGAGATTAATTCTAATGGAATCTGGACAACGCTCTCGACATATAAAGTGCTTTACAGGGTGCTAAATCTATGCAAATATATGTAACCAACAGAAAGAGATATCTCTGAGCCTGTAGGCTAGATAAGAGTATATCTTTGTTCAGTATAAATCGACCCCAGATTTGGCATCTAGGTTCCTTCAAAGCGGGCTCTGGTAAAGTATATTTCCAACTATGAAATCAATTCTTATGGGTTTTGGCGACGTACAGTTTTGTAAATAGTAAGTAATGTTTTGTAAGTTGTAAGTATTACTATTATTCTTATTATAATACTGTTTACCGAAGGGAAAACTAGTAGATTGCCATTTTTTTCTCGACACCCTTGAAGGTAGAGCAAGAGCGTGTCAAGGTCCTGCAGATTCATAGCTAGAGTTACCAAATTTGGCATACAGACTAATGTTGATCCCCTGAACAAATCTGAATTAAAAAACTTTTGCCACCCCCACCCCCTTCCCCGCAAATGAGCAAAGTCTATAGCTTCCACACCTGTGTAGTTACGATCATCAAATTTGACATACAGGCTACTGTTTTTTTGCGTCTCTTTCCAAACCCACAAATAAGCAAATTATGCCGAACTGGGAACAGAGTATTCTGCTTTCGAATATGTCATACTGCATTATTGTAAGGCGAGCGTGTATACTCAGTTGTCCGGTGGTTAAAAATTCCAGGGTGTCAAAATCACCCTACATTTACCCGGTGCATCTAAGTCTAAGCCGGTGGCTTGTTGCAGTTCTCTGTTTCTTACTTGTTAGTTAATACAATTGTGCTACGCTATTTCTGTATATTTCTAACGAAAGCAGTCAAATTCAACATAATGCATTTGAATCTAAATATTTTGCCGGGCAACCATATATGTGCATCTTTGGAGGATCTTAAAGAAAAGGATTGGAGGCTATTAGTCCAAAAATAAGGATGATTTGTTGCATAAAAGTGTAATCCGAAGGGTACTCCATTGATCCATTAATTTGTGCCAAGCTGGTGGACTCACAACCAAATATTCAAGTTAAAAGCAAATCTACAAGCCTTTGAAGCTTACAAGTTGTTTTTCCTGGCGTTTCTATTATTTTATCCTGGACTAAAAATAAATTTAAATAAAATTGTTATATATGGTTCATTGAATATTATGAGCCAGTTATTTTTTGATACATAACTAATATATACTTAAGTAAAAATTATGAAAGTTTAAAAAAGAAGTTCAGTGAAGAAAATTTTTAAAAATACGAAAAAAATATGCCGTTTTCTATTATATTTTCCATGACTGTACTTTGTGTGGCCGCTTCATATTTCGTGACAAAATTATTATACCCCCTGCATAAAAAGCAAATAGTGCAATCGAACTGATTCTGATCGATGCGTTGCAAGTCCGATGAAGACAGCGTCGCGGTCTCAGTGAAAGTGAGACAAAACGATTAACCAGCCGATGGAGCGCTGTCATTGACCGCTCAGCCCAGACCCAAATGTCGTAGTCGCAGTCGGAGTTGGAGTTGGAGTCGTATGCGGAGTGGGAGTGGAAGTGGGAGACACAGTCAGAATGGTGAGACGCAGCCGGTTTTTGAGATACGTTGCCAACGTTTTCACTTGTCAGCTATAGTATAGCTCATATAGTATAGTCAGTCGCATGCATTAACCTCGATCCACATTCGATTGCAAATTTCAGTTCGTGTTCGGCATTTGCATTCGTATTTTTGTATTCTAAATTGCGTATGCAAGGCATGTGGCCAGTCAACATCATTCACTGATGAATGTGGCCCTCAGTCGTACTCACAACACAAATCACTTCCAATACGAATACGAATACGAATACGATTATGAGCTACAAATTGAATGCAACTACGAGTACTGAACTGCAAAGATTCAATGCATGCTGATGTTGCTTTGTAGATAACCAAGTATCTTACTAACTAACAGTCTTAACTTACCTTTAATTAACTCGTTTTTATTTTTGGTTAAGATTTATGTCAAGAACTCAAGCATTACCCAAAACCACAGAAAAATGTTCTTTGTAGTTTTAACTCTCATAACTTTGTCTGTACTTAACAGCTTAAATTGCAAACTGGACAAGATTTTTACTCTCTGTACCCATAAAATGGGTAAAAGTGGGTACTAAATCTGTGCAAATGTATGTAACAGGCCGAAGGAGACATCTCCGACCCTTTAAAGTATATATATTCTTGATCAGTATCAGAAGAAAATTCGATTTGGCCATGTCCGTCTGTCCGGATCAGCAACTATAAGAGCTAGGGACACCAAATTTGGAATGTAGGTTTGTGTATAGCAGGCGCTGGTCAAGTTTTGGATCCAAGATATTCCCCCCATTCCCCCGCTATTTGATAAAAGACCGTTTTACACCAACAATTTTCAAGATATCGCTTTGGGAATCTCCAAATTTCAAGTCGATCAGTACTGCAGTGCGGGTGGCAAGAAGCAGCACAGCCGCCACTTAAAATGCCTCGCTTGCGCTGTCGCTTGTGTCTTTGTGTATGTGTGTGTGTATGTGTAAGTGTACGTAGATGCGATCGATAATTTTTGACCCGGGTACAGGGAGTTTTGTAGTTGGGTACACTCAACTATAGCATTCTTACTTGTTTAAAAATATTCTTGAATGAGTAACTAGGCAGAGTGTTTAAATTTGAAACAATTTGATAACAAATGAACTTTTTTGTTAAAGTTCAATCTTGATTTGTAGTCTGTAACTATAGGTTTGTGGTAGCAACGTTTTTACACAATTCATATCTAGAATCTGAACCCGGCGATTAAGCTAGACACTACTTCTAACAATATTGAAATGATGATTGTGATATCTGAGTATCTAAATATCTGAGAAAAATACATATTGAAAGTTGCTAAATGGTGGTTGGTCAATATAATGAATGCAATTGCGAATATGCTATAGGTTTGGGTCCACTCTTAATACGGATCTGCGCGAGTTCGTTGCCTAAGTCATTTGTATTGCTCGATGCTGCAGAACGCAGCTAAAGTGTTGCTCTCATTTCAGTTTCTTCGTTGTTTTTTTGTTGTATTTTTGTTGTTGCCGCTGTTGTTTTCATTTGCATCGTCAGTTTTCATTTTTGGTGCGCACCTTTAACAACAGTAATTAGCATTTTTCCTAAGTTGCCCGCGCATATGGAAAACAAAGTTTCCACTCAATTTAGTTTTAAGCATAATTTTGCGCGCCAAGTGAAAAGTGAGACGCAGTTGAGCTGTAACAAGAGTAGAAGTGTGCCCAACATGCACACACACACACACACACACAGACACACACACACACATACATATATCTATATCTATATTTACTTATATGGATAAACATTAGCTGTGCGCTGTTTGGCATTTGGTTGGGTGCGGGTGCCGTCTGGGCCCGAAAGTTTCGCCAAGGGGAAAGTTCTAGCTTTTTGCTATTTGACTTTTGCCAATTAAAGCAAATGCGCGAGCAGCATATCAATAATACACACACACACACACACACACACTTATTAAATGATAAACAATATGTGGTAATATATGTAGGAAACAAAAGAGAGATGCGATTTTTATAGCATCTTATAACAGAAATCGTTGAATTTCAATCGAGCACAGACAATCGGGTGCTGTAATCTTAAATAACAATAGAATTGTATATATCTTAACATTTTTCAAAAGAAATGCCGTTTCTTATTATTAAAGATTCATAATCCACAATATGCGATCTTTCTATATATCATAACTATCATAACTTTTACAAAACTGAATCGATTTCTATACGGAATGTATGTTTTGTTTCTCATGATTTGCCCTCTGGACCGTTTTTGGCATTTAAAATGTATTTATATTAGATATTTCCATATATTTTTTGTTAATATTGAAGAATTGAATTCGCGAAATGAGTATAAAACGCTATTTTAAAACTTGTTCTGAGCAACTTTATTTTTTGGCCTGAATTCAGGCCAAAACATCAAAATATTTTGACTTGTAGAGATTCATTTTGACCAAGTTTGGTAAGTCTCCAAAAACTCGGTTTGTGTGAGTTTGGTGAGGATATCTTTATAAACAAAAAAGTGCTTCATATAATAATATAGTTTTTGACGGATCATTCCTATGGCAGCTATATGTTATAGTGGTCCGATTCGGCCGTTTCCAACATATATACTGCCTGCAGTAAAAAGAAGCATCTGTGACTAGTTTCATTAGAAAAGCTTCAAAACTGAGAGATTAGTTTGTATGGAAAGGGAAAGGGACATTGCTATATCGAGTCGGCTATTGATGCTGAATCAGAATATACATATATAGTTTGTGGAGTCGGAAATGTCTCCTTCAGTTCATTAGACGAACCTACATTCCAAATTTGGTGGCTCTAGATCTAAGGTGCGGTCCCACGATATGGCATTTTGCCACATATGGGGCAGTCGGCAGTTACCATAGCGTGTAAGTACGGTATGGCAGGCTGCCACATAAATTTTGTGATTGTGATACCTGCTGATATAGCAATCAAAGATTTCTTTGGTAGAAACGTGCCATATGAGTTTATATGTATGTAAACGGGTGTATGAGAAAGGGCGACGTTATTGAATATCAGTTCGGTGGTGGAAGTCGATATCAGCAGAAGTATCGATAAGCAGTTGGAAAAGCAGTCGGAGTGGATCGTCATCAGAAGCAGTGGATTGTCAGCAGTCAGTTCGTTCGTTGGTGATAATTCGGAGGTCGTCGTCAGTCGAAAGCAGAGCAGTCATTCAAACTTATTATTGTACGCTGTATTTAGCAAATAATCATGCCATTAGACATAATAAAGTGTTGGTTAATATATATCCAACCTTACATGTATGTTAAAATATTTAACATATCTTCTAATTTTTGCCATATACAATTTTTGACGGTTGACTTAGATAACGATATTACATATATATGGCAAAATGCCATATCGTGTGACCGCACCTTTATAGTTGCTGAGATCGAGGCATTCGTCCGAACAGACGGACAGACAGACAGACAGACAGACGGACATGGCCAAATCGAAATCTCTTTTGATACTGATCAAGACTATATATACTTTATAGGGTCGGTTGTGTCTCCTACTGCCTGCTACATACATTTGCACAGATTTAGTACCCCCTTTTATCCATCTTTTGGGTACGGGGAGTAAAAATATAGCACAATTTCATTTTGTAAGGCACATATTTCCAAACATTTGGATTTTTTCTTAAATATTACAAATCGTCAGTGTAATTGTTTGTAATTTGTATTTGAATTGAGTTCATGTATTTCTTACGATTGAGAAAAATAGTCAAATAACTAAATAAATCGCTAGTTGGTATAGTATAGTATATGTATGTATGTTTAAGGTGTTATTTTATATGTATGTATATATTGTATAGTCGAAATCCATGCATATGGATTAGACAGCGTGTCGGCTGGTGCTTCTACCTGGTACTGGTACTACGAGTACTATTTGCATAATAGAAAATCAACGAAGATTTGTAAACATATTTGTGTTGGTATTTAGGTAGTTGGCATGTTTATGGCATGGTGCAGAAATATCAACAGAAACTTACAACGAACCCAAATTGAAACAGAGCTTTTGAGCTTGACTAGGGCTACAGTCAGAGTCCGAGTCAGAGTCGGAGTCGGAGTCGGAGTCGAAGTCAGTGTCCGAAAGTGGGTAGATTAGTGGGCTAGTCATTTAGTCGGTTTGACCAGTTGCCAGCATCACTTTCTTTTTCACTTAAAGTTTTGACTTCAAATCGATTATGGTAGCCGCTTTGTTTGCTGTTGTTGTGTTCAAGCCATGCATATTTAATAGATATTGTAGCTGGGGCAGCACCCGCGCAGTGGGAAAGTCCATTCAGCTTGAGAGGTGGCAAGAGCGGGAGGAGGCAGAGACACAAAGGGCTGGGAGAGATCATATTGGCAATTGTACAATTGTTGCACAGCTGCCCGCCCGCATCCTGGACCCATGTCCATAATTACTTATCTTCGACAAGGTTCATTAATCATGTGCCAAAGCAACCAAGACAGACAGATCAGCAACTGATCAGGCGGATTTCACGTTGTCTCGTTGTCTCCTTGGCTTTTTTCTTTGTTGTTTTGTCACTCTGTCTCTTTGTCAATTGCGCGTTAATTACGCATCAGAAGACGCCCCAAACGCCTTAGACGGACACTGCAAATTGCGCATACGCCCCATGTCTCGTGCCCCGTGCCCCGTGTCTCCTGCGGCCTGGCAACGCACTATAAATGCAAAGCTATTGTCGTCATTGCACAGTGTGGCAAGCACTTGCATAAAGCGACTAAAACAACCACAATACGCTTGGACAATGTTGCGGCCTTGTTAAGTCTTATTGGTTTACAAATATGGAATTGCAAAATAACCTTCTCTCACACATTTTACCTTTAGCCCATATTCAGTACGTGTTGACAGGTGGGAGTAGATTTTTCAAGTTTCATACAACACTTTTCCGCCCGTGGGGTTAGTTCTTCGATGGGTATGAAGAACTAAGAAACCGATCTGAAAACAACCTTCTCTCACTCATTGGACGCTGAGACCGTTTCCCGTCCGTGGTAACGTGTGGGAGTAGATTTTTCAAGTTTCATACAAAAGTTTTACGCCCGGCCCGGGCCTGGAGGTCTGCCAGCATTTCGTGACAATATAAATAACAATATAGTATAAATAATTTCAGTTTTTATATGAACATTAGAAAAAACCTGGCTTGAACCAAAACCTGTGTCCTGAACACATATATTCAAAACCCGACTCAAGAATCGAAAACAGAGCTGACAAAATGGTTCAAACCGCGTTGATTTCAATCACTCAAAGAAATGAAACTGGTAACTTAGCTGGAGCACACTGTGCGAAGTTTCGAAAATTGTTTCAGTCTCTCTCTCTCTCTGTTTGTCTCTTTAAAGCTTTCTTTCTCTCGCTCGGCACATGCTAAACTGTCTACCTGTTGTGCGAGTGTGTGTAAATTTATAAAAGAATCCAATGAAGAGTGAAAGCAGTCAAACGAAGCCGGCAAAAAGTGTAAGTTGTTGCCGGTGCTGGCTGAGCGAAAGATCATTGGCATATTTACATGGATTATCAACTCTCTGTCTTTGTATTGTGTGTGTGTGTGTGTGCGTGTGTAGGTGTGTGTGGGCCGTGACTGTGCCATGTGCGTGTGTGTGTTTTTCACACTGGTTTCTGGTATTTTGGGGCTGGGCTTCAGCGCATTGTCAGGCCATTAATCAACATCAACTGAACTTGAGCCAGAGACACTTGTCAGTAAGAGTCGATTAGGTCACTGTAGCTTATCTTAGACTAGGCGAGAGATATATCACATAAGTCAGATATATACAGCTCACCTCATACCTTAACTGCCAGTCTGCAAAAACAAACAAAAGCTGAAGATTTGTGCGTTCTCTTAAGTAAACATTTTCATATGTTCTCATACATTTTTCATCACAATTTCGTATTGCAAAACCTTTAAATAATTTGTTAATAAGTTTTATTAAATGCTGATTTCTGGTTTGTTAAGGAAAAGCCGCAATTCCATTGATACTTTCAAAGTTTCAGTGCAAGCAATTTTTGAAAAAAATCTAGCTAATTGCGGTTTTATATATTTTGCAATTGTTTTCTGGGAAACCAATAATAATATTGTCTTAACCGAATAGATAATGTACCACAGCATAGTTCATTGTTGTAACATATATTCAAGTTGCTCAACAGCTGAAAATATACACTTATAAGTTATTTATGTATATTTATTATACCCCTTGCAGTGGGTGTTGTATCTCGAGCAAACTCAGCCATGATCAGCGTACACGGAGAACATTTATTGTGCACAATTTGTGATTTACTTAATCAGAAGTCTGAGGTTTGTCAGTTGGATATGAGCTAAGGTTTTAATTGTACATTTTAGGGCATAAATTGAGCATTGATAATGCACATTCTGTGATTAGTAAAGCATAAATGAAGATTAGAAAGAGAACTCCCACTGCTTATACAACCGAGGGATGAAATGACTGCCGAGCTACTTTTCGAGCGTCACTTCGAAGTCCATCTTTGTAATAAAAAGAACTGGAAGTCGCTAGAGGAAGTGCATCCCATGGAGAGTCACACAATCAAGTGGTACACCGACGGCTCCCTAACAAACCAAGGCACGGGCCTTGGGGTGGTAGGCCGTCGGACTGAATACCATGAACCCCATCGGGAGATGTGTAGAATTCAACATCCTACGAAACTATCAGAACAGAAGCATAGCCATACTATCTGATAGCCAAGCAGCTCAAAAAGTAAAGTACAATCTGTGATATACTCAGTGGATAAATCATACCTTAGCAATAGGTAAATTGTCCCTAAGGCATAGATCTGTGATTAGTTTAGCTAAGTTTTGTGCCAGCTCTCCCTAAAATTGATGAGTTGTGCCTGCAATTCTCTCCGTGTACTTTAGATATCTTATCAAATTTCTTATGAACTGGTACAGCTGGGAATGATTGGTCGGAAGTTATAATTTAGGGTGAAAAACCCTGCTCTAAGAGTATATTTCTAGTATGTTTGAAAGACCGAGGAGAGAGCTGTGCTCGCTGGTTAATATTCGTTAATTGGTTGCTGGGACTTAGGAAAACAGCAAAAATAATGCAACGACTCGATTTGTACATACATACATGCCAGCATAGTTATTTATTTATTTATTCTGCTTATCATGCTGGGTGCCTAAGTATCTGCCTTTCGCAATTCGGCGATTTATGAGCGCCAAAAACGAAAGACTTAAGACACAAACTTGCTGCGCTGCTTGCAAGCCAGCAATCTTACATAAATAAGCCAAAGCGCACTGCTTAGGATACAAAAACTATATGAAAATTTAAAAAAACCAGTTGCCTGACTGGACTGCTGGACTGCTGGCCAGTCAGGCAGGAGGGTTCGGTATCCGGGACACTTGCTGTGCACTTGCGTAAATCTTGTTGACCACTTTCGATGCATTCTCGTCCAGCCAGTTGCCAATTGCCAAATTGAATGGGAATGCATAAGCTATAGTACTACTTACCAACTGCTTAACATCTAGCTGCGCTTCCAGTGCGTCGCCTCGCGTCGCGTGCCACATTGGGGCAAGAGCTGTGTTTTGTTGTATTTTGTTTTGTTTTGTTGTCTATTTTTTTTCTTTTTTTGAAATGCTTTCACATAACACACAAATGAAGTTGAACGCTCTACTTAAGGTGCCGCTGGCTGCACAGTGTTACTTACATTTAATTACTTAATTTTCGTTGGGGTTCGCTTCGCTCAAATGGCCTATAATATTTTTTGTTCGTTTGCCTTTGCTTCTTTTATGAGGCTTGAAAATTCCGTTTAACGTTTGCATTGCCACAGTTATGAGTCTGCCCCCATAATAGGACTTATATACGAGCATAAGCACTCCAATATTCAATAGAAAATGTATCCAGATCTGGTAACGCCAAGTTTTTCTTGTTAACAGAACACAATTAACATGAAATTTGTTGAAAAACTGACTGAAATCAGTCTGATAAAGGACATTTTCTACGGGAAATGACAATGACTTTCTTCTAGGTAGATTCTCTGGCAGGCTTCTGTCTTTTCAGCACAAAACTTCATTTGCCAAACAACTTCCTGTGAGGATGTTCACCACTGTACAACATCTAGTATAATCTTCTCTGGAACTCTCACTTTTAAAACCATTAGGACTGTTACTAGACAAAACCCTATCTGGATTTCATATGGCACTAGTTTGGAATCTGAAATTTGATTAGATTCGGAGTTTCAGAGTACTTCAAAACGTAGTAGCCCTTAACATATACTATCTGTCAGTTTCTTTAGCACATTCCCTGCGTGGCTTTCAAACATTTTCAGTATACTTTTATCTGCCGCGCAGTAAACAACAAAATTTTTTTTTAGTATTTTAATTTGTACTTATTTGTAAAGAAGTTGAAGCAAATACTCGTCATAAACGTAAGTCAACCTACATATAATCAATGTTATCCCTACAGGACCTTGTCTATACCTTTCTAATACTAACACCCCACATATGTAGCAAAATGTCTTCAAGAGCTGTAAGGCGTCTGTCAAAGATACTTAGGGATTACAAACATGACAATGGTGTTGATTTTATGCGAGATCTCCGACTCGAAAGGTTTGCCGAGAATGGCGAGCCCCGTAAGAAGTACAGGCGCTCCTTATCAAAATCAGGACGCCCCATCTATCGGGTACCCCCACTGTACTGCCCGGTGCCCAAACCCAAGGCAAAGAAGCCAAAGAGCCAGTGTGCAATGGGTAGAAGGATGCGTGCAAGGAAACTGGCCGGGGCGCGTGCTAAGCCCGGTGGCGAGCGGCCCCTTCACGTCGATAGTAATTGCTTTATGAATTTTATACGCAGCTCTGAGTTCACACCCTGCAGCTATCATCCCAAGACCGGCGGCTCACCAGAGATTGATCTGCTAATGGCCGGTGCAATTGAATGGGTGATGCTGCCAGAACATAAGAAGGATAGGTTCCGCAGAGAGGTAAGATCTTATGCGATTAGTTACGAAGATTCTTTATCATCAGCGTTCCATGTCTCGAACAACCAGGCGCGCAGGGAGGAAACTTTTATCATTTATGATTGTCCCAAAATGCCATCTCATCTAATCGATGATCCCACTAAGGGGAATCAAAATAATGATGACAATAAAGGGATACCTAATCTAGTCAATGATATCCCTAAAGCAACATCTAATACAACTGATCAGACTCAAGAGGTATCTAAACCAATTGCTGATCGGACTCCAGAGCTATCCCAACAAACTGATGATCAAACTGATGGGCCTTCTAACCCAAACAATGATCTGATTAAAGCAACATCTGCACCAACAGAATAATGCTAAAAACAAGAGTATTACGTAACAAACCCGCCCATTCGATAGTTAAATTTATATGAATCTCTTTTAATTATATTAAATTCTTGACTTTTGACCTATTTATATGAGTTTTATGAGCGGGGAGGGCATATAATTTTCTAGTCACGGAATTTGGAGACCTTTCCGAACTTACAAATATATATATTCTTGATCAGCATAAATAGACGAGTAGACCTAGACTATTGCTATGATATATGGTTCTTAGTTTTAATGCTATCTTGATCAAATCTATGTCGGAAACGATCGAATTGGGCCACTATAACAGATATCTGGCTAGAAAAGTATACGAAGATATCCTCACCTATTCGACATATCGAAGTTTAATGAATTCGGCTAAATTCATGCTATATTATAAAGCTGCCATCGGCAGATAAATAGATGTGCTAACAAGATTATCATTTTTCAAGATATCTCAACCAAACTCGGCAATTTATAGTTCACCAATAAGGTTAAAAGTTAGTGATGTAAAATAATCGATTTTTTGTATGGAAAACATCGATATCTTTCATTAAAAAATCGAATTTTATTGACATCACTATTAAAAATAAGTTTGAATAGAAAAATTCACGTAAAATCACAATCTGACCGAATATGGTAAAAATCGAAAAACTATATCTGAAAAGTGATGAATATGATCAAAAATTAGCTTTTGTATGAAAAACATATTTGCTTATACAGATATTTCATTGCGAGCTTTACAACACTACATAGTTATACTATAGTTTGCTTTCGGACAACACTAGTATATAGCATAGGAACAATCGGTATTAAAAGAATTGCTGCAAGTGTATACTATATATCTTATCGAGTTATACCGATAACAACCATCTATATTTGAAGTCACTAGTTTAAGTTAATGCTATCGAAACTATGAATGGGCTTAGGTGTCAGGTGTTTTGGCTGAAGAGTTTCTATAACTACAAAAATTCGTTAAGCTTTCAATTGGTTTCACATTTCGGCTCAAGAATGTTTGCTGACGTCACAGTTAAGATGCGGCTGATGAGTGCAGCTGAAGATCACAGCGTGATGATGATCATAATGATCATGATGCTGGAGAAGGAGAAGAAGAAGAAGAAGAGGCAGACGCGAGGCTAAAAAGTTTAATTCGAAAGCAGCGGCTGCTGCTGTACTTGTTGTTGTTGCTATGCGCATGCGCTGCACGCTCATTACCGTTTGTTGTCGGCACTTCTTTAAACGCAGATTTACGCGAACAGGTTGTAAAGTTAACGTCAACGTCAACGGCAGCAGCGGCAGCAACAACGAGCTAAAGCAACAACAATACGACGACATACCAAAGCCCAAGTAAAGCTCAAAGCGCAGCTTTAACACCGGCAGCGGCAGCGACGACGACGACGACGACGACAAACCGAAAAATAGTTACGTTCGCGCAGTCGCAGTCGCCGTCTCAGCTCAGTCAGCGACGAACGCGCCAAGCAACCGCAACGGCAAAAACGCAAAACGCATAAGCAACAGCGAGTGAGTTGAGTTGAAAGGAAGAGCGTAGCAAAGCAAAAGCGGACAAGTGTCGAGTGCTTTTTGACTGTCCAGCGCATGCCAAACTGTGCGGCTTAACGGTTCTGTGTGTGAGTGTGTGTACTTTTCTCTTTTGTTGTTGTTGTTGGCGCTTCATTGATCGACACAACACACAAACGCGCGTGTGTGAGATTTTTATTTTTTTTTTCCAATTTTTTTTTCGATCTTTTTGGTTGATATGTTTGTGTTGAAGTGAAATGGAATTTGTTGAATTTTAATTGCACGCAGCTTCAGCTGAGAGAAACAGAAACAGACAGTGAGGCAAACATTTTCATTCGACTTGCTAATGAAAAACAACAACAACGCGCAGGAGAAAATTGCTGATAAATAACAAACAACAACAATAACAACAAACAATCAACGGCGCGGCAAAGATCATCTAAACAAAAGAAACCCCAGCCTCATCAATTAACGTAAGTTGCAATAATAATATAAGAAAGAAGAAAAAAAAAAACACTTTAAATATATCGAGTGAAGTGTTAAGTATGCAGGTTCCAGTTACTCTCAAACTGTGCGACCGGCTTATATCAAAGTACCTGCAAAATTGTCTCGGAATTATATATGAATAGTTAAAAGGGAGTTTTTCAAGCTTTAATCTGATTTCTCCAAAATATCATTAAATTTTATGAAAATACAAAATTTTTATACAAAAACGGAATATAATTTAAAAGTGTTATATCCTTACCCTGGGACAAGTATCTATTGCACCCTGGAAACTCTGTGAATTGAGAATAATTAAGATCTGAAGAAGATATGAAACATAACAAAAGAAAATGTAATTGGTTCCAAAGTACTAGTAAGAAATCGTTCAGATATGAGAAAAACCAATTGAAATAGTATTACTTATACTGGAAAGTAAATCCTATATTGGAAAAGTTTCAGGTTCGAATCACAGTAGAGGGTATGGGTGTTAAAATATATTTCAATAAGTAATAAAGATTCATTAAGATGGGCTAGCTTACAACTAAAACCTTCCAATAATAAAATGAAAAAATAAATTTTGTGTTAATTTTGCGGATCATTTAAAAGATGCTAAAAGAATTGCTCTCATAAGAAAAGCTGAATTACAAAGCTATCTTTCCTATAGCAGCTATATGATTTAACCGATTTTAATCAAATTTGTTCAACCTAACCTTAAATATATTATAATAATAGTGCTTCTAAAAACTCACAAGATAATGCGCCTGTATATTGAAACAGTTAAGAGGATCTTAAGTCGCGACATTTATATTAGAACTTTCTTAATAGTAATAATCAATCTTAATCAAAGTCTGAATTGTCTAGGTTAGGTTAGGTTAGTACGGTAGTCAGCCTGATACACTTAGGACATGGATTTGGCGCGCTGTGATAACGTAGTATTAGTACCCTTCTCCGTCCTAATCAAAAGGTTTGCCATCCGGATAAAAGGATGAAATCTGCAAAGTCTCTAGCGCTAACATTGGATGATTCCCATATATTATTGTAAGATGGACTTACTACATGTTTCAGTCTTCTATTGTTGAGTTCCGGATAGTTCCCATATACTATTTAAGGATGGATACTTACTAGATGTTTCAGTCTTCTATTGTTGATACCGTAGGATCGGTAAAACCCCTCTCCGTGTAATTGATCGTAGTCAAAGGGTTTGCCATCCGGATAGAAGGATGAAATCTGCAATGTCTCTAGCACTAACATTGGATGATTCCCATATATTATTGAGGAATGGACTGCTTTCAGTCTTCTATTGTTGAGTTCTGGATAGTTCCCTTATATTATATAAAGATGGACTTATTAGATGTTTCAGTCTTCTATTGTTAATATGAAAGGGTCAGTAAAACCCTTGACCCTAGTCAAAAAGTTTGCCATCCGGATAGAAGGATGAAATCTGCAAAGTCTCTAGCACTAACATTGGATGATTTCCATAAATTATTGAAAGATAGATTTACTAGCTGGTTTTAGTCTTCTATTGTTAAGTTCTGGATCGAAACAGAGGATGTGTTTCACAGTTTTCTCTCCTTCATCGTCTCTCCAGCTTGTACTGACCGCAGAACATCCTTCCCGACGAGATCTACTAAGCTCTGCAGTACAGTCTTTGCCCATAACATATTATTGACTGTATTCATTCTGCTTATAAGCAATTATTAATAATAAAACAATAAAAATGTCAGGCTAAAGAAAGAGTGCTAGCTCCAATATTAATTATACATTTGTAGCTCATTAGATTAAATTCCACATATTTTATTATTGAATATTCGAAAGCAAACCTGAAATGTCGAACACCAACAGCTCAAAAGAAACTCTTTGCCCCAGTACAACCTATGAATGAGATTAGATATATCACTTATTTGGCAGTATTGAGATCGCTGACTCGACTCTATGAATGCCAACCAGGTCGATCTTTACGAAACTTTGTCTGAGTTGTCTCAGTTTCAGTTTGAGCTTTTGGCCCTGTCTTCGGTTGCCAGACCGAAAGGGAAGGGCAAACTCTATACTCACAACAACTTCTTATACTATATGCTAGTAGTATATACATTTGTATCTGTATTTGTGTTTGTGTTTGTAATTGTATCTGTGTCGATTAACGATCATCGATCATTGAGCTAAACTTAGTTTGAGTTCTTGGTCTCTGGCAGCGTCTGTTTGTCTGCCACTTGTCTGGCAGTTATTGCAATGTTTAAGGCTGCGGCTGGCCACTCAAATTTGGGCCAAGACGCAAACTTCAAGCGGGCCATAAGCGAGCGTATAACAACAACAACAACAACAACAACGCAGCCAAAACTAACAGCCAAAAGACAGTAGACCAACTATACTAAGTATATGCTATGAACAAAAACCAGTGCAGTTTCTTTCAAAAGTCATGTCAATTTTCAGCTAGTCATAAAGCACAATTATTCGAGTACTTTGTACAACAACAGCAACAACAACAACAACAAGTCTGCTGCAAAATGGAAAGTACTCGTATTTATGAACAATTTGAATATGCTAACAATTTGCCACAATACTTTTCAGTTACTGTTTTTAATTTTTATTTTCATTTTTTTTGCAGCCTTGTGGTAAACCACAATTGCTTTGTCTTTGGAGTTGCTTACAAAATCGTGAATTTCAAATTAAGTTACATTTTCTTAATGTTTATTAAATGGTTAACAATTTATCATCGATTTCTAATGCGCCAAAGAATTTACAATTGTTATTTGTACACTCAGAGAAACAAATGCCCTAGATTTCAGAAAATCTACATACTTTTGAAGCTAAGGGCAGCTCGCCCTATTTTGAAAGTTCAGTTTCTAAAAACTAAGGTCATTATTTCTCAATTTGAGTGTAGAGTTTTCTGAATACTAGAAGAAAAACGTTTGAATTTCTAAAATTAAGAACTATATTTCTTAAAATGTACAATATTTCTGAAAATTAGGTATACAAATTATGTTTTTGGGATTGCCGATCTAGGTTTAGCATATTTACTTTAAAGAAATAAGTTTTCTTCATTTTAGAAATGATTTCTATAAAATAGAAAATATTTCTGATTTCCAAAACGATTTTTATTTTAGGCCAGTTTTCTAAATTATAGGCTGATTTTTTTTCTGAGTGTAGGGGCTCCGCTGTACTGAGTCATATAAGATCTATTGTAGCTCCAAAGATAGAGTTTGAGTGTTAATAGGTATACACTGTTGTGGGGATATGCTTTCTTAGAAGCCTACTTCCTTTTCTAGCCACTAGCTTACTATATACAGTGCGAATTCATCCTTGAGATCGTAGGATCTGCTTCACAGCTGACTTCCCAGTCTACAATGTCCCGTTGAGCGAGCCTTAAGTATCCTGAGTGTTCTTTTTGCTGGAATCTTTTCAGATTATAGTTTCCCAGAAGTGACTTGGCCTGTCTGAGACCTGGAGCATTTCACTAGCTTAACTGCCTCTTAAGTGTTCTCGTATACTGTGTCTTTTTGTGCCACAAATTGTTTCCGGTAGTACTAGAAGCTTCTTCGTTCCCCCCTTCTAGCAGATTCATCTGCTGCTTCGTTTTCGGGGAATCCATTTAAGGTTAAGCCCATTATTTCCGCTTAGATGATCTAGTTCGCACTTCTCTAATCTTAAATATACATATCTCTTTAAACTATCCCTTTGTATTTAATGTCTTTATTTTAACTGACATTTTATTATTATTCCAATGCCTGTTTTGCGTGTTCAAATCAAAGTTATCATGAGCTTAATTCTTTAAGTGCCCACAAATGTTTTAAATTCAATTGAATTTAGAAACTTGTTACTAGTTTAGCTGATTGTTTACGCAGTTGACCGAATTCTAGAAACAATTATAGTAAAATAATATATTTTTAAATTTAAATGTTTTTCTTTTTGAATCAAGTAGGCGTATCTGTGTATCATTGTGTTAGTGTCACCTTTAACACCCCTGCAGTTCTGTGGGTTGACCCGTGACTAGCCATCTGACTAACCCAAACGAGCCACTACTGGCCCACGGGTCGACCCGTTTAAATGTAAAATCCTATCCCATTTTTACACACGATGTCATTGGAACTGACGTCTCGGTCCGGCGTTGCAACAGCTTGGGTCAGTCTATGGGTTGACCCGCGTGGGCTAGTCTATGGGTTGACCCGCGTGGGCTAGTCAGTGGCCCGCGTCAGAACTGCAGGGACGCTTGTGCTGTGTATGTATGTGTATTTGTGTATATGCGTATGTGTAAGTGTACAAAGATGCGATCGGTAATTTTTGACCCGGGAGTTTTGTAGTTGGGTATAGTCGACAATAGCATTCTTACTTGTTACTTATGTAAGGCCATCCGCTGAATACGGATAAGAATTTGTTTAAGGAATTATTAATGGTCGGAGGAAGCAATAATCACAAATACTATTCATTTACCTTTTCAAAAACTAACTATGGTTTTAAAAGAATGATTTTAGGCACGTTTATTTCCTAAAAAAAAAACAATTTATCATAATATTAAAAAAATATACAACTCATTTGCATAGAATTCCTGGTAAAGTTTTGAATTCAAAATAAATATAATTAAATTTTGAGATAGATTATAAAATCTTATTATTATAATTTACTCATCGCACACATGCTTAGACCATATTACATTTATAGAGCAAAAAGAACAATCTTCAATCTTCAAGTTTCATTTAAGCATGGGGATAAATGGTTAAATAAATTAAATTGAAAATTATATATATATATTCACGTAATGGAATTATTATTTGATTTGTGTGCATTTGCTGAAAGTCAACAATTCTTTTTGTTGTGGTTTTTTTTAGTTATTACTTCAATTTAGAGAAGTTGCAACCTTGTTGCTGTTGCACTAAGTTGGAATTCGTGCAAGTTGGCAAATTTTCAGAAATTGCATAAGAGTCCATAACTAAATTTGAGATACTACCAAAAAGAAACATAAGTTTCTGTATATATTTATTAGGCTTTGTGTTAATGACAGGAAATAGCTGCAGAAATTGCATGCGGCGAAAGTTTTTCCTTGAAGTGCGGCAATAATAAATAAAAAATTGCAAGCAAAACCAAAAAAAAACCTAGAAAAAATCACAAACTGGTCAATTGAAAGTGAAAGGGGGAAGAAGGCGGGCAAGGGGCGAGGGGCGAGGGGCGACGGGTGACGATCGACGGGGCCCAAAACTGACAAGTGGCAGGCCACAAAAGCCAATTTAATGATATGCAGTCAGCCAGTGTGGCCAGGCAGCAACAAATTGGCCACAAGGTTTGCCTGCGTCGGGGCAAGTGTTTTGGCCAAATTGGTCAGGCAACAACAACAACAACAACAATAACAACAACAAGGCGATTTGTAGTTAACACTTGGTGCATGCCCGGTTTTGTATACAAGTTTTTTTTTTTTTTTGTTGCAGTTTTTCAGTGCGTTGCACTCGATTTTCATTTCTCATTTCGCATTTCGCATTTCTCAATTTTCATTTCCACCGACAATGCGTGTGGCATGCCTACATCCCTCCCCTCCCCTCCCCTCTCCCCTCCCCTCGTGAGCTGGGGCAATTATATTGTATTAAGTCATTTGAAATGTTAATTTGATTCAGCCGGCGACGACCTTGCCGCCTTTAATTGTAATTGTTCAAAGATCTAAAAGACGCAGATGGCTTGGCTTATACGAATGCGTGCAATGATTGTTGTTTAACCAGATTAGGCAGCCAGCTGAAGCAAATGTTGGCTATGAATACGACTACGAATACAAATACGAATACGACTACGAATGTGAATACAAATGCGAATACGCGACAAGCGGCCCATACCCATACAGTTTGAGAAGCGCTGGCAATGTGAATAAACTATAATTGCTCATAAATTGCATAATGCTATTTAGTTAACTCAATAGTATAACAATCAGCTGCTAACTATGCCTATTTAAATCAACCCATTATGCTATATCATATTATATAACTCATTATCAGATTGGCAAAATATCAATGTCACCAACGATATCATCAATATTTGAAGTTATTTTTGGGAATTAAACAGTTTAAAATATCTCTTCAATAAGAAATAAACTTCATATTTAAAGTTTGCTCAACTTTAGTTTGAATATTTTCAAATATTATTCTTATCTTCAGCCCCATCTTATATACATACTAACTACTATATCATAAAGATAAACTCAATTTAAGATTGGCAAATATCAATGTCACTAACGATATAATCAATATTTTGAGTTTGTTTTTAGGAATTAACCAGGTTAAAATATCTCTTCAATATGATTTAAAGTTTGCTCAACTTTAGTTTGTATATTTTAAAATATTATTTTTACTTTCAACGCGATCTTTAGTTTGAGGTTATCTACAATATGTTATGGTAGTACAGTAACCATATCATATAGATTACCTCATTATACAAAAAGGTAATGTCAATTCCAATACAATCCAGATTTTGAGTTTTTCTTGGCATTCACCAGATCAAATCACGCTTAAATATCTCTTCAATATGATATAAATCTCTTCATTCTTCATCCTTTTTCCCTCGATTTCAAGTTTACTCAACTTCCTATTAAATATTTTCAAATATTATTCTTATCTTCAGCCCGATCTTAAGTGTGCTCTACCTCTGTAGTATATACTTACTACCATATCATATGGATTGGCAAAATATCAATGTCAATATCTATATAATCAATATTTTGCAGTTTTTTTTTGAGTATTCACCAGATCAAATCAATATGAAATAAATCTCATATCTGGTATTTTAATTAAAATGAAAACCATTCTTCATCCTTAACTCGATTTCAAGTTTACTCAACTTCCTATTAAATATTTTCAAATATTATTCTTATCTTCAGCCCAATCTTAAGTGTGCTCTTCCTCTTTACTATAATACTATATCATAAACATAAACTCATTATAAGATTGGCAAAATATCAATGTCAATTTAGATATAATTAATATTTTGCAGTTTTTTTGAGAATTCACCCGAAATACTCTGAAATGTATCTTAAATATTATTACTGTTTTTTAAGTTTATTTTTATTTGCGATCTTTTTTGGGAAAATAAACATATTTTATAAGTAAAACTAAAGTTGATAGGATTGGTTACCCCATACAGTTATATCTTCCTGAAAATCTATGAGGAAGATCTAGTACATGATATCCTTTTAGTCACCTGGTGTCTCCGCTATTATATAATCTAAAAAAAAATTCATGGCAGAGTTCATTCTGTTTAATAATTTTCAGTTCTTTCCTTTATTTCATCCTTGAGAAATAAAATACTGAGATCTTTATGAATTTTACTATTCCTGATGTACCAAGGAGCATTAACAATGTTTCGGAGATTTCGAAGTTTACTCAACTTTATTTTGAATACTTTTAAATATTCTTTTTATTTTGAACCCGATCTTAAGTTTGCTCTGCCTCTGTAGTATATACTACCATATTATATGGATTGGCAAAATATCAATGTCAATATCTATATAATCAATATTTTGCAGGTTTTTTGAAATGAAAACCATTCTTCATCCTTAACTCGATTTCAAGTTAATTCAACTTCTTATTAAATATTTCCAAATATTATTCTTATCTTAAGCACGATCTTAAGTTTTCATGTTGAAAATACTCAATTTGAAGATATTTAACCGTATTTTACTATTTTTCTCCGCAGTATAGCAACAAACGGCAGCTAAACAAATTGTATGAACAACTTTTTCGTTTTTCAGTAAATACCAAACAATCTCAGCAATTCAGTTAACATTTTTGAAGCTTAACAAATTGGATCAACACCGGATTATTGTATCATATAGCAGCCATTAAAATAATCTGATGAAAAATGAGTTTTTGTATGAGCAACTTTTTTGTTTTCACAAGCAAATTCGTCTTTCTTAAGTAATATATATTTACTGTTGGGGTTTTTACTGTCAACAATGTCACTTTTTGTTCATAATTATCATAATTATTAAAGTTGTGAATAAAATTAGAATTCTCCTTTTGTAAAATGTTCGTTTTATCAGATTATCTAAATATTTTTCATATGAATTATATACATTATCTCTGATGACGTTTTTTTTTTATATTTTTTCTATAGCAAATCAGTAATAATAATAAACAAAAAAGCGTAGCTTAATATTGTTACTTCAAACAGACGTTAATTGATCCCTGTTCGAGTCGGCTTATAAGCCCGTTTCAAATTAATAACTACCACATATTAAAGCAAGACAGTACACCTCGATTTTATATATATATATATATATATATATATATATATATATATATACTTATATATGTGTCTCCAGACAGCAGGTAAAAACATCTACGTAATGTTGTTAGCTCCAGCAAATCCCCAAACTAAACAAGCCAAAATGAACAGCAAAAACTGAGAAACAGGTAAGAACGCTGCAGTCTGAGCTTCCCGACTGTGCTATACTCTGTTTACAGTGTGTGGACTATATGTTACCAAGTCTTTCAGGAAGTATTATATATGTGTACTATATGTTACCAAATCTTTCAAGCAGATCAATGAAATTTCTATATAAAATATGATAGCTAGTTATAAAGCCGCAGGCAGCTGGATATTTTGCTTATTTGCGAGAGAGCGGCTGGGAGTGGCAGTATTTAGTTATATAGAATCCATAAAGCAGCTCATTGGTAGTCTATATCCTAAATTTGCTGACTCTAGCTATAAAAATGTGCAATTTAAATTGATTTTGGGCACTTTATCGACTGGGCCCAATATACCCCATATATGTGGGGAACAGAGCATACGATTGTTGAGTAGATGTCGCACTGTGTCGTTGCCATTGGCCAAAATTAACAGCCACGTACTAAATTCCTTAAGCCGACACAACAACAACAAAAATATTACAAAAAAACACAGAAAAACAGAAAAAGAAAATAAAAAGCGAAAAATCAAAAAATCGAAAGATTGAAAGATCGAAAAATCTGTGCCCAAAAACACAAACGCACGTTTCAATTGAAGGCTGCTGCGGCTGCATTAACCCATTGTTGCCCCAACAAGGCAAACAGAGACCAACAAAAACAGTTAGTGTTAAAGTTGCTGAACGCCATGGCATAATTAACAACAACAACAACAACAACTAAACAAAATATATAAATGATGTGTGTTAGTGTGTGTGTGTGCGCGTGTGTATTAACCCCTTGTTGGCCAGCATTACACTTCAGCACGAATTCAGTTAGCTGCATGAAATGCCTGCATAAAATTAACATTCAAATGGAAAAACAACTCGTTAACTTGGGCGAACAGTCAAAAGTCTGCACAAGCCACAGGGGCGGGGGTGCAACAACAACAACAACAACAACTGCGCTGCTTTAATTTATCATGCAAATGGCAAATCCAATAATACATTATATTAAACACTTGGCAAAATAGAAAGAACTCCTATCTTCGGCGTATCTCATTGCAGTCGATATAGAGCGAACTGGATGAATCCGCTTGGGCCAAAGCTGGTGAAAGGTGGCAGAGCACTACCAGCTGCAGAATCAGCAAAATTATGTGCAAGAAGCGAAACCAGAAACTCACCAACTTCCTGCTATACCTTCCAAGGAAAGACTGCAGACTAATGATAGGAGTATTGATTGGACATTGTCTAGCATCAGCTCATGCTGAAAAGCTGGGGATACTAACGGAAGACGGCTGCCGAATATGTAAGGAACCAGGAGTTGGGGAAACCTTGGAACACCTCATATGCAGCTGCCCAGCACTGGCAACACTAAGACAACGATACTTCAACAGACACTGGCTCGCATCGCTAGAAGAAGCGACCAGACACAGGAACTCCACAGGATCAACAAACCTCCTAACGACCCTCAGTATCCAACGACACTAAGGAACTGCTCGGTCTATGTGGGACCACCTTGTGGTGGTCAACCGGATCTACCTAACCTAACCTAAGGTATCTTCGGCGTGCCGAAGCTGTATACCCTTGCAGCAATGTTTCCCTACAAGAACTCAATTCTATGGAAGCTTGTACGTGGACCTATTTTGATAAAATGATAGGAAATTATATGATACGGAACATTCCTATGGCAGCTATATGTTATAGTAGTTCGATCCGGCTGGTTACGACATATGTTATGCCTGCAGCAAAGAGAAGGACCTGAGCCAAGTTTCCTTACGATAACTTTAAAGCTAAGAGACTAGTTTGCATAGAAACCAACGGATATCGCTATATCGACTCGACTATTGATGCTGATTCTGAATATATATACTTTGTTGGGTGGAAAGCGTCTGCTTCAGTCCGAGACACTTCAATTCAAGACAAATTTATGATACCCTCAGCTAGGGTATAAAAATTCTTACTATGAGCTGTTGATATGTTTGCCAAAGGTCAAGCGCGTGTCCAAGTGCACTCCCAAGTATTTATTGCTGTTGTGGAACTCCAGCAGCTTATCCTGCAGGAAGACACCCAGGCAGATAGCCTTTTGTAATGTGTGAGTTGAAAACAAGCAAGAATATCCTAGTCGAGCATGCCCTGTACAAAGTAGAGAGCCTACACACAGAATTTGAAGTTTTGCAAGACATATTTGTTCCAAATCTAAGAAATATATGTCTTTAATTTAGAAATTACGTCTACTAAATTGGAAAGATGTCGATTAAATAGAAATTGTTTCTGCTCGAGGGGTACTTTTCTGAATGCTATGGCATTTGTTTTCCCAAGTGTACAGCGTATACCCCATAATAGTCTGAAGACAAGGATGCAATAAGTCTATATTTGCTCCCTCCCAGAAATCATTAGTCATAATAAGTCACTGCCATGAATTTAATATAATTTGTAAATGTTATAACAAAATAAAATATGGATTCGCCTATTTAGCGCGTAATACTCATGTTATTAAGTATTCTTCTTTTGAGATATATAGGCCTTCAGCTTGTGCATCATGCGAATCAACTTCGAGGTCCACTTAACCTTATTCTTTTTGGGCTTCAATATATTATCTTTAGACTTGGCCAAGGCCTTCAATTGATCGATTGGCATAGTTAATATATCCACGGGCTGACCATCGAGCTTATTATTTGTAGCCGTAGTCTCATATCGGCTTAATTGAGATATACCTTGAGCTATCTTTAGGATCGCCATGCGTTTCTCCTTGTTCCTGATCTGGATGGCAAATGCTATTGATACTTTCTAATTAGTCACATAGGAACTTACTTGATTTTCGAACATTTCCCTTTTATTTTCCGGAAGGCTGTTCCAGGCGAATGCAGCACTCACGAGCAGCTTAGTTTTGGATGCGCCAAACTTGCGTTCACAGTTGCATAGAATACAGGATGAACCGGTGCAGCTGATCTTCTTCTTGGGCTTGCGCTTCGCCACGGGGAAGAACACTGGGGGAATCCGGAAGGTTGGGAGTTTTGACTTCGGGATGCGCTGCATTGTCTTCTGTCCCAAGTTCGGGTCGCATTCACCAGAGAAGCTTTCCATGTTTCTACAAGTTTTTTGGAGTTTTTCTCCAACTTTTGTTGTTTACTGCTCGGAGTAAAAAAATATAATGAATATGTTCGGGAACAACAGTCAGGCTGTACTGAACAGAGTGATAGATATGTCAAGGACTACTAAAATTTGAAATATTCTGGCAAAACAGTGCTGCCTCCTTTTAAATTTGATAAATATATTTCTTATGTGCAGAAAAAACCAGTAAGAATGCTCTTGTCGATTATGCCCGACTACGAAACTCTCTGTACCCATGTCTAAAACTTCCAACTTTTCGTCCACTTACACATACATACACACATACACAAAGACGCACCCACACGAGCCATTGCGTAAGCGAGACACTTTGAGTGGTGATTGTGCTTCTTCTTTCGTCAATATCTTCCGTGTTTATTATCCGATCGACTTGAAATTTGGACAGTAGATTAAGAGTGACCAATGTATTAAACATGCCAAATCCCAAAGCTATATCTTTAAAATTGTTGGTATAAAAGGTTTCTATCGAATTGCGCGGGAACGGAAGACATCTGAAATTGGAAACAAACTTGATCTGCCTATGGTATACAGGAACCTATATTCCAAATTTGGCGCCTCTAACTCTTATAGGACAGACCGAAAGACGGACAGACAGACGGCAATGGCCAAATCGAAATCCTTTTTTGATACTGATCGAGAATATATATACTTTATGGGGTCGGAGATGTCTCTTTCTGCCTGTTACATACATTTGCACAGATTAAGTATCCCCTTTTTACCCATTTTATGGGTACAGGGAGTAAAAAGCTAAGCTGCCTTTGGCTTCAATACATGGCGACTGTACAAGCTAAATTGATTGAAAGCAATCTATCATTGCACGTTGCAACTTTTAGCAACTCCTAAGAGTTGCAGCTAATTGTTAAACCGTCGCACCTCCTCTTTTCCTAAGAAATACTATACGCAAGGTCGCGATACTGATCCTATGTTGACAATCCATGGGTTTTTATACCATTTTTTGTGGATTCTATGAATTTTGTGAGTAAAAAGATATAAGTTTGTTGTCCTTACTTACTAAATAGTAAAATAGATTCACTTAGAATAGTCACCGGCCTTCTGACGGGGCACTGTAGACTAAGAAACCACCTAAGCAAGCTAGGAATTGTAAGAAGCGGGACATGCAGATTCTGTGAAATGGAGGCTGAAACCTCATCACACATACTAACAGACTGCACAGACTGCCCTTGCCAGAAGAAGAAACAGGTACCTGGGTGGGTTTTTCCTTCAGACAAACGATATAGGTACTCTAGACCCGGCCAAGATCCTTGCATTCATGCAGGAGATAGGGTTGATGAGTGAGCTTTAGGCTTAGAAGGGGGCACAATAGATCTCATAGGTCGCAGTGCAACGCCCCCATCACTAATAATAATAATACTAAATAGTGCATGTCGCCTTTTTTCCCCTCCAGCAACCCAAACACCCCAATGTGCAGTGCCCCTTTTAACCTAGATCGTTTTCAAGTGGCCTGGTCTAGCGAGGATTGGATGCATGTGTATATTTATGACTTGATTTTTGGGTGTACTTCTTGAGAGTTGCGAGGGTTGTATGTTTAGTTTCTAAACAGCGACTTTCTACATTTTGGGGCATTTATTTTACTGAATAGTGGGTAAATTTGATTTGGCAGCCCGGCTAGCTATGCTCCAGTTCACAGCTGGATTGGTTAAAGAATTCATTAAGTAGAGAAGGAACTAAGAATTGGTAAGGACATGACACACCATGACTATTTTTGTGTATTTCTAAAGATTGACGAAAGTAGTCAAATTCAACATAATGCACTTGAATCGAAATATTTTCCCGATTCAGCGCTGGGTTTTTGTCAGCTCGTGTTTCTATATTCGCCCTGAATTGTTGACTTCGAGCCTGTTAAATGTTTCATTTACAAACAATACGTCGCTGAAATACAGCTGGTTAAAGAATGTTATGAAATAAGACTAAATTGAGTGCCATATCACACAAATGGTTGTTACTGTGAGGGTTTTAGGTTAGACGAAGAAACGCACGTTGCAATTGCAATTGAAGGCTGCTGCGGCTGCATTAACCCATTGTTGCCGCAACCAGGCAAACGGAAACCAGCGAAACAGTTAGAGCCAAAATTGCTGAACGCCATGGCATAATTGACAACAACAAATTAAACAGTAAGAAAACAACAATGTCAATTGTCAGGCGTTTGCGTATGGCAGTTAAATGTTTTGACATTTCAACTTGTGGCATGGCCAATGCATGTGTGTGTGCGTGTGTGTGTGTGTGTGTGTGCACATGTGCCCCTTTTGCATGCAGTCAACTTCGTAAGCAATTTATTTGTCTGCATTAAATGCCTGCATGAAATTAACATTCAAATGAAGGGACAAGACGTTGACTTGGCCAAGAGTCTTCAGATTCTTCAGATTCCACAGTTGGTGGGGGTGCAACAACAACAACAACAACAGCAGCAACAACAACAACTGCGCTGCTTTAATTAACCATGCAAATGCTAGATCAAATAATACATAACATTATAGGCAAGGGAGATGGAAAAACACAGATACGAAAGACTTAGGCGACAAACTTGACAAACTAGAACTCAAATGGGGAATTCGAGTTTCAGTTCGAGTTCGAGTTCGAGCTCGAATTCGAGGTTAATGTGCTGATTGGCAGGCGGAGCGTATGCCAATTGGAGTGCAGTTAGTGGACAATTTGTGCAGCCAGTTGAAAAGCAGTTGCAACTGTTTGCCACGCCCACCTGGCAAAACGCCCACGCATGTTTATATACCCTGTAAGCATAGCATGCTTTAAAGTAGATCATAGAACAATGCAAAAGTATGGAACATTTAGATGGAGGGATCTCTTTAAAGTATATAATTATATATATTCTTGATCTACGAAACGACTATAAGGGATCGTCCACATATTACGTAATCACATTCTTGCCCATTTTTGATACCCTAACCACGTAGTAATCAAGCGTAATCATTTGTCTTACCTCCCTACCTATGATTACGTAATCATTCAACATAAATTTCTTAGATAGATTACGTAATCATCTGCCAAAAACAAACAATTGTAAAGGCAACTGTTTGCCTGACTGCCAAGCAGTTGAAGCATGAGGAGGACGATATCTCCGAAACGGTAAGAGATACAGAAAATCTTTAATGCAGAAAGAAAGAGTATAAAAATACCTAAAAAACAAGCACACATTCATTCAAATCGGTTAAGAGTTGTAGGAGTTAGAGCAAAAACCGACTTAGTGTCAACTTTGGAGGACGATATCTCCGAAACGGTAAGAGATACAGCACTGCTTGCGCTGCTTGCTGGCACTCCCGCTGAACTGCTTGTTAGAACTGGCTACAGGGTATCTCCCAGTCGTGTATACTCCACTGTAGCATTCTTAAGATTGTCGAATGATAATGAAGTGGTTGAGGATGGGGTTGAGGATGAGGATGGTGATGCAACAAACGCAACAACTCAACTGTTGCACATTGTTGTTGGCGTTGCTGTGGTTGTTGTAGTGTCGCATTTCACAGTTATTTGTTGTAGTTGTTGTTGTTGTTGTTGTTGATGCTACACGTGCTTTTGATATTTTAATTTACCTCAGTGGCTGTCACGGCAGGCGACGTTTTAATTAGCCCAGCGCTCAAGCTGCAGCTATGCAACTGCCACAGCTGCCACATACTGCATAATATGGTATAGTATCACACACACTCACACACACACGCACACACAATTATAATGGCAACACTGCGAGTTGTGGGCGCACAGGCAGGAAACAGCAGACGGGAAGTCATTCTCTCAGTCAGTCAGTCAGTCAGTCAGTCAGTCAGTTAAGGCCTGGGAACTTTCACAGCATATTGACAAATTCTATACCTTAAACAATATGCGCTATGCACAATTCAAACAGCTGCCAGCTTATGCAATCCCCTGAGAGCCAAGCTAGTTACAACTACTATAATAAACACTATAATAAACACATTACGGATGTATCTAGATACTCCCACATCAACTCGAGCTGCTAAACTGACAAAACCAATGACATTTATAGAGCATTTCTTTTAAATTCGATGCTAAGTCTGACTTTCTGTTCCCATAAAATGGGTAAGACAGGCAGAAGACATCTCCGACCCTATAAAGTATATATCTTCTTGATCAGCATCAAAAGATCGAAGCATGGCTCGACGGTCAAAAAGAGAAGGATGATTTATTAGTAAGAAGACAAGCGATTATTAGGATTCCAATTAAGATCCTGTAACGATTATATTCAATCCAGATGAACCAGAGCAACATCTTATGCCCTCCCACTTTAAAAACAAGTTAAAAGCATACACGGTCAATAATTTAATAAAGTTAAAAGAGGTCAACTGTTAACTTTTGAGTGAACGAGCTTGGCACTTAAACTAATCTTAAGTACGAGTCTTATGCGATCGGCCAAGATGTCCTTTCAGTCTGATCATGGTGTGGCTAAGACGTCCCTTGAGTCTGATCAACTTGTGAATTAGACGATCCTTCAATGCGAACATCTTTAGGCTTAGCTTAGATGCTCTTTTGGTCTGATCAGTGTTTGGAGAAGATCTGCCCATAGGTTGTTCGTTCGGAGTAGATATCGCTCTAGGATGATAATCGATTCGATACATTTCCGGAGTGAATTCGTCGTTACAATGATTATTGATTGATATCATTTTAAGCTGATGATCAGATCTCTCGTTAGCATCTTGATCGTCGCTTGGATAAAATCTCCCTTGAAATCGATCAATTGGATTTGAACTCCATTCAAGGTGATCATCAATTTGAATAGATTTCCCTATAGTCTGATGGTTTGACATAATCGCAAGCTGATCATGCATTGTATATGATCTCATGTTAGCTTTTTGATCGTCGCTTGCAAAAAATCTTCCTTGAAATTGATCAATTTGATTGGAACTCCAGTTAGGGTAATCATCAATTTGAATAGAATTCCCTATAGTCTGATGGTTTGATATAAACGCAAACTGATCATCCATTGTATAAGAACTCATGTTAGCTTTTTGATCGTGGCTTTCATAAAAACTTCCTTGAAATTGATCAATTTGATTGGAACTCCAGTTAGGATAATCATCAATTTGAATAGATCTTCCTATAGTCTGGTTTGATATAATCGCAAGCTGATCATCCATTGTATAAGATCTCCCGTCAGCTTTTTGATCGTCACTTGCATAAAATCTTCCTTGAAATTGATCAATTTGATTGGAAGTCCAGTTAGGATAATCATTAATTTGAATAGATCTGCCTATAGTCTGAGGGTTCGATATCATTTTATACAGATAATCCCTTGTATAAGATCTCCCGTTAGCTTTTTGATCATCGCTTGCATAAAATCTCCCTTGAAATTGATCAATTGGATTTAAACTCCACTTAATGTGATCATCAATTTGAATAGATCTCCTTATAGCCTGATTGTTAGATATCATTTTCAGTAGATACTTTTTGGTATAAGATCTACCGTTAGCTTTTTGATCGTCGCTTGCATAAAATCTCCCTTGAAATTGATCAATTTGATTTGAAGTCCACTCAGGATGATCATCAATTTGTATTGATCTCCCTATAGCCTGATGTTTAGATATCATAGCAAGCTGATAATCCATTGTATAAGATTTGTGGTTAGCTTTTTGATCGTCGCTTGCATAAAATCTCCCTTGAAATTGATCAATTTGATTGGAACTCCACTTAGGGTTATCATCAATTTGAATAGATCTCCCTATAGTCTGATTGTTTAGAATAAATGTCTTTTTTGTCTGATCTTTTAGCTTGGATGTACATTTCGTTTGATCATTGTTTAGCTTGAATATCATTTTTGTCTGATCGATTAGATTGGAAGTGCCTTTTAACTGATTAACATGAAGTGTCCGATGAGAGTGATCATAGATGGAAAAGGTGAGCTTGTTGTGCTTCAGCTCTTGTAAGGCCTGGAACGATGACACTAATGAATGGTTCTTACCTACTCGCATAAGAACTTACCCGTTCCCTGAACAAATTCCTAACACATTCTGGAATATCAATCCAACAGACGGCACCCTCCACGAGCCCATCGATGGTTGTGATCTTGCCAAAATCGCTTTGATACTGGCGTAGAAAACATAAAATGCCATTGCTTCTAATAGCTGGGGATAGATCGAAGTCCGATAGATCCTTGGCACGGGACCCTACCAATTGCTTTGCGCGCAACTTGCGATCCTTCGCAGTCTCCTTCTTCGGCCCCACCTTGCGTTTGGGCAGAGGGCAGTAGAGTGGGGGCAGATGAAAGATTGGGCCGCACCGCTTCTTCTTCAATCCCAACTTCGGAACGTATTCATTATTGGAAGTATCTAAGTCTCCGTTATACATGTTCTCAGTTTCAAAAATAATAAAAAAAATAAAAAAATATACTAAAAATTTTGTTGTACACTACTCGAAAGACAAAAATATAATGAAAATGTTTGGAAATAAAAGCCAGAATGTGCTAAGCAAAGTGACAGATACATATGTGTTAAGGGCTACTATGATTTGAGTATTTGAATTAGGCATTATAAATATGTCTGTGACTATTGTTTTACATATATATTAACCAAACTTGGCAATTGAGAGCTTCATTATATGTACATTATATTTCTGATTTGATAAAATTCAAAGAAAATAGCAAAACTATATCATATAGATAAGTAGTTGGACCTCAGATTTGCCAGCGAAATATTTCGATTAAAAGAGTGTTCCATCAATTTTCCGATGATGCGGATGAATATTCCAAAATCAGTGAGACGCGTATCGAAATTTTTAAGAGAGAAGAGCTTTGAAAATAAGTTGAAACCAGATCGTACTAAAATTAGTCTTTCGCCCATACAACTTTTGCGCTCATGGGGGTGGATTAACCAAATTGGGTGAAATATGTGTTGAATGCTTTTTCGTATAGATCTTGGAAAATAAGTTTGAAGCCGATTGGTTGGTAAACAAGTTAGCTAAAGTTTCATACAACAGTTTTTCGCTATTTTCCACGCTTGTGGGTGGAATCTTCCAAAATCCCGTCTTAGTGTGCACTTTCTACTGGGAACATTACAGCATCGTAGCTCTTACTGTTTGGGCTATGAGATGATTGCCAATCAGTCAATCAGCAATCGGGACAAACTGTTTTCTATATAGAGATTGCGTTCTTGTATGGAAACAAGCTTATATACTATTCCCAAGAGGCCACAGATAGCTGCTCTTGTTGTTGCTATAATAAGTTGTTAACATTTCGCATAATCAACAAAGTACAAATCTTGCACAAATCTAAGTCAGAACAGAGTCAAATTGTGGTTAAAACTTGAGTGGGGTGACACAGCAGTTGTCAAGTGTACAATCGTATAATTTGTGAGTTAATTCAAATCTCGGCTGAGACTTAACCAATCGGACAGTTTATGATTGCTATCGTCAGACCTAATGCACAGTTGTTGCATCTGTGTAGAGTCTAGACCAAGTTGTGGCAGTTGCGCAATCGAGCAGCCAAAGAAAAAACTGCATTTAATTGCCGATTCGTAGCATGCAGCTGGCCAAACAGATTGAATTGGTTGCTGGGCAAAGGCAGAGAGGGGTAGGGGTAGGGGTTGACTGTTGACTGTTGACTGTTGTTGCGTGGGCTGCAAGTCTTCAAAATTTGCGACACTTGCATTTGGCCCTGCCCATCGATGCCATGCATAATTTAAGCCAACACACGAGCTGTCAGAAATTGGGCAGCCAATTTACGAATTCAATTTTCCATGCCCATTTTTGTCTTGTACTTGTACTGTTGAGGGCGCAAAAGGGGGCGTGGCAGTTGCTAAATTTTAAGCACAACACCAACACACACACTGCTATATACATATATAATTAAATATGCCACAATTAGGCAGCAGTCGCGCCGAGTTCGTTGCCTAAGTCTTTCGTTGCAAGCGATCCAAAATTATTCGAATCTTTCGAAAGTATTTGTGGGTTTATTGTTTTTATTTTTTTTTTGGCTCGGTTCCGCTGCAAAAGGCAGCCCAATCGATATGAGGAAATCCAACGACAGCTGCCGTTCAACTTTAAAATAGTTTTGTAAATTAATTGCAGCAAATTACGCGCAGTAATTTTTGTTTTCAAAAACCAATTTTTTTTTAGGAATTTTTTTTTCTTTATTTTTTGGGCTGCGACAAGTGAAAGTGACTTGGGCAGCAATATTGCGGATGAAGTTGTTGAAGCTGTTGAATCTCTTGACGTTTGTTGACTCTCGTTGGCTGTTGTTGTTATTTCTGTTGTTGTGGTCAAACCGGAGTAATTTTACTTTCAGGAAAAGCTCATCGACATCCACATTGAGCATCGACGTCGGCGTCTTGGCGCTTTTCAAGCAGCATTTTCATTTGCTGCTGTTGCGGTTTCCGTTTTCTTATCTGTCTGCCCTTTTGTTGCTTGTTTGCTGCTGCCGAAAAAAGTGAAGCCACAACAACAACAGCAACAACAATAACTAGAAAACTTTGCCGCATTTATAAACCTGTTGCTTGGCATTTTGTTGTTGTCGCTCGCTCTGCAAAGATATTTTCATTTTTATACCCTGTAACTTGCAAGCGATTGCCACAGGCTGTACTCGCTTTCAAAAATGAATGATCAAGTTAACAACAACTACAGCAACTAACCAATAAGAACCACTTTCTCACTGTCCAGTTAAGTTTATTCCCTCGACTAAGGTGCGACTTGGTTAGATTTAACTATCTTAAATTAAACTGTATTCGGACTGAGAGTTTGATGATTTTTGATGTAAAAAAGACGAGTTCCAAACAGCACTAAATATGATTATTTAGTCTTAAGTTCTGTTTTTACACCCTGTACCCAAGAATTAGGTTAGGTCGTGATGAAACCGTCCAAATGTGTAAAACAGCAAGAAGGAAGCATTAACGACCCTATAAAGTGTATATACATATGTATTCTTGATCAGCATCAACAGCCGAGTCGCTCTAGGCTTGCCCCTGTCTATCCTTCTGTTCGTCCGTCTGTAGGAACCCATCGATCTCAGGAACTATAAGTGCTAGAGAAATCAAATTTGGTATGAAAGCTTCTGTACACCATAGATCACAACACAGATCAAGTTTGTTTCAAATTTCAGATATTTCATGGCAAGCGAAGATTTAGGCTTGAGTCTGCATGATTCTTGGAACATTCCCAATCTCTTACGCAAAATTCTAAACAATCGGACACTAAACTGTTTTTCCTTGCTGTCGAGCAGACCTCCCTTGAAGCGCTCTGCTTGCTTGCAATGCCGCTGAACTGCTTGCTTGCAGTGCCGCTGAACTGCTTGTTGAAAATGTGTGTGTGGAAACTTAAGAACTGCGTACAGAATGCTTCGTACTCGTAGACTTGACTAAAGCAGCCTAACTTAGCTTTTTATATAATTTTGGATACAGGGTATCTTGTAGTCGTGCATGTGCATTTGGCTTGTTTGCCTTGCTGATTTATCGACATTTTGAATGCTGCATTTTTCAGCGGTTTTGGCGGTTGAGCGCTTGGGCGGCTTTTGAGCGCAGAAGCAGCAGCTGTTGGCCAAAAAGGCGGTGAGTGTGGGAATTATGGCCGATTGGGCGGGTGCAGCGACTTGCCCCAAAATCAAAGCGACAACAAACGTTTTGTCTATGTATGCTAATTGACGAAACACACACACATCACACACACACACACGCACACACACATATGTATGTGTGTGATTGTCAATTACGTCTAATTGTTGTCAAGGCGACAATAACAATAACATTTAAGAGAACAGACTTTGGAAAGCGTTGTTGTTGTTGCTGTTGTTGTTGTTGTTGCTGTTTCCAAGTGACAACAAACTGTCAGCATACAAATTATGAAAAAAATACCAAAAAAATACCAGCCTGTGGCTCAACTGAATGAATGAGAATAATAGCTGCTATTTGTATCTTTTGGATAAACAGTTTTCATACAAATGCCCAATTTTCGAGCTATAGTTCCTATGGCAGCTATACGATATGGTCAACCGATCTGTATAAAACTTACGCAATCTTTATAAAGTATAAAAAACTTTGTATTTCCTGAGTTTGGTTTAAATATCTGCATAGGCAAAAAAGTTATTACACAACAACTGATTTTTCATCCGATTGTTCCTATGCCAGCTATAAGATATAGCCAACCGATTTGTATAAAACTTACGCAATCTTTATAAAGTATAAGAAAGTTTGTATTTCCTGAGTTTGGTTCAAATATCTGCATAGGCAAAAAAGTTATTACACAAAAACTGATTTTTCATCCGATTGTTCCTATGGCAGCTATAAGATATAGTCAACCGATCTGTATAAAACTTACGCAACCTTTATAAAGTATAAGAAAGTTCGTATTCGCTGAGTTTGGTTCAAATATCTGCATAGGAAAAAAAGTTATTACACAAAAACTAATTTTTCATCCGATTGTTCCTATGGCAGCTATAAGATATGGTCAACCGATTTGTATTAAACTTATGCAATCTTTATAAAGTATAAGAAAGTTCGTATTCGCTGAGTTTGGTTCAAATATCTGCATAGGCAAAAAAGTTATTACACAAAAACTGATTTTTCATCCGAATGTTCCTATGGCAGCTATAAGACAGAATAATCCGATGTCAATAAAATGAAGTCAGCATCTTAAGAGCGTAGAGAAAGTGAGCATTGCTTAGTTTGGTTGCGATATCTCGCTCAATTCTCTTCCGATCGTTCCTATGGCAGCTATATGATATAGTAGTAGTGTGCTTTTGACCAAATCTAATCAGTTTGCATAAAACATAAATACATTTCGATTTGGTGAGTTTGATTAACCTTATAAATAGAAAAAAGCTTTTCATGGAACAACTCAATTGACTTTCGACTGTTCCTATAATATATTTATGATATAGTGATCCGATCCGATCCGACCGGTTTCGACACATGCACGCTCTGCATTAAAGAGAAGCATCTGTGCCAAGTTTCATCACGTTTGTTTTAAGACTGAGAGACAAGTTAGTCGAGGAGGCAAACACTTTTTGGGGGCAATTCTGTCAAAGAGGTCAACAGAATGCCAACTTTGAAAACTCTAGATAGATACTCTAGTGGGAAATTCGTATTAAAGGCGAATTGTAGGAAAGCGGGCGATTTTAATACACAAAATAAAGATTTTGGTAACAGAATATACAAATTGTGAAATTTGTTTATGAAGAGATGATTCTAGATTCCCATATCAAGACAGAAAACAATAAAGGCTATCAAGCAATCATGATTCTGACTTTTGACTGTTCGTAGATTAAAATATAATATATACTGAAGATTTGTATTATTATTATTATTATATTATTTTTGAGGTTATGTTATAGCGCTCTCAATTGTTAGAGTACAGATGGCATATAAGCGATATATGTATATGGTATGCAGCATACTTGGGCAG
This sequence comes from Hirtodrosophila histrioides, assembly GCA_037075165.1. Lineage (NCBI taxonomy): Eukaryota > Metazoa > Arthropoda > Insecta > Diptera > Drosophilidae > Hirtodrosophila > Hirtodrosophila histrioides. The sequence continues at coordinate 4,691,166 of JBAMCL010000444.1, forward strand.
GGGCAGCTTGTGTGACCTCTGTATTACCCGCTCCCCCTAGCCCATACCACTTACCACTCCCCCGCCCTACAAAGAGTGACTGTCGCGTGTGTTTTCAGTTTTAGTTAGTTTTTGTTTGTTTAATTGCCAGCAAAGTGCGAACCGGTTCGCTGTTCTGAACAACTGCAAATCTGGGAGGCTGGCAAATGTCAAGGCAACAACAACAACAAAACCAACAACAACAACAACAACAATGCGAACAACAAACCATAAACTGACACAATGTGAACGAGTTGACAAATGTTATTAGTTTCTATTTTTTTTGTTAAGGTTTCTTTTCGTCTCGTTTGTAAATCAGAACACAACAACTTTTGATACAAACCGAAACGGAAGCTGAATCAAAAAACTGAAAAATAGTCTGATTGATCGATAAACGGGCTGATTTTTGAATCAATAATCTGCACAATTGGCAAGATCAGGCGGCACTTGTCGCATTCCAGTTTCATTCATACAACGCAGCTTATTTCTAATGAATAACAGCTCGATTTTCTTATACCCTGTGCCTCTATGTACTGCCAATCTGTGTTTCTCTGTATATAGCATAGCTTTGCTTATGTTTCAGTTGTCTGATCCAACCAGTTTGTGCGCAAACAGGCCCCTGAAAGAAATAATATTAATTTATATTATCTTCAGCAATTTGGCATCTATAGATTCTCTTTATTTCCGGAAAGGTTTTATGATTTTGTTTGAAGGCTTACGATTGAAATATTAACCTATTTTCCCTGGTAAAAGGTTGTTCAAATAGTTCATATTTCTACGGGATTAGATTAATAAAACAGTTGACAATTTTGATACCATTTTGATTCCTAATTTTGCTAAGCTTTACTTTTTCGAAGGGAAAAACCTAACTAGACTTTCAGAAAGTGGGCTTAAGTGAAATATATTCCAACAATTATTAGGTAGATCTATAAACACACTCAGTTCTTATACTCTGTACCCAAAGGTAAACATTTTGAAGCATTTATTGGACTTATAATCCATATTTCTGGTATCTACAATTGTAGATATTTACATTTTCAAGTGATTATAATTATTAAAATTGGTATTTATTTCAATAATACTAAAAATAACGTATTTGTTAAGGTTTCGCTTACAAAGTACAGACAGAAATCTATAAAATATACTTCTATCTATAATTACTGTCTGTTTCTGTGCTGTAAATATTCCTAATGACAGTTAGGATTAGACAATATGGTATACCTACACCATGAAAATTAAATGACATTGAATTCATGCCATATAATAAAATTCATCCTAAAGGTGCCGACACACGATATGGCATTTTGTCACATTTGGGGCAGTCGGCAGTTACCATAGCGTATGAGTGCGGTATGGCAGGCTGCCACATAAATTTTGGGATTGAGATACCTGCTCACACAGATTTATATGGAAAAACAAAGATTTCTATGGTAGAAACGTGCCATATAAGTTAATATTTTGAGATATTTAACATATATTCTTACTTTTGCCATATACAATTTTTGACGGTTGATTTCGATAACGATATTACATATATGTGGCAGAATGCCATATCGTGTGAGAAATATATTTCTTAAATTCAGAAAAAATAAGGTTAAGGGCATTTCTATTTCTGAGTGTAGATAAATAAATACAAATATATCTCATTTCCTTTCCAGTTTATTAAGACTAGCACAGTTTAGTTTGGTCTGGATGATGATACTAACCTATATCTGTGCAGTTCTTAACATTTCTATTGTCTCACCCCACTTCTGCCCCCCCATAGCTAACACAATTTGTGAGCTAGAGTCAGAAAATTAGATACTGGGACTACCGAAGATCTTCTTGAGAGATGGCACCCAAAAATATGTTTGCCACGCTCAAGCCAGATACCGAAAACTGTGTACTTAATATTTGATGTTATAACAAGCGCCACAGAGTATAGAAACAGAGTATAAGGTAGTCGGGAGCTGCCAATTGTTCTCCATTCAATCAACACTTTGGGTTTTCTGCTCTCAGGGTATACATATAAAAGACTTAGGCAACAAACTTGCTCTGCCCAGCGGCAGATTGTATTTTATTACTATATCAAATGTTAAATGATTAAACTGACCAACGTTCACCCTCTCCACTCTGCAGCACGTCGCCAATGAGCCAGTGACGTCAGCAAGAAGATGACTGAGACCAGCAGCAATCCACACCAGGCGATGAGCAGCGGGAGCGAGTTCAATGGCAGGCACTCGGCCTCGCCGGCAAGGACGATAGACTCGCACGACTCGACCACTGGAAGCATGGACACTATTGTGGATCGCAGCCTGAACCGGGAGGAGCTGATGCAGGTGGTCAACACGATTGAGCAGAGCACCAATACAACAAACATTGGCGGCAGCTTGACCAATTCACAAATCGTAATGCTGCAGCAAGATTCACAGCAGCAACAGCAGCAGCTACAGCAGCAGGAGCAACAGAACCAGGAGCAGGATGCACGCCAGCATTTGGATGCACAGAGTCACATATATTCAAGTCCCGTCTACGATGAGAAGCCAACGCCGCCGTTGAAGCTAACAGCGGCCACGCTGCTGGCCAATGCCGGCGACGATGCCGCCAAGAAGCCCAAGCTGATCAGCCACGAGGAGTTCAAGCAGCAGCTGGAGGAGGCGATGGCGATGCGTGCACCGGCCGCGATTGCGGCGCAGCAGGCCAAGAGCGTTAGCAATACTATCGATTCGAGGATTAGCAAGAAGCAGCGCTGCCCGCCGGAGTTTATCAAATACAAGGGTGGCAGCGGGGGCAGCGGTGGCAGCAGCGTTGACTCGACGCTGTCGGCGAAGGTGCGGCGCAAGCGTCGCGCCAGCAATGAATGCTGCTCCGCATTCCCATTGCAAATAGTGTTGGGCACGTTGCAACTGGTTTTGGCCATTTCGCTGGTGGCGCTTGGCTCGCTGCTGATTGTGCGCGACGCGGCCTTGTCAATGGCCGGCTGTGGCATTTGGACGGGCCTGATTGCCGCTGTCACGGGCTCACTGGGCGTGGTCAGCATGCGCAAAACCCAAACGGCCTTTCTGGCCCTCAGTTTGGTCTGCATTGCCAGCAGCACGCTGGCGTTGGCCATTTCTGGTGTGGGCCTGTCCCGCGACCTCAATCGCATGGCCGAGCAAAAGGGTGAACAGGTAAATTAGAAAGAAAGAGCACAGCATTTAACTATACACAATTACATGCCATCATCCATCTATTGTTATTGTTTTACAGTTTGACCTGATGAATGCCAATAGCGAAGTTTCCGCTGCTTGCGGTTTAATATTTGCCCTCTTTTTGCATTTTGTGGTCAGCATTGTTTCCGTTTATCGCTGCGCCCTGCAGATTTGCACAAAGTAAGTACAATTAAAAATTCAATTCAAATCAATTGTAAAGCGCGTGTTCAGTTTGGCTTGAAATATCGATGACGATACGTTCGATACCCGGCTTAGTTGCATAGTTTGCCGCCAGTGGTGCTGTTAGCTGTAAATAACATAGCTATGTTAGCGCCACTGCGTGGTGAAACTGCATTTGGACAGCATTGAGCGCAGCTCCGATAGGTGGCGCTGTTCAGTGAAGTCGCTAATGACAATAAACTTATACTATTTTAAATTATTAAATCAAAGATAATACCAAATATGTGAAACACATTTTCATTTTTAAGAACAAATATATTGTCAACATAAGACAAAAGCAATTAGGTTTCTAGCTAGGTAAACAAAATGAACGAATCTCAAATTACTTGAAGAAAATGTATTTGATATTGTCTTTAACTAAGTTTCTCCAATTTTTACATATGTACATACATAGGTATGTACGTATATTATAGATTATAAGTATTTTAGTTTGAAAGCTCGTCGTCAAGTGAGGAGGGCGCAATGCTTTTAAACAAAATGTGTGCAAATGGCCCTGCAATAACCTTCGAATAAAATATGTCTCAAAATAAGCATGATAACAAAAACTCATTAATTTGAAACATATTAAGGCATTTCAAAGGTATTTGGCAGCTATTTAATCTGTCAGTTTTGTATGATACATTTAGTTATTGTATCAATTAGCAGTCAACTCATGTTGTCTATTTTGAAATGGCTGTTCTTATTGTAACAGTCGATTGGTTTTTATCGATAGGCGTGTGCAAGGCCATTGGGTTGAATCGATAGAAATAGCTGAAGTAAATTCGATGCACAAATGTATCGATGTTAATTGACATCGCTATCACGCACTTAACCAAAAGAAAAAAACACCAATAAAAAAAAAGAGTAAAATAAAATCAGAAAGAGAAACAAAGTGAAAAGCATAAAAGCGAAAGCAGAAGCAAAACCCAAACGCAGCGAGCAGCGCAAAGCTCGCACCTACGCTTTGCTAGTTTAATGCGCTCGTTCCGCAGACGCGACAACAACAGCGACAGTAGCAGCAGCAGATAGAACATATAAAAGGCATCAAAACGCCCACGAACGTCTACGAGATATTGAACGCCAACAGGGCAGCGACAGTCATGCCACTGGCTGACTCCAATAAGGATCTACGACAGCAGCAGCAGCAGCAGCAGCAGCTACAGCAGCAGCAACAACTCGAAGTGAGCAGCAACAGCAGCAGCACCAACAACAACCATGCCAATGCCGAGCAGGCGCAGCTGGACAATGCCAGTGCAGCCGCAGCCGCAGCTACAACAACAACAACAACAGCAACAACAATGGGCCTGCAAATGCGTCAACGCATGCAGATTACCTCCTCCGGTTGCAGCAGCTTGGCGGTAACACCGATGGAGCATACGCCCACTGATGAGGACAGTGGCGCCGTCACAACCGTGACGTCATCGCAGCGCCGCCAACAACAGCAACAGCAGCAAAAACAACAGCAACAATTGCAGGCAGCACTCGAACAACATCACATAACACCCAGCAAAACGCCCGAGCAAATGGAGCTAAGCGACTCGGAATCATATGGCGCTGCTAGCTACGATGAATTTGAGCTGCGGGAGGTGGTGAAGGAGGGGCACGACAAGGCGGATCCATCACAGTTTGAGCTGTTGCGCGTTTTGGGCGAGGGCAGCTTTGGCAAGGTGTTCCTGGTGCGCAAGATATTGGGCAAGGATGCGGGCACCCTCTACGCCATGAAGGTGCTGAAGAAGGCGACACTGAAGGTCAAGGATCGGGTGCGCAGCACCAACGAGCGCAAGATACTGGCCGATGTGGGGCATGCGTTTATCGTGCGTCTGCATTATGCCTTCCAAACGCCTGGTAAACTGTATCTGATATTGGATTTCTTGCGCGGCGGCGATCTGTTTACGCGCCTGTCCAAGGAGGTCATGTTCACCGAGGAGGATGTCAAGTTTTATCTGGCCGAGCTGGCACTGGCGCTGAATCATCTGCACACGCTGGGCATCATCTATCGCGACCTCAAGCCAGAGAATATACTCCTTGATGAGCATGGTCATATAGCGCTCACCGATTTCGGCTTGTCCAAGCAGCCGTTGGATGGCTCCAAGACGTACAGCTTCTGTGGTACCGTCGAGTATATGGCACCGGAGATAGTGAATCGGAAGGGGCATGACTTTGCCGCCGACTGGTGGTCATTTGGTGTCCTCATGTATGAGATGTTGACGGGGAATCTGCCATTTCATGGCCAGACACGCCAGGAGACCATGAATCAAATATTACGCTCCAAGCTGGGTATGCCAGAGAATCTATCGCCGGAGGCGCAATCGCTGCTGCGTGCGCTCTTCAAGCGCAATCCCCTCAATCGTCTCGGGGCGGGCGCACAGGGCATACTGGACATCAAGGCGCACTGTTTCTTTGCCACCATCGATTGGGTGCGCCTGGAGCGGAAGCTGGTGCGTCCGCCCTTTATACCGGCGGTCAGCCGTGATGATGCTTTCTACTTTGACGTGGAGTACACGTCGAAGTCGCCGCGCGATTCACCCGGCGGTCCCATATCCGCCTCCGCACACGAGATCTTTCGCGGCTTCAGCTTTGTGGCGCCCGTGCTGCTCGAGCATGGCAACAACACCAGCTGCTCCAACAATGTCAGTCCATTGCATGCCGCCCAGCCGCCCGCATCGGTGGCAGTGGGCGTGGCTGCCGCACCTGGACCGCGCAGCCTGCCCGGCGTGCTGCCCGGCAATTTTCTGGCCGAATACAATCTGCTGCAGGAGCTGGGACGTGGCACATTCTCGGTGTGTCGCCTATGCGAGCATCGCGCCTCCAAGAAGCACTATGCGGTTAAGATCATTGAGAAGGCCGCCGTGGCTGCCGCCTCCTCCTCCACGGCCGATTGCTGGGAGGAGGTCGAGATAATGCTGCGCTACGGCAATCATCCCAATATTGTGACGCTATATTCCGTGTATGAGGACACCAGCTCCGCGTATCTGGTCATGGAGCTGCTCAAGGGCGGCGAGCTGCTCGATCGCATCCTCGCCGTTGGCCAAATGTGCGAGAGCGAGGCCAGCGCCGTACTCCGCACAATTGCCGCCGCCGTTGCGTATCTCCACGAGCATGGCGTTGTCCATCGCGATCTGAAGCCCTCGAACATGATCTATGCGAGCATGCGGCAAACACCCGAAACGCTCAAGCTCTGCGACTTAGGTGAGTGCCAGACACAAAATTCTCTCCTTGAGCCAAGTTTGACAACAGCGAAGCTAAAGGTTGCTTCTAAGTTTCAACCAGTTTTAAGGAACTTCTAGGACATACGTGAAGAATTACTCAGGAAATGCTAGATGCTGAAGTAATCGCTGTAAAAGAAATAACAGAAACATTCGTAGCTATTTCCTGAAATATGAACACCCTCTCAGAGGTATATACAGGCTTTATACAGTCCTATTTCGGTTCTCATAATAGTATTCCTATAACTAAAACAATACTTAGTTCATTTCAAGCTCCTTCTAAGACCCTTTTCGATAAATGTTTGTACAAATACTAAGTATTTGTACAACAAAAATTAGTGTAAACTATGTACGTAGCGTGTGAGCTTTGATTTTCTTTAATTCTGGCTCATTTCGCATCCGTAAACGTTTTACTGGCTGCTCAAAGGAAAGCCAAACATAAAAGCCATAGAAATGACTTCAATTTCAAATTTCAATCTTTAATCTTCAATCAATTTATGTTACGAAATTTAGGATGCATATAGCTCAAGGATTTGTTAAGCTTTAAAGTCAATTTTCATGTTCTTAAACAAACATCTTGGGAAGAAAACTCACTCTGAAAGATTCCGTATTGCTTTTATTTATAGAGTGTAACTTTAGCCAGTCCAAAAATGTTAATTGTACACAGAAAGCTGAGAAGACATTACTCTTTCTCTTACTTTAATGGTAAGGTGTTCTGCGATCTAAAAGGTTTACGATAAATATTCTGTAACGTCTGCAACGTCAGCTGAACTATAGAGTTTTTAAGTTCAGATATGTTCAGAAACGTTTCTTTAATGCTTAAAAGTATTAGTATTAGTAGTTTATTTAAAAAAGTTCCTATTTAATGCGTCAATAGGATTAAAAGCTATGCGCTCTAATGTAATGTTCGCAACGCAGGATTAGATACTCTTTGGAAAACGATATTTAGTTAGAGTATACGAGTATATTGAGAAACCCAAATAGGAACTGTATGAATATATAACTTAAAGCTACTCAGTTGCTGTTTATTGTCAATTGGCCAAGAGGAAATCGTGTCCTGCCCTTCACTCGTATCCTTTAAATTGTTATTACAATCAAATCGATTGCAGGATTTGCGAAGCAACTGCGCGCGGACAATGGCCTGCTGATGACACCCTGCTATACGGCGAACTTTGTGGCGCCGGAGGTGCTGAAGCGTCAGGGTTATGATCTGGCCTGTGATATATGGTCGCTGGGCGTGCTGCTGTATATCATGCTCTCCGGCCGTACGCCATTCGCCAGCACGCCAAATGATTCGCCAGATGTTATATTGAAGCGTATTGGATCGGGACACATTGATTTTAGCAGCAGTCGATGGTCGCTGATCAGTGCGCCGGTGAAGGAGCTGTTGCGCCAAATGCTGCACATTGTGCCAGAGAATCGTCCAACGGTGGCACAAATACTGGAGCACAGCTGGGTGCGGGATCAGTTTGCCGGACATGTGCAGCTCACGGAATACGCGCCGCACACGTGCATCGCCAGCGGCAGCACCGGTGCACAGCAATTGTCGCTGGGCGCACAGCAGCAGCAGCATAATCACATCTCGATGGCACTGCGGGGCGCTGTGGATGCCACATTTCGTGCAATTGCCATACCACAGGCAGCCAATGTGGGCCCCGTTGAGCTATCCATGCTGGCGAAGCGTCGTGCCAAAGATCGCGCCAATCTGCATTCCTAATCACGGCCAGGAGCTGGGGCCAAGCGCCAGACACCTTCAGCTCGTTTATAAGCTCTAAAGTATTCTAATGCATTGCCGCAATGCCTTTCGAAGTGGCAGCAGCAGCAGCAGCAGCAGGAGAGAGACGCAATATAACAACAATGGCCGCTTAAAGCGGTTTGGTTTGAGAGCATGTCATGCCAGGACATGGAAATGAGGATAACAGCAGCTGCTGCAGCTATCTCTCTTCTTTCTATCTATCTATCTCTGTCTCATTAGCAACCTTCCCCTTCAGCTACTTGGCAGCGCGGCAAGTTTCTAGTATTTGACGTGTATTTAAAGTGTTAGTTATTTATTTTATAATACCAATACCAGATGCGAGACTGCATCTAAACTATATACTATATATATATACAAGCACGAATCTGTGTGCATAACAATGCCCAAGTGCAAGCGGCAGCTTCTAAGCATATGCTTATTTACATAATAATATATACACATATATATATAATATAACTAAAACTATACACAGACATTTACATATGCAGATATATATACATATTATAATGTAAATGTTTGCGATCTTCCTCAAGCCCTAAGCAAACGAACCCAATTGCCGAATCTCAGCTGGCTTTCCAGTCGGGACAATTAAAGGCAGACTTCGATATAAAATCAACTTGAAAAAACAACTTTAATGTTGGCCAAAATACAAGAAAAAATACAAAAAAAAGAACGTGCTAAATGAAATTATATATAAATATATAAAAATATAAGAAAACTCACACAAAAGGAGAAAAAACGTGAATATTTTAATGATCCTAGCTAAATTTTGTGACATCACGTGTTATTGTTGTTAAATTTATTAAATTAATTACAATTATAATTAAAAAGAAATACGATAAAGAGAATAGAAAAGAAGAGAAGAAAACAAAGCATACCAAAATAACCAAATCAGATGTTTATAAAAATCAAATCTTTTTAAATCAATATGAAATTTGTGAACGTTTTTGATGGTTTTTATTATTGTTTTTATAGTTCGACTTCTCTTCCGCTAAGCCTGTGCTATAAAATTCTTCATCAAATTCTTCTATATATGTCAATTTGCATGCGATTAAACATACAATATATATATACATATATATATATATATATTTATAAATGCTGTAGTGTATCTAAGCACTTGGCAACTAAATTGCATTTACGATTATTAACACTATCCATCTGTAAATATCTATATAGCTATATCTACTTATAGAGTACACATATAGTATACATATATACCCTCACTGTGTGTGATAACGCATTGCAACTCGTATTTATACCAAATACAGAAACAAAATGTTTAACTGACACTCAAACTTCCAAATAAGTTGTAGAAGCAACATTTGAATTACTACTGGCCACAAATTATGCTAAACATTTCAAACGATTTTGCATATATACATATATATATACACATATACTATAAATATATATGTACATAAGTTGGATTTCGCCTGTTGATGATTCATAATGTTGTTGTTGCCTCAACAAAAACTGGCATGCCCCCGTATATAGTAGTCCCCTTGCCCCATTTAATGTATTTATGCAAATTTTTGATATTTGGAAAGCGGTTCAATAATGTCATCCGAACGTTTTTATGGACACGCAATGCCATAAGTAATACTGTGCTTATACTTATGTATATACATATATATATAGGCCCGATCCGGTCCGTATACTACTACATTTCAACGAGTACCGTTTAGGATGTGTCTATAACCTAAATTCCAACGGTATCGAAAAGATATATAGCTTATTCAATTCAACTTATATAGCGCTAACTATACACAGAATTCTTTACACATCAACAATATTGAGATTGTTATTAATTTTTATGTTTCCGAATTTCCATAGCTATTGTAGCGAGAACAATTATGAAAAGAAAAATGTGATTTGAAATGCAACTTGTTCGCTTATACATAAATGACTAAAACGATGTTAAAACATAATAATCCGCTATGAAATGAATGAAACAATACTGATCTATCAAGTATCAAAGTATGACTCTATATATTTAGTATACACACTTAGTACTATATTTGTGAGGCAATTATGCCGCTAATCACAATGGCTAGCCAGATAACCTTATACGTAAGACAACTTCTAGATACTACAACTGTATATTGCCGTAGTATTCCGGTGTCAAAGAAAAAACAAAACAAAAGATATAAAAGAAAAGAAAAGAAAAACCAAAACCAAAACCCAACCAAATCAATTAATCAAACAACATTTGAAATTATGCTATGAATTTTCCTCAAAAGCAATTTGTCCGATGATGCCAATTCTTGCGTGTAAATCTTAGATGACAAAATGTATTTGTTAGCGAGTCATTTGCCGCCGCCACGCTAGATTAGTTTGTGTTCACACGAGTTGCATGCAACTTGGCATTATCTAACAAAACAACCAAAACCATTATATACTATGTGTAATAATTCCAAATTTGTAGCTTAATGGGTATACATTTCTCTATATGTATTTATAGTTTAAATACTACTTACTAGTGATGTAAAAGCATCGATGTTTTCCATACAAACCATCGATGTTTTCCATACAATACATCGATGTTTTTACATCACTACTACTTACGTGCTTAGTGTTACATACATATATGTATTTGTGGTTCTTTTTAAATAACTCGATATGTAATACTATTATTACTTAAAGCCGATCGTTGATCATACATACATATACATATACATATATATGTATATAGTGTATGGGGTGCGTGTTGTGTGTAAACATTTTGCGCTGTGCTATTGAACTTATGCTAACAACAAACAACAATAATAAATGTTAGTTATAAATTGCAAATTTTTATGACAGCCTGAGCCCCACTGAGAACACTGCGGCTTGCAATCAAATGGGGTTCCTGTCACCTTACTCGTATGTAATACGTACATATTATGTACATATACTTACATACTACATACATGAATATGTGCATACACGTACTATGTACATACCTACTTACTTATATATACATACATTTATGTACATAAGTATGGATGTGTTAGTTAGCTGATGCTGAATATTAACGAAACGGTTTGTTATAAATGCTGTGCACGCACACAAACAGATACACAGATACTATAATGATCTACATACATATATTGAGATGTATGTATGTATGTATTACTTCAATTTACATACATATATGCACACATACACACCTACATGGGATGCTACATATATTTTCTTAGTAGATTTTACAGCTTCCGTACAGAAAAACCCAATACCAAATGGAATAATATCTACACGAAACTGAATAAAAACTAAAAACCAAAAAAAAAAAAAACACTCACTTTAAATGTAATTACATGATTCTAAATTCTTGTAAAATGCATTGAATCTAATACGAAACTAAATGAATATATATATAAAGTATAGTATTACCAACAATAAATTCAAGCGATATCGCTGATCAAATCTTCTAAATCTAAACCTATGAGGCATCTTTTCGGTTTAATTGCAAAAATACAACATATAGTATACCACCACCACCAAAAAAAAAGACAAAAAAAAAAGAGAAAAATACAGAAAATATATAAGAACGCTATAGTCTGCTCGACTGGCGAATAATCTTCTATTTTAAATTGGAATTGATTTCTGTAGATATAAGAGATCCTATGTTTTGGAGTTCAAAAAACAAAAAAAGAAAGCATTAATGCTCGATAGTTTCGATAGTGATAGTTTAAACTATCGATACTATTGACAAAATTCGCAACAAAAAAAAAAAATACAAAAACAACTAAAAAGTGTGGAAATTAGGTTACTTATACGCACATGAATGTAAATTATAAAATTTGGATATTAAGCCTCAAATAAATTTATAAAAATTGGCATTTATGTTGATTATCGATATTGATAGTGGCCCGATAGAAACCAGCGATAGTTTTACAACTCTACTTAGTACATACTACGAGTATATGTAATCTTTGAGATCTATAAGCTTAGCCTGACCTTGGGTTAACCTAAACTAGCCTGACCCTATAAGACCTGATCTGGTTTCCACCTTAGGCAAGATACTAAGAACATGAATTTTCCTTAACTGTTGCAATTTGTAATCTTTTCCTTTGATTTAGGATTGACTTTACTTACCATTGAGATAGAACTTAATACCCTAGCTCAAGGAGAACATTTGAGGAAATTCATTTCTTTCAAGTTTTAGCAAAAGTGGAAACCAAAACAGGACTTAGGGGTCGTTCACCTATTACGTTATCACGTTTTTTGGCCTTTTTCGATACCCTCCTTCCCCCATGTAATCAAGCGTAATCAATTGGCTGACCTTTCCTCATATGATTACGTGATCATTCAAAATTAATATCTTCCGAAATTTGAAAACGAAATTGTTGAAAATTATGCCAAGGACCCTGCCCGCCCATGTAATCAAGCTTAATCACTTGCTTGACCGTCCCCCCTATGATTACGTAATCATTTGAAATTAATTTCTTCCGAAATTTGAAAAAAAGTGGGGAAAAAGCCTTCTTTAGATTACGTAATCAAGAGTACTCTTTTGGCTGACCTCTACCCCCTATGATTACGTAATCATGCAAAATACATTGCTACCGAAATTTGAAAACAAAATTGGTGAAAGAAGGCTCTTAGATGCCCAAGGACCCTCCCACCCCCATGTAATCAAGCGTAATCATTTGGCTGACCCCCACCCCCTAGATGATTACGTAATATGTGGAGGAGCCCGTATACCAACGAAGATGAGTTCCTCTGCTTGTTGTAATACCTTTTCTTAACACCATTTCATGAGCAAGAACTACTCACCTGTCCATTGCTTATCGCTGATTCACATTTGTTTTGGCCCTATATCGTAGTTGATAAGAATATGGCCAAGTTGAGACTCTTATCTGGCCGCTTATCGCACGGGCAGCGAAAATGCTTCTGAGTTAAGTTTGTGGATGTGTCATACTACCTTGGGTTATGATATAATGCCCTATAATTCAAGAAACTGTCTGCTGCATTGAAATAAGTAGTCTATTTAGTTTTGTTTTGTTGCTATTTAACAATTGTCGCTTTTATTTATTCAGCTTAAATTACTACTTAATTTCCTTTTGTTTGGAATCATCGATTTCATTAGTTTCATTTGTTTTTAGTTTTTAGATTTTAGTTTAATTGCAATTGTTTTGTGGCCTTTTGCATATTTTCCGTTTTAGTTTGCCTTATCTGGTTATATAATAATAATTAGAATACATGTGTAGTTAATATATAATTTGAGATATTTAAATTAGGGGGACGTACATGACGGGTGGGGGGGGAAACAAATATAAATAAATACAGTAAATTATTGTACAATGCAATGTTCCTTGACTGTTTATTACGTTTCTGTTTTCTTATTATTTTTGTTTGTTTTGCAAAGAAATGTTTGCTCAATACATACATTGGTAAATGATGTATGTGTAGGAAACATTGTGTATATGGAAATATATAAGTATAAACATTTAAAAGTTGTTGCATCGTGTGCCTGTCCGCTTCGTTGGTGTTCTGAGCGCCTCAGCAATATAAAAAAAATATATTGTATATGTATATTATTATTTATTATCTGTATGGTTTCTATATAGCATTTAGTAAGGACACGCCGCTGCTCACTGTTCCTTTCCTTAAGATTTACTCTTTACTCTGTACTCTGTACTCTTTACTGTTTACTGTTTACTGTTTGTTGCCTTTGCCCTTGCGATTGTTGCGATGTTGCTGTTGTTGCTGTTGTTGTTGTTGCGGCTGCTGCTTTGTTGTCGCTGTGGTTTTCTCCGGTGTTGCTGCAATTGATTGATGTGATTAGAGCTTGATTATGATAATGATTGACCGCTGCTTGACATTGACTCACCTTGTGACGCACTCGCATCCAGCTGCACTTGCTGCAGTGTCTCGCAGACCGTCTCTAGGCGCGCCTGTACTGGCGCCTCAGTGTTTACCTCCACGACAAGCCTTTCCTCCTGCTCCGCTGGCTGCTCCACATGCACCACAACTGGCTGCTGTGTCGGTATTTGTGGTTGCTCCTCGACCACCTGCGCCTCCTCGGCAATAATGCCATTGAGCACATTGACCGCCTCCTGTGCCTCCATGCTGGCCTCGGCGGCCTTGCGACGCCGCTGCTTCAGTTCGCGTGTGTAGTTGTGCGTCCATTCGATGTGCTCCTTGTAATACTGATGCACTGGTATCACAATCACTGAGATGTCATCGACTGTGGCAGCCGCTTTGCTGTCCGCCAAACGCCAATGGCCCGAATCGTTGATTTTGCCGCGTGCGCGCGCCACCAGCTCCTGGGCGACCATTGTGTAGCGATGCTTCTCCATGGGATAACGGGAGAGCGTTTGGAATACGGTGCGTGCGACCGCCTCATTCTCAGACACATCCCAGAGGCCATCGGTGGCCATCACGAGTATGCCATAGTCGCCATCCTCGTTGTGCTCATCGGACATGCTCACCACCTGACTGAGATCACGCTGCCGCACATCGGGATGCGGCGTTAGGAATGGCTTGATCTGTATGCCCGTATTAATGGCCAACAGATCGTGATCACCAAAGCCACGGGTCACGCCCAGCGTGCCCAGCAACCGGCTGCGCTTGCCCTCGCCATTCACCACCGGCATACGCAAATCGTCCCGCGTCAGCGTCTTATATGTCCAGCCCTTCATGGTGCCCTGGCGGCACAGTATGCGCTGGCCCATGTCCTTGATGTTCGGCCGCTTAGCATACTCCATGGCCACATAGTGGTTGCGCATCAGCTGTGGCTTCAAGCGCGCCACATTCAGCAATCGTTCGCGTTCCGTTTCGGGCGTATGATCCGCCGAATACGGCGTCGGATAGCTCTGCGCAGCATCTATCGCATCTGGTTCATTTACCGGTGGCGCTCCAGCCTGCCGCTGACAGAGCACGGCGCGACTGTCACCCGCATTGGCCACATACATTTTGCCATCAATGAATAGCGAGACGCAGGCTGTGCAGCCACCCGCATCCTTATAGCGATCCCTGTCCTGCGCTATCAGCGAGTCCATGTGAAAGAATGCGCTCTCCAGCGCACCAATAATCAGCTCATCCTTGCTAACGCGCCGCTGAAAGTATATCGGATGCGGAAATGTCGCATTCAACTGAGCCTTGCCATTCTCCCCCTCCGCGTCGCGTGGCAACAGCAGCTCAATGCAGTCCACCAGCTTCTCGTGCAGTATGTGATGGAATTGATGCGAGGCAGCCAATGCGGCACCATAGCCGGCATGTCCATCGAATATGCCGAAATACGTATACGGCAGATCGGGATGCTTGTGTTCGGGATCCGAAAGCACCTGCCTGCAAAACAATATGACAAATGGTTAGCGATTTTATTGCTCATTTCACATTCAATTTCCGTCGAATAGCCCAAAAACATCATTCTAAAACAGACGGTTAGCTCGAAGAACAGCTTTTATACTCTGTTCGTAGTGGGTTAGGAGCATATTGGGTTACCGCAATTAAGTATGTTTTTATATATCACCATAATTAGAAAAGGTTATTTCTATTACTTCAACATCTATTTAATCAATCTAGAAAAAGTTTTCCACCAATTTTCCAACCTTTGAGATAAATTCTCTAAAATCGGTGTGGAGTTTTGAAAATGAGTTTGAAACAGATCGGACTAAAATTAGACTTTCGTCCATACAACTTTCCGCCCATGAGGGTGGATTATTCAAAATCGGTGATATATGTGCCAAATGATTTTTCGTATAGATCTTGGCAAATAAGTTTGAAGCCAATTGGTTGGTAAACCAAAAAGATTCACACAACAGTTTTCCACGATTTTCCACGCTTGTGGGTGGAATTTCCTAAAATCCCGTCTTAGGGTGCACTTTCGTCATAGATGAAAACTACTGGGAAAATATCAATATCCTAGCTGTTATGGTTTGGGCTGTGCGATGATTGCCAATCAGTCAGTCCATCAGTCTTTCAGTCAGTCAATCAGTCAGTCAGTCGATCTGTCAGTCAGTCAATCAATCAGTTAATCAGTCAATCAGTCAGTCAGTCAGTCATTCAATCCGCCAGACAGTCAATCAGTCAGTCCGTCAATCAGCCAGTCCGTCAGTCAATCAGAGAGTCAGTCAGTCAATCAGTCAGTCAGACAATAAGTCAGTCCGTCTGTCAATCAGTCAGTCATTCCATCCGCCAGACAGTCAATCAGTCAGTCAGTCAATGTGTCAGTCAGTTAATCAGTCAGTCAATCAATCAATCCGTCAGTCAGTCAGTCAATTCGTCAGTCAGTCAGTCACCAATCAGAGCTAACTGTTTTATAGATATAGATAAACAGAAATGACAATTTTTTCGGCAGCTTTTGAAAGCTCGTAAGCTTTTGATTTTGGTTGAAGTTTGTTTGATTTTCCTCTTTTCTAAAAAGCTTCTTCTGGCTGCACGAAAACCCTTTAAAGAATAAGATTTTAGGCTTAAGAATAATATTATTTTCAGTGTCCAGATACTCATAGATTAAGAGTATTTTTCTTACACTGCAACAATATGAAGAAAAATCGATTTATTAACATAATGATAGACATTTTGATTGTTTTCTAAAAGTGAGCTTTTTCTGGAATTTTGATATTAGGGCCACACTGGTGGCCAGCAAATGATTGCCACTTACCGACAAAAGGCAGCTTGATCTTCGTTCCACTCGGATTTGCCGGAGTTGACGCACTCCGCGTAGCCGGTGGCCCAGGGCAATAGATTAATGTCGCGGGGCACGATTATCGGCCGGACATTGTGATCGGCCGAGGCGCGCAGCTCGTCGGCAGTGAGCAGCTGTAGAAATGGAGGCCGTGCATAGGCGAACTTGTCTGGCATAGATACCAGACGCAGTGAGTCCCATTGATGCTCCCGTTCGCTGCTTGGCAGTGGCGGCAGATCGGGCGCAATGGCCGATATGAAGCGATTCTTAAAGTTGTTAAACATAGCTGGGCGAGCTAAGTTCTTTGCTGTTTGTTTACGTTCTGTTCCGCCTCTCGATCGCACTCGCTGCACTTGGCTGCCTGGCTAGCGGTTGCGTTCTTGCTCACTCCCACTGACGTGGCGAGCTTGCTGTCCGTCTCTGCTTGCAATTGCGATTTAGCGGCGACGCTGCGTCCCCTCTAGCGCTGCTATCAATGCGCTGCGCTGCGCTGCGGCTAACTAATTGTACAAGTACAATGTAAAGTGAACTAACGACGCAGAGTCAGCTAGTCAACTGCTGGATTTGGTTTATCTCTTTAATTTCTTTGTGTGCTGCGATTAGGAATCGATTGCAGCGATTCTCTTATTATCGATTGCTGTTTAGCCGCTATCGACTGGGATAGTTTTGCCTTGTAGAAAATGGTTTTCAATTGTCTTTAGTGTTAACTCCAGTATGTTGTTAGTTTGAATGCAAACAGTGCCTCATACTATCGTATATCGATCAATTTGCTTTTCTCTGCTCCACTGACCAAATGAAACATCAACAACAACAAGCTTCCCATTTACATGTCGTCTCGTCTTTAAACGTTGTAAAAATCAATATTTTGGCTTACAATTAATGATTGCAAATGCTTCGCACGCACAAGCTGTGTAGTTAATAATTGATTTTAATGGGAGTTGAGAACTGTCCGCGTAAGCTTTGCTTTTATTTGGGACAAATTAATATTTTCTCTTGCTGACGAAATTCGTCTAAAAAACACAATTGAAGAAGAAGAAGAAGACTACAGCTGCTGGTCAATTAGCGATGGATATTGCATGCACAACTGTATATCGCACTATCGTCAAGCCGGTCGATAGATTTTCTGCAACGTAGCGATATATGTACATGTAGCAGTTTTGATATATAGATGGCGCCACCGTCGCCATTTAAATATTTAAAATAAGCAGATTATAAATAAACTGATTTAATTTGATTTATTTGTTTTTATTTTTTGCAGATCGCAACACAGTGAGCTGCGCGACGTTATTATAAAGTCAAACGCATCTGGCATGGCCTTGGATCAACAGAAGGTGGATCAGTACATTAAGACGATAACACTAAATGGCAACGAAAAGGTAAGAACATTAAGAATTAAAGCTTCAATTGTTAACCGAGCATTCCCACAGGCAAACAACGAGAAGCTGGCGGCCATGTGGATGTACGCCACCCACATGGGCAGCCTGGCGCCCCCCACAGTGCGCAAGCTGACGCCACCATCGCGCTCCATTATGCTCATACCGGCCACAGCCGCTGGCAATGGTGTAAGTATTTCTACACACACACACACACACATACAAATAATGCATGTGTACACATTTCAAATTCAACACTAATCCTACTTGTTGCACTTTAAAGATGCCACCACCGCCACCCACAAGGCTGCCACCGGCACCGCCCGGCATGGGCGCTGGGATGCTGCTGCCCGTGCCGCCGCCACAGTATCGCGGTATGACGCTACCGTATATGCGGCCAGGATCAGTGTTGTATGCGCATCCCGCCAGCCTGACGGGCACCTATCGCACCCACAAGAGCACCAAGTCAGCGGAAATGAATGGACAGCGTCGACGCCGTCGGGCTGGAAAGACGGATGCGAATCGACGTCAGCGCCGCAAGTCCGAGGCGGATGTCCTGGATGGTGCGCCAAATTTTCAATATACCGGCTTGGATCGCGCCATTGCAGACAGTTTCTTGGCGCGCCAGGAGCAGTCGCAGACAGGCAGCCACATTGATTACTCCTCGTCCGCCTCCTCGGCCCACAGCGATGCCTATGGACATCAGGTGGCGGCCAATTCGCGTGCCTCCTCCAAGGCGAAGATTGTCTGCCGCGATGTGGTCATGTGAGCTTGGCCCCCAATCCAAATGCTGACACACTTTTGTAAATAATTTCCCCAAGGACCTGTCTAAAATTCGTTGCTCCTAACATTTTTTTTTTAAATCCATACATACATACATGTATGTATGTATGTATGTATGTACGTATGTGTGTATATTCTTGATGCATTATACATAGTTTTAGACATGTTTGCTTATGAAACGAATAAAGTATACTCGTATAAACATAGAAAATTGCGTCTCTCAACGGTTAATCAGTTCAGCAGTTAATCAGTTCATCAGTTCATCGGCCTCACTGCTCATCACCCGGTTAGAAGTCCTCGTCGCTGTGGTGCTCCGGCTTGATCGCCGTCTTGGGACGCATGGGGAGCTCTCCCGTTAGCTTTGATATGCTAATGTCGTCGATGGAGTTCAGATCAACTGGTAAGAAGGGATTGGAATAGAATTTAGGATACTTTGATACTAGAAATACTAGAAATAACAGAAATACCAGGACAAATAATACCAAACAACACTGAGAATACTATTCACCTGTACTTATTTAGTCATTTCAATTAAATTAAATTTTTGTTTGTTATCTTTACGTCTTTTATAAAATACTAGACTTTCGCCCATACAACCTTGAGACCCCCATTTTCCACCCATGGGGGTGGATTTTCCAAAATCGATGAAATATGTGTCAAATTAATTTTTGTGTAGATCTCTGAAAATGAGTTTGAAGCTGATTGGATGGTAAACAAAAAAGTTTCATACAACAGTCTTCCGCGATTTTCCACGCTTGTGGGTGGAATTTTCCAAAATCCCGTCTTAGTGTGCACTTTCATTATAGATGGAACCTACTGTGAAAATTTCAGCATCCTAGCTCTTATGGTTTGGGCTGTGCGATGATTGCCAATCAGTCAGTCAGTCAGTCAGCACGAACTCTTTTATAGATATAGATTGAGAAAAGACTGAAAAAACTGGCTCTTTGTCTTGTTTGGTATTTCTCAGTCTGACTTTCTTATAACAAGATCGCCGATTTATAAATATAAAGGGATCTAGCAGTTGAGATCTGAAGATCCAGATCAGTCTGATAATAAAACAAGAAAGAACGGCAATCTTCGGAGTGCCGAAGCTATATACCCTAGCAGGAATTCATTTTTATACAAATACAAATTTAGAAAAAAGATTGGTATATATCTTATTGGTATATATCATACTCACAGTCTTCGTCGCCGGTGCCGGCAGCGCCGCTGAGTCCGCTCAGGCCCATTATGTCGCCCATGTCCAGTTCGCTATCGGAGCTGCCAAAACTGCTGTCGTCGTCCTCGCGCCTGTTGAGCATGCTGCTGCCGGGCCCATCCCGGCCAGTGCGTCCGTTGCGTGCGCCCGGAGCGCCGCTTGAGGCAGCTGCGGTGGCGCGGCGACTGCGTCCGGTGGTGGGACGCAGGCGTGAGGTGGCCGTGCCGGGCCGCTTGCCGGACGCCGCTGACGCTGCGTTGGCCGCCTTGCTGCGCTGCAGCATCAGATCCTCGTCGCGTATGTCGGGTATTTCCGAGTCCAGGCCAAAGGCGCCCTGGCGCGTCAGGCCGTTGCCCACGTCCACATCATCATCATCATCGTCGTCGTCGTCATCATCGTCATCATCCTCGATGAGACCCTCGGGTATGAAGGGCATGGAGTTCTCGGCCGGCTTCTGCAGCAGGGGCGAGGAGATGGGCGTGCCACGGCGCTTGTTGCGCGCCTCCAGCTGCGTGCGCAGCGCATCTCGGACGTGGAGGCGCAGGAAGTAGCGCTGGAACAGCTGCTGCAGCTCCTTTTCGCACTCCTCGAACTCGGCCATGTGGGCGGGCCGTATCCTTTGGAGCGCCTCCAGCCGCTGCTTGGTGCGCTCCAGCTCGGCACGCTTGCGCTGCAGCTTGGAGTTGAGCGCATTCAGCTCCACCCGGGAGCTCTCCAGCTGGCCGCGACTGGACTGCAGCTTCAGCTGGCTGGCCTGGATGGCGTTCTTCATGGTGCGCTCCACGCTGAGCAGCTCCATCGGCCGCTGGGCCTGGGCGAGGCGGGCCTCCTTGTTCAGCAGCTCCTTGGACAGCAGATCGAATAGAGCAGCCCCGCGCTGCGTCAGATCCGAGGATAGCTCACGAGCGCGACGCAGCTCATCCATTTTATCGCCAATGTCCACCTGATTGAGGCTGCCGTACTGGTCCCGCTCCCGCTCCTCGTCCTGCTCCTCGCCCTCCAATTGCGTGGGCGCAATCAGCAGCCGGGTTATCTTCTGCAGCTCCATGGCGCTAACGGCAGCGGCGGCATAAAGCTTGCGGGGATTCAGCCGTATGCCCGATTTGGTCACAAAGAACTCCGTCGCGTTGCGTATGAGCAGCACACGCTGCTCCTCCGTCTCCACGCCGCCGGCGAGCACAGTGCCCGGCTCCAGCAGCCCGGCGAGCCACTGCAGCAGCTCCGAGACAATGTGAAAGCTGGCCAGGCTCCCATTCTTTGTGGCCAGCGACTGCAGCGGAAAGACGCGCGGAAAGCCCAGCAGCTTGAGATGCTCACCGAGATCTGCGAACCGACTCCAAAGTTAGCTTCCATTCGAGGCGCCAGCCAGCGGCTGCTCACACTTACCTCGCACCTCCTTAAAGGACATTCTGATCGCTCCGTTAGCTCTTCTGGACCCGCACACAATTCAAGCTGCGTACGCGACGCCTCCTCCAATATTATGCGCATTTTCGTTTTTCAACCTGTTTTGTTGTGGTTCTCCGCCTGGTTTCAGCTTTTGTTTACGCCAACGACCTGACCACCGCGTTGCCAGGCAACCCACACAGGTTCCACCTCCAGTTGCACCTCCAGTTTGAATTCCAGTTCCACTTCCAGTTCCACTTGCTGTTCCAATTCCATTGTCGTGGTCAGCAATTAGCCTGCACGCCAACCAACAACAACTTCATTCTAACATGTAATCCTGCTCCACTCGCGTGTGCTCGAAGAGCAGATACCCTGTAGTTCAGTTCACATATGTACATCTTGATATGCTGAAACTTGTGCGAATGCAAACACTCAAACGCTTAAGCAGTGCACTGCTTGCACGTCAAGCAGTTGAGCGACAGCGCTACTCCGCACTACTAAGTACTATATATACTATTGTGTTCCTGTAAACATAAAATGGGTAAAAGGGAGTGCTAATTCTGTAATTCTAATGTATATAACAGGCAAAAGTAGATACTGAAGAGTAACCTAATATTTATGCATGCCAAAACTTGAGACTATATCTTTAAAACTGTTGCCGTAAAATGTTTTTAGCGAATTGCGGAATATCTGAAAATTTGAGATTTTGAGATACCATTAATCCCCTATACAATTTAGCACAATTATTATACCCGTAATAACCATTTTAAATTCTTACAGGGTATATTAACAACCATTATTACTGTGTATTAAATATATCTCTGTGCTTACATGACAACTGCAATGGGCAGCGGATTATGTGCTACAATACTTGCTTGTATCTACAGTCGAGCCTTCCTAAGTTGACCAACTATCTTGAACAAAATCATCACACAAATAAATATACAAGAGTTGTAGACTTAACTTAACTTAACTAAGAATTTATAAGAATGGGGTTTCTTAAGATTTGTAGCTTGTTGCCTTTATGGCATAGGAAGCCACACAGTGCTAGAGGAGGACATTAAGAGGCAGTCAAGCTAGGGAAATGCACCTCAGACAGGTAAACTTCCTGCTAGGAAACTATAATCTGAAGAAATTCCAGAAAATGTTGGCAATAGGAAAGAATTCACTCAGGATACTTACTGGTACCTCAACGGGATATTGTAGACTGGGAAGTCGGCTCAATAAACTGCGAAGGATGGGCAGCAGGACATGCAGATTCTGTGAGTCCGAGGATGATTGCACACCACCCTAGGATAAGATGTAGGAGTAGAAGTAGGAGTAGAAGTAGGAGTAGAAGTAGAAGTAGAAGTAGGAGTAGAAGTAGGAGTAGAAGTAGGAGTAGAAGTAGGAGTTGAAGTAGGAGTAGAAGTAGGAGTAGAAGTAGGAGTAGAAGTAGTATATCTCTCCAACAGCACATATAGGAACACTCAGCTCAATTAAAATCGATCTTCCTCCCTACAAAAATCAAAAGTTCTCTTCCTAGACTTGCAACTCTCATAAAATTGCTAAAACTGAACCGATTTGAAGCCGAGATATATACCTGTAAGCACTACATTATCAGTTAACATCAGGACTAACTGGAAAATGTAAAAATCTAATATTAATGGTTAATGAATACCTCCATTATTTAGGTCTAACTTAAGCATTGTACTTTAATTAACTGAAAATTATCATATCTTTTGTCAAGCCTGACTCCATTTGAAAGCAGATTGTTTTTGATGTTGTGGTTTAAGAATAGATTGACACCTAAATAGAACACATTCCTAAAAATTTGCATTTAAAATTGTAATTTGAAATCTCTTTTTGGGTGTTTTCATTTGTTTAAGCTGAAATTATTGTTGGCCCATTCAGACATTTGAGTGAGTGTGTGCTGTGGCACTTCTCCTCCTTCCTCCTTCCCCCTTCTCCCTGCTCAACTTAATTAATTCGCGGTTGTTTTTCCGTTCTTTTTTTCTAATTGCACGTGAAAACATGCAGACATGTAAACTCAATTTGTGGGACTGCGACAATTGGGAGACTTGGCTTCGTTGTTGGTTTGTTTGAGAATTAATTAAAATTGTTAACCGCACGCAAAACACATCGCCAGTCGCAGTCGCTGCCGCAGTCGCAGTCGCAGTCGCTGCCGCAGTCACAGTTACTGTTTCATTCGGGGGTTCCCTAGCGACTGGAGAGTACAAACATTTCAAAATGCATTCGACTGTAAAGCCAGACCGGATCCTAGCTCCCTAGCTCTCCTGTGAGTTATACTCGGTTACAAGGCTGCTAAATTTATTAGCTTTAAAGCGGTTTATTGTATTTGTTTGTATTAATACTTACGCAAATAATAGAAATACAATGCTTGATGTGACTTTAATAGTGAAATAATAATAATAACATATGAAATAGAAGCTTAGGAGGCTGCTTTCTTCTACTTCTACCAAGCTTAAATACCATATATAATCTATACAAAATATAGTATTTGATTTAAGCAAATTAGGCTTATTCAATAATGTTTTACTGAGTAAAATTACTGAGTAATACACTGAAAAATGTTACCAATATTGTGTGAGACTTAGGAAAGTTGTTTGCTTATAAAGCTTATATACAACGAGAACATTTTTAGAGCACAATTTGTGATTTACTTAATCACAAGTATGAATTTTGACAGTTGGATATCAGTAAGGAGATTTGCGACCTAATTGTACATTTTAAGGCATATATTGAGCATTGATAAAGCATAATCAGTGATTAGCAAAGCATAAATTGAGCATTGATACAGCACAATCAGTAATTAGCAAAGCATAAACTGGACATTGATAGTTCACAGTCCGTGATTAGTAAAGTATAAATCAAGCATTGATAATGTACAAACCGTGATTAGTAAAGTACAATCTGTGATTTACTCAGTGGATAAATTATACCTTAGCAATGGCTGAATTGTCCCTAAGGCATATATAGATCTGCGATTAGTTAAACTAAGCTCGCTTTTGTCTCTAAGTTTTGTGCCAACTAAAATTGTACCTAAAATGCACAAGTTATGCCGAAAATTCTCTCTGTGTAGCCAATTTAAAATTTCAGCAATGGTTTTATTAGTTTTTACAGAGAAGAATTCAGCAAATTCATACGTAAGTGAGCTGGGGAGGTGAACAACTCACCCGCAATTGGCCGGAAATTCTGGCATGCCCCGGTACTTCGGTATTTCGACAGCACTCGATAATAACTAACTGATTGAATTGTTCGTCCATTGGCAAATTAAAATACTCGCACACAATGAAGCCGTTACCCCTGGCACCAGCACCGTTGCAACTGTCGGATGGATGATTCATCAGAATGCTCGATTAATTGATATATTCAGCAATTTTATTGGCCAGCTAACTGTGCACAACACAACAAAACGAAACAAATCGAAACAAAACGCAACAAAACACAACAAAACACAACAAAATGGTAACCATAAACACAATGGCGACGTCATGACCACAAATGAACGCATAATAATCGCGTTCCATGTCCGAAGATGGCAGATTACAACTGTCAGCGAGTGTGTGTGTGTGTGTGTGTGTGTTTGTGTGTGTGTGTGGTGTGTATGTCCCTAAATAATTATGACCTTGGTGCGATAGCGTATTGGATACATTGAAATACAAGTAGGATTGCTCTAGTCGAGAGTACTCGTCTGGGAGATATCCTGTGCTGCGCTTGTAATGCTGTATTAACGATTTCGGGGGCTATGGGTTACGAATTCGAAATCTTCCAGAAACTCAGTCTGCATATGGTATACAAGAAGCCACATACCCAATTTAGTGTCTCTATATCTTATAGTCTCGCATTCATCCAGACATATAGACGAGCATAGTAAGTTGAACTCTCCTGTTAAAGCTTCAAGAATATATACACTTTACAGTTTGGGAGATGGCTTATTTGTTGTGTACAACCATTTTAGCCGTTTTGACTGAGTGCAGGGTATCGTAATCATACATTAGGTCTAAGGACCTTTCAGCCAGCTGCGTGCTGGTGACACGTCAAAGTTCAACGCCCAAAAGCCACAGCAGGCAGTCCTTCAACCACTTTGCTTACCCACTTAAGAAGCTCCATAATGATGAGCAATTAAAGTGAACGCTTCATCAAAACACTTTGGATCTGGCAGTGCTGCCAACTTAATGATTGAGTGTCCTGTTGGCAGTGCCAGCCAAAGCGGGAAGGACACTGATTGGGCTGGCCGTCACTTAATACTTTCGATACTATCGATAATCTTCATTTTAATCTTTATGGAGTGTTGGATATTATTAAGCTTACTGTATACTGACATATGCGTAAATTATGCTTGGCTTTATCCAAGTTTGATAATATTATCTAGTTAATATTGTTAGTAAACTGTGTGAATCTTGATATTGTATTATTACTGAAACACATTTCTAACTCAATTGTTCCTTCCTCTCGATTATACAAGTTCAGCAAGTTTTGAGAATTAATGCTTAAGTTAATTAGGTGTGCAGAGAAGTTAGAAACGAGTTAGATTCTATAATAAAGTTCATATTTAAACTCAAATCCCGTGATAAAATACTCGTCTTTATACCCTGCGCTGTCACTGTCTCAAAAAGGGTATTATAAACTGTCTAAATATGGCTTGGACTGAAGGTGCAATCGGAAATAAATATATAAATACATTTTGAACCATTTCTTGTATATATTAAGATATTCCGCGCATTCTGAATCCCTCTCAAAATTCTTATAAAATCAAAACTTTAATTAAACTGATAGTTTTTATATCCTTGTCATTATTGTTGCCCCATTCAAGCTACTTTAAGAATGCATCCTGAAATTGAACCCGCTCGGATCTTGAAGAAATTGTAGTAAACATTGTGATCCCGATTCCAACTTTAGGTCTGAGTAAAGGGTATCTTCTCTTCGACTTGTGCATGCCAACTATCTTACTGCTAATTAATGGCCATTTAAAACTTAAACTTTGCACTGTGTCAAAGAAGGAATAATTAGAAATCAGAACGACACAAGTTGTTAACTAGCTAAGTGACGTCGTCCTTTGATGACCCTTTAGGGACATGGACTCTTACCAAAATTGCAGGCGAATGGTATCTAGGAGCAGGAGCAGGAGCTGGCAGGAGCAGGGGGGTTGCCATCACGTATCTGTATATTAATTTAATTGGGCGTGATATTTGCCACACTTTGGGGAGAACAATACGAGTATGCTCAAATAAGTAATAACTCATGTACTGTTCGTCCTCTTTAAGTCAAAGTTGTTCGTTTAGACTCATATGTGAAGCCAACTGTGGCATGCCACGCCCCACTGACACTCCCCGCTATACGCCCCTATGCACACCCACATACACCCACGTGTATGTACATATGTATATGTACGTGCCACAAACAGGCTCCCAAGGCTACTGCGCAGAATTGTGTCTAAATTTAGCTGGCAGTTTTATTTGCCCAGTGAAATCAATTCCATTTCAATGTGTGGTCTGTAGTATTTGGACTCTTTGACGGCGGTGTGGGGCTGTAGGGGCTGAAGGGGCTGAAGGGGCTTGGGGCGCGGCAAGAGCATTCCCATGTTGCCCGTTGCATTGCTCGGAAATCCATCTGTGGTATCTGCATTTGTTGTTTATACAAGTCATGTTGTTTAAGCCAGACAGCTTTTTGCTGCCATGCCGCAATTTAAGATTAAAGCCGCAACATTTTCAATCAATTTTCATTTTTTATTATTCGGCTGCATCTATGCCAAACATGGTTTGAATACTTTTCAATTTAGCAGCTTCAAATTACAAAAACAGAAAGTGCACTCACATTCCAAATAAGGTATTTTTATACTCTGTTTTCAAAAAATTTAAATGTTTGTAAATATTTTATTATTTATTTCTTGCATTTATTTATTGCTTAAGAAATAAAACTTATTATTTTGTCTCGAAATGTGTAATGGACTGAAGGACACGTTTCCGACTCAACAAATTACATATATATTGTGAATCAGCATGAAAGTCGAGTCGATATAACGATGTCCCTCTGTCCGTCTGTTTCTAGCTCTCAGTTTTAAGGCTATCGTAATGAAACTTGGCACAGACCCTTCCTTTTGCTGCAGGCAGTATGTCATGGTATATGGTATGGCATATGTCGAAACCAGCCGGATCGGACCACTATAACATATAGGTACCATAGGAATGAACGGTCGTTAACTATGTTTTTGTACGAATAACTTTTGTATTTATGAAGATATCCTCACCAAACTCAGCCAGAGCAAGCTGACTAAGTTTGGTTAAAATTAGACCACTATATCATATAGCTGCCATATAAGCAATCAGGTGATAAATGAGTTTTTGTATGAAAAACTTGTTGTATTACTTCCAAACTAAGTGAGAGTTTTATTATACTTCAAATAGTTTCCTCTTATTTCATCAAAATCGAACCACATGACTCCCATAGGAGCAATCAGACAAAAATTAAGTTTTGTATTCAAATTAAGTCCTGCTAGGGTATATAGCTTCGGCACTCCGTCCTTTCTTGCTTTTCAAATTAATTGTTTTCCTTAAAAATGAAACTTGTTTTATGAATATATTTAAAATCCCATTGCAAAAGTCAGCAAAGGCTTCACTTCCCGAAGAAGGTAAATAATACTTATGAAGTTTGTTCATCATGTTCGTTATAGATATGATAGATCTCTTTCTCTTAAGGAGTTTGTTCATCGTGTCGTTATATATATGATAGATATCTTTTTCGACCCCATTACAGTAAAACCCTTCCCAAGAAAAACCCACCTACAATCTACTAGATTCTAATACATTGAGTTCTCAAATTTGATGGGAAGACTACTGATGACATCCGTTTGTCTCTAACCAAACGATTCACCACAACTTAGTCACCAGAAGAGCTGTGTTAAAATCTGGGTGGTTTCTGGTGTCAATGTTGGCAGCAGCAAGGATACTCCTTCCCAGGATGCTGCTCGGCTTACAATTGATAACGGTAGTGGTAATTGCAGCTCAGCCGGCAGTTGGCAGTTGGCAGCAGCTCCAACAAAGGGCAGCAGCAACAACGGTGACAGCTTCCTTTGCTTTTGTTGTGGCTTAGGGATACCCATCGAGGAGGGGCTGACTAAGGGACAGGTGATGCCTGCCCCAAAGGCAGCCATGGATGCCACAAAGTGTTGTATTTAAACGGAAACCGGATAATTTGTTTGTCAGGATGATGCTGGCTGGTCCTGTTCCTGGTGCTGGCATTCGCTGGGCATGTCAGTGTCCGTGTCGCATTCATTGAGTGTCCGCGTGCGGCAAGTCCGTTTGCCTGTGGGGCAGCCAACTGATTTATCCACATCCTGCGACGTGGAATGGCTAAAGTGGCCTCGCCGCGTAATTTGCGTTGCGCTTCATGTCATTTGGTTTCTGAAATGAAGTGCGCATTTTCTAATTAAACCAACCAATCGTTGAGATAATGTGCATACCCTGTAGAGTCTGGCTGCACGAGGGGTATGCTCAAACTTTTATGAAAATGTGCGTGAACTGCCAAGCATGATTTGACGTATCGATTGTATCGATCAGTTAGATATTTGTATAGTTATGGTTACTTGAAAAACTCTTTTTTGTGTCATGGTCTGTCTGCTTGGACAATGACATGACTGCCTGACTGACTATCCAAATCTATTCCACGTAAGGAAAAGTGTTGTATGAAACTTGAAAAACCTACTCCCACCTGTCAACACGTACAGGAATTGGGCTAAACGTCCAATGTGTGAGAGTAGGCTTCTTTCTAGATCGGTATCTGAGTTCTTCATACCCATCGAAGAACTAACCCCACGGGCGAAAAAGTGTTGTATGATACTTGAAAAATCTACTACCATCTGTCATCACGTACAGGAATTGGGCTAAACGTCCAATGTGTGAGAGAAGGTTTTCTTTTTTAGATCGGTTTCTGAGTTCTTCATACCCATCGAAGAACTAACTCAACATGCGGAAAAGTGTTGTATGAAACTTGAAAAATCGACTACCACCTGTCATCACGTACAGCTAAACGTCCAAGGTGTGAGAGAAGGTTTTTGTAAGATCAGTTTCTAACTTCTTCATACCCATCGAAGAACTAACCCCACGGGCGGAAAAGTGTTGTATGAAACTTGAAAAATCTACTCCCACCTGTCAACACGTACAGGAATTGGGCTAAACGTCCAATGTGTGAGAGTAGGCTTCTTTCTAGATCGGTGAGTTCTTCATACCCATCGAAGAACTAACTCAACATGCGGAAAAGTGTTGTATGAAACTTGAAAAATCGACTACCACCTGTCATCACGTACAGCTAAACGTCCAAGGTGTGAGAGAAGGTTTTTGTAAGATCAGTTTCTAACTTCTTCATACCCATCGAAGAACTAACCCCACGGGCGAAAAAGTGTTGTATGAAACTTGAAAAATCTACTTCCACCTGTCAACACGTACGAGGAATGGGCTTAAAGATCCAATGTGTAAAAGAAGGTTTTTTTAGATCCGTTTCTGAGTTCTTCATACCCTATACAACAAATCAGAAGGCACGGAGTGGAAAGTTATTGTTTATTTCTCAATTTTTCATCCATGCAAGCAGAACGTGCCAAAGCGTGGTATAGTGCAGCTAGTATTATTTATAAAGAGCTGTCTAAATCAAAAGCAAATTAAAGATCCACAGCCAATACAATTTATAATGCCGCAGTTCTGTGACCCCGAAAAAAATGCAAAACTTTGCTAATGATTCGCCAGGCAAATTAAAAAGAAAGAAAATAATTGAGTCGTGATTGTGGAATCGCTTTCAGTACCGAATGCCGTATCAATTCCACAATTTAGCGTTCTTTTTTTGTTGTTTTTTGCAGCTGTCGTTAATCATCTGTTGGAGTCAAAACAGGCCAAGAAAACATCTACTGGGATGTGGAGGAGCAGGAGCGAGGTCCTTTACTAACTTATCGATTCTTTGTGCTGTGGTCATTGCTCCGCGGCAAGCACTTACAGGCAGCTCCTGTGTCTTGTGTCCTGCGTCTTGTGTCTTGTGTCTTGTGCCGGAGCTATTAAAGTCCTTGACCAAATTGAATTGGCAGCGCAGCAAGTCTAAGTTCCTCTCCATTATGGTCAACTTTTGGCGCCCAGCTTTGATTTTAGTTGATTTTCTTGAATGGTTTTTGTTTTGCTTTTCCTTTTTTTTTTGTTTTTTTGTTTTTTTGGGAGCCGGCAGTCACTTGAAAATTAATTTAGAGCTAAACCTCAGGCAATTGGCGCAAGTGCGATAAACGAACCAGAGCTCCTGGATGGTGTAGGTGAGGGTGTCGAAGTGGGTGTGCCACCCAGAGCTGCATTGTGTCCTGCGGCAGACTGTGGCCACCCAATCGCAGATAATTGAATTTATCATCATCATCATCATCATCATGACTGTCGCCAGCGCCCTGCCCTGTTCAAACTTCTCTTAGTTGTTTTGCTTTTGCCGAAATTGTGCGTTATAATTTAATTTCAACACCACACCCACTTAATATGCTGTTAGTATTTGAATAGCGCTGCATTCAGCAGTGCCAGCATTGCTACGTGCAACGTTGAGGCAGCAACTTATTCAATTGTTGTTTCCACAATGCCCCAACACCAACAGCAACACCAGCAACGTGCGACAGCGCTCACAAGCCGCTTCATTTTGACATGATGGAGCAAATTGCAATTAACACACACACTGTCACACACACACACACACTGTCACACACTTACACACACACTTACACACACTTACACACACACAACCCGTCGGTAAACTTTTGTCATTGTGACCATGTTGGCCAACTTTTTGGGGTGTCATTGGAGTCCATTGTTATTTGACTAGCACATCTCTCTGCGGCCAGTTGAGTTTTTCCGGGCCTAGTCATTTCATTTGGGCCCTCCATATGCTGAGCACAGTCAACTTGGCCTAATTCAATTTTAATCTACTCGGCCAGCAAGTTGAAGCCAACGCTTTTGGCCCACAAATCGCGGCAGGCAGGCACGCACGCAGCTGCCGCTTTAATTTTGGCCCAGCCAAGGACTGCTGCATGTCCTGGCTTAAAGCATTTGCTGCCTTTTTAAACACACACACACACACACACAGAGACACACATACGCACTCTTCGCAATGTCATCGATACGGCTGCTTCTAAGCGCATCCATTTCACGGCTAATTGGTTTCGTTTTTCTCGTTTGCAGCAGCCAAAAACCACAACGGTAAACTATGTGTGTAATGCAACATTGGATGTGCAACACCGCAGTTCGCAAAAAATACACACCTACACACACAACACACACACACATACCCACAAATGGCACGTGGCATGTGGGTGTGCGTGGGTGCGTTGTCGTCTGCGTTTGTTGCAACCTTGTGATTACACTTATATTACATTTGCCACTCATGAGGCAAGTATCTCTAATTTCAATTGAATTTAATTCGCAACAAATACAAACTAAATTCGTGGCCTTTGAAATTCTAAAATAACCAAATGAAAGTTATAAATATAAATCGATATTTATTCAAAACTGATTGAAGCTGCAGAGAGTTGAATTGTTCACAGCAGTTGCTTTTATAATGGGACTTCGGCAAGTTTCTTCCACAAGTGCGGAAAATTCACAAATTGAACTTAAGTTTTCAATTTAACGTTCCCTGTTCCCCCGCAATTCGATTAAAACGTTTTTTACTAATCATTTTAAACATATAGATTAAGATTTGGCATGTATAATACTCTAGTCACTCTTAATCTACTGTCCAAATTTCAAGTCGATCGGATAATAAACACGGAAGTTATTCTCGAAAGAAGATTCAGTACGGCAGAGTGGGGAGAAGACGAAGCACAGCCATCGTAAAATGTCTCGCTTGTGCTGTCGCTTGTGTGTGTGCACGAAGATGCGATCGAAAATTATTTGACCTGTGTATAGGGAGTTTTGTAGTCGGTTCTTAAGCCCAAAATCTCGAAGTTGAATAGACTCCGGACTTCTAAGTTGGTATAAAACAATATTTCATAACTTGCACTGAGAAATTTCGTATTCCGGCCAAAATGCATGCTAAATATGTAAATATTTGAAACTTGGTTCAACAAGGTTATAAACACCACAGGACCTCTCCCTCCTAGATAACCAACTCTCATAAGTTTGTGAAAACCTATACGATTTTACATATGGCATGTCATTTTGCTCATTGCACTCGAAATTGACTTGGCATTTCAATTTTATGCATATTCTAACAAAAAAATGCTTGATATTATGTTATGAAATTGCAATTTAGATTAATTTTAATTTAAATATTTCACAGTCCAATAAATGCATAAATGTATTTGGGCAGAACATTGTTTTGTGGCCTAATTGAATGCTGGTAACTTTATACTTGAATCAATGATTGTTGTACATGTTGTGTGTATTTTTATGAAGTTGCATGAATTGAAATGCTTTTAATTTATGCATATTATTTGGGCCAATGAATCAATACTCTACTGTAAGTACTTTATTTGTGATATACTGATAGCAGCTATGAGTAACCATACTAAATTCCAATTGCTGAGACATTTTTCTTGATTTTCACAGACTCTGGGGTCGCTTCATCTTCGTATTTGATCTGTGCGGCCGTGCAACACACGGAGGGACACCTGGGAAAATCACCATATGAGAAAAGCAAAGCCAACGAACCCAACAACAACACACTCAAATATTTCTTTGTAATTTACGCGAGCGGCACGTGAGCCTCTTGTGGGCTTCGTCTGCCCAGTTGGGCCAGTTGTTGGCCAGTTTTGGGCACTTCTTGGCCATTGCAATGAAGAAATATGATGACAACCCAGGCGAACGAACTCTGCCACACACACACACAAGCACACACAAGCACACACACACACACACAAGCACACACAAGCACAGGGTTGCTTTAATACCCTTGCAAGGAGTACGCTGACTTTGTCAGCAAGTCTGTGACACATTAAAGCAGCCCCTTTCCACCCCAAAAAGTATATATACCTATATTCAGGATCATCAACTGCCGTATCTGCCTGCTCGAATGGTTGTCTAATCCTAGAACTTTTCGAAACTCTTTTTACTCCCTGTACCCATTAGTTGTGTACAAAAGGGGTACTAAATCTGTGCAAATGTATCTAACAGGCAGGAGGAGACATCTCTAACCCTAAAAAGTATACATATTTTTGATCAGTATCAAAAGAGATTTCGATTTGGCCATGTCCGTCTGTCCGGATGAACCGTCGATGTTAGCAACTATAAGAACTAGAGATAGAAAATGTGGAATGTAGGTTCGTGTATAGCTGACGCAGGTCAAGGGAATATCCGAGATATTCCCCCCATTCCGCCGCTTTTCGATAAAAACCGTTTCAGAGTAACAATTTTCAAGATATAGCTTGAAGATTTGGCATGTATAATACTTTAGTCACTCTTAATCAAATGTCCAAATTTCAAGTTGATCGGATAATAAACTCGAAAGTTATTCAACAAACAAGACTCAGTACTGCAGCGCGGGGGGGAAAGAAGCAGCATAGTCACCACTTAAAATGGCTCGCTTGCGCTGTCGCTTGTGTGTGTACGTCTTTGGGTATGTGTGTGTATATGTGTAAGTTTATGAAGATGCCTTTAGAAAAGGAGTTTTAGGAGTTTTGTAGTTGGGTATTCTTATCTATAGCGCTCTCACTTGTTAATGTTAAATCTAAATAAACAAAAACTTTGTAAATAATGTCTGTAATGTAAAACATTTGTAATAAGTAGTCCCTATATACTATGTATCATCCTGTGAACAACATTTATATTTCTCCAGCAAAAAACTTCTTTATGTAAAAATTTGTAACAAAAATAAATATAAATATATATATATATATATATATATATATATATGATATTCCAACCACACTCAGCAGCTGCGTGCTCAAATTGACTTTATATAATTTACGAAAATATAAACGAAATCAAATTATTTTATCTTATAGCTGCCATAGGAACAATCGGTCGAAACTTGAGCTTTTGTGTGAAAAATCTTTCAGCAAGGGTATATAGACTGGATATAGTCTTCTTTATGGTGTTTGTTAGCTCCAGGCACGTCTGTGGCCCCTGCTGCCTGCCCCCAGCCCCTCACCGGCGGCACTTCATGCCACAACCCACACTTAACCGCACGTCGCAGTCAAAGTTGAGGCGAACTGAGAAACAACTGCCAAACGACAACATCAAACACTTCTCTTTATATGTGCTTTGATATTGTTTGGGCTCTTCGATTGCCTGCCTGCCATCCTGCCATCCTGGCTGCCTGGTCAGCGTCCTTTGCAGGTTCCCCCAGACTCCAACCCCAACCCCAACTCCAGCCCCAACCCCTACCCCGTAATGGTTGTTTTGTCTGCCTTGGTGAATTATAAATATAAATGAGGCTTAGTCCTGCTCCACATAATGACAGAGAAAATCTTAAATGTGCGTAACATGCATGCACCCAATTTCTTTTCGAGTTTGGCTTTCGAATCAACTTCTCAGAAGTGAGCGTAATATGCTTTTAGGATACTCCAAGAATTAAATTTCATTAAATTGCACTAAGTTTCAGACATCGTACATCGTATCTATTGATTTATACACACTTTTCAGCCTTTTGATATATACTATTTAAATATTTATATAATTTTGATTGCTATTATTATTCATTTTCATTTCTGTATATATATTTAGTGCTTCCTTTAGTGGCAGCTTAAGCAAGTTATGCACACATATTTATAGGAAGCAAGTAAGAATGCTATAGTCGAGAATACCCGACTATAAAACTCCCTGTACCCTGATCATGCATTTTTGATCACATCTTCGTACACTTAAACATACACGTAAGCGACAGCACAAGCGACAGCGCAAGCGAGCCATTTTAAGTGGCGGCTGTGCTGCTTCTTCCCCCCCGCGCTGCAGTACCGAATCTTGTTTGTTGAATAACTTCCGTGTTTGTTGTCCGATCGATTTGAAATTTGGGCAGTAGATTAAGAGTGACTAAAGTATTATACATGCCAAATCCTAAAGCTATATCTTGAAAATTGTTACTCTAAAACAGTTTTTATCGAATAGCGGGGGTGTGGGGGGAAATATCTCAGATCCAAAATAAACTACACGAACCTACATTCCAAATTTGGTGTCTCGAGCTCTTATAGTTGCTGAGATCGACAGAATCGAAATATCTTTTGATACTGATCAAGAATATATATACTCTATAGGGTCGGAGATGTCTTCTTCTGCACAGATTTAGTACCCCCTTTGTACCCATTTTATGGGTACAGGGAGTAAAAATACATATCAAAGTTTGTATCCTAAAATGAAAGCAAAATTAACAGAAAATTTAAAGATGTTTTTATGTCTAATGAATTTTAAAGCCAAGCTTAAAGTAGCATTTGGTCGTATATTTATGAAAATATTTTCTTAAAATGATGGGAAATTATCTCTACAATAGCCTTGAGGCCTTCAGCTTAGCCAAGGATACTAAAAACTAAGAATTGATGTGAAATTGATCCCAAAGTGAAATGGAGAACAAATATCTAATTTCAAATTTGAAATTTGCTGTGCAATTGCTTATAGTATCTAATTTGGAATTTGCTGTGCAATTGTTTCTAGGTTAATTGAAGGAACAAACTTTCAAATTGGAGCCACGAGACAGCCATCAGTTTTGCTTTTCAAAACTGAGCGATGCTACTAAGTTGAGCGGTTTATTCCTGCCCACATAGCATGAAGGAAGGATATAGTATATAAGTATGAGCATCTGTATTTCCGTTTCATTTGATGGCCGGCTTCAGTTTCAATTTGAGTTCTCTGCTGGGGCTTAGTTTGAGTTTCATTATCGCATACAATTGCTTTTTGTTTTATTTGCTGTTTAGTTTGCTGCTTCTAGCCATAACAATTTATATGCTTGTGTGTGCGTGGGTGTGTGGGTGTGCGTGGGTGTGTGTTGCCCCAGCGGCATTGACCTTGAACTTGCTGCGGTCTGATTGCGGTGGCAGCAACACTCCCAAACAGCCACTGGCCACTGGCTGTGCCACAGGCGTCGCCACCCGCTGTTGCATGCCACGTTCTTGCTGTTGACCCATGTTATCCACGCGCGTGCATCGCACTCTGATTGGACTTCGCAATGATTTTGTTTACAAGCCCATCATATGCATGAATTGGTAATATCCTCCGACACACATGCATTCATTTGGCAATGCATCAAAACA
Organism: Hirtodrosophila histrioides; assembly: GCA_037075165.1. Taxonomy (NCBI): domain Eukaryota; kingdom Metazoa; phylum Arthropoda; class Insecta; order Diptera; family Drosophilidae; genus Hirtodrosophila; species Hirtodrosophila histrioides. The sequence continues at coordinate 4,728,073 of JBAMCL010000444.1, forward strand.
ACGCAGCGGGCTGCATATCCTGACAGATAATAGAACTAGAGTTGGCAGCCAACGCCAAGCGATAGTTCCAAAAGTTATACTCAAAGCTGACAATACTATCGAAAGTACACTCAGCAAAACAAATACAGAAAACCTTATGTTTTTCTGAATTTATGAAATATATTTCTTAATTTTAGCAATTATTTCCACTAAATAGAAATTACATCAGATTTTTAGGATGCATTTTAGTTTAGGATGATTATCGCTTGACCACACACACTGGCGAAATTGTTAGCGCAGTATTCATGACTAAGTTAGTCACAAATTTGAATCTGGACTGATTAAATATCAGCCAAAAGCCCCAAGACATAAGTTATACATATTTATGCATAAATTGTGCTTTCTGGTGTATAAATAATGCCTTAAGAGTTGTACCTCGCTAAACATAATATGCATAAGCTTTTTGTTGCAGGCGGTACATAAGTTGGATCGGATCATAATAACATATACCTACCATAGTATTCCTATGTAGTAGCATGAGAAACTCTTTTATTTATGAGTATATGTATTTAAGCAAAACACGACAAACTTAAGTTGCATAATGTTTTATGTAAGCTGATTAAATTTGTTTAAAATGGGAGCCCTTTATTATATAGCTCTGCCATAGGAATAATCAGTAGAAAAGTCGAGTTGTTTGAAGAACTTTATTGTTTTTACAGCCAAGCAAACTCAGCAATTGCGAGTTTTATGAAACACTAGAGTTCGACTTTCGCCAATACAACCTTGAGACGCCTATTTTCCGCCCATAAGGGTGGATTTTTGAAAATCGGTGATATATGTGTCAAATGATTTTTTGTGTAGATCTTTGAAAATGAGTTTGAAGCCGACCGGACCGAAATTTGACCTTCTTCCATACAACTTAGAGACCACCATTTTCCGCCCGTGGGGGTGGATTTTCGAAAATCGGTGATATATGTGTCATATTTGTGTAGATCTTTGCAAATGAGTTTGAAGACGATTGGTTGGTAAGCAAAAGAGTTTCATACAACAGTTTTCCGCGATTTTCCACCCTTGTGGATGGAATTTCCAAAATCCGGTCTTAGATGGAACCTACTGTGAAAACTTTCAGCATCCTAGCTCTTATGGTTTGGGCTGTGCGATGATTGCCAGTCAATCAGCACGAACTCTTTTATATATATAGATAACAGAGTTTGCTTGAATTATTATCCAAATCGGAACACTTTATAATATAGCTGGCATTGAAATGATCCGATGTACAATAAGTTGAAACATGCTTGCAAGTATATATGTCGCTTGTCGATACGTGTTCTTTCTGGGTTCAACTATCGAAACAGGCAATGGCACAACTATCGATAGTGTGAGTCCATCACCACCCCTATCTATCCACCTACTCACCTCCCCCCTGCTGTCTCACACGCACTCCACGCGATTGTCCTTGGCAATTGCTTTATTTGGCACCTATGAATTGCGCAGTTTGGACTGCCGTTGATGTTGATGTTGTTTGTTGTCGCTGTCACAGTCGAATAATGCTCGAATTTCATGTTAATCAATGGATGAGGTGTAATTGCATCCAGGACGTATAATTAAGCGCCTCCAAATAATTAAAGGTGCGGCCGGCGACAGGAGCCAGAGGAGTCCACAAACACGCGCTCAAATCCTTGGCATTAATTTACCCATTGCTCAAGAACGCCTGGGTAATTGAGGGGTTGAGTGAGGAACGGGGCGGGCAGGAAATTAAAAAGTGTTTGGAGACAAAGGCCCAGCAAAAGTGATGAAGAGTGATGTCCTTTGAATCTTGACCCTAATGCGCTCGTTGTTTTGTTATTTTCACTTGAAGTCATTTTGAATTTTGCCATTTAAATTTCTTGCTGCTTAATACGCTTATAAAGGCGCGCACACACGCACACACGCACACACACACGCACACACGCACATACACACACAAATAGCGTGGGTGACATATTTGTATGCGAATGAAATGAATTGAAATTGGAATTCACGCATATCGCCAAATGTCTCTCCTCACCGCACATAAATTTTGGTTGTTGTGGATGGCCTTAACGTGTATGTGTATGTGGCTTGGGCCCTCAATTCCATTCTGTTGAATCATTAACATAATTATTCGAAGCCAATAAACCAATCAGGCAGACTCGCTTGTTTACTCTGTCCAAGCATACATACATACATATACTTTATAATGTCGCAAAAGCCTTCTTGCAGCCTGCATAACTTTATTAAGCTCTTTTTCCAATGGGTTCAACAAGTAATAACGTTGCCATCGGCAGTGCCCGACAGCGGCATACTCTGCTCTCAGTCTGTTTTCTGCGCCTCACATATTTCTGAAGGTCTCCCTTAGGCTTCTTTGTTTATTTTCGAGAAGGTGGGACTGGCAAAAATTGGTTTGCTCGATTCGGCTTGGGACTACAGTCTACAGCAGTCTGTATATCAAATTTAGTGACTCTAACTATAAAAATGAGAGTTTAAGGAGGAGATCCTTACTCCTTTATCAGGCGAGGGTATGTACCAAGTTTGATTGCTCTAGCTGCAAGAGTGTGGAAATAAATTGCAGCCACAAAATGGGACGGGTATTACCCAAACCCAATATACTCCTTCTTAAAAACAAACTTTTTAAGCAGAGTATAAAAAAAAATTGCAATAATAATGTTGACTTTTTGCTCCGAAAACATTAATTATATTTCTTGTTAATTAAAGTGTGTTTCTTTTTTGGTTTTTAAACAAAATAAAGATGGGCATGAAAAGTTCTTAAACTTCATGTATATGTTATATAGTTGCCATGAACAATTTCTTAGTTTATGAAGATATTCGGAGCAAACTCATCCAATCAAAGTTTCATTATCTTTTATATAGGCTGATCAAATCAAATTACTATATCTTATAACTGTCACAGCAATAATCGAATGAAAAATGATATTTTGTATGAACAACTTTTTTGCTTAAACAAATTTTTCAAACAAACACAGCAATTGCGAGTTTTATTTTGCTTTATATAGTTTCCTATGATTTGAGCAAAATCGGAGCAGATTATTGTATAGCTGCCATGGGAACAATCATCCTAAAAGTGAGTTTTTGTCTGATAAATATTGCAGCAAGAGCATACAGTCTCGGCATGCCGGAGAAATCCGTTCTGCCTTGTCTTTATTAAATTTAATGTTTTGCATTGAATATACTCGTACATACTTACATAACCAGGGATGTACACGTGCGTATGTAGATTGTGTAACATATTAAAGCTGTTGCAGAAGGGAAGCTGAGTGCTGGCTGAGTGGAAGTTGAAGAGCTTAAGGCAGGTGACAGTTGAAGTTGAAATTTTCACAAAATTTTATAGCATACTTTTATGGGCGCTGCATAATAAATACGCATACGCCGCTTAAGCCCGTCAGTCATAAATGTAATTGCAGCCTGCAAGTCACTAAGTGTGTGTGTGTGGTGTGTGTGTGTGTGTGGTGTGTGTGTGTGATGTGTGAGCAACAGCTTGAAGGTTTATTATGAAATTTATGTATGACTTAAATATTTCAATGCGCCCAAAGTGCACAAGCGTGATGATGACAAACCAATCAAGCGAGAGTTATAAAACGCAACATGTTCTGAGACGCGTGCGTACATACATACGTATCCGCAAGTGTCCTTGGCGAGTGCTTCACGTTGTCGTCCTGCCTGTCATCACCAAGCATCTACATTATGCCCTCAGCGCGCGCTAATCTTTGTCTATTTCTGTAAATGCAGTAAGCTCAAGTTATGGCCCACATGAAGGAGCTCTTCCTTGTGGCATTCTGCTGACGTTGATGTAGTTGCTGCTGCTGGCGTTGTGGCCAGGCTTGAGGACGAATGTCATCATCACCTGAATGCGCTGAGTTGTAAATAAATATGCTTGCAGTGATGACAATTGATAGCGACCAACTGTGACGAGATCCTGTGCTACTAATTGGAATATACGAGCGTGTGCATGCCGTTGTCAAGGGTATGCAACAACACAACACAACACAACTCAACTCAAAGAGTATTAGCTTACAAAGGCAAATTCATAATTCAAAAACAATTTGGCCAGTGCTCAATTAAAAACACAATGTCTGTCAATTAAACGAGCAAGTATTCAAGGTTCAGTTGTGCGTCAAAGGAGCTGAATGTCCAGTTGCAGCTGTAATTCCAGTGAGGGCAGACAATTTTATGGATAAACCTAGCATCATTTTTCAAGGAAATGTGCAACGTGTGCTGCTTGCCAGCAGGAGCACCAGCAGCATCAGCAGATGCTGCCCTTTGTCAATTAGTCAGCTCCAATCAACGTGTTGTGTGCAACACGTGTCCACCCACTCGCCATCCCTCCGGCTGTCCTGCTGTCCTGCTGTCCTGCTTTCCTGCTGCCAGCGCAAGCTGATGCCTCAACCTGTTGCACAACCAGCCAAGATTTGTCAAACGTTCGTCTGCCATTCTCCCCTTACACTCGGCGGAAACGCAATTCGCCAGTTCTCTATCTCTATCTCTACCTTTGTGGGCCCACAAATTCTGTGGAATTAGTATTTCTGGTATGAGCTGGCCAAAGTACTCTAATAAATTCTCACACACAGCTCTTTGTTTGCTTTATGTTGAAAATTAATACATTTTGGTGATGACTAAATAAACAGAAGTTCTTTCTGAATATTTATTTTTCTGTATATATTTCAGGCATCAGTTTTTGCTGTTAGCTACAATATTTAATATGCATCTCTTTCATTCAAATATATAAAAATAAAACTCATAACTAGTACATATTTATTAAAGGCTTACAAAAATTATTGATTTTGTCTCTTTATTTACAAAAGAGTTAAGGCAAAAACCATTTTTTTCTCTTTATTAATAATTTCTTTTATTTTAATTTATTTCAATATTTTTTACATACATACATATGTATGCATATGTATGTATGTATGTATACTTCGGTACATAATAAATAAAAAACAAGCAAAAATGCTATAGTCGAGTATACCTGACTACAAAACTCCCTTTACTCAGGTCAACAGTTTCCGATCGCATCTTCGTACACTTACACATACACACACACATATACAAAGGCACACACACATAAGCAACATCTTAAGCGAGGCATTCTAAGTTGTGCCTGTGCTGACTCTTCTTTCTTGAATAACTTACGTGTTTTTTATCCGATCAACTTAAAATTTGGTCAGTAGATTAAGAGTGACTTAAGCAAAAGTACAAGTGTGGCTGTAAACGATTTGATCGAATTACGGGGGAACGGGGGGAGATATCTGAAATTGGAAACTAACTTGATATGCGTATGGTATACATGAGTCTACATTTCAAATTTGGTGTCTCTAGCTCTTATAGTTGCTGAGATCGTTCATACAGACGGACAGACAGACGGACATAGCCAAATCGAAATCTCTTTTGATACTGATCAAATATATATATACTTTATAGGGTCGGAGATGTTTCCATCTGCGTGTTACATACATTTGCACAGATTTAGTACCCCTTTTTTACCCATATTATAGGTACAGGGAGTAAAAGTGCTAAGTGCGCTTAGCGGTGATCAAAGCTTTGCTCAAAGCTTGCTCTCTGCAAAGATTTAAGCTGAGGCTAAGCTTTCTGTTATGCTCTTCTGGTTTGCTCTTCTGTTATGTTCTCTTGGGAGTAATCTTTTTAAGAGATTACAACAAATTGGGCGACATGGCAGCAGCCGAGGTTAAGCAGTGCTTGCATTTTCCTGTGAGAAAGTTGTCCGGTGGAATATCGAGAGGGGCAAGAATTTCTGGGTTTGTTTATGTCTAATCTGAATCTGGAGAGAGAGAGATATGTTTATCTTAAGTGTGAGTGCAGAGGGGTCGATAAAAACGGATTGTGTGATAATGAATGCGATGCATAACAATAGATATGTCTTTGTGTGATAATCGGATAGGTCAGATATGTTAATATATATATTTTGTGGAGGCGGAAACGTCTCCTTGTGATATTGTGATCGATATTTCGTGATAAATTTATAATAATCTGTTCAGATACGTTTAAAGTCAGAAAAACGGAGTCCCTTTAATATCTACCCTCTCAATATGAATCAATTTATTAGGCGGGCATATCGATTTGGTTCTCAATGCTGATCAAGATTATTATGAGTATATAGAAAGTATACCATGCAATTGAAAATTTGGCGCAATATTCATTTGCAACGTCAGAGAAAAACAATATAGGTCTTGGACTAGAACTCGGTTTCAGATTTGGAACGCGTGGGAGTTTCTAATTGACAATGGGGCGCATCAAGAATTATTGCACTCAATATGTTGGTTGTCCTAAGGGGACATGGGCGGATGGGCGTGTGAGGGGCGAGGGGCGGACTGTGTAGGTGCCACGGCAAGCGGCACTTAATTCGACAGCTTTGCAGATTTATATACATTGTCAGCTTGACAAACACTGATGAATGGCCGAGGGCGACATCCTGTGGCTGCTCCGAATGCGCCTGCCGGTCATGTGAGCCCAGCTGAAGGATCCCATTACCTGACAACATTCGAGGACTCGTATTTGCACTAGTGCCGCTTCAAATCAACGCCACAATACTATTATATTCACAATTATGTTGAACATTTTGTAATCATAATCACAATTAGCAGCACTTGCTGGCGTCTTCTCTTCCTGTTCGCCCCGCCTAATGAATTTCATTTTAGGGTCTAAGGCCACCAACAAACGGAAATGAACTTTGCTCCGCAAATTCCCTAATTAACTTCTTTTGGCGGTCAAGTTTGTAGGCACTTGAAAAAACAAGCAACTGACCCGTTTCGCTCGGAATTAGGGTATATTTGTAAGCTTTTATTGATTGATACTACGGAATGCATTTTTGAAATGCTTTTATCAGCTTAATTTGGTCCTACTTAAAACTTAAACAGGAGCGCAGAAACTTTTTCATACAAAATTTCATGTTTCAACCGATTTTTTCTTTGACAGCTATATGATATAGTGGTCCGATTTGAACCAAATTCAATATGCTAGTATAGGACATCATAAAACTACGAGTTTGGTCAGAAAATCTTTATAAACATAAGAGTTGTTCATACAAGTCCATTTTTGACCGATTGTTCCTATGTCAGCTATATGATATAGTGGTCCGATTCGACGTTTCCTTTATATGTACTGCCCACAACAGAAACAAGCAGTTGGGCAAGCAGTTAGTTAACATAGCTTTATACTATAAAGTTTATACCTGAGAGACTGTTTTTTGATAAAGGGGCATAATAAATAGGGGTATAAAAACATACCATACAAATATTTATTTAATATGAATAAGAGTAATTCAAGTATTTGATTTTGATCGACCTGCCATCATATTCTACATAAAAAAACCAAAAAAAAAGAGTTTAATTGAAATATTTAGAAAATGTAACAGTTGAAAACTGAAAAATCAAATAACATTGCTGTACAACATGTTAGCAATATTCTGGTTTTGCTTATAAAAACGCTCTGTTCAACTCAAAATGGCACTGTGCGCGAACAGAGTAGCTCGCTTACAGCTGTAAGCGGCAACAAGCGTTATCGATAATAATGCACCGCTTGAAGTAAATGTGCGTCATCGATAATTCAGAAACATAAACGAAGCCGAATGAGGCGGACGTGTGACGCTCGCGCGCGCAACATTTTGCATAGGTGCCGCAAAATGCGCGCGTGTTTCAGTTTCTGTTTGTGTTTGTCATTTGTTGCTGGTGGCCAAGTGAATTAACATATTTGTTAGCTTGTTTCGTTCTCGCCCAAGTGCGTACTCAATAACTACTTAAAAATGTTACAAATATCAACAGTTTCATTCAGTCAAAGCAAACGAAACTAGTATAAAATATATAACAAACTATAAACTGAACGTGGCCCGCTGAGGGACGTGCGATAAGAACAACAACAACAACAATATCAAAGCCACTGCTCTCGCTGCAGCGACAACAACAACAATAACAATATTATAATACACAACAACAAGAAGAATCAAAGTGTGTGTGTGTGTGTGTGTTTTTTTGTTGTTTTTGTTGTATTTGAGCTGCATTCTTGCGAGCGTCGCTGCATCTGCGCGAACAGCGGCGTTGGCAACGGCATCGGCATCGGCGTCGGCGTTGAAAGTTTGGGGAGTCCAGTGGCTCACAAAACGTGGCTTAAAAAGTAATTAATATATTCAATGAATGCATAATAATAATAATAATATTTAAATAATAATAATAATTGCATTTGTTTGTGTTTTTTGTTGCTGTGTTTGTTCTGTGTTGTGCTCTGTTGTGTTTACCTGTTAATTAGTTTACCTGCGACACGCTTTGTTTTTGTTTTGTGTTATTGGTGAGTTGATCGCTTTTCCTCTTCTCTCTCTCTCTCTCTCTCACACACACACTTTTTGTTTTTTGCCCCAAACGCGTGCAACAAGGCGAAAGAGCGACGGCAGCAGACAAACAAACAACCAAATTATAACAAATGTTGCTCACTTCGCATTCGCATTCGCAGTTTTTGTTTTGTTTTGTTTTGTTTTGTTGCATTCTACGCAGCATGACGCCGACTGCAGCAGAGGCAGCGGCAGCAACAGTCGCCGCCGCCGCAGCAGCAGCAGCAGCGACGGCAGCAGAAAACATAAACCGCCTGCGACGATCGGTCTGCTGTTGCCATCAGTGTTGCCAGTTTGGCCTTTTTAACGCCAGAAACGCCAAAAGCGTTCCAATTTGGAGCATCCTGTAATTCTAGCTTATTGCCTAAAAGCTTTGTTTTTCAATATCGCATTCTCTGTGAATATTCTTTTATACCTTCAATTACACTTGATATTGCACATATATTTACATATAATATATATCTTATGATTCTTGCTTGGATCCAATGCACACTTTCAAGAATTATTATAATAATTGTTCTTCCTAGACAAAAAATATTACTCATAAATTTCTTAAAAATTTTCAATGCTTTTCTTAGTAAAATTTTCATATCTTTCCTCAATTTAATGGTTTATAGTTGTAACTGTTATTTATTCTTTAATTATTGTCTATTGTCTTTCTATTTGTATATCAAAACTTAAAAAAAAAAGTTTATGTTTTTTCGTAACACAATTCTCCAAGTACTTTACATATCAAAAAGTTTTCGATCTGCTGTTCCTATTTTGATTCCCTATACCCTCTGTATTATAATTTTGTCTCGAAATGTGTAATGCACTGAAGGAGACATTTGCCACCCCACAAAGTATATATATTCTGAATCAGCATGAAAGTCGAGTCGATATAGCGATGTCCGTCTGTTCGTCTAGTCCTCAGCTTTCAAGCTATTGTAATGCAACTTGGCACAGGTCCTTCTTTTTGTCGTATATGTCGGAACCGTATCGGACCACTATAACATATAGCTGTCATAGTAATAATCGGTCGACAACTATGTTTTTGTATGAAAAACTTTTTAGCTTATAAAGATATTCTCAGCAAACTCACCCAAACCGAGTTTCTGGAGAGTTTATTCAAATGTGGTCAAAATCGGACCTCTATATCACATAACTGCCATAGGATCGGGAAAAAGAATGAGTTTTTGTATGAAAAACTTTTCGTATTACATGCAAACTAAGTGAGAGTTTTATTATAGTTTCACATAGTTTCCTATAATTTGATCGAAATCGGACCACATAGCTTCTATTGGAACAATCAGACGAAAAGTCTTATATAAAAAACATTGCTGCTATTGTATAAAGTAAAAGTAAAATTCCTCTCCTTTGCTTTCCTTCCACTTTAAAGAAATGTTCAAATAGTTTTCATTTCAAATTTAAATTCAAATTTTCACACCAAATATTTAATATTTCTGCTATAAATTCGATTCCGAATAATGTGAGAAAGTCATTTTGAACCAATAACATAAAGTTTTCAAAAGAATAGCAATATTTTTATCAATGATCATTTCCATGTACAAATACAGTGGTGTAAAAGGTCTTAAAGGATCTTAAAGCTAATATATGACAAAAATGATATAATAAATAATAAATGGTGATTATTTTCCTTTTCTTCCACTTTAAAGAAATGTTCAAATAGTTTTGAATTCAAAATTTCTAACCAAATATTCAATATTTCAACTAAGACTTCGCTTCCGAGTAATTTTTTTTAATTGAGCGTATATCAATGATCATTTGTTGTAAGGGGTCTTAAAGAGAATATACATATAACAAAAATAAATAAGAAATGGTTTAAACTTAGGCTTATAAGTTAAACGAATTTGATGTCATTAAAGGGTTTGCGATACAGAATTTACTCGTAGTTGGCACAACATTGTCGCAATTATCCCAATTACGTGCAATCGGTTGCCGCAACTCGCAAAACTCACTCAAGTTGGGCAACTGAGTTGGCTTGTGTATGGGTCCCATTAGTTTTTTTCAATAAATTGAAGCTGTTTTGCTATTCAATTTAGCTATTTGTTAGTCAAGAGCTGACAACAATGACTGGGCTCTCAACTCTTCGCTCTCAATGTGCTCTCTTGCGAGACAGTTGTGTTTGTTATTGACTCTTATGAATTGTGTTGTGTATGCAGCTTTTGTTGGCTCATCTGAAGCCTTTGGATCCTTTGAGATTCACATCTGTCTAACATATTTTTGGCAAACAGGGGAATGCAAGAAGACAAGAGGCGCCCCCTCAGTGCTCAGTTCAGCCAACTCGGCAGCCAACTCACCATAAAGATTTCCTTTTTGGCCAAATCCATTAAATGCATCTTTATAGCTGCCTCGTGCGTTGCAGTCGTTAACAATGCCAGGCCACGCCCTAACGCCCGAATTTTTAGTGGCGCCACCGACACTTGACCATAAAACATGCAACTAGCCCAGCAGACAAAGCCAACAAGCCACGATGCCACTGCATGCAGCAAGTGGCAGCCTCATCGATACATACTTACAAATACGAGTATCGAAATTGTATCTGGCAGATGGCACCAGCCCACAGCCCACAGCCCACAGCCTGCCCAACTCAAGATATGCAACTCTCTGCCCCCAAGTGGAGTGCCTCCTTGTGCCACAGTCGTAGCACATTCTGTCCAACACTATATTCTGTTCAATCAAAACCTCTCAGTGGCCTTTATGTCAGTTGTTAGTTATGGGGTTTCGATTTTGAATCAATTTAGCTGAAGTTTATGCCTGAGAGACTAGAAAGAGACCGACGGACTTGGCTAATGCTGATTAAGAATATATATACATATATCACATTTATAATACCCTCTGCTTGAGTATAATAAAGTTATGCATGTTTAGACACTCACATACAGCTCTGACCCTATAAAGTCTACAAAATTGTTTATCAACAAATTGAATTCCGGGAAAGCACGTCCCCTGAACAGAAGATATGGGAACCCTCAGTCCAATAAAATTCGCTCTTATTCGCTTACGAAATTGTACTGGGTAAGCTTGAGCTGAACGAGAGGATGCAACAGATCTTAGTAGCTCCCATCATAATAATATTTATATGAATCGCAAGTTATATAAATAAATAAAACCGATCTGAGAGCCCAAACACTCGCACAACTCTTAAAAATCGCTGAATGTAACTTTAAAGACTGCTTACGAAAGCACGACTTGGAACCTTATGATCTATGTGAGATCCCCCGTCGACGAAACACTTATCCGAAACTATATCAATGAAAATTTTTTCAAAAAGATTGAATTTGATTGCATTAAATATATGTATAAATGTGAATTTCGAAATAATAGTATATACGAAAACGGGAAAACAACGAAGTAAATTGTTGTTCCGAATCAATAGACTTGGACACTTCTACAAAAGCGAGTCAAGCTCAGACCATAAGAGCTGGAGTGAGCAAATTTGGTATACAAATAGATCAAGTTGAAGTTAATCTCAATCTCAGATTATAAGAGCTGGAGTGAGCAAATTTGGTATACAAATAGTATATCAAGCTCAGATCAAGTTGAAGTTAATCTCAATCTCAGATTATAAGAGCTGGAGTGAGTAAATTTGGTATACAAATAGTATATCAAGCGCAGATCAAGTTGAAGTTAATCTCAATCTCAGATTATAAGAGCTGGAGTGAGCAAATTTGGTATACAAATAGATCAAGTTGAAGTTAATCTCAATCTCAGATTATAAGAGCTGGAGTGAGCAAATTTGGTATAGAAGTAGTATATCAAGCGTAGATCAAGCTGAAGTTACGTTTTTGATATATTAAAAGAGTTATTTTCGAAACTATCTATTTTCATAACATTCTGCAAAGCAACTGAAATGGCATAGAAGTTAGAGCTTTCAAATAGACTTGATATAAGTATTAATATTTGATATAAAGTACATGTTCGAAGATGAAGATACATTAGCAATGATAGTGCTCTGGAAATGCTATCTTTTACTCAATTGTTGTTTGTTAAACTTGATATTTTTTAAGTTAGGAAAAACAGAAAATTTTCTTTGTGAACATACACTAAGTGACTTATGTATCTATGTGAATGCACGTGCAGCTACATTACGAGTATGTGCAATCTCGTCTAGAATTTCAATACCACACAAAACTCTTGACGTTTGACAAGCCAAGCGTAAAGGCGTGTAAAGTGGGTGGGCTTGTGGGTTGTGGGAGTGGTATGGTGTGGTGTGGGGTGGAAATGGAGTGGTAATGTTCATGGGGTTGGGGATTGGGGATTGGGGCTGGTATGCGCACATCACTTTGCACGTACTCCCAATAAACACCTACTGGGGCAACAGCTGTTAACTTACGTAAGCATATTAATATCAGTCTATGATGCTTCAGTTATTTTGTGGCAGCTCTTTTCAATGAAACTTAATGCAATTATGAGTGCATCTTAAATAACTGTCCGCATGACAATAAAAAACGACTCGTATTTAATTCTATTGTACTCAAAAGTTTTAGTTGCACAACAAATGGTGTTCAAATAAAGCTTAAAAATGCATTTATTTCCTAGTATTCTGTATACTAAAAGTAAGAACTCTGCTCTTTTTTATTGACAGCTGCTTAACAGCTCTGCAGCTGTTCAACATAACATTCGAATGTTAACAGCTTCCGCTATTAACAGCTGTGCTACTAATAGCTGCCATTATAACTCAACTGTTTTCAAATATTAGTTGAATTTTATGTGCAGAAGAAATGGACAGATTAACTGAACTTTCTCTGAGTGTATTTCAACTGATTGCAGCTTTAGTCAGCTGCTTCAAAACAACACAGTTATGTAACTGTTTAACATAATGGTTAAACTAGAATTTATCTTTATTTAAAATACAATTATAGACTACACTCAGAAAAAAAATGACCTGAAGCCAAGTTGATTTTTTAAATAACATGGTTTCGTTTTTCTAAAAACTTTTTTTTCGAAAATCCAATTATCCGATGGATGGTGTCAACTAAAAACTAAGGTCATCATTTCTAAATTTGAGAGCAGAGTTTTCTAAATACTAGAACAAAATTTCTAAATATTAGAGTTCATATTTCAAAAATTAAGAAATATATTTCTAAACAAGTAAGAATGCTATAGTTGAGTATACCCAACTACAAAACTCCCTGTACCTAGGTCAAACATTTCCGATCGCATCTTCGTTAACTTCAAATACAGCGCGATAAAAATCACAAATCGAAACGTTTCCCTGAAGACACCTTGTTCACAGACCAAACAAATGAGGCGAAACAAACTGGCAGGACCCAAGGAGTGGAGTATGATCGACTATGGCATACTTGTTTGTTGAATAACTTCCGTGTTTATTATCCGATCAACTTGAAATTTTGACAGAAGATTAAGAGTGACTAAAGTATTATACATCCCAAGTCCCAACGATATATCTTGCAAATTGTTACTGTAAAACGTTTTTAGTGAATAGCGGGGAAATGGGGTGGGAATATCTCGGATCCAAAATAAACTTGACCTGCGTTCATACATACGGACGGACAGACCGACGGACGGACAGACGGACGGACGGACAGACGGACGGACGTACAGACGGACAGACAGACGGACATGGCCAAATCGAAATCTTTTTTGATGCTGATCAAGAATATATATACTTTATAGGGTCGGAGATGTCTCCTTCTGCCTGATACCCCCTTTTTACCCATTTTATGGGTACAGGGAGTAAAAATACGAGCCCTAACCACTATTAATTGGCACGGCAAGTTGTTTTATGATAGTTCAATCTTCAATGGCTTCTATTTATGTCTATGTGATACTTGAACATACAAACTTGTACTTTTTGGAAAGGTTATTTAATTACCTTTCATTTGATATTAAAACATGCACACATTTCATTAACAAAAAGCAAAAATTTGTATTTATATGAAACCACTTGATTAATACATGAAAAGTTCTTGACCGTGCCAATTAATAGTGGTTAGGGCTCGTATAATATATATTTAAAAAATATAAATAAAAATTATGTTTTTGGGATTGCCCATTTAGGGCGCGTTTCTACTTTTAAGACATAAGGTTCTTCATTTTAGAAAGTATTTCTATAGAATAGAAAATAATTCTGGTTTTTAGGACAATTTTCTAAATTATCGGGCGATTTATTTTCTGAGTGTAGGAATACTTATGGTTAATTTTTAAAGTAATTTAAGACATATTTAAGTATTGATAGGATATGAAAAGAGAAAATCGGCTTGGTTTCAAACCGTCAGACGATAAACATTATTTAGGATGATATAATACCGTTTAAAGGTATAACATTAACACATTTAGACTCATCCTGCGTTGGGAACAAGATCAAAACTCGAAACCATGTTATTTTGAAACTATTCATGTAACTCGAACAATTGATAACATTTATTGGAATTTTTCAAATTTTTGTTATTTATTAAGTCTCCCTTCCTCACTGCACACTTCCTTTTAAAGTGTGTAAAAATATTTACATACTTATTTAGAGAAAGGGAACAATATTTAAAGGATGAATTTTTGGTCCGAAAAGGATTTCCGAGATGTTCGGATGTTCCCAGCCGTTCCGTGACGGCCCGATACACTGAAAAAATGTTGAGTTGACTTGAAATGCTTCAGTTGGGTTTTATTTTCTTTGCGCGTGTGGAAACTCCCCGCTCGATAATTGAAGCTTGGGTCTTCATGGGAATTCCCCGGAAAATGCCTTTCAATGTGCTTGGGCAATATTAATGCAAATGTGCAGCAACGGTACCAAGTGGGCTCCAAAGCGTGGGGGGGGGGCAGGACAAAGAGAACAGCTAGGGGATTTCCCTTGGAGCTTATGTTGTCGTAAATGGTTTGTTTTTATAGCCTTGCAGCGGGTGGCATAAATTTGTCACGAAATGTGTAACATATTTAAGAAGGATATTACTAAAAAGCATGTGTATTATATATGCTTGATGATAACGATGAGCTGAGTCTATATAGCCAGGCTAATAAGTCTGTTTTAAGAATGTTTTGATGGCTCTTTTGGCTTATATATCGGAGTCTGATTCTTGAATCTCTAAATCATATAGCTTTTATAAGCACAAGGTGTCGACAACTTTTGTTTTCTAGAACTTTCATTCTTACAATATTATAAGCATTTCTAGAAGGGTATTCAAACTTCAGCATAACGAAGATAGATTTTGTTGTCGACTGCATTTCGCAATGCGGTTTTGGAATACAAAACTGTTTCTGCCTGTTTAGTCCTTAACAAAGTTGGGGCTAAATGTGTCCACAGCTTAGAGGGCGAATGACAGTTCCAACTAACTGTAAAAGGTGTTCACAGCTTTTTAAAGGTTTTTGGTTTTTTTGTTTTTTGTTTTTGTTTTTAAGGGTCATTTCTCGTGTCGACTTTCAGCTTTTCGACATTGTTTAACCACATTAGCTGGCTCTTTATTTTTTTGGGAAAATTTCAATAAAAACTTATTAATTAAAGCCATACAAAAACAAGAAAATATAAAAATCATTTGGCAAATGAACATTACGCTCCAATTTGTTGTAATTGTTGTCGTTGTTGCTGTTGCCGTTGCCGTTGCCGTTGCTGCCGCTGAACTTTTGTATGAATTTTTTAAATTACGCGTATAAAAGTTTATGATTTAAACACACACATACTTACACAACACACACACACACACATACACTGTGGGACGCACGCGTTTAAGACCAGTTTCAGATTCCGAGTTTTGTCGCTGAAAATCTCTCGAAAAATTTCCGAAGCATGAAGCGGCAAAGCAGCGACGCCGACGGAGACAGCGGCAGAGGCAGAGGCAGAGGCTGCAAAAACAGCTGTTCCGTTTCGTTACGAACTTGAGGCAAAGTCAAGCGGGTTTTGTTGTTGTTGTTGTTGTTTTTGTTGCCCGTTCTCGATCAGCAATCAACGCAGCCGTTGAGTTGTCCAGTCGCCCAGTTCGTTGGATGTCGCTTTTGGCGTGATTCAGTTTGCGATTTAGTTTTTAGAATACTCTTGATATTCATCAAAGACTCTGCAGCTCTGTTAAGCGCCTTGCTACGCCAGATGTTGGCTTTGTGGTTTTGTGTGTATTGGTAAATGCACAAGTATTAGTGCACTTTTGTCTAAAAAGCTTTGCGCGCGCAGCTCAACGCTATGCGCTCTGCAGTGAGCTTTGAAAGCTTTAGTATCTGTGTAGAGCGTGCGTGAGCTAAAAGTGAACTGACTGTCTTTATTTGAGTCTTACATAACTGCTCTTATCATACTTTATATATATTTTATGTGTAAATATAATCCAAGCAGTTGATGACATGATTTTTATAAATTTATGGTTATTAGTTTTAGTAAAATAAAGTTTAAATATCTCAAGACTCTTACTAAAATTGCTTAGGAATTAAAACTAACTCAGATAAGCTCAAAGTTCTGTTATTATTTATGAAAAACTTCAAAAATGCATTATCCATTATCCAGTGCAAAATGTAAGGTGAAATTAAAGTTCCGAGTACTTGGCGATCTTTGAAACCGAACATGCATACCTGAAATTCAAATCCGAATCCGAATATCAAGTTAAAAAGATCATTGAACTCTATGTTAGTTGTAGCGAAGTGCAGCTGTTGCTTTCAATTGTGGCAGACACTTCAATGAATGCACTGGATTAGATAATATTGCAACTTAAGTAGCAATGAAATCGATTAGATCATGGATACTACCACAATGCACACAAGAGAGCATACAAACTTTGCTATACTAACTATTTATGCCACTGAGCAGACATGTTATTTGTTTGTTTGTTTGTGTTTTGGTTTTTTTTGGCTCGTTGCTAGTGTTGTTGTTCTAACCCAATTGCCCGGAGCCGGGCCGGGCCGCCTCTCAAACAGAATCTGAATCTGAAACTGAAACTAAAAATGACTGTGACTGTGACTGCGACTTTGAGTCAAGGTGACGTAATGCCAACGCCTAAAGTGGCTTTTATACGCTTCAACAGATCAAGTATCAATTACAATCATTCACAAAAAGCCGATGGCAAACAGTTTTGTGGGTCATGGATTTGACTGGCCGTCACTTAGTTCGCTTGCCGCATCCTTCGTCCTGGCAGCACTCACTCAAGCGGCCACGAATTTACCACTAAATGTTACCAAATCAATCGTGAGTTGCTAAAACTTCAAATCAATAGTAGCATGTTGTATTCACTAGTTCCATTGACGGCACAAGTTCAATCGCATTAGTTCAATTTGTGGTGAAGGAACCAAATGGTGAAAAAGTTTAGTGGTTCACTTAGTTGACTCGATTTGTTTAAGGATATATTTTACTTTGATTGAAGAAGGGAGTAAGTTCATCAGTTCATTCATTAATAGTTCGTTCGAACGACAAGTTCGTTTGTTTCGTTCGTTCTTTGGTTTATTTCATTAGTTCAATTGAAGCAATTCATTCAGTAGTTCAATTTGTGGTGAAGGAACCAAATGGTGAAAAAGTTTAGTGGTTCACTTAGTTGACTCGATTTGTTTAAGGATATATTTTACTTTGATTGAAGAAGGGAGTAAGTTCATCAGTTCATTCATTAAATAGTTCGTTCGAACGACAAGTTCGTTTGTTTTGTTCGTTCGTTAGTTCTTTGGTTTATTTCATCACATAAAATGTGTGAAATGGGGATACTGGATCTGTGCAAATGTATGTAACAGGCAGAAGGAGACATTTCCGACCCTATAAAGTATATATATTCTTGATCAATATCAAAAGAGATTTCGATTTGACTGTGTTCGTCTGTCTGTCCGTCGATCTCAGTATCTAGAAGAGCTAGGCATACCATACGCAGATCAAATTTGTTTCCATTTTCAAGTATGTCCCCCCGTTCCCGCGCAATTCAATAAAAACGTTTTATACCAACAATTTTAAAGATATAACTTTAAGATTTGGCATGTATAATACTTTGGTCACTCTTACTCTACTGTCAAAATTTCAAGTCGATCGTATTGAGTGCTGCAGATAGGGGGAAGAAGAAGCACAGCTTCTTTGTGCGGCTTTGTGTATGTATGTATGTGTAAGTGGACGAGCATATGATTGGAAGTTTTGGACCTGGGTACAGGGAGTTTCGCAGTCGGGTTTACTCGACTATAGCATTCTTACTTGTTTGTATTGCAAAATGTACAAATGTTTAGTGGAGCTTGTCGAATTCATGTAATGGGAGTGGCTTAGCTTAGTGTATCCAAGACGAAGCCTTATCAACTTTATCTTTTCTTTTGTTCCTTAAGCTTCAATAGGCCACCTACTCAAGAGTTTTGTTCAAAGGAAACCTAGTTCCTTTCAATATATTTAAATGATGGCACATTAACTTCATTTAAGTTGAGCAAATAATGAAATAAATGAAATATTCTTTTAATTTTCAATAAAAAAGGTAAATGAAAATGTTGTACAAACAAATTGATTCAATTCGCAATCAAGTGAATTGAACTATAAAACGAAGGAACTAGTTGAACTCCAATTCGAAATATTTATTTATTTATTTATTATTATTATTGGACTTTTTGATTAGAATAATCATCTGGTTTAACATACTTAAATTTCAAATTATAATAATAATATTAAAGAGACAATTTTGAATAGTATAAAATGAACTTTTTATGTAGTTCCTGCTTAGACATTCCCCTAAATAGTTCGGTTTAGTGACTAGTTCGATCGAATGAGTGGAGATATATATATTCTTGCATATATGTAACATTTATATGTAGATATAGTATTTATTTATATTTATATTTGTATATTTTTGGTGTTCTCTGTAACTGCAAAAGTTTGTCTCGCCTATTTCAAGTTGTTTGAAAATAAATTATAATTAGCTAAAAATAGCTGAGATGAACACTTCAAGAACTTGCCACCGCATTGGCCACTTGACAACGAAGTTGTTGTTATTGTTGTTTGTTGTTTGTTGTGGTGTTGTTGTGTTGTTGTTGCTGCTTCTGTTGTTGTCAGCTGCTTTTCGATAATGATAATAATATCAGGTTACCAAAAAGTTTCTGTTTCATGTCGCTGATTGCACTTCTGTTTCACACAGTTCGTGCAACATTTTGCGGACACCTTTTCGCTCAGGTGTCTCTCAGTCTCTGTCTCATGATTCAACAAAAAACTCACCAGCTGTTCAGCATCGCCTTTTTTTTTTCGTTTTTTGTTGGTTGTCGATTAATTAGATAGGTAAGACTGTGGCATTAGCTATGGGCATGTGAAATGTAAATAAACAATATTCGCACAACACAATGGAAATGTTGTGGTCGTTTGATTTTGTTTAATGGCAGCATAAACAAGTCCTAGTTGTATTCAGTATTATAATATTATCGTCACGGACATTGCGCAACATCAGCAAAAACTCATCAAAACAATTTGTCCAGATTTGCGGCTTTATTTTAACGCCTTTCGATGGCGTCAATTCGCCTCGAGATGAATGTGGATCGGCAGCTGAGTTTGATTACTCTCCAGATGTCTATGATATTAGCATACTCTAACAAATCGATGAAATATTAAACATTTTATGGCTGTTTTGGGGCAACAAATGGTTGTAACTAGTTCGTATGATTCGAATTTCCTTTTTTTTGCTTTATTTGATTTGATGAAAATCAAACGACAACTCTGAAATATGTTGGGATAATTGACTTGAATTTTAGTTGCCCTTTAATAGCATTTTCTGAACTTAATTCAGAATCATTTTAAGCCTTAGAAAACATTTACTTGGAACCTCGTTGAGAGGCTTTGAAATTGCCTTGATCTTGGAATAGTTTACCCACTAAAGTTCCCATTATTGCACTGTAGATAACACTGCTATTGAAGCTACGATAGGAATTGTAATATCTATATCTATATAAATATATAGCTAAAAACTGTAAAGGCTACACTCAGAAAAATAAATGCACCAAAATGCAGAAAGGCGACATTGTTTTTTTTCCTTTAAATTCAGAAATTTTGTAGAAACTGTTGCTGGCCGTTAGGATGATCTTTATTGTAGGATGATTTTCGGAATTCTATAGCCTTTATTTTGCTGAGTGTACACTTTTTTTTAAAAAGTGCAAGGAACGAAATTTACACATATAACGAATCCAAACAAAAAGTTACTTTTGTTCGTAGTCGCATTTCTTGCATAAATAAGAAAGAACTAGTTCGTGAACCGTGAACAAGTTCTTCGAAAATTTAGTTCTTCGTTGCATTGCTTGCATACCTAGAAAGGAACTAGCTCGTGAACTGTGAACTAGTTCTTTAAATTGCTTGCATACAATGAAAATAGTTAGTTCGTGAAGCGTGATCTAGTTTTTTCTAAAATTCGGTTCTTATTCGCATTGTTTGCATACATAGCAAAGAACTAGTTTGTGAACCGTGAACTAGTTCGTGAACCGTGAACAAGCTCTTCGAAAATTTAGTTCTTCTACGCATGGCTTGCATACCTAGAAAGGAACTAGCTCATGAACTGTGAACTAGTCGTGAACCGTGAACTAGTTCTTCTAAAGTGCAGTTCTTATTCGCATTGCTTGCATACATAAAAGATAACTAATTTGTGAACCGTGAGTTCTTCTAAAATCCAGTTCTTATTCGCATTGCTTGCATACACAGAAAAAAAGTAGTTCGTGAACTGCGAACTAGTTCTTTAAATTGCTTGCATACAATGAAAATAGTTAGTTCGTGAAGCGTGATCTAGTTTTTTTCTAAAATTCGGTTCTTATTCGCATCGTTTGCATACATAGAAAAAAATAGTTCGTGATCCGTGAACTAGTTCTTCTAAAATCCAGTTCTACATCGCATTGCTTGCATACACAGCAAAGAACTAGTTTGTGAACCGTGAACTAGTTCGTGAACCGTGAACTAGTTCGTGAACCGTGAACTAGTTCGTGAACCGTGAACTAGTTCATATAATAAATTGTAGATAAGGCGGAAACTGTTTATTGGAGCAGTTGATAAAGCGACCTTGAGAGCGATTAAAGTAGATTTAAAGGTGCTAATTGCAAGTTTTGTACTCGTCCAGGGTATTTGAACTTCGGCATGCTGCTAATTGCATTTGCTCTTGTTTGTGTTTATTTTTATTTTTTCTTATTCCTCTCATTTTTTTTTGTGTTTTTTTTTTTTTGTTACTTTGCGCCTTTTATTGCTGCTGTTTTTTGCCTATTTACACTGTGGCGCGTATTTATCTTAAAACTTTTCGACTTTGTGCTTAAAGTTCATGAGCACGCGAGCCGCCAATGCTGTGCGAAGCTCCCCCCGTTCCCCCCTGGGTGTGTAAACAAATGTTGAAAAATGAATTTTTCAATTTTCATTCAACGTTACAACAGAAACAACAACAATGGGCAAGCGCCATGGCATTGACAGTGTTTGGCGCTCGGCTTGGGGAGTTTCAGTTGGGGTCTTTGGCCGAAATTTAATGAAACATTGCTTGTCAAGGTCAAGGACTCACAGGGGGGGGATGATTATCTCGAACGAAACTCTAACTATTTGCCCGTCTAACCACAGTACAAATATATATATATATATAGAGATTGTATCTGCCAGTGTATAATGGATTAGCGGTCATAAAACCGTTTTATCGCCCAACTTAAAGGCTTAAATGGGTTTTTTTTTTCATGTTCATAAAAGGTGTTGAAAAATCATTCCATTTGAATATGGTAATTATGATCTTTAAGCACAACATCTGGCATGATCATGCAGCTCATAAAAATCCCTTGCCTTTCATCGTTGATAAACAAAAGTGAAAAATTATTAAAAACATTTTACCAACATATATAAAACTCATTAAAGTATCGGAAAATTGTTTATGCGTTTAATTTTCGGCTGTTTAGTCAGCTATTTTGATTGCGTTTTATGTCTATTATGCCATTCGTAATAACAGTATCACAGCGTCTACTGAATCATTTTCAAATCAATGGGCATTAACTCGTATTCTAGAATTGACTCATCGCACACGATTCAACTCCATGCACCTGCCTCGGTTGCCCTTTGAAACCAATTGGGCTCTGTCTTGGCTGGGTTTGCATTTACTGATGAAACCCACTAAATTGTTCATCAAAATAATCTGAATAATCTTCAACTGAGTGATTAATCATAGTGTTACGGTTCCCTTTGGTGTGATTCTAAACAAGAAAGATCGTTCTTCATAAAAAACTCAGTTTTCGATCGACTACTCCTATGGCAGCTATATCGTGAATAGTCATCCGATTTGTATCATATTCAAGCAAACTTTATAAAATATAGTAAAAAACGTACTTGCTGAGTTTGGTTGAAGTATCTTTTCAAACTATAAAGTTTTTCATACAAAGAATATATTTTCATCTGATTGTTCCTATGGCAAGCTATTCTTATATCTTTATAAATCTAAAAAATATACCGAAACTTGAGTTTTCTAAAGTTGATTGCGATATTTTAAAAAACAAAAAAGTCTTTTATACAGATATATCGATACTTTATAAACTTAGGGTATAAATATACCCACATACCCTACACCCTATACCCTACATTCTTTGGTTGATCTATCCTCAAGACAGACAGACAAACGGTCATTGCACAAACTCAATATTCTATTATTCCTTTTGGGAACGGAGCATAAAATATTGTTTCAGCTTTTAGCCAAATATTATAATATTGTAATTAATATTATTTATAACAAACCTAAATAAATCTATCCTAATGTATTCTATTTTTTCATAGTTCTTTTGTAACTTTAGATACTTTTAATATATGCTAATATTACTCAAAATTAAACTCGTACAAAATCCCTTTTTTAAATAATTCTAATTAAAACTTTTAATACATTATATAAACAAAATATTATATTGTTTTTTAAGACGCTTAGTTGATCATAATAACAATCTACTATAAATTACGTTGTTATATATTTTGTACAACCTTTTTTAAGATCTTTCTTACAAATCCATCGATATGGTATTTGAAGACTATCAATATTATCGATATTATTATATTATTAACGATTATTATTATTAAAATAGAACTGTTAGGGTTAGAAACTTAGATAAAGGGCTTAAGCTTTGGTGCGCACTTAGAATTTCAAATAGACCTGTTGATGACAGTAAGGCACCCGCCTTATACAGACGGTAGCACTCGGGTTCGAATCCAGCCGACTACCACTCATATATGGACAAGTTTGGGAAAAAATTCGAACAATAAGGTCACTGATGAGGATGCTTGGCATCATCCGAAATAGCGCTATATGATCAGCCAATACTTTTCATATCTACCTTTCTATATTCACCCAGAATTGTTGACGTCAAGCCTGTTAAATATTTCATTTATTAACGGTAATATCGTTAAAGTTAAAGTTCTTTATCATATTTTTACTCCCTGTACCCATAAAATGAGTAAAAAGGGTGTAGAAGGCAGAAGGAAACATCTTCGACCCTATAAAGTATATATATTCTTGATCAGTATCAAAAGAGATTTCGATTTGGCCATGTCCGTCTGTCTGTGTAAGTGTTTGCAGATGCGATCGGAAATTTTTGACCTAGGTCTTTTTGTAGCCGGCTATACTCGACTATAGCATTCTTGTTATTTATGAGAGGCATCGATGACACCATAGATAATATTGATAGTCTTAAAATCTTTTATAGATTTGTAAGATTTAGTAACCATTTTCTAAACAGAAATTGTATTTATTTTTGCAGAAAATGTTGATCATAAAAGTATTTTTTTACAATTTTCTTTCGATGTTTTATCATTTCTTAAATTGATTAAATGCTTATAAAATTCCAAGCAATTTTGACTGAAATTTTGAAGATTTTTATTTAGAGCTGCTCAGAAATGAACTATAAATTGGGATCGTATCTGTATATAAATGCATATATACTTAATGCACATCTTTGTCAGTTTTTCATAACGATTTGCATTATTAATTTTGCAATTAAACTCCAATTAGATCTGACAGCCTTCAAAGGCAAACATGCTTTTTGCGTGGGTTATTTGTGGTTTAAGCTGCGCATTGTTCTGCCAAGTTTAGCTGGTATTTGTTTGAGCCCTGGACAACATCAGCTAGAAGCATACTCTACACAATTGAACTGAAGTTGCCCCGGGGGGGGGTACTGAAGGAGACTGAAGGGGCCTGCTGTTGCCGTATCTTTCAGTGGCAGCTGACTTTTGTTCCTTAGAGTGTGTTGTGCCTGGCTTTGCCCAGCTTAGCTTGTGATTAGCAGATATGTACACACATGCACACCCACACACACACACACGCACAACACATTGACAATTGTCAACTGAAAAACAAAGAATGAAATTTGCTGCAGCCCGCTGCTGCGCCTGCGCCCGCGTCGCCGCTGGCGTCTTTGAAATTTGAAATATTTATAAAATTTATTGTATTATTGTTGCTGTCTCAACCCACCCTACCACCCTACCACCCTCCCTTCCGCCGTTCCGCCTGCCTGCTGTGGCTTTGAATGTTTGCAATG
The DNA here is from genome assembly GCA_037075165.1 of Hirtodrosophila histrioides. NCBI lineage: Eukaryota > Metazoa > Arthropoda > Insecta > Diptera > Drosophilidae > Hirtodrosophila > Hirtodrosophila histrioides. The sequence goes on from JBAMCL010000444.1 coordinate 4,752,809, forward strand.
CGATAATAATAAAATCAGTTCAGTGGCAAAGTCGACACTCCATTGTCCATGTGTCTGTACAGATACAGATAGGTTTCCACCATATAGCCATGGTGTGCGTGTGTGCCACAACAATGCCCGACTAATGCCACATATTAAATATTAATAACAAATTTGTGCATAATCATAACACAAGCCACAACGCACAGCCCGCAGAGAGTCTGTGCAAAGTGCGACAATTGCAGACGATCGACTTCACGGATACCCTGTAAATAGGTGCAAGCTGTAAATGCTTTGATCCCATGTGCGATATTGTTCATCATATAGAACTAGAAGAGCTAGAACTTCTACTAAGACTCTTCTCAGTTGATTTACTTAATTTTTATAGTTCACAACTGTTTCTTGAATTCCCCATTGCAGCTCTCTTAAAACACATACATGGCTGGCTTTTCTATAATCTCAATCTTTGGGTTTTACTAAATACAAACTCACTTATTTGAAAATAGAAATAGTTGCATAAAGGGCAAAGATTTTCTGTTTAAGTTACCAGCCAGTTTAAGAATGGTTGCAAAAATAGATTTAGATAGATATGGATATATATTATATCATATGATATCTGATCATATCATATCAAACATGTGCTATTCAAGTGAATCGAAATAAAATAGTTATTTTTTTCAGTATTTCAAAAATACTAGTTTTGTATAATTTCCCAAATTTTGAGTTGTTTTGAGCAGATAAATATAATTTTAATTTTCTATTACAGACAATAAATTGTTTTCTATATACATACTAAACAATATTGATTAACTCTAATGGATAAAAAGTTATGGGCAGTAGAAATGGCATTTGTTGAGTGTGTGCTATTTAAGTGAAACGGAGTGTAGATATTATAGGATGATCAAAAATTATATGAAATTACATGATATAAAACTATATGATATGATATTAACTGATATAATACTATCTAAAGTGATGATATGATATAACATGTAATATATATAATATAACCTTATATCTTATATCATATCATATAGTTTCATATCATGTAATTCCATATAATTTTATATGGTATGATAATATTATATCACATAATATTATAGCATATAATATAATAATAATATTATGAAATTTAATTTAATTTTGTATCATATAACACTTCATATCATATCATATCATATCATATCATATCATATCATATAGTATATTATATCATATAATATCACATGGTATAATATTATATCATATCATATCATATCATATCATATCATATCATATTACACTTCATATCATATCATATCATATCATATCATATCATATCATATCACATCATATCACATCATATCACATCACATCACATCACATCACATCACATCATATCATATCATATCATATCATATCATATCATATCATATCATATCATATCATATCATATCATATCATATCATATCATAACATATCATATCATATCATATCATATCATATCATATCATATCATATCATATCATATCATATCATATCATATCATATCATATCATATCATATCATATCATATCATATCATATCATATCATATCATAACATATCATATCATATATCATAACATATAATATATCATATCATAACATATAATATATCATATCACATTGTATAATATTATATCATATCATTTCATATGACATAATATCATATCATAGCATGGTACATCATATTTTTGTGTATTATACCATACTATACCATATTTGATTATATCACATCATGTAATGAATATATGATATGAAATCTTAGCATAACACATCAGATCATATCATACCATAAATGGTGCCTGGACATAGTCTAACTTATAGAGTGCGGGCTCCTGACACAGAAAGCTTCGGATTCGAAACTCAGTCAAGACATTTATTTTACTGTCAATTGAAGTTCTCACACTTACTTGTATTCCGATATAAACTGATTGCAATAAATGGAGTACAAATTAATAAGTATCATAACTGATCATATCAGATATGATAATCGGATTATGTCATATGACATCATTACATAAGTTATCATATCATATAACATCATAGCCATCATTTCATATCATATTTCAGTTGATATCATCCCCTCCCATTAAAGGGAGCCACAGAGTTACATCAAGCGCAATTTAATATGCCCATTTGTCCTTATGGTATGGTCCTTGGCAATGGAAACCACAAAATAATGAATGCTGCTGGCTAATTTTGCTTTTCATACAAATATTATTTGAGATAAAAAATGTGTTACATACAATATAATAAATCTGACAAATAAAAACAAATTGTTGGTTTGTGCATTTGACTCAAATGAAGCTCTTTTGTTTTTAAATTCAATTTTAAACTGCGGGTTTTCTGTAAATCGTGATGTGAATAATAGTTTCATTAGTGATACTAATTGTTTTCGAAACTTGTAGTTAATTTGAGATGCAGCTCATTTTTATTTGATTATAAACAATACAAGCAAACAATATAATTATTGTGGTCGCGACATGTTTCCAATTGGATTGCATTGCAAATGCGCAGAGAAAGTGAATTTCATCGGATTTAAATACATTTAAAGTTTATTTGCCAGTTTATAGATAGATTACCGATAACAATTTACAGATAGCCCCGTCAAGAGATATGATCTGATCTTAAGTCCCCCGCTCTGCAGTACTGAATCTTCTTTATTGAATAACTTCGGCGTTTATTATCCGATCGATTTGAAATTTGGACAGTAGATTATAAGTGACTTAAGTATTATACATACAAAATCCCAAAGCTATATCATAAGAATTGTAACTGTAAAACGGCTTTTATCAAATAGCGGGGTGTGGGAGGGGAATATCTCGGATCCAAAATATAAATATGAAATATGAAATTTGGTGTCTCTAGCTCTTGTAATTGCTGAGATCAACGCGTTCATACATAGGGACGGACAGACAGACGGGCATGATCAAATCGAAATCTCTTTTGCTACTGATCAAGATAACATATACTTTATAGCGTCGGAGATGTCTGCTTCTTCCTCCTTCTTATGGTATTAGTACCATAGAATGGGTATTAGGGGCACAGGGAGGAGTAAAAACAATAAAAAATTTGTATTTTTGTCTTTTAATCGGTTGATATACTTGGAGATTTCTTGTCAACAACTTATCGTTTGATATAGTTACGGCTATATACATAATATCGATTCATCTGTTCGATAAACTGTCATATAGCGATAATTATTCGATTATAAAGAATCCATTAAAAGTAAGTTTAACTCCTGCAATCGTTTCATGGAATCGAGCGAACTTTGAGGGGATTCCTCCACAAAACATGATATTGTTGTTTATTCACAGTTTGATATATTTATACACATCGTATCGGGCAATCTTTGGGGGATTCCTCAGCAGGTTGAATACATACAGACGTGTGCATTGCAATAGATACGATACTCGTATCGGGGCGCCAGTAAATCAGCAAACAAATGCACATTTTGTCAAATGACATAATCCCTATAAATATTGTGCAAGCAATATGGGTTCAAGTTCTGCTGCTTTCAAAGTGGGACAGCGAATTGAAGGGGGCGGGGTGGTGCTGCGAGGGGCACAGGGTGTTGGGAATCAAGAATTGAGCATTATGTACTGAGTGTGTGTAACAAAGCGCTCTGTAGGCGTGACAAGCACGCCCGATACAAATTAATAACAGCGCAGACGCTGCTCAGACAAAGACGTCGACCGCGACCGCGACTGCGACTGCGACTGCTACTGCGACGCGTGTGGAGCTCAGCAGCTTCACTTGACATTGGTCCATGCAGCAGCCGCATCTGATGAAGCTCCTCAAGGGCCCAAGCTCACTGTAATTCGAGAAGCTGCTTTCAGAGTCTGCGATCTTGAGAGCACAGCTGCCATGCAGCAGCAGCAGCAGCTACAATAGCTACTACAGTGCACATTTAATACAGGAAGTAAAACGTTTTAATACCCTGTACACATAAAAATGTATAGAAAGGGTCATATTAAGTTGCGCAAACGTTTGTCACAAACAGCAGTAGACAGGAATATGGCGTCAGTATTGTCAAGTATCATTCAACTATCATCCCTATCAAAAAACTATCATCTCTATCCAAAAGCTATTATACCTGTCAAGAAACTGCTATCCTTACTATATTCTTATCCAGAAACTACAGGCTTTCGTATCAAAAACGATCATCAGACATAGAAGCTACTATTCCTATAACAATATAGCTACCATCACAATCAAGAAGTATCCAGAAACTATTATCTCTATTAAGGAACTAGCATCCCTATAAAGAAGCTACCATGCAACCCTTCATACTATGTAGTGTCTTCTTCGACCCAATAAAGTCTTGAACAACATTGACGGCCAACACGATCTAACCATATTCATCTGTGTGCCTTGATCTCAGAAGCTATATGAGTTAGTTATACTAAATTTGATATATGAGTTCTTTACAATAGCTATTTTTCATACGCAAATTAGGGAATCCTATTAAAACAATTAGTATACGTATATTTTAGATTTTTGTTAGTTTATCCCAACAATTTCATAGCCATCGCATAGAAGTTTTTCAAGAAACGAAAGGGAAGGGAAGGCATACTGCTTGCAACTCAAGCAGTGCACTGCTTAAGGCACTTGTGCCCGAATAGCTCCAACTGTGTATTAGAGTACTTCAGGGTCTTTGCATAGGGTATCTCAAAGTCGTTTACAGCCGACTTCAGCATACTTACTTGATTTCTTTTGAAGCCTCTGCCTGAGCTCAAACAAGTTGCAATAAATAATTATGATAATAATATTGCAATCATGTGACGTCAGAAGTGAGTCGAGAGACTAAAAACAAAAAGAAATAAAAAAAACCTTACACACATGAGACTGGGAATATACTTAGTATGTACAATATGCATTAATCTGAGACTCGCCAGCTGAGAGATGAAACATGAAAGATGAACGATGAACGATGAGAATTGAGTGCTGTCAGTTGAGAGTTGAGAGTTGTGAGCTGAGAGTTGGAAGCTAAGAGCTCAGAGCTCCAGAGCTCAGTGCTCGGAGCTGCGAATGCAATGACAATGACAATGCAAAAATGTCGGCGACAGGAAGGAAGTGCTTGCTGTTAATGTCTTCCCGCCGTACCACACAGACCCCACACACCTCCCGCAATGTCCTGAAGCTATTGCAATTTAAAGGCGATGACGGCAACACCTACAACAAATTCCACGGGCAACAATGCCGTCAAAGTATGCGCTGATTGTTGGTGTTGTTGTTGTCGTTGTTGTAATTGTTGTTGTGGAATTTGCTTACCAAATTACACAAGCTGCAAAGGCGCCAAACTTGTTAAAATTGTTTCCTACTTTGAATTCTGTGAATTATATACTCAAGCTAATTTCAAAATTCCAAAATATAACATTATTATTATTATATTACTATTCAATAGCATACGTCGTAACTATTTGAAATACTTATAATATTCTCATTTATTTTATATCAAACTACAAATTATTTTAAATTTAGACAATTTATTTTTTAATATTTGTAATTTTACATTCGATTTTTCAAGTATTTTAATCAAAATGTCAACTTAAAATTTAAAAGCAGTAAATAAACAAGTACGAATGCTATAGTTGAGCATACCCAACTACAAAACGCACAAGCGACAGCGCAAGCAAGGCATTTTAAGTTGTGGCTGTACTGCTTTTTCCTTCTTGAATAACTTCCGTGTTTATTATCCAATCGACTTGAAATTTGGACAGTAGATTAAGAGTGACTTTTGTATTGTACATGCCAAATCCCAAAGCTATATCTTGAACATTGTTAGTGCAAGACGGCTTTTATCGAATAGCAGGGGAATGGGGGGAATATCTTGGATGGAAAATAAACTTGACCTGCGCCCGCTATACACGATCCTTCATTCCAAATGTGGTGTCCTTAGCTATTATATCTAAATGTCTTTTGATACTGATCAAGAATATATCTACTTTATAGGGTCGGAGATGTCTCCTTCTGCCTTCTTGCACAGATTTAGTACCCCCTTTTTACCCATTTTATAAGTACAGGGAGTGAAAGACGAGTTAAGACCTCTTTGGTGAAGAATAAACATACTTGCTCAAAACTTTTTGTATTCCAAGTAAGTTATATTGTTCTTCGATCTAAATCAAAAAGCTATTCATTAAAAACATCTTTACAAAGTTTCATTAGTATTGAATTTAAACATAACTTCATAAAGAAACAAACGGTTGCTATATATTTCGAAAATAAAACCGATTCGAAATGAAAAGTCATTGGAAATAAGAAATGGGAACAAACCAGACTGTTTCAGTTTTAATTTAGTTCCTATTATTATAATGATGCTATTATAAAGATTTATAACAAAGTTAAGGTATTTGACAGCACTTTGTTATACCAGTCTCGTATCATATCAAATAATGTTTGATCTTCTCTGGTCTTAAGCTCATTTCATGTGTTTTGCTTTTGCCTTCCCAACTCTGGGAATGCAATAGTTTTGCGGGGCATTTCATTGTGTCAACTTCTTTGTCGTATGGCTATATTTTTATTTTATTTTATTTCATTGCATTGTGTTTGGTTTGCCTTACGGCGGATTTTCCGTTTGGCTTTTGTTGCCATTTTGCAGTTTGTTGCATGGGGCACAAATAAAACAAAATAATAATGTAAACAATGTGCATTTTTCCCTCTTTGCTTGTTGCACATTTCTCTACCAATGTTCACTTGATTTCTCAGCTCGACACGCGGCTACCGTTTTCGTTCTTCAATCGCTCAAATTTCGTTGCTTTTAGTGTAAAATGACATCGACATGAATACACACCAAGAAAAACAAACAAACAAACAGTACCAAGTAAGAATATTTCAATCGAGTATACGCGACTACGAGACACCCTGTATACAGATTTGAAAATCCCATGTACATATAGCAAGCAGTGCATTTCAAGTGGCTGCTGCACTGCTTCTTCCCTCCGCTCTGCAGTACTGCATTTTGTTTCTTAAATATCTTCTGTGTTTATTATCCGATCGACTTGAAATTTGTGACATAGATAAAGAAGAATCCAAAATATATGAGTGCCAAAAATAAAAGTAATATCTTTTGAACTGTCCTTATAAATCGTTTTTATCGATTTACAAGGGTGCGGGGGGGAAAATAGAAAATTTGAAACAAAGTTCATCTGTGTATATCGCAAGATCGACTCGACGATTGATACTGCTCAGAAACATATATACCTGTTACATAGATTTGCGCAGATTTAATACACCCCATTGCCCATTTGATGTGTACAGGGGGTTAAGAAAAAAAAAAACGAACAAAAAGCACACCCCACACACCATGAATCTTTGACATGTGGCGACATTCAAATTTCAAGCTTCATAAAATATTTTGACGACTGGTCAGAGTTTCAATTGGAAATCATTTCAGAGTAGTAACAATTCTTGGAAAATTCGCAGTGCCGCCGGACCTGCTGATTGCTGTTGAACTGTGAAATGAATATTACAATATATTGCCATTTGCCATTGTTATTGACATTACCATTGCCTTTGTGTTACGTGCATCACGTATACGCCATGGCGCCTTGCAACAGCAAGTTAACCCATCGATGGCCACGAATTGACGAATGGGTTAACTGCCCTAACTAGAAACGAGTATTAGAGCAAGTTTCTAGCCCGACAACCGACACCGACCAATCAACTTTATTTAGACGATTAACACAAATGCGCTCATTACCAGAGCACGAGCTGACACCACTAAGATGAAAGACTCTGCACCGAAGACCGAAGACTGGGGAACGCGGAGAATCTGGCATTATGTCAGTAGCCAAAGCTACAGTAGACTTTGAGCATTAATTTACACACTCGAGGATTTTCCGCACTGCAGTTATGATATTCCCAATAAATCGCACCTAAATATTACGAGTAGATTAAAACAAGTATCAATGCTCTAGTCGAGAGACACCCTGTACTAAGTTGAAAATTCCCAAACACAACTACCAAGCAGCTTAGGCCATAAAATGATCGTAATAAGAGGTAGTCCACATATTACGTAATCAAGTTTTTGACCTTTTTTTGATACCCTCCCTCTTTCCCTCATTCCCCCCCTTTCCTCCCCATGTAATCAAGCGTAATCATTTGGCTCACCTCCCCCCTGTGATTACGTAATCATTCAAATTTAAGTTCTTCCGAAATTTCATAACAAAATTTGTGAAAAAAGGCTCTTAGATTGATTACGTAATCATGTGCCAAATGTATTTATGAATATGAATCAAATTGAAATGCCAAGTCAATTCAAAGTACGCAACATAATCAAAATGACATTATCGATGGATATCGGTTAAGTTTTGATAAAGTTATGCAAATTGGAAATATAGGAGGTACAGCTTCTGTGCTAAGGAAAACTTTACAAGTCGAAATTTTCGAAATTGTTTGCATGCATTTTAGGCAAAATTTTAACTTGCGCAAAACTAGTTTTGAAATAGAATCTTATACTAATTTTGATGTGCAAATAAATCGATTAAAAGGGAAATTTTGAGACTTTAAATTTCAAAAATTCAAATTTGGAAAGACTAAATTTTGATAATATTGTATTTTCTAATATGAATAAAATTGAAATGCCAAACCAATCTAGCGGGCACATTATGATCAAAAATGTTTGCCATATAGAAATCGGTTAAGTTTTGACAAAATAATGAGAGTTTGTAATCTAGTTTAAAGTTCTTCCGAAACCCCAGTGAAAACAAAGAGCTTTAAAAGCACATGCAATCTCAACGCTCAATTGTACACACTTTTTCATTATTCAGTCTCACAAAACGACAATATTTCATTAAGCAATAACAATATGGGTTAATAACTTATGTAGAAATTTCAATAAAATTGTTTAATTGCCGCCTTGCCGAAGTAGGCGCAACAATGCGCTGAAGTGCATAGGAGAAAAGTTTTAATAAAAATATAATTAAAATTATTTATTACATTTTAATGTCAACGGGCAAATAACATGTTTTAATAACCACATATTGCGTTCATTATTAAAAGTCAAATAAATGCGAATTTATTGCATATTTACATAAAGAATAACAATACTTGCTCTGTGTTAACATTAAAGTTTAAATTTTTAGAGATTTTTAGAGGAATTACAATTCAGAAAGCATTCATTAAATGTCATATATCACTAATAAGTTAATGTAAATGTTTGAAGTTCGAACAACAGCGCTTATGTATTAGAGCAGGGGTGCCCAGCCCATTGCTCATCTGGCTCATTTTGTTATTGTAATTGCTCTTAGGCATAGGCAGCAATGCGCGTATATATGCACGGCTCTAGTCATAAGCCAATGCATAATACAAAAACAATATTGCGTGTTCTCTTTCTTATCTCTTTTCGGTGGCTGGGCTCATGAGCAAAGCAACAAAACTTCATTACTTTGTTGTTGCACTACTGAATTTCGGTGTAATTTTGTTGTTGCTCTTCGTTGAGGCCTACACTTTAAAAAATGCTATTTGATTGAACGCTGGACACGATATATTACTGCAAACCATTTTAAGTGGATTATTTGCATTCAAATAATAGTTACAATAAAATAGTGGTAGTGAAAAGATGAATAGCTGGACGCCGTACTTTTTTTGGACAACATTTTTAGGTGTGAAAACAATGCAATATTTGCAAAGAAATAATAGAAATTGTATCTACTTTTTTTTGGTGCACACAACAAAATGAAAAAAATTGTTTGCCTTAGATGTGTTAGTGTTTGCTTGCATATGTATTGAAGTTTGCTCTTCCATAAGCAGCGTTTGGGCACCCCTGTATTAGAGTTTTCATTAACTTGAGTTAGGATGAACTTCACTCTTAAGTATTTAAGGGAAATTCATCCTCTCAAAATGTTGCCCAAGGTGGAAACTTAAAGACACTGAGTTGATTGCTGATCTGAATAGTTCTGGATTATGTTTGCCTTTGTAACTGTTTCCAAATCTACAATAGCAACAGTAATCCAACACAACATTATTGACTATCATCATCATCATCATCATGATGATCATTATAATCATCTCATTTCCCATTTCGATTGTTGTTTCAATTTATTTGCTGCGTGCGCCCGCCCGCTGCTCTCGCTGTCTGAGTGTCAACTGTGCCCCTCTCCCGCCCCCCGCTCTGTCACGCACAGCCTCGCTGTGTGTGTCTGGTGTGTGCGTGTGTTTGAACTTGTGGTTGTGTCTCACTTAAAGCGGAAGCACAACAGCTATGTTGTTATTAATGTACATGATGCCTCATGATTATCATCGCTATGCTTATTATGCTGATTATGTTTTCCTACCCCACCTCCCACACACACGCACACACACACACACGCACAGATGCAACCCCTGCTGCTCTTCTACATTCCTCCATACATTCAGTTTTCAATGAAATTTTTGGCGACGCTTTTTTGCATGGCATGAAATTCAATTTTTATAAAATGACTATTAATCATTTAAGAGATATGTGTCTGACTAGCAGATACCCATTAGCTAGACCTAACGCTTAACACTTTAAGCAGTGCACTGCTTGCAGCTTAAGCAGTTCAGCGGCTGAACATTAAATGGCTGCAGCACTGAATTTTCTTTTGTGAATAGCTTCGATGTTTATTGTCCGATCGACTTGAAATTTGGACAGTAGATTAAGAGTGACCAAAGTGTTATACATGCCAAATCCCCAAACTATATCTTTAAAGTTATTGGTATTAAACGTTTTTATCGAATTTCGAGGGAACAGGTGGAGATATCTGAAATTGAAAACAAACTTGATCAGCGTATGGTACAGCGGAACCTACATTTCAAATTTGGTGTCTCTAGCTCCTCTGGATCCTGAGATCAACGCGTTCATGCAGACGGACAGACAGACAGACGGACATGGCCAAATCGAAATCGCTTTTGATACTGATCAAGAATATATATACTTTATAGGGTCGGAGATGTCTCCTTCTGCCTGTTACATACATTTGCACAGATTTAGTGCCCCGTTTTTTAGCCATTTTATGCTTACAGGGAGGAAAAAGTTGCTTATGCAACTTCCACCGATTTTTGGCTATGGCAGATATATGTTATAGGCGTCAGATTTAACTCAAATTTGTTTGAAATATAGTCAAGCCTTTCCCAAAACGAAAATGAATTTGGGAATTGAACTGCTTTGATAAATGTGGCATCAGTGGCAAGTTTCATTAAGTTAATCATTCTGAATGACTGCGGGGTATTGAAAACACCTTTTCCAGCAGGTACCAGGTGCCAGGGAGACAGCGGGCTGAGGGGCGGGCGGCGGGTGTAGCAAATCAATCGAGTCATTTGACAATTAAATGTTAATTGAACGCGGCGCGCTTTAATTGCGGTATAAATCAAAGTGAATCAAAGCAAATTGAATCAATGTTTAATAAACAAAGGCGCAGGCCAGAAGCAGAGCACAGTCAGAGAGAAGAGAAACGTGAGACGTGAGACGTGAGAGGGTGGGGAGGGTGGAGAGAGGGGACAGGGGAGGAGACAGACCAAAGAGTCGACGTCATTGACGTCGACGTCTCGTGCAATATTTATCACCCAAAAGATTCTTGAACTCGCCAGGCCGTAAGGTCGACAACTTGGCCCGCTAACTGCTACCCGTTACGTTACCCACTACCCGCTGCATCCCCTCCTCCCCCCTGTTTGGAGGCATGCAACAGTTCTTTGCATGATTGATTGAATGATTGATTGATGACTTGGCCATGTGCTTGGTAAACTTGGCTAGACTAATCTTTTGGTTGGCTTTCTCTGTTTGTATATTTGCAGCCATGTGGCGATGAGGCAGCTAGCTGGGAATATGCCGTGCCACTTGTTGCAACTGCAGCAACAGCAACAGCAGCAACAGCAACAGCAGCAACGAACTCGCATCAAACAGCCAGCGACGCCCACTGCACGTTACTCATACGCCACGTGTCGCAGAGTATGCAACCGATGCATGTTGCAGCAGCAGCAGCAGCAACAGCTGCCTCACCTTGCGGCTAAGACTCGTTGACTAATTGAATCATCACAGTTACAACAGCAACTACAACAACAACAACAACAACAACAATAGCAACAGCAGCCGCAACAACAACAACTTTAAACAGCAACAAAAAGCAGCCAAACAAAGTTGGCCACTAAACAACGCAAAATGTCTGAGGTAAGTTTTGTTAACAATTTTGTGGCAGTGGCAACTTCTCAACAGCGTGAGGGGAACGTTTATGGGGGGTTGGGGAGTGGAGAGTGGAGAGAACCGAGGGGGGGTTGTCTAATTTTCTGTGGCTAAAGGTAATTCATAAGGAAACATTTTCTATAATAATAATTCTCAACATGTAATACATGGAAATTATCTTAGAGCGTTGCAATCGCCAGTTCCCGTTTGTATTATACTCTCTTCTGTTTGATTTTAATATATTATTCTATAATTTATGATAATACAAAGTGTACAAGTTAATTAAATATTTAAGAAACAAGATAAGGGAAATTACCTGAAAATGCACTTCTGATTAGTGATGTAAAAACATCGATGTTTTCCATACAAAACATCAAGGTTCTTCGATGTATTCCATACAAAACATCGTTGTTTTTACATCACTACTTCTGCTACATATTAGACACAAAAATATAAAGAAGTCGGTTGATGATTTGGGTATCCTTTTAGATCCCAAACTTAAGTTTGACAAGCATATCTTTTCCACCGCTAATCGTGCCTTTGGTGTCCTGGGTTTCATTAAGCGTTGGTCGAAAGAATTTAACGATCCCTACATTACTAAAACTCTTTATACTTCCCTTGTGCGAGCTATTCTTGAATATGGGTCTTGTATTTGGTGTCCCCAATACAGGATTCATCAGGATAGATTAGAATCGGTACAAAAACAATTTCTGCTCTTTGCACTCCAGGGTCTTAACTGGAATCCTAATAATCGCTTACCTTCTTATCGTAGTAGACTCTTACTAATAAATCTGCCTTCTCTTTCTGATCGTAATTTTCTTACATAAACTAATTCATGGGGAAATTGATTCTTCTGAATTAATCAGCCAAATTAGTTTTGCAGTTTCGATCAGAAGTTCTAGAAATTTTCTTCCTCTTTCTCTTCAAACTTGTAGTTCTAATTATGCTATTCATAACCCATTTCGAATCTTATGTTCTAACTATAACAATCTTTTGCTTATATATTTATTAATCTCTTTCATCAAATTCATTCTCGTAAACGATTCCTAATCTCATTTATTAAGACTTTATCTATCTATAGTTGTAACTTTCGACTCGAAAGACAGAGTTTTCAACCACTGGGCTTAGAAATTATACAAATTTGATCTGAATTGGAAAGATGTTATACAAAATTGAACTTTCTGATCAAGCACTGTCATCAATCAGTTTGCGGATATCAGTTATGCCAACCATACACGGGCCGATTTTAGCACAATCGGTTGCGGCAACCAGTTGTCACTCAAATTGTGTCTTTGCCTCGCACGCCGCAATCAGATCAGCCAACTTCGTAGCACAACTCGAGAAATGGATCGGCAAGTGCCGAATTGATAAACAATTGATAAACTAATTATTGTAACTAACTGGTTTATTTAAATATATTAAGTAAATAAAAAACCAAAAATTTAGAAAAAAATTTTAAAATTTTGAATTTTGTTAATAATAACAACAAAAAGAAAATCTGAATATCCAATAATGTCATTATTTTCTGCGAAACAACGCTTATCAACGGCAGCAAAAGATCTTCAAATGTTTCGCACAAAACAACAGACACGTACCAGGCGAACAAAAAAAAACAGTAGCGGGAAAAACCAAAACGAAAAGGGAGACGCCCACAAAGATGTACACAACTATGCACAACTATAGCCCAACTATAGCAAACCTACCCCCGAACCTGAAGCAGAGCTCTGCAAGTGTTTTGCATACAACGAACAGCATTTGAACCAGGCGATCAGCGAAAACAGTAGCAAGAAAGTACAAAACCAAAGGGAAACGCCCACGAATTGTACCAATCGAGTTGTGCGTAGCCCAACTACAACACAATCAGTTGTGGCAACTCGCTGCTCGTATCAAAAGGTTTTGATACAGAATTCAGTTGGCCCAACATTGTACCAACCGTTCCAATTACATTGCAATCGGTTGCCGCAACCCGAAAAACTCACTCAAGTTGGGCAACTGAATTGGCGCGTGTATGGTCCGGGTTAGAATATCATAATGATAATAAATATATACTTACTTTAATTCGCAATAAAGGTTTGCCTTAATTTGACTTGAATTTTAAAGTTAATACACGTACAGAATTTGAGGCACAACTTGTACTTATCAAGCCAGAATCCTTGAGGCATTATATACACACAACAAAGCACAATTTGTGCTTTAAAATGTACTACAATTGAGGTCATAATTCCCTTGGCTGCTATCCAACTGTCAAAATGCAAACTTGTGATTAAGTGAATCACTTGCTTAATACTTCTACAATCCTTGTGATCCCGAAGATGACATAACCTGCTGGCTTTCTATATTTTGAAGCTGTTTTGCAAAGATATGTATCCTTGAATTAGATATTCCTACATCATAAATGTTTGTTTTTCCAGCTCTAATCTCTAAAACAAATGTACTTAGAGACTTATCGAAATTTCACGACTAAAATGATTAGAATTAGTCGGTCATAAACTATTGAAATAACTTCTTTTTGGCTTGAACATGACAACCCTACTTTCTACTCTCTAGTCTCTACTCTCGCCTGGATCTCGAGGCCATATACAATATTGAATGAATTTGTTAGAAATTTGAAAAATGAGTAGCAAGTTATGCAGAAAACTGTTGAAATTGTGCAAATATATGCTTAAAAATATGCTCTGCTCAAGCAGAACACTGCCTAACAACAACAACAACAACAACAGCAACAATATGTTGCCAGGCGAATGCTTCTTTCTTTGGCCCCGCATAAACATTTGAATTTTGGGTCAGTGACGTCGTCATCTTATGTCTCATGTTTATGTATGCGACACACACAACACACACACACACACACACACATACGCACACACAGTCACGCACCTTTGGCGTTGTTGTTGTAAACAGGCAACAGGCGGCAACAACATTCAGTTGGCACCTTTGGGTCTCCAAACAGCTGTCGCCATTCACGATACAAATATTGACCTAATTTGCACCTGTTTACAAATTCATTTGACACGCTGTGTACTTTTGGATGTGTGCCCCCACAGCGCATATCCTCGCATATACTCGCATATCCTGCCATGTCCTGCTGTGGGCCACAGCTCATGATTTATGCGCCATGGCGCGGCCAATGCGATTCCAGCTCTCATTTGTCGGCGCTGCTTTTAAGTGGGTCAAAGATATAGCCACATCCAGTTGCCCCACTCAATCTGCGGCTGCCCAGAGTTTATTTGTGGCCAGCAAGGGTCAGCGTGTGGTGTTGGTAGTGCTGGTGGGGGGGGGAGCAGTTCACACGTTGTTGACATTCTTTGTTGGCCAAATTTCACATTTGCATGCGCCAGTGAAGCGGCCAACGATAACCAAACGCAACAATGCGGGCTAAGAAGACACACACACTCACACACACACACTCACACACACACATGCACAGAACTATCCACACAATTATAAACAACATTATTAAACATAATGGCGGCGCTTTCAATCATCGTCAGTGCATCAGAGGATTAACAATGTAAACTCGCAGGACACACTATGAATTCTTGATGTGGGCGTTGGTGCATATCATTTTACCTGTTTTTATTACAACTCCTGCACAAATAAGGCCAGCGAAATAAGTCACCTTATCAACATAATTCTTTCGATTCAAAACAAAAGCGTTGTTTTTATGAAATGATCATAATTTTATGCTAAAGTTATTTAAATAACAGCTCAAATTAAAAACATACAGTCATAATGAAGGCTTTAATTCTTATTTTTAAATTAAATTTATATTTTTCCGCACGAAATAATTGAACTGATCATAACCAAAAAATAAGTTTTTTTCTTAAGCATTCGTTTTTTTTGGGAAGTTTCTTATGCTTAAATACTAAATGTGTCCTCCATTTGCATGTGAATGCTCTCAAATGATGTCAGAAACTAACTTGATCAGTTCAATTATTTCGTTGTACAAGGAGAGGCAACGGACAATTTCCATAGAAATAACGGGACCTAATTGCGATTTCTGCTTTGTGTCAATGTTTTAGGTAAGCGAATTAGTTAAAAGAAACTATGAAAAAGAACCAAGTTGGAAATTTTTTTTTTTTTTTTTTTTTTTATTGTCGCTGGAAGCGTTCAGTGCCTTCTGAACTTAACCTAACGTATGAAGGGAAGGGTAATATGGTTACACAGGGATGCCTTACTTTGTTGGAAATATGAACAGCAGAGTAAATACAAACCGTAATAGGTTTGATAAGGTGACTTATTTCGCTGGCCTTATATGACACTAGCTGGTAATATGCCGGCCTTGCCCGGCCAAATATTTCGATTTAAATGCATTATGTTCAATTTGACTAATTTCGTCGCCACGATTTTCCCACCCGCGGGCGTAGACGTTCCTAAATAGTTGCTTAATTATGTTTTTGAAATGTTTTAAAACAATTATGTGCATTGTTAAAGCATAGCGAAGTCAGCGAAAATTCAAAAGTCGCAAAGTTAACACATCTTGGTACCAAGAAATATCAACCGACCGCCACACTTATCGATAATCGATCAATATATCGAGGCGCATAATGTTAATTTGTAGTAAATCGTCACAGCAGCATTAGCATTCTATTAACTAAAAAGCAACATTATTAATTCATTCATTCAACATTCATTAATAAAGTTTTATGATTAATATTAACAAAATTCACGATTGTCCCAAGACAGTCTATAATGTCAAGCTGCAGTAAGTTTTAAGGCAAAATTTCAAATGTAACTGCTAAATTATTGCCACAAAATACATATAAATAATACAAAGTAAATAACTGTTTGGCATTTATGATTTTATAGTTTTGCAATTTCCCCGTCCCTGACCCTGCTCTGTGTCAAAGAATTTAGAAAATTGAGGTTAGCCCTAAAGTTCAGAAATGATTTATATTAAATAGGAATAATTTCCAAATTTACGAAACATATTTCTTATTTTCAGATATTAAAATATTGTCACGAAATGTGTAACGCATTGAAGGAGACAGGGTATATGCTATGCACATATATAGTATTCTTGATCAGCATCTGTCCTTCTGTATGAACGGGTCGATCTCAGGATCTAGAAGAGCTAAAGGCACCAAATTTGAATTCTGTATACTTAGCAGATCTATTTTGTTTTAAGTTTTAGACATTTCACCCCGCTCCCCCGCAATTCGATAAAAACGTTTTACAGGGACAATTTTAAAATGATAACCTTGAGTTTTTGCATGGATTACTAAAGGGTTTCTCCTCATCTATTGCCCAAATTTCAAGTCAATCGCATAATAAACATAAGAGTTATTCAAGAAAATAGATTTTAGTAATGCAGGGCGGGAAATGACTAGTTCCGCCTGTTACATACAGATTTAGTACACACTATTACCCATTTTATGGATATGATTGAGAGTTTCAGCTAAGCTTATCATACTTTTCGAAGGAATCGATAAGTGAAGGATCCTCGATAGCAGCTCATAGTAAAAGCAATCGATACTTTCGATAGAGTTATCGATTGCAGCTGCACCAAATGAAGGATTAAAGACCTGCAAGCAGGGAACTTAACAGTCGCCTCTGGCAACTACTAGAAGTCCTTACACACACACACGCACACATGGACACTAAACAATCGTAGGACAACAAAGGCGGCAACAGAAAACAATAACAAACACACAGTAAAAGTGCGCACTCAAATGGCGAATTGTATTTGGCCAGATAAGCGGCTTGTTAGCCACAAGTAGCCAGGCTATTATTGAGCTTCCACTCTCATTTACATTTATCTAAAGTACACAATAAAATGCACAATGGTTTTGGTAACAGATGAGAGTTGCGATGAGCCGGCATTCACCGTGGTGGCTTTTAAATTGACAACATTATGGCTTACAGCTACAGTTCTGTAGGTGGGCTATTAAGATTAATGATGATGATGATGATGATGATAATTAGGCGACTAATTTGAGCCCAGACTTATATGCAGACTGCTGCCGCCTCCACTCCCCGTACCATCCCGTCCCGTCCCGACCCGTCCCGTGACTTTCTTCAATTGTTTCGAATCTGTTTCCTGTGCATTGATTTCGCTGATTGATGCGTTTTTAATGATGGTGGCAGGTGGCAAAGCTGCCAAAGCATTGAATCATTAGTGACACAGTAGCTACCCAATCCCCTCCAGCACACGCTTCATACCCTTACACCCCTAGACCCTTCACCCTTCATTCGCTTAGCCAGCACTTGCTCTTTTTCCCATCCAAAGGTAAACAAATTGGCAACTCAGCGCGTCTCGATTGCAATAAACTAAATGAAAAATAAATAGCCAGCGATAAATGTTCAAATGGGAAACGGAAACTCGGCGCAGACTCGCCTGCCACAAGGATGAAGGATGAAGGATGAAGGAAGGGCGGCAGCAGCAACAACAATTGGCCGGGGATTGGGCGGCCACTCGTTGGTGTGTCTGTGTGTGTGTGTGTTTGTGTTGGGAAATTGACATAGCACTAAAGTTACGACAAGCAAGCGAAATGGCCAACAGACAAACAAACAAATGATAGCAACTACAAGCGCAACAACAACAAAGCTAACACATGGGAATTTCGCTGGTCAGCTGTTGTTGCTACTGTTGTTGTTGTTGCTCACGAGTCGCCTGCAAGTATGCTATGAAATATATTGTAATCATAAACTATGCCACTCCGCAGCAACAGCAGCAGCAACAGCAACAACAACAACAGCAACAACTGCAATGTAACTCTGAGAAACGCCAAGGGAATTGTGCCCAGTGCAAAGTTGGGTGGTGCAGGGGACAGGTGGGGTTGCTCTGGAGTTGGGATTCGGGATTGGGCTTGTCCTTGTCCTTGCGGTCAACTCGGGCTAATAAACTTGACGCTGTTGAAATGCCATTGCCACACAAATGCAAAAGCAACAAGCAGTAAAAATATACAAAAAAATACATACAAATAAAATTGCACATCGAATTAAAGCCGAATATTGTATACCTTTTGCAAGTTGTTGCACTTATTGCACGCTTGCTCATGCAACTTGCACCTGCAACAATGCAACTTGCACATGCAACAATGCAACTTTTCTAAACTAAGCCACATTCAATCGATTAACTCCATCTAACAACGTATTGTGAAATGCGATGATATAGTTTCTCAAATTTACCTTTGGCATAATATCAATTCTAAATATAATTATATATTGTAGAATACACAGATAGTTTTCAACTACTGATATATAAAATGAATAAAAATCAAGTAAGAACGTTGCAGTTTGACGCACCCGACTGCAGAATACTCTGTTACCAGTCCTGTACAATATGGTTAGTTGTGGGTTCGGTGATGATTCTAGCTGTACAGGTGTGGGATATGTAAAGATTTGGCTCATTTGCGGGGAAGAAGGTGCGGAGGTCTAAAAATGGTTAATGCAGATTTGTCCAGGAACTTAACATTAGTCTGTATGCCAAATTTGATGACTCTAGCTATAAAACTGTAGAAGATATACCCCTGGGAAATACGTGTTTTAGGGTTAGCATTTGCCGATTGGTGGGGGAGGCCGTGGGAGTGGCAAGTATTTTTGGATGGTTAGTTGTGGGCTCGGAAAGAGACACGTATGCCAAATTTGGAGACTCTACCTGTAAAGATGTTGGAAATATAGATATTTCTCATTTGCGGGGGAGGGGTTGGGGGGGTCAACAATTTGTTGATGCTGATTAGTCCAGGGGATGAACATTAGTCTGTCTTGGGAGACTGTAGGAGATATACCCCTGTGAAAAATGTGTGTTTGGGGATAGAATTTTTGATGCATATGTGTCAGGAATCTTAACATTACTGTGTATACCAAATTTGGTGACTATAGCTTTAAAAATGTGGAAGATACAGGTTTTTGGCCAAATTGTGTGGAAGGGGGTTTTTATTTGGTTTCATATTTATATTTATAATATTTAATACCTCATTTTGATCCTTTTTATGGGTACAGGGAGTCAAAATGATCGTCAGTAAAGCTATAGTTCTTATGTGACTGGGGAGCTAATCGATTTGTGCACTGATCGGCTCATTTGGCGGGATTTGGCATCGTTTTTAGGGACACCAAATTTGGAATGTAGGTTCGTGTATAGCAGATCCGAGATATCCCCCCCCCCCAATTCCACCGCAATAAGATAAAAACCGATATACACCTACAATTTTCAAGAAATAGCTTTGGGATTTGGCACTTACAGTACTTTTGTCTCTCTTAATCTACTCTCCAAATTTCAAGTCAATCGGATTCAAAACACGGAAGTGTCGCTTGTGTGTGTGCGTCTTTGTGTATGTGTGTGTGTGTGTACGTGTAAGTGTACTAAGATGCGATCTGTAATTTTTGACTTGGGTACAGGGCGCTTTGTCGGGTATACTCGACTATAGCATTCTACCTTGTTAGTTTATAAGCCCTTTATTATTATCAGATTGATCTGGATCTTCAGTTTTTATCCAGGTTGATATCTATATTTAACTATATTTTACCATGGCAACACACTGGTAAAGTTTATCAATTATATAGTTAGTATATTCTTTTTATTTTGTAAGCTGTTGTTAACAGCTTGATCTGAATGCTCGGGTCTCATCTGGCTAGTTATCAATCTTGTACTTTAGCCGTACTTAACCTTCTCCCTTCTGTGCCTCAAGCATTCCAAACTGGCTTGTTTCTTGTATACATTATACTATGCTTAGCCGATTTCATAACCAAACCATAATACCCATTGTTAGAGTATGCAAAGTGTAGTTTGTCTGTTAAAGCTGAACGCAGGAATGCGCAACTTATTACTTCTGCGAAATTTGCGCTGGTTGAACAACATGAACTATGCAGATAGAATAGGAATTTGCGAGTAATAACTGCAAAATTTCTATTTGAATTTTTCTATATATTTTTGCGCACAATGCGCGTTTGATGCATACGGTCAGGCAATCAGAAGGTAAATTTTAATCAACGAGATATTCCATTTTTCAACAGAATTTAGTTCCATGGTGTATAGAGACTTCTGGTCTCGGTTTCCTCCCAATTGGGTTGCAAGCATAATTTTTATTTTGCGTAAAAGTATTTTCTAGTCCATGCGGACACAATAGCTGGTGAAGAAGAATAACCTTCCTAGAATGAGGATGGGCTGACACCAATGAGTATTCTTGCATTTTTCTATGAAACGTGTGAGCCTTGGGGTTAAAATGAGATGCAATAGGTGTCACAGATCGCACTACAACATAATCTATGCATAAATAGACTAAGGAATTGCAGTACAGTACCAACTGAACTCTTGGGAGGACGAAGGTCTGAGAGGATTGAGGAGATAGCATCCGTTTTAGGGTTAGAAGCAAAGGTTTAGGGTGAGGTGTCATAGATCGTAGTATATCATAGTCTATGCATAAATAGGCTAAGGAATTTCAATTCAGTACAAACTGAACTCATGAGAGGACGAAGGTCTGAGAGTATTGAGAAGATATAGATAGAAAGAGATTCAATAGGTGTCATACATTGCAGTACATCATAATCTAAGCATAAATAGAATAAGGAATTGCAGTACAGTACCAACTGAACTCTTGGGAGGACGAAGGTCTGAGAGGATTGAGGAGATAGCATCCGTTTTAGGGTTAGGAGGAAAGATTTAGGGTTAGGTGTCTTAGATCGTAGTATATCATAGTCTATGCATAAATAGGTCAAGGAATAGCAGTTCAGTATCAACTGAACTCATGAGAGGACGAAGGTCTGAGAGGATTGAGGAGATAGCATCAGTTTTAGGGTTAGAAGGAAAGGTTTAGGGTTAGGTGTCATAGATCTTAGTATATCATAGTCTATGCATAAAAAGGCTAAGGAATTTCAATTCAGTACAAACTGAACTCATGAAAGGACAAAGGTCTGAGAGGATTGAGAAGATATAGATAGAAAGAGATTCAATAGGTGTCATACATCGCAGTACATCATAATCTAAGCATAAATAGACTAAGGAAGGAAGGACTAAGCAGTTCAGTACCAACTGAACTCATGACAGGACGGAGGTCTGTTAGGACTTAGGAGGTAGCATCACTTTTTGGGTTAGAAAGCAAGTTTTAGGGTTAGGTGTCATAGATCTTAGTATATTATAATCTATGCATAAATAGGTTAAGGAATAGCAGTTCAGTATCAACTGAACTCATCAAAGGACGGAGGACTGGTAGGAGAAAGGAGTTAACCTTTAAAACTGTCAAAAACAAACTGAAAACTCGAAAATATCCTAAATCAAAGCTCGAAATGTGCAAAATCAACTTCTGTTTTTGGCAAGCCAACTCTAAAGACTTATATCCTCGACTTTGCTGTTTGCGTTGTGATTGAAAAGGTGCCGATTAACCATGTGTTAATCGTAAAACAACTGAAATGTCGCTAACTTTGTGGGGTGTGGGTGTGTGAGTGGGTGTTTGGGTGGGTGGTTGGGTGTGTCAATGGTCGCGTGTGGAATGCAGGATGTCAAAGTCAAGTCGCCTTTGTCATTGTCATGTGGCAGCTGTTGCAACGGCTCATAATGAATTCATGACTCTGACGTTGCCATTGGGGAGGGGGGTGCGAAGGCAGGACAAGGCCGGGCAACGAATGGGGCACCAAATGGGCGGTGGTGCAGTTAACTGGCAAACATCAGCGATATTGAGCGGCATCTTGACACTGCCACAAAGGCTGGCAAACACAAGCACAAACACAAGCACGGCAGGCGAATGTTCATTTCAGGAGCTCATTTCATGAAACTGGTACACAAAAATTCGTGCATAAACATGAATTCATGAATTTGCATTTGAAAGGAAAGTTGCTTAAGCGCAGCCAACTTCGCTTCGTACTTTTAATGTGTATTTGGTGTATGTGCAGCTCATTTCATGAATTTCTAAATTAATCGCATACAGTGGCATTTTCTATGCCTTCTACTCATTGAAAATGACCAAAAAGGGTTTACTCGTGACTTTATAAGGGATGTAAGTACAATCAATTGGTGTCTGTCTCAAATTAAGGATACTCCTTAAGCCTACTCTACAAGCCTATTTAACTATAAAAAGGCAAAGTCGAAAATATTGTAGATAGACATGTTTAACAAGTAAGAATGCTATAGTTGAGCATACCTCACTACAAAACGCCCTGTACTCAGGTCATTAATTTCCGATCACATTTAAGTACACTTACACATACACAAAGATGCACACACACAACACGCAGTGCAAGTGCAAGCAACAGCGCAAGCGAGGCATTTTAACTGGTGGCTATGCAGCTTCTTCCCCCCGTGCTGCAGAACTGAATCTTGTTTGTTAAATAACTTCAGTGTTTATTATCCGATCGATTTGAAATTTGGACAGTTGATTAAGAGTGACTGAAGTATTGTACATGCCAAATCCTAAAGTTATATCTTTAAAATTGTTGGTATAAAACGTTTTTATCGAATTGCGGGGGAACGGGGGGAGATATCTGAAATTGGAAACAAACTCGATCTGCGTATGGTATACAGGATCCCACATTCCAAAATTCTAGATCCTGAGGTCGACGGACATGGCCAAATCGAAATCTCTTTTGAAACTGATGAAGAATATATATACTTTATAGGGTCGAAGATGTCTTCTTCTGCCTGTTACATACATTTGCACAGATTTAGTATCCCCTTTTTACCCATTTTATGGGAATTGTTTGAATAAAATTCGAAACTATTTATTTAGTTATATGTATAGCAGACTTTTTGGAGTGGAATAAAAAGAAAACTACAGTTATCTTGTACGCTTATTTATGTTTTATGCGATCCCCAAAAGTAAGTCGAAAAGAAGTTGACATTTTTGCGGATTTGTGCCCAAAATGGAATTCAGAACAGAAATTGTGGTTACATTTTAATTATAACAAACAAACATATTGGAAAAGCAACTTTAAGGAAAAACCTTTTCATTTTTGGTACAGTACTGAAATGTTAATTGTGATCTTAATGATTTAAAAAAAAACTGTTGCTGAAAAATTGTAAATATTTGTTCACAACAATTGATTAATGAACACTTTAGTAATTTAAAACTCATTGTTAGTAGCAAAGAGAAGTAAATATTAGGGTATTTCAGTTTTACAGGGTATCTGCAAGTCATGCACACTCGACTGTTAACTAAGTTTATTTCTCTGCTTTTTCGCTACACTTAGGAAATATTTTGCTGCTTGAGCTGCAAAAATTAACATAAAACATTTATGGAAATGCCTAAGCAATGTCGCATGTCTCTCAGAGAGAGGGAGAGAGAGTGCGGGTGGGGGGTCGGTGGGTGTGAAGGTGTGTGTGTAGCTTCATAGATTTACATACAATTTGCATATGTTGCCTGTGTGTGCGTGTGTGTGTGTGTGTGTGTGTGTGTGTGTGTGTGTGTACGCGCGAAGTCAAGCACCCAACGCGTTTATCTGTGCGTATGCAAAAGTTTTCCAATTAAAAGTTTCGCTACGTCGCCAGCGATGACGTTCATCTGAGTTATCCTGATCCTGCCCCGCCATCCAGGACACTGTTGCATCAAATCAAAACACTATGGACAATTTTAACCCGTTTTCTGGCATTAATTATAAACTGAAACTTAAACTATTTTGGGTTTTAGATTCTGTATTAACTTTGTAGTTGGTTAAAAGCCTTTTTTTTAATATAACACCCAAAATTAAAAATTAAAATTATTGATACGCGCAATATAAGACGCCTCCTAACTCTACTGAAAATATCATGAATATCGGGTAACTCGAACAGAAGCTCTTTAAAAATCAATTTTCTATATATCAAAGGGAAAAGAAAACTTGCGACTTTTCTTATTTTCTTAAAGGGTGCTTGTTTGTATGTGTATGTTTATTATAATAGCTTATTGATTTAAATATGTTTTAAGCACATCAAATCAACAAAAAAAGCATAGGTTGTCGATTAGATCCTATAAATAACTCAGTATTGTAAAAGTGAGGTTATTAACTAAGAACTTAACATTCGAAAAAGTGGGATAATCTGAATATTTAAATCTTGAGTAGAATTTGAAATTGTTGAATCCACAAAGTGTAAAAAAACACATTGCAGCCAAATGCTCTCAACATTTTGTAATTTTTTCAAAAATTGAGTTTTGATGGAAATTTTTAATTCAACATATTGATTACAAAACAATTTAACTGTTTTAAAACCGAGATCATATTTCATCATACCAAAAGTTTTTACAAGTATTTGGAAAGCACCTTAAAATTGCACATAATCAGACCTGTTCTGAATTTCACCTTAAAATCAATTCCACAGAAATATGTAAGGCATGTTTCTGGGTACGTCTGTAAAAAAAATTAATATACAAGAAAGTCATGTTTTTAATTATATTCTGCTCTAGAAAGTATGCTACACGATATTCTGTGGATTTGATTCGGAATGGAATTCGGAACATGTCTTAATATTTAGAACAATATTCTGTGGAGACAGCTGTTAGCTTAACAGCTTTCGGCAATGTTAACATTTCTGGTATTTGATCTATATCAATGTAAGTATTTATAACAGAGTTAATTGAAATACTTTTCAAAATTGAGTCGATGCCCGAAAAAGTGTCCCAATTTCCCATAGTGCAGAGTAAGGGAGACAGACAAAGCGAGGGAGATGGGAGGTGCAGAAGGGTGGTCATAGCCAGTGCCGACAAGTAAGTGGCATAATGAACTATAAACTGTGTGGCGTGCCCAGATCATCAACGGGGCGTGGCAACATAAATAAATGCACCCCTTAATCTGCAAACGGCGTCCAAGGGATGCGAACACATGTCGGATTACAAGCGGATTTTCACAGATAGTATCTTAACTTATAGTGCGCTTTTAATTCTGCATCAGCTTTGTAACTGACAAATTGCTAAACGATCGCAAAACAAGCGCAAAAATAAAACATTCCACTTTCGATTTAATTTCACCGAAATATTTAAAGCATACTTTTGGGCGCGTCGAAAACTAAGGTTTTCAATTCAACACTAAATTAAATATAACACTTCGTTATAAACTAGAACTGAGAACTAACAGTAAATGTAAAAATTTTGTTTTAACGCTGATTGAATTCAAAAACTACACATTAAGGCCTGCTCCAAGTTCCACTTCGCATCAATTCCACATAATAGCGTGTAGCATACTTTTTGGAGCCCAATTTAATTAATAACCTTGCATTCTTGCATATTACTAACTTATTTTACAGAATTACCCAAAAGCACTCCTTACATATTTCTGTGGAATTGATTCGGAAGTGGAATTCAGAACAGGCCTGATTAGAAAATATTTATTTTGACACTGTATTAAAAAGTATGTTACATTGATTTGAAATGTTTCTTTCTTTATATTTTTTCTTTTTTTTATTGGTGAACATTGGAATATTATATTTAACAAATTTAGTTTAACTATCAATGTGGCAACTTAAGCTAGTTATATAGTTTTTTCATTGATTAACTTTTTGCCTTTTCGTTTTTCTTATATATAAATTAATGCAACTTAATCTAAAATGAAGTCTGAATGTTTCGAAGGGGGAACACAAAAGCAAGTCTGTAGTTTGTTTTGTGTTGATTTAATTATCATTATTTTTTAAGTAATTCAACTTAACCTAGCTCATGAGAAGCAGACTCAACCATCTGGCATCCCACACCTTCACTTCTTTGGAAAGTGCATCGAGGACATCGCTTATCCAACTCTTTAAATTGAGAAAGTTATCTTCAATCAATCTTAAACATCGCAAGGGTCAAATATGAGGTAACACTAAGGACCAGATGGTCTAAGTGAGGCCATCCGTGAGGGTCGTCTTAACCTAACCTAACTTAACCTAACCCAACTTAACCTAACCTAACTTAACCTTAACCTACACAAAAAGTTGACTAATTAATCGATAGTACTATCGTTAGTAGAGATGAGCCACTTTCGATTGTCAGCATCGATTGTTTAAGTGCACTTACCTTAGTTTTTTTATTTGTAATGCTTTCTGTTGTTTTATATATAATTTAAGAGCACTTAAAATGTTACCCACTATCAAAACTGTACTGTACTGCAGCACTAGTACAGGGTATTTTCTAGCCGCTTAGCTTGCTGGCACTTTTAGTTTTTGGCTGCTTAAATGTGCAAACAAAAACATGCAGACGCCAGGTTAACTCCATTTCCAGCTCCAGCTCCTGCTCCTGCTCCTGCTCCTGTCCCTGCTCCTGCTTCAACTCCAACGTCTGTCACTGCTTTTGACACTGGCTCTGACACTGCTTCTGCTTCTGGTTCTGACAGTGCTTTTACTTTGGCTGTTGCTGCTTTCTTGGCAAATGAGCCATGAAACCTGCACGCGTGACAAACAACATTGCAGGGGAGCGTCGAAAGGGGTTGGGGCTTGGAGCTTGGGGCTTGGGGCAAACAATTGGCATAATCGTTGCTTTGACAGCTTTGACAGATTGTTGTTTATTATGGCCATTGTTGTTATTGTCCTCTGACATTTGCCAGGTGAAAATAGAGCCACCTACGCTCGGCACTCCAGATTGTTTGGCACTGAACCCTGACGATGCCATTTGCCGCCTAAGACCGGCATTGTGATAAAAATAAGTATGAAATGGTATTGTCAGCACTCTTTTGTCATCAGGATTTTGAGTCATTCAGTCAGTCGAGCATTTCATCATTTTTCAAACCCCCCTCAGTCATACTTATTTCAAGCCCGTGCGTCAGTTGCAGTTGCATGGAGATGTCCACGTGCCGAGTTGCCAACTTATCAGCTTGCCAACTGACCGACCGACCAGCTTGCCACATCGCCCTCCCTCCTCCTCCTCCTCCTCCTCCTCCTCCGCTGGCAGTGACATCAGTCTGCAAATGAGTAACCACTGGACACAACTGGACACCACTGCAGCAGCATTAAGCCACTGCACCACCAAGGCGCCATGCGATCATTTATTTGCCTGTCATTTGCCAGATGCGTGCGTAAGAAATGTAAATTGTGAATTATGAATTGTGTATTGTGAACTCAGCAGGAGGTTGCACGCACCTACTCAAACCGCAGCAATCCTTCTTCACACTCAATTCCCCTTTATATGCACACCTAGTACAGCCATTGAGATCCAGACAGTCGGCCAAAGCCAATGATGCCAGCCCGAATTTGATACAAATTTCATAATTTGTTGAGTACTTTGAATATACAATATGGCTCGAACGTGTAAATTACTGTTCACACTATCTAAGGTTAATGATTCTCGTGCAACTGTCAAGTATTAAATGAGAATATTACTTTGCGTTTTAATTAGCGAATGTTTTTCTTATAGAAGATGGAGAGTTTTTTTATCGAATGTTTTTCTTATAGGGGATAGAGAGTTGCCTTTACAACACTGTAAGATTGCAAAGCACTGCCCGAGTGTATGAGGAACAATTTTACAACACTGGTCACAAATACCAGCTGGCTTCAAAATATTGCTCCACAATATGCGTTGGTGTGAAGAGGCTTTAAGAAATGTTGCAGTTGCATGCTAAAACGTAGTTTAAGCGACTAAGTATGCAAAACATTCAGCATTTCCAAACTTATGCCGCTCTATCGAATGCAAAGCTCCAAATAAATGCAGTTTTTACTTAGCTTGTGTAGCTAAGGACTTTAATAAATGACTTCTTTAAACCAGGAATCGCAAATAAAACTTATGAGTTTAAAAAAATCAAACCTGAAAAAAATACCTAGAAATTTGGGAAAATTTTTGAAATACGTTTTTTTCAATGTGGTATCCTGGAAACAGAATAAACGTTTACTTTCAATTTTTATTATTATACTATAAACGTTTCAGAATGTCGAACAAAGAAGAAGAGCAATATGGGTAATATTTTTTGTCACCAGAGGACATTTTGCAACTTTTTTCGTATGAAATGATATTCAAAAAGATTGTTGAAAAAAGCTGTTGAAACCATTTACCCGATTTTCCCATTCATATTTCATAGATAACCCTCTACTAGATAATAGTTAACCCTCTATTACATTAGTGTATATAATTTAGTATTCCAACAAAGTTACATTCTTTATTAAGAAAAACTCCTTCGGATCAACGCAATATAAAAAGAAAATTGCGCTGATCAGACCTCGGCTCAAAGCTTTTGGCAAAGCTTTTTCTCTTCAAAATTCTAAGCTGAGGATGAGCTTTAAGCTTCTCTTATGCTCTCTTTAGGATTACTCTCTTAGGGAGATTACAACAAATTGGGCGACATTGCATCAGCCGGAGTTTCTTGTGGGAAAGTTATCTGATGGAAACATCGAATAGGGCGAGATTTTTTGGGTTTGTTTTATGTCTAATCTAAATCCGGGAACAGATATGTTTATCTTAAGTGTGATTGCAGAGGGCTCGATATAAATGAATTATTTGATAATGATGTGAACAGGATCAATTCAAGAATTCCGGGATTGAAAAAGAAACGTACTTGAATCAAGATTTTTGGTGACAGTTTAAGTATTTTTAGGATCATTGCCATTATTGTCAATGATTCGAATCGGTTTAAGCCGAATCGGCTTGGTTTTTTCTCTCTGTGTATGTATCCTATGAAATAATTAATATAATTTGTGTGTGTTTCTATCAAATTTGGCACACCCTGCTTCTTGTGTGTACTTAGGCTTATCTTAGTGTTTTCTTCGAATAATGCACAATGTTCTAAAATGTTATATAATCTATAATTTCCAGCAAGCATATTATGAGCTTCTACGAATTGAAAATTGCAAATTAAATGAAATTGGGCTATAACATAATTCTGCTAATGTACTTAGGCAATAAGCGGATTAGAATCCATTCAAGTTCTCTACGAAATGCTTGAGATGTTAAGCCAACAGTGGTTCGGTCTTAGAAATTTGAAATTCTTGTAGCTTAAAAGATGAAAGTTGGTATTCATAATGACAATATGCTTCTATAGCGTATAATATATGCCATGAACCGAATCCAATCGTGTCTGAGAACAATTTGATATAACATTTGCATTGCGAGCAGGAGAACGAGGACGGCTATTAAAACTATAAATAACAGCACATTGTATGTAGTAATAGAAGTCATTTAGCTGCTTACGAGTGTATACACTCGTATATGCCCTAAATCAGAGCTATAACAACTTGGTTAAATTTGTGTAGCATAGCTTTGGGCGCAGCTGACAAAAAACGCATTAAGAGTGCTGCTAATTTCCATCTGTTGATGGGAAAAAGGAGGGGGAGTGGGTGTGGGTGTGGAAAAAGCATTTTCATTTGACCTGAAGCCAAAAAGGGATTGAAATTGGTATTGAGAGTGGATTTGGTATTGCAACTGAATGCGAAATGCGATGGGGCAATAATATTGAATGAGTAAAGTACTTGCTGTGTGTATATGTGTGTGTGTGTGTGTGTGTGTGTGTGTGTGTGTGTGGCCAAAGGATGGACAAACAGCCAGTCAGACAGACAGACAAACAAACTAATTTTCTATTGAATAACAAACAACAGACGCAAAACCAAAAGAGCATAAAGAAAACTGCGCATAAAAACTTATGGCACCAAAGGGAGAGGGCGAGGGCGAGGGCGAGGGCGAGGGCGAGGGCGAGGGCGAGGGCGAGGGCGAGGGCGAGGGCGAGGGCGAGAGGGTCTGAGCACAGTGGTCGCATAAAGTATACGCACGTTGTATGAACTATTTGTCTGTCTATCAGTCTGTCTGTCTGGACAGCAAAGCCAAATTGATAATAATATTAGTTGAAAGCAGCTCTCAGCTTCCGCATTCAGTTCCATTTTCAGTTGGCAGCAGTATCAGCATCAGCACTTGAGATTGTTGCCAATTTAATTGGATTTATTTGCTGTGTGGTCGCAATTTATGACAAGGCCAAGAAGTATCAGAAGCAGGCCAAAAAGACGAGCAACAACTGGCTGATAAGCTGATGCCAACCACTTTCACATCTTTCTTTTCCTTTTTTTCTGGCAAAGAGTGCGTAACTCAGAGTGGGCTTGGCCCATAAAGACTATCTTGGCAGTTTAAACCCAGATTTAGATGGACAATAGCTCGCAATATGGCAGAGCAACTGGAGTGCCACTTAAAGCTCTGATAAGTTGCAGATTTAGACGTTAAATGAAGGACTCTTCATCCATATATACAAATATTGCCATTGCTATATACAAAGCTTGTCTGTTCATTAAAACTACAAATTCTGGCTACAAAGCTGTTGACTGAAGTCCTTCCAGGTATGTAAATTACTAGTAAATCGAGTTTCCTCGTAAAGTCTTTTGAAGTCAACCCATAAAGCAGTAGACAAAGTGAATGGTTTCCCAGGCTATTGAGAGCCTTTTCTGAGAAAACACCTATCGCCTTTATGTACTGAGCAACAGGCCATTTAGCAGAAAATGTGTTTGAATTGAATTTCTGCTAGTACCCTGCCTCCTGCCTCCTGCCCCTGCCTCCTTCAGATGCACAACTGCAGCGGCAATCATCCTTTGAGCCACTCGACTCATGGCCTAAAGCCCCGCAATAACACTTGACTTCCATTTGTGCTAAAGTAAATAATTTCAATTGTAAACTGATTTAAAGAAGTATAATCATCGCAGCAGAATATATATACGATATAAGCATAATACATTAATAAATTCAAACTGAAGTATGTTAAACTAAACCTAAACTAAGCTATAAGTCCATAGATATGAGTTAACAATAAATATTATAAATAAAAGCACATTTAGAGGCTTCTGCGCTGAAGCAATTGTTAAATAAGTCGTATTATTATCACAATTGTTCCCATTTTCCAAGAATAACAATCAGACAATTTGGGACAGGTTTCAAAACTTAATATATAGAAATTGTTTTGAATATATGTTATTGATTTGTCTGGTTTAATATGGCATAAGGCCAATCCGCTGGAATTACCGATTTGAGGCATTTTTGGCGCTAAGAAATATCAAATTACATTCCGAAAAATAGGGACCCTAAAATGCAAAAAGTCGCCATGCAAAAGGCAAAGACAGCTGCCTTTTCTCTGAAAATAACTTTAAAATTTAAAAACTATTTTTATTAAAACACATATAAATTAGGGCCTTTATTATAGGGCGTATTTTTTGCATAATTTTATAGCATTTCTTTCTCTGACTGTATGTGCTAGCTCAAAGAAAACCTCAAGCTGAACTTGCAACATTTTTTTAAGGATATTTAATGTATAAATCAAATGAGAACAGTTTGAAATTTTGCTGTTCAATTCAGACAATATATTGATATTAATATTTGAAGTTGCATGGCATTTACAAAGCTAGGGCCCTCGGCTATCAGTCAATATACACAGAGAGAATTCTAGGCACAATTAGGCACAACTCATGAATTTTATGAATAGCAATCGAGCTTAAATTAATGAATTACAGAACTATGCCTTAGGGAAAATTCAGTCATTGCTTAGGTATGATTTATGCAATGAGTAAATCTACAATTTGTGATATCAATGCTCAATTTATGCTTTACTAATCACGAACTGTGCATTATCAATGTTCAATTGATGCCTTAAATGTCATAAAGTCCTTGGCTGATATCCAACTGTCAAAATTGAAACTCACAAATTGTGCTCAAGAAATGTTCTCTGTGTATATTCAAGTAAGAAAGGATGGACATTTTGGACAATTGTGGACTTGTTTAAACTGCAAACTTGTTTGATATTTGGTTGCAGCTTAATCTGTTGTACTATAAACGCGTCAATTGCTGCTTTTTGTTGCTGTTTGTAACTGCTCCACTTTCAACGTAGCTAGCCCAGCAACCCTAATTCATGGCCTATTTCTAGGCACTGGCTGCAGTGTCCGGTTGGTGGGCAATCAATTAAATGTGCGGCACGCAATTTCCTCAATGTTGACGCAGGAACCTTGCCGGCAGTGGCGCGGCAATGCGGCTGCCTCATTAGAACTGGAGCTTGGCCGTGTTTTCAGAGACATGGGCCCAACACGAAACGGCAACGTGACAAACTTTGCAAACCAATTACAACAGCAGCAGTGGCAACAGCAACAACAGCAACAGCAACAACATTTGAAACAAAAATCTTGAAGCAATTTGGAGGCAAGCGAGCCAACAATTTAATAAAAATTTAAGCAGCTTTTAAGCGGAATGCAGACTACGCTGCTGTCAACGGCGGGCTGTGGCAGGGTAGGTGACTGTAGGGGACTGCAGGGGACTGGAGGGTGTTCAGGGAGGCTGTCTACATAAATCTGCCATGAAATATCAACAGCAAAAACAACAACATCGAGGCAAGCAGGTAAATGCTGCAGCGATAAAATATGAACAAAAAAACGCGATAAAGTCATTCAAAGTGTTTTAAACATTACGTGTGGCAGAGAGGCGACAGGGGACAAAGGGGTGCAGTGGGGTAAGGGCTGGTTGGGTGCTGGTATAGCCAGGTAATGAGATGAGCCAGGTGAGTAACTAAAGACACTTGACGGGGTTCGCTGACTTTGCTGGCAAACAACATTTACCAAGTGTCTGTCTGTCTGTCTGTTAGCCAAAACATTTTGGGTCGCAGGAGGTTACAGCGGGGTGGGGGAGTGTCAGTTTACAAAGGCAGAGGAGCCGACAATTGAAACATTGAAACATATCCAATGCCATTTCCACAAGCTAATCAAATGCCCATCAATTCTCATATCTTCTGTCATATTTGCATAATGTTGGCCATTTTGGCCAACATTTTGACAAATGTTGTTAGCTCGCCAGTTGCAATCGAACATTACACGGATTTCAAATTAAATGCACTAATAAATGAACATACAACATTGAGTGCAGTTAAAATGGTAAAAGGAGTACTAAATGTATGTAACAGACAGAAGGAGACATCTCCAACCCTATAAAGTATATATATTCTTGATCAGTGTCAAAAGATATTTCGATTTGGCCATCTCCGGATGAACGCGTCGAGCTCAGCAACTATAAGAGCTAGAGACACCAAAGTTGGAATGTATATTCCCATATACCAGACGTATAAAGATATCTCCCCCCATTTCCTCGGAATTCGATCAAAACGTTTAACAGCCACACTTTTTAAGATATAGCCCTGAATATCGGCATGTATTATGCTCAAGTCACTCTTAATCTGCTGTCCAAATTTCAAGTCGATCGGATAACAAACACGTAAGTTATTCAACAAACAAGATTCAGTGCTGTGACGCGAGTGGTAAGAAGCAGCACAGCCGCCACTTAAAATGCCTCGCTTGCGCAGTCGTTTGTATGTGTGCGCCTTTGTGTGCGTGTATGTGTACGAAGATGCAATCGAAAACTTTTGACCTGGGATCGGGGAGTTTTGTAGTCGGGTATACTCGACTATAGCATTCTTACTTGTTTTAGATTAAGGAATTTACTTTTTTAGAGGCGAATTAGTCGCTGACAAAAAATATGTTCATTCGTTTTTTTTTTTTGTTTTTACAGATATAGCTATATAAGATTATAACTTCACAATACTATAATTTGTTCTATATAGTTTAATAAAAGTCGATTGACTATATATCATATAGCTGCCCTAGGAAGCATCGAGCGAATAAAGAGTTTGAGGTTTTGTATTTTAAACTGTGCTACCTTTGGGTATATAGTATATAGTATATAGTATACATATATGTATATATATTTTATATTCCGCATCTATATTTAACCCTCTCTCTCTGCCTCTCTCTTTCTCTCTCTGCTGTGGCAACAAATTGCCGCAATTCCGACAATTTAAATATTTAGCAAAGCGAGAGATGCAATTTGATAATCAGTGCTCATCTTATCAGGCGTAAAAATTAAATGACAGGTTCCTGACTGTGTTATACTCTACTTATAATAAAGTTATTTAAAGTATTTAATTTGATTACTCTAGCTTTTACAGTGTCCCACAGAATCTATATATAAAACTCTTTTACCTGACTGACTGATAAGCTAGAAGCTAGTTAGATGCCTGGAATTTCCGCAGTACCTTCTTACTATACCGTCAATCGGAACTGTTGAAAAAATTGCTTAAATATATATCCAGAAGTATAAAGAAATTATATGAAAATCAGCGCCAGCTGCTGCATAACAACGTGAAAGTGCAAAAGAGATCAAAGTCTCTCTCTTAAATCGCTCTCTCGGCTTTAAAACTTATAAGTGCGACTGAAATCGCCATATTGCTTATGTCTCTCAGCTGTATGCTTTGCTATCGATCTTCGCTTGATGGCGCGCTGCTGCTGCTAAAGATCGATTATCGATTAATGTGGTGGTCGGTCGATATTTGTTAGTACCAACATGTGGCAACATTGCCGCCAATTTCGCGACTTTTGAATTTCTGCTGACTTTGTATGTATGCAAACAGAATGCGATAAATGTGGAATCGCGCTATGTTTGAAAAATGAAAGTAATTGTTTTTAAAATGTTCAAAAATTTATTAAGCATGTGACTCAACTCAACATTTGACTCAAATTGAACATTATGCATCTGAATATGACCTTTTACCAGCTAGTATATTATATGCGGACAGTCAGAGAGACAGAGCTACACAAACCCAGCATACTCTGTGTGGCTCCTTTGGGTAAACAGAGTATCAGGTTGACTATCACAGCAGCCGACGCCGCCGATCTTATCGTGTATCTCCAGTCAACAAAAACTTCACGTCCGTCAACCGTTTTTTATGTAGAGTGTATTGTTTTTGTGTGTTTTTTGGGGTAATGGGGGCTGATAAGGTCGCCAAGCGCCATCGCCTCATTGTGACACACGAGACATCAGCAGAGGGGAGACGGGAGTGTGTGTGGGTACGGAGACATCAGTCAAAGCATTTCAGCTTTTAGCTGGCTGATGTGGCGTATACTTAATGTGGGGCCAAAATGCATTTGCCTTCTACACATGCCTGCACCTGCTGATGAGCCCGTCCTTGTCCTGTCCCTCCGCCTGCCTGTTGGCTTGTCAGAGTGTCAAATCTAAGTGCAGCTCAAATTCCATATGGCATATGTTATATGCCATTATGCCATTATGCGCTGTGACGCCTGCTGTCAAAGGTTTTCACTTGGGAGACAGCGGCACCCATCAGAATCCATTTGCCTGCCCTTCATGCCATATCCATATACTACATATCTATATCCATTTCCATATCTATATACCTATATCTATATCTATATCCATTTCCAATGGCAATAGTATTACACAAATAATAAATGCAATAAATCACACAGACATACACTCACACTTAGTTACACTTAAAAGCATTAGAGCTTGCTCGCTTTCAGTTTATTCCTATGCTAATTGAAAGCAATGCGTGCCCGTGTCCGTGTCCGTGTTCGGCTTTTCATTTACTCTTAAATGCACTTAAAACGGCAAATGGCTAAATAAAAAGCCATAGAAATAACATTTGTTAATGCTCGTCGTTAACCACAACAACAACAGGAACAACAGGACCAACAGGACCAACAACAACATCAATTGATAACTCAACTCGACACACGCTAAAAACCCATCCACAAATTGTTAAAGCAATTCACTAAAAACTTGACACGAAATAAAAATATAACAAGAACTCTGCTGCACTTGTGTCAAGCGAGGCAAAATGAACAAAAATCAAGACTGAATTACAACTTTGCCACCCCGAAGCTGTATACCCTTTCAGCAATGCTTTTCATACAAATACCCTGTTTTCAAGCCATTGTTCCTATGGCAACTGTATGATATAGTCAGCTTGCTTGAAGCGGCTTGTTAGAGGTCAAATCATGATCAAAAAGACATTCTCCATGAAAATCTATTCAATTTTGACAAAGTTACAATAGTTTGAAATATAGGAAACTCGCTTATTATGGATTACAAATATTTCAAAAGTCAACATTCCTTGCAGTTTTGGCATGAATTTTGACCAAAGAGATATTACCTCAGTTAAAGATTTGAAATAGAACTTTATATAGTAATTTTGGTGTCTATTAGAAGTGAAATTTGAAGGTTTCATTTAATTCTAAAAAATTATTTCATTTAAAAAACAAGTTTTTTGAAAATGCTTAAGGGAAAAGAAGAAACCCTTGTCATTTTTCGAAAAAATTCAAGGTTTTTTTTTGGAATACAAATAAATTATTTTGTATGGGAAAAAATATGTTATAGTCCGGTCCGGCCACACGTCGAGTATACCCGATCAGGTCAAAGTTCACATGTGTTTCGTGCACTGACACATACACACACATCCGCATCAGCCAGTTCTGCGGCAGTGCAAGCAAGCAGACTAGATTGACTCAACTTGATGCTCATCAAGAACACATATACTTTATAGGGTCGGAAATCAGCTCCTTCTCCATGTTACATGCAGTTTGCACAGTTTTATTACCGCCTAACCCAATTTTTGGGTACACGGAGTAAAAACCATCAACAAATGTGAAAGAAGCGCATAAAAAGAAATAAATGCATTACATGTGAAAAATCAAAAATGAAAGGCAACCTAAAATGCTTGCAATATGCGAAGCAGACCAACTAAAGTGCTCTTGAAATGACTGTGCGACTCAAAGATACCCTCTACCAAGTTATTATGAGCTGGTTTTGTTCTAGATCTAGTTTAGAAAGTTTCAAAAGTTCCATAGTCCGATCATAAGCCTGTAGATGTCAATAAGTTATCCTATTTCGATATTATACTATCGATAAGTATAGAAACTATCGAATGGCGTAGCTATCGCTTCTCTATAGGAATTTTTATCCCCATTTCTGTCATTAATTAAAACCTAGAGATAAACACAATATTTAAGGGTCTAGTTTCTTGCCTTACGGTTGAATTTATGTTAGAATCTTGTTTAAAAAATGGGCGTGGCACCGAAAAACGGGTACAGTCTCCAATCTGCATACAGAATTTCCTAGCTGCAACTCTCGGAGCTGCACTCTCGAAGTGCAGGGTATTCAAATGCAGCAGTAATTCTTTCGTGTGAGATAGAGTGAAAAAAAGAACTAGACCGACTGTGCGCGTGTGTGTGTGTGTGTGTGTGTGTGTGCTTGTGTGTGTAATCTTTTGCCGTCTCCACATGGCGCTTGCCAGCGGGGCTTAGCGCGAGTCCAGTGGAGCGTAAATGGCGGAAGTACGCTTGACGTGAGCGGAAATGCTGTTACCTGCTCATGGTCTATGTGCCCCTTCGTGTGGCATTTAATCCTCAACCACCCCCACCACACCCCGCTGCCACCACTTTTCGCCGAACTCATTAGCAGCTATGCAATTCGATATTTTGCGTAGCATACTTTTTAGCGCAGCCACAAGGCTTGCCAGAGTTGCAATATCTTAATCTTAAATGCATCTCGCTGAGTAGTGATAAAACGCACTTAGTGCCTCAAATTTCAGAGTCTTTTGATGCATTTTAAAGGAGCTTATAATTGACGAGCTCAGTTGATTTCAATGCTGCTCGGATTACACAAATCTATGTAAGAGATCAAGTAATTTAACAGCTGCGCGAGTCTTGTGCTTTTAATTAAAATTGCAAATAAACATAATCTGAAAATGTTACTTATTACACTGTAGTTTGCCAGTTGTATCTACAAAATGTACTGCTGTATTTAAATCTAGAATAGAAAGGACTTTACTGCATATAGCGACTGCCTTTAGTTTGAGTAGTCTTTTGAGTAGTTTATATACATGTATTCTCAGCAAAAATGCGCTCTTGAGATACAAATTGTATATAGTATTAAATTCAGACTAATTAAATTCAATCAAAATAAATTTACAACTATTAAATAAAAATGAATTTACTTAATATTTTGTAAACTAAAAATAAAACTGAAAATTTGCGTTACTTGGTTTATGAGTAGACTGTGAAACTGTTTTCTGTGTTTGTTTCTTCATTTGAATATTGCTGTCATATTACTTGAACTGAAAGGAAACATTTCAGAGCTCTAGCTAAACTTACCCAATCTTTCTCCAATGTACCTAATATTTTGACACTTTAGTTCGATCGCCATCAAAGTTTTAAAACAAAGTTCAACTTTTTCTGTCCGAGATTTCTTGTTTGTGGAAAAAATGATTTATTTTCGAAATAGTTCCAAAGCAACAAAAAACCAACACAATCTAGTTTTATAAAAGCATAAACTTAAAATGTCAAATGCATCTCGAAAGTAAACCAAGCAGGAAAGGACATTCCACATAATATATGGGGAAAGTTTTGATAAAGTAATATATAATATATAGATAGAAATGGAGTGGAGTTGGAAATCTAGAAAGAGAAGGAAACATTTATATATATATATATATTTTTGGCATGAACTTCTATCGAAAAATTTACTACAACACAATAAATTTTCAATTACTAATTTTAATGTTTGCAATTGAAATATTTAAAACTTTGCAACATTTTATATATTTTTTAAAATATTTTTTTTTTGTTTTTGTGTTTGAATGTGTGTAATGGGGGAGTAAGGTTAATAATCCTAACAAAAAATCGAAAATACTTTTTTTTTTTTTGCAGAAATTAATAACATTTCAATGCCAGATCCAACTAGAGGATAAACTAATGACTCAGAAGACAATGTTTTATGAAATGGATATATAAGAAAAGCATTAACAATGCATTTGAGAAGTTCACAAAGAAAAACCAAAGGCAAGGTAATACAAAATATTATATATACATATATATATTGTAGTTGTATACAAATGAATTCAATTTAAATAAGGAATTGAGCTACAATTAAATAGGTATTTTGGCATGTGGGAGTTACACTTAGAGCATTAAGTTGATCCAATCTAGATACAGATACTTATATTATAAATCCACACAGCAATCGTAAATTAACGTTTGGCACTTAAGCCCAACCGTATATTAGCGAACATAATACTACTCGTAAATAGGATATCTATGGCTCCTTTAGTTGCTGAGATCGCCGTTTGTTAAGATTTAGTTTGCCAGCAATTTAATGTCTTTTGACTGTCATTGTCCTGGCATTGGCATGGCATTGTCCTGGCATTGTCTTTAGGTCTATGGCAATGCTCTCGCTCCGCACACACACATACAAACACACACACACAACCAGATCCTTTGTCGGTAGCTGTATGCTCATTATCCTTGGCACTGTGCAGCAATGCTTTAAAATTGATTTTCCGCTTTATTTTCTTTGGCTTATTATACTTACACTCATGTATAAGTATTTATATATATATAAATATATTTATATATATATACATATACATATGTAAGTATGTTTGTACATATGCATGTCCTGGCTGTGTCTGTGTCTGTGTATTTGTTTGATTGTTTGCCTGTGTGCGTTATAATTTTTCAGCTTTCTGTGTCAACGTCTGTGCCATGCATTGTTTTGTTTGTATTTGTGCCTCGCTGGCTGTTTATTGACTTGACTGTGGCCTATGGAAGTACCTGCTGGCGGGGTTATGGTGGATAGGGGTGGCGGGAAGGGCGGTCTAACGAAATGGGCAAACTGTTGGTAGGAGATGTCCTTCCGTTTGGCATGCAAGCAGTGGCAAAACGGCAACGTCCTCGACAGTGTTGCCGTGCGACAACCGACGGATTTCTCTAAGTGTATGTATGTATGTGTGTTGTTGTGTATGTGTGTGTGTGTGTGTGTGTGTGTGTGTGTGTGTGTGTGTGTGTGTGTGTGTGTGTGTGTGTGTGTGTCGTCTGTGCGGGCCGCTTGTCTTTTGACTTGATTACATTTCATTATACTCTGTTTCCCAAGCAAAAAGAGCCTATGCGTTTGCTGCAATGTCGTTATGAACTCAACTTCTTTCGACTCCTTTAAAGTTGAAGCAACCAAATTTGATATGGCTAGAAAATTGGAAAAGGAAACTTTTTCGGTTCATTTGTAAGTTTTTTAGTTTTCATAATCTTCTCTATCGAATTTGGTATTTTGACTTAATGATAATTCCCTGGAAACCTAAATCCTCTTTTAATACTTTGTTGCGTATAGAGAATAGACCTTATATCAACAAAAATTTTATATGGCCCGCTTGCTTTCCTCTAAATTTGGCCCAATTTTAAAGCTAGAGTTATGAAATTTAGTATGGGAACAGCTAATGATCCTTTTCAGAGATGAAGCCCAACACTGCTTTGCTATTTTCTCGCACGCCCCCGAAAATGCTGTTCAGCGAGAACAGAGTATGCAACAGTCAGGTGCTGTGGTGTGCAATGCTTCTTACTTATTTTATAATAAATTTTTGCTCCTTTGGTGTCTCCTAAACCCCTGCCATCATCAACATCAACATCATCATACAGTTCTCGATGCTCTCGCTGCCTTTCTGCTGTTCAGCTTGATTGTTGTTGCTCTTATTAATATTGCTTTTATTGTAGTTGTTGTTGTTGTCGTTGTTGTTGTACATTTCGCCATGCCAACTGGCGGCATTTTCAGTATTTCTTTTAGGCGCAGCCATCTTTGTGCATTTTCAATGCGCCCGCGACATTCACGCCCCCAAATCTCTTCAGCTCTTCAGCTCTCCATAGCGCCCACATTCCCACATTCCGCCCCGCACCACTTAACCACCAATTTGGCTAGCTCAGTGGGTCATTGGATTGCCTCAATTTATGGCCTTAAAGCAGTGCCGGCTCTGCCATCTCTGTGTTAACTGGGCTTTCTCTGAGAAATTGTTGGCATTTAAATGCATTTCATTTTGATTGTTTTTAACACGTTCTCAATTTGTCAATTGTTGGCGAGTGTGCGTGCGTGAGTGTGTGAGTGTGTGTGTGTGTGTGCGTGTGTGTGTGTGTATGCATTGTATGGAATTTGGTTGCATGCTTGTTAAAAAGTTTACCGCCGTTTGTCCACTCAGAGGCACTTGAGGCCTCGTTTGCCGGCAGCCGCATTTAAATCTCCGAGTGTGTGTGTGCCTGTGTGTGTGTGTGTGTGTGTGTGTGGAGTGTGTGGGCTGTGTGTGTTAGCCAACAAGTGCATATATTCATTAAAAATGTAAGTGCTTATTTACACTTTGGCGCCATTGTGACGCACTCGGACAAAAGCTACGTTGCCGGGCAGCAGCTGCCACGGCCTCTGTTGCCCCTGCCCCTGCCCCTGCCTCACATCCCTAGCCCAGCTTAGACTGAGTGTGTGCCCCAGCAGAGGACACAAGCAACAGCAGCAGCAGTGGCAGCAGCAAGCATTTTATTGTCCTGTTTGGGTGTCCTTACATGTCTGGCCACAAGGCAACCGCACTGACCACCACAAGGCAGCTCCTGCTCCTGCTTCTGCTCCTGCTCCTGTTCCTCCTACTGGTCTTACTGGACTGTGTCAGGATGACTCTTGACTTTGATTTTGGAAATTGCATTTCCGGTCGCTTTGTGCTTGTCAATCAGTCAATCAGATTGATGGGCGGCGCCTGGGAGTTTAGCTCCAACTACTCGTTACATTTATTTTCGCCCGAAGCTTTGTTATTCGGAGTCGGAGAAGAGTCGCTGGCACTTTGTTTCAATCAGGACAATTTCCAATTTCCGAATGCAATTGTAAAATCTATAAATATTTGAATAACTGCGTAGTGCGCTTTGCCGCCAGCTAATGATATCTGTCTGCGAAATTAATTTCAAACTTATAAATATTTGATATAGTCTTTACTACGCTAATGTATTTTCATTTTCAATTATTGTTGTCTGCTAAAAGCCTCTTTGCTATAAAACTTTTCCTCAAACTACTCGTTACTTTGCCTTCAGTTCGTCTACTCGCCTTAACATTTGGTCAACCAGAGTTAGAAGAAATACGTGATCTCATCTAGGAAACTCAGCCTTGACAGTTTCAGGAAGTTCTATATGGAGTACATGACCGAGAAATGGGAAAGCATATCGCTCTGGAGTCCCCTGTATAATTATAATTGAAACCAGAGCAACTTTTTGCCTTTTCCCTATCCAAAAACATTTGACTCACAGTCCGAAATCTTAAGAAAATTCAATTGTGTTAAACCTCATTTCATCCTAAGGATAAAACTTGACTAGATATTAAGATATTATCTGTTTCACTCGCTGCCTCTCACTCGTTACATTTGACTCGTTACTCGTTTGTTATTCATTCACACTCATCGATATATATATATTTCATCCTTGGAGAGGGATTTTTAATTTTGAAAGGAATGTGACAGTAGTCAAATACTATATACTATGTATATACGTTTCCGGCCCTACAAATACTATATATATACGAACCACTGTAACATAAAGCTGCTATAGGATAGATCGGTCGACAATTATGTTGTTTGCATGAGAACTCTCATGTTTTTGAACATATGCTAACCAAACTCAACA
The DNA here is from genome assembly GCA_037075165.1 of Hirtodrosophila histrioides. Classification (NCBI taxonomy): domain Eukaryota; kingdom Metazoa; phylum Arthropoda; class Insecta; order Diptera; family Drosophilidae; genus Hirtodrosophila; species Hirtodrosophila histrioides. The sequence goes on from JBAMCL010000444.1 coordinate 4,796,018, forward strand.
TATTTGATCAAAATTGGAAGACTATATCTTCAGTCATGAGTGAACAATCTCTTTGTATGAAAAATCTCTCAGTTTATGAAGATATTGTAACCAAACTCACCAAATCAAAGTTTTATGACGTTTTAAACAGGCTGACCAAATTAAGTACAAATCTAACTACTATATCTTATAGCTGCCATAGGAAAGATCGGATGAAAAAAGAGATTTTGTATGGAAACTTTTTTCTTTTACAAATATTTTGACAAAACTTACCAAATCGAAGTTTTATGACGTTTTGAACAGGCTGACCAAATTTAGTACAAATCGAACTACTATATCTTATAGCTGCCATAGGAAAGATCGGATGAAAAAACAGTTTTTGTATGGAAATTTTTTTCTTTTACAGATATTTTGACAAAACTTACCAAATCGAAGTTTTATGACGTTTTGAACAGGCTGACCAAATTTAGTACAAATCGAACTACTATATCTTATAGCTGCCATAGGAAAGATCGGATGAAAAAAGAGATTTTGTATGGAAACTTTTTTTTTCTTTACAGATATTTTATATAAATACGGCTATTGAGAGTTTTAATATAATTTATATAGTTTGCTTTAATCTTATCAAAATTGGAGCACATTATTATATAGCACTCATAGGAACAATCGGTCGAAAACAGAGTTCTTGTATGAAAAATATTGCTGGAAGGGTTTACAGTTCAAGAATGCTCTCTTACTTCAATAGATTCTATCTCTGTTCTCTGTCTTTTAACATCTTGTTGCTTGCTTTTGCTCTTGCTGCTCTTCTTCTGCCTCGATATCCGACTTTCTCTTTATCTCTGCTCTTAATTTGAAGTCTAATTCTATTTTGGTTGCGGCATTATATGCTCAGATAAGTGAATACGCTCAATTGTTGTTGTTGTTGTTGTTGTTGTGATTGTTAATTAATACTTATAAATATAAAACTTCTTAACGCTTTGCCGACTTGAAGGCGACTGCCTGTCTGGGCTGTAACCTTCCCGATTTCCCTTCCGAGCCAATTTGGGCCCGGCCACTTTAATTAAATGAATGAATTTTTGAGAAAAAAGTTGTTATTTAAAATTGGATTTCCAATTTCCTGCCCACATTCCACACGACAACTGCAACCCGGCGATTTGTTTAGTTACCATAAATATGCCAAAAAAAAAGTTTCGATAGTGATAGCCTCGATAGTATCGATAAAACTCTATTCATTTGTTTATTTGTCGAAACAAATCAACATATCAATTGATTTAGATTAATATATTGATATATACTCGAATTTATGTAAATATTGATATATATTCGGTAGTATATATGCCAAATGAGGTGTCGATAGTGATAGCCTCGATAGTATCGATAAAACTCTATTCATTTGTTTATTTGTAGAAACAAATCAACATATCAATTGATTTAGAATAATGATATATACTCGAATTTATATAAATATTGATATTTGATAGTATATATGCCAAGTAAAGTTTTGATAGTGATAGCCTAGATACTATCGATAGTATCGATAATGCCATTTTTATTACACAAATCATCACATCAATTGATATATATCAATATATTGATATATATTCGATAGTATCGATACCAAAAGGAACCATCGATATAATCGATTCTGGCATTCACATAGTTTCCACCTTGAAATTGGACTTTGAAACCATCAATGGCCAGGGAAGCAAGGTTAAATGCGTTTTTGGGCCGGTTAAGATTTAAAGGTACCCAATAATAACATTAATAACATTCACTTTGTTGTTATATTGTTGTTGCTTCCGTTGTTTTAATTAGCAACAAGAGACGACAAATGGATCGAGTTCAGGCACACAAAAGTCGTCGCATTCAGTGCAATTAAATGCACTATGAAATTTCCATACAATATCATCATTAACAACAATCATTAACAACTGCGCCAGCAAATCAATTAGACGGCGGCAGCGACAACACCAAGAACAACAATGCGAGCACAAAAAAACATGTATAAAATCAAGTAAGCACGCTGCAGTCGAAAGTCCACGACTGCAGCATACTCTGTTCGTCAAATTTGATGAATCTACCTATGCAAATGTGGGATACATAGATTATGTTCATTTTCAAGGCCGAGGCAGGAAGTGGTAAACATATTTGTTGCCTAATCTGTCAAGGAGGTCAACTTTAGTATGTATATCAAATTTGCTGACTATAGCTATATAGCTTTGGCAGATATAGATTTTGCTGAGTTGGATGAAAGATTGAGGTTGGTGAAGCGGGTAAACATTTAAGGGGGCGAGGTGAGTTAATACAAACCAACTATACTCTTCTTCCAAAACTTTTTGTTGTAAACAGAGTAGAATATAAATAAAAATTACACGTTTATGTAATAATACGGAATTGCTGATCCGGGGTCAGCTGCTCGACTGGAACTGATTGACTTGGCACTGCCTGTAACTGAGAATTGTAAACTGAGAAATGAGCACGAAATATTACAGAACTCGTTGTTCACTATTTTTAGAGATGCTTGCAATGACTGATCTGAAATATGAGAGCTTCAATTTTTTAAAATAAAATAACATACTCACACTTATAAAAACAAACTTTGAAACAGATCCCAAACTTAAGTTTACTTCATTAAAAAAACAAAACTTTAAAAACTAAAAATAGAATAGTTCTCTTTGGAGTGCCGCAGATACTATATGCCCTTGAAGCTAGTTTCTTCATACATCAATTTACAGATTGTTCAAATGATCCGATCTAACTTGAATTTTGTCAAGTTCTATCAAGTATAACAAAAGTCGCAATTGAATTATAATAGGTTGACATATCTGTAAAAACAAGAAAGATTTTCATTCAACTCAACTTTGAACCGTTTGTCCCTTCAGCAACTATAAGATACTTCTGAATGAATCTTCGTGTTTAAAACATAACAAAGTATTTTATACAAAAACTTAATTTTAGACTGATTAATCCTTTGGCAACCCTATATGATATAGTTATTCAAATCTGGCTAATTCCTGACTTATTTACTGCGTGCAAGAAAAGGTTGATTCTGTGCCAACATTTATTAAGATACCTTTTAAACTGAGGATCTTCAGGACTGTCCCTCAACTGTCCCTCAACCCTCACATTATACGAGACGCTATTTTTAATAAATACTGGCAATTTCTTGACTTTTTTTAAGTCAAACAATCAGGATTTATTATAAATTATTGGCAAACAATATAAACAAATTGTTTTTTCATTCACTTTACCCTTTAAATTTGTTATAGGGGTATTACCATACTATAAACTTGTACTAATAAGGTATTATAATTAAATGTATTGAGTTCTTTGAGTGAGTTTGTTCAGAGCGGACGTGCTGCTGTGTAGCTCCGTAAGGTTGTGAAGATCCGAAGGATTTCTACAGGCAATAAGAAATAAAAGTAAGCCAGAACAAAACTTTAAGCTAGACACTTAAGTCTGTAACTGCTGTAAGTCAAGACATATTGTTGAGAGTAATTACTAGAGCCGACTGGAAGATGGAGCGGTATATAATGTCTAGTTGCATTGTTGCCTGCTTTCGATTCCCAGCTCTGTAACAATCAAATCAGATCTATATGTTTATATACTTGCGCTATTCCAAATCTCTGATAACAACAATCTTTACAACGGACTCAATTTACAGTTATCAAATCAGTCGAGTCAACCGAGTCACTCGAGTCACTCGAATCACTCGAATCACTCGAAACATTCGAATCAGTTGAGTGCACTCATTAGCATTCCAGGTCATGCCAGCTGGGCCAAGTTCAAGGCATTTCGAGTGCGCCAGCCAATGTCAGAAAGAAATGAAAACTTGTGGCGTCTAAGAAGCCAGCGCCGGGCCGCATCTTATCTTATCAATATCAGTTGAAATATGACCAAGCAACAAATTCTATTTATACTACACTTTTTTAGCTGATAGGCGCCAAAGACGCCAAGAGAGAGCGCCAAGAAGAAGGGTAGAGAGGAATGTTGCGAAAGTTGTTGTTGTTAAAGGAAGTTGCATCCTATTGCAGTGCAGTTTGCAAAGAGATTGCTCTCCTGCTCAAACTGTCTCTGTTTCGCTCGCTCTCTCTCTCTCTCTCTACCTCTCTCTCTCTTTCTCACTCATTTGCTTTGCGTATCTATGCCATCTATCTGTCTGTCTCACCTGGCTGGCCTTATCGGAGCAGCCGATAAGCTGGCTAGTTTCGGCTTTGTTGTTGTTGTTGCTGTTGCTGTCAGCTGTTTTATGCAGGCAACAACAACAGCGGCGCTGTCGTTGTTGTTGTCGTTGTTGGCGTTGTTGTAGTTGTCGTCAGTCCCGCACAAAAAATTCAAATCAGTTCGCTTCGCGTCAACGACAACGTCGAGAGTTTAAAACTTCGAGCGCCCGTTGAACCGATTTTTATTATTTATTATTATTGTTGTTGCTGCTGTTCTTGCTATAGTTGTTGTGTCTCTGTGTGTGTGCGTGTGTGTGTGTGTATTGGTGTTGTTGGCGCTGCTTTAAATTACAATAAATCACATCAAATCCAACTCAAATAGCTATAAAAGCAACAACAATTTGTTTCGTAGTGTTTTCTTTGCCAACAATTTCTTTTATTTATTTAGTTTTTTTCTTTTTCAAAATTTACAATTCTAAGTTTTAAATTATTTGCGTTTGTTTGTCGCGATTGGTGAATTTTTTTTTTATTTTTGAAATGCATTGAATCAAAAATGCTTGCCGCAGATTTATGGCGTCTTCTCGGTATGTACAAACATTAAAATTGCAGGTTTTTTTATGAAAATATATTGCACCACCGCGCACCCCCGTTGCCCGCATTTTGCCATTCGTCACTGCTGTGAAAAAAAAAAAACTAAAATCATGAAATTATGCGATTTTATTTGTGTATTTTTACTTGCAATTAACAACAAAGAACCAGAGAAGCAGCAGAAATTTAGTAAAGAAAAAAAATATAAGCTGAAAATTTGGGGAAAAAACTGTAGTCGTGCATACCCGATTGACTTGAAATTTGAGAATTAGTTTGAAGGCGTCTCAAGAGTCATGCAACCCAAAATTCAAAGCCATAAGCCCAAAATTGTGCAAATTAATCGTTTTTAACAATTTCCAGGGGAAGTATCTACATATACATATATAAAAACAAACAACACTGTGGTCGTGTATACCCGATTGACTTGAAATTTGAGAATTAGTTTGAAGGCGTCTCAAGAATCATGCAACCCAAAATTCAAAGCCTTAAGCCCAAAATTGTGCCAATAAATCGTTTTTAATGCTTTCCAGGGGAAGTGTCTATATATGAAAACAAACTTGAAGTGAAAATCGACTCAGCAAGTGGTACCCATCAAGACTATAACATATACTGTAAACATAAATATATAGTGATCAACTTATCTGTGTTGTCTGTATTCAGATATTCAGAAACACTTTTGATAACTTCGTTTTGATTAGTTCACTCTATCGAGCGTGCACTGTATAAGCCAAAAAAATTCAAAGACAAGCAAGCGAAATTGAGTTAGGTCTTCAGCAGTAGTAAAAGATAGAAAACAAGAATTTTAACAGTAGCTTTACCCTGTATTCAATTATAAAACAGGGTAAATTTACCTAAAGTTGACACTATTTATCTTCATATTAATAACTCTATAACTTCTTATTGGTAACCCAAAATCCTTTGTAAATAGCTGTTTATAATATTTTAGTTCATCTATGCATAGTTTCATCCTTTTTATTTCACACTAGCTTAAGTTGCCATAATAGGTAATAGTATTCTACTCAAACTTATATATCAATTACTAAAAATAAAAAAAATAAATAGAAAGTTGACAGAAGTAAACAACGACGAGCCTATAAAGTATATCTAGCCATATATGATAAGTTCGTCTGTCCGTCAAGCAGCTGGACAGCGTTTGAAACTATCGAAATTATGGAAAAAATAAAGAAAAAGATCCGGAAGGAAGTTTCTGGAGAAGAAACCTTTTAAAATGATAAATTTGCTCGTGCTCCGAAAAGTATGCTACACTCTTTTCTGTGGAATTGTTTCACGCGTGAAACTCAGAAAAGGCTTGATAAGAATTGATAGTTGAACGTACTATTCCAGATACTAGTTGGATTTCCAAGGGAAATACACAGATCAAGTTTAATTTAAATTTGTCAAGGCTATTAACTGCCACACTTTGGAGTATATGGCAGACTTTTCCTACAGGGTAACACGCAGTCGAGCACTCCTCTTTGTGATTTGCAGCTTTAGTGTGAGTGTGTGTTATATTTCGCGATCAAATTTTTAATGCAAATATTATTATTATGTGCTACATTTGCTATTTTTAGCCCAGCTTATTAACAGCCTCCAATAAAGCGCAATTTGGAAACTTGAATACTGATTTTTGTTTTTTATGATTCAGTTAGCAAGTTTGAGACGAATTTTTTATACAAATACGCCCGCATGTGTGTGTGTGTGTGTGTGTGTGTGTGGCTCTGTGTGCTGTGCCGGCTACTTGAACGGGTCGTATACTTAATTTAATTAAGTTGCATTTGCTTTGTCTTGTTGCTGCTGCTAAGCGATAAGATTAGCCGAATGAAGGCATCAAAATCACAATTAAAATCCAGCTGATCGCGTGACTCGCGAAACCACAGCAACCCATGTGGTATGTCTTCTTATATCTTTCGCACGCTGCGCTCACGCGGCGTATGCGCAATGTCGCTTCACTTGTTGCTCTGCCGGTGCCTTTGGGCGTAGAACTTACTGACAGCTAACAGATAGATAGACAACCAACAGACAGGCAGACAGACAGACAGACAGTTAGACAGTTGGACAAATGGACTAAACAATGACCCAGTTAACAAATGGCAAATGTCGAACGGCACGTCCTCGTCCTCGACCGCGTCCTTGTTCATTCAGCGCTCGCTTTGCATCCTCGCACAATGCTGCATACTTTGCGGCGCCATTCGCCATACACACAGCTTACACCAATACATATACTCAACTTTATACAGTGGCGCACGCTCGCATTTCTTATAGGGGGTTTCTATTTTCAAGAGCATACTGAGACAGACTCGCAACTGAGCTGAGTTCGTTGAAATATCTGTTTAAGATTTATTATAATAACTCATTTCTCATCTGATTGATCCTTTTAGATATAGCTCTACGACTCGTACCTAATTTGGTCAGTCTGTCCAGACCATCATCAAAATAAGGATTTCGTGAGCTTGGTCTTCTTCTTATTCTTCATTTTTAATAAAAAAAAAGTATTTCAACTCAATTTTCGACCGATTGTCTCTATGTCGGCTATATGATACTATATGATACTGTTCCGATTTTTATCAAATCCAGAGCATAGCTGGAAGATACACGGAGAGATTAGCATCCCATCCAAACCGTCTTGCTAGACGACTGCGCAACTTTGGGCTGAGAGCCAAGAGAAGACTTAAACGTCATCACGCTCAAGACCTTCCACACCGGCTCTGACCTAACCTTTATATCTTTCTATCTTATACTATTTTTCTTTATATTAATAACTTTTAGTTCCTAATTATTACCCCAAAGTCCTTTGCATAATGTAAATAATAATGTAAATAACTGTATATAATATTTTAGATCTTCTAGACATAGTTTCATTCCTTTAATTTCACACTAGCTTAAGTTGCCTTAATAGGTAATAGTATTCTAATCAAACTGATATTTCAATTACAAAAAATATAAAAAAAAAAAAAGATTTTTATCAAATTTGATTAATTTGTTTAGCCAACACTCCAATTCGGTGACTTTGGTTAGAATATCTTGAAAAACATGAGAGTTATTATACAAATACAAAAATGTTGCCCGATCATTCCTATGACAGCTATATGTTATAGTAGTCTGATCCGGCCAATTGAGCCAAAACATCTATTTCATCACTTTAGCTCTAAACTGAGAGACTTGTTTGCATAGAAACAGACGGACATTCCTAAAACGGAACGGATATTGATTCTGCTCATGAATATCACGATATATGTATATATATATACTTAGTATATACTCTGTGGGGTCGGAAACGCCCTCTGCAAAAGGTATACTAATTTGTTGGAATAAATACTACAAATTGTTGCAGAGAAATGCCTATATTTTCTTATAATCTGATATAGATTGATTGTATATATAAATCGGATTGAAAAAAATCAAAAAAAAACTATACCTTATAGGGCTGCTGTCAGTCTGTATGAATCCTCATCGACACCCTTGAAGCTGGAACAATTAAACTTAGTAAAAGTATCAAGAACTGCAACGTCCAAGCTAAGAAAACGGACTGAAAACAGAGTATACCGCAGTCGGGAGCTTACGATTACGCAACGTGCTTACACTCAGAAAAACAAATGCCCTCAAACGCAGAATTGCAAAAGGCAGCTATATATTTCTTCAATTTAGAAATTATTTCTACGAAATAGAAGTTATTTCTGGCTTTTAGGATGATCTTTAGTAAAGGGGGATTTTTTGAATTCGATGGCATTTATTTTTTCGAGTGTGCTTATTAAATGTCTTTAATTTTGCGAGTTCTCAATTCAATGACAATCGTTAGAGTAAATACTTGCAGTACAGTTAACACCCTTAGTCTTAGTTCAAATTTGAAGGCCTGCGTTACCAAAGGACTAAATGCAAGGGGTGTACATTGGAATATCCTGCGTACGCCCATGTAAATCCTGGTATATAAGTATGCAGTTGTTGTGTTTATATATTTGCCTGACATTTTGCCAGGCCAAGAGATTCGTGCATTTGGGGTAAACACCAACTAATCCAACTCCATTTGCTGTTTGTTGTCTCTTGCAGTCGCGTCGCCAGTCGGTCAGCTTCACAGCGATGCCGCCGGGCGTTCTAGTCAACGATAGCCGGGCCAACTCCACCGATGACATTCAAATCGCCCTGGCGCCGCATATCCAAACCTATCTAAGTCAAACCGGAAGGCGGCACTCCTGCTGCAGCGTCATGCTGCCCGTGGCCTTCGAGCGGGCGGCCGACAAGTCCTGGCTGGATCCCAA